>OX465089.1:22513653-23728770 GCA_949987675.1 Chymomyza fuscimana | reverse complement strand
GAAAATAAGCCCAGATTCGTGTCAGTCGCGTCGAGACCTGTATTCGGTGCAAAAATGAAGCCAATCGAAGAAATTTTATTTTCTAAACTTTAACTGGCCATAACTCCTAAACTATAGCAGATAGAGCGAAAATAAGCTTAATCGATGATCACTTTTTTTCAACTTTAAATGCCCATAGCTTCTCATCCAAAAGGCCTACAGAGAAAATAAGCCCAGATTCGTGTCAGTCGCGTCGAGACCTGTATTCGGTGCACAAATGAAGCCAATCTAAGAAATTTTATTTTCTAAACTTTAACTGGCCATAACTTCTAAACTATAGCAGATAGAGCGAAAATAAGCTTAATCGATGATCACTTTTTCTCAACTTTAAATGCCCATAGCTTCTCAGCCAAAAGGCCTACAGAGAAAATAAGCCCAGATTCGTGTCAGTCGCGTCGAGACCTGTATTCGGTGCAAAAATGAAGCCAATCGAAGAAATTTTATTTTTTAAACTTTAACTGGCCATAACTCCTAAACTATAGCAGATAGAGCGAAAATAAGCTTAATCGATGATCACTTTTTCTCAACTTTAAATGCCCATAGCTTCTCAGCCAGAAGGCCTACAGAGAAAATAAGCCCAGATTCGTGTAAGTCGCGTCGAGACCTGTATTCGTTGCAAAAATGAAGCCAATCGAAGAAATTTTATTTTCTAAGCTTTAACTGGCCATAACTCCTAAACTATAGCAGATAGAGCGAAAATAAGCTTAATCGATGATCACTTTTTTTCAACTTTAAATGCCCATAGCTTCTCATCCAAAAGGCCTACAGAGAAAATAAGCCCAGATTCGTGTCAGTCGCGTCGAGACCTGTATTCAGTGCAAAAATGAAGCCAATCGAAGAAATTTTATTTTTTAAACTTTAATTGGCCATAACTCCTAAACTATAGCAGATAGAGCGAAAATAAGCTTAATCGATGATCACTTTTTTTCAACTTTAAATGCCCATAGCTTCTCAGCCAAAAGGACTACAGAGAAAATAGGCCCAGATTCGTGTAAGTCGCGTCGAGACCTGTATTCGGTGCAAAAATGAAGCCAATCGAAGAAATTTTATATTCTAAACTTTAACTGGCCATAACTCCTAAACTATAGCAGATAGAGCGAAAATAAGCTTAATCGATGATCACTTTTTTTCAACTTTAAATGCCCATAGCTTCTCATCCAAAAGGCCTACAGAGAAAATAAGCCCAGATTCGTGTCAGTCGCGTCGTGACCTGTATTCGGTGCAAAAATGAAGCCAATCGAAGAAATTTTATTTTTTAAACTTTAACTGGCCATAACTCCTAAACTATAGCAGATAGAGCGAAAATAAGCTTAATCGATGATCACTTTTTCTCAACTTTAAATGCCCATAGCTTCTCAGCCAAAAGGCCTACAGAGAAAATAAGCCCAGATTCGTGTAAGTCGCGTCGAGACCTGTATTCGTTGCAAAAATGAAGCCAATCGAAGAAATTTTATTTTCTAAACTTTAACTGGCCATAACTCCTAAACTATAGCAGATAGAGCGAAAATAAGCTTAATCGATGATCACTTTTTTTCAACTTTAAATGCCCATAGCTTCTCATCCAAAAGGCCTACAGAGAAAATAAGCCCAGATTCGTGTAAGTCGCGACGACCTGTATTCGGTGCAAAAATGAAGCCAATCGAAGAAATTTTATTTTCTAAACTTTAACTGGCCATAACTCCTAAACTATAGCAGATAGAGCGAAAATAAGCTTAATCGATGATCACTTTTTTTCAACTTTAAATGCCCATAGCTTCTCAGCCAAAAGGCCTACAGAGAAAATAAGCCCAGATTCGTGTAAGTCGCGTCGAGACCTGTATTCGTTGCAAAAATGAAGCCAATCGAAGAAATTTTATTTTCTAAGCTTTAACTGGCCATAACTCCTAAACTATAGCAGATAGAGCGAAAATAAGCTTAATCGATGATCACTTTTTCTCAACTTTAAATGCCCATAGCTTCTCAGCCAAAAGGCCTACAGAGAAAATAAGCCCAGATTCGTGTAAGTCGCGTCGAGACCTGTATTCGGTGCAAAAATGAAGCCAATTGAAAAAATTTTATTTTCTAAACTTTAACTGGCCATAACTCCTAAACTATAGCAGATAGAGCGAAAATAAGCTTAATCGATGATCACTTTTTTTTAACTTTAAATGCCCATAGCTTCTCAGCCCAAAGGCCTACAGAGAAAATAAGCCCAGATTCGTGTCAGTCGCGTCGAGACCTGTATTCGGTGCAAAAATTAAGCCAATCGAAGAAATTTTATTTTCTAAACTTTAACTGGCCATAACTCCTAAACTATAGCAGATAGAGCGAAAATAAGCTTAATCGATGATCACTTTTTCTCAACTCTAAATGCCCATAGCTTCTCAACCAAAAGGCCTACAGAGAAAATAAGCCCAGATTCGTGTCAGTCGCGTCGAGACCTGTATTCGGTGCAAAAATGAAGCCAATCGAAGAAATTTTATTTTCTAAACTTTAACTGGCCATAACTCCTAAACTATAGCAGATAGAGCGAAAATAAGCTTAATCGATGAACACTTTTTTTCAACTTTAAATGTCCATAGCTTCTCATGCAAAAGGCCTACAGAGAAAATAAGCCCAGATTCGTGTCAGTCGCGTTGAGACCTGTATTCGGTGCAAAAATGAAGCCAATCGAAGAAATTTTATTTTCTAAACTTTAACTGGTCATAACTCCTAAACTATAGCAGATAGAGCGAAAATAAGCTTAATCGATGATCACTTTTTCTCAACTTTAAATGCCCATAGCTTCTCAGCCAAAAGGCCTACAGAGAAAATAAGCCCAGATTCGTGTCAGTCGCGTCGAGACCTGTATTCGGTGCAAAAATGAAGCCAATCGAAGAAATTTTATTTTCTAAACTTTAACTGGCCATAACTCCTAAACTATAGCAGATAGAGCGAAAGTAAGCTTAATCGATGATCACTTTTTTTCAACTTTAAATGCCCATAGCTTCTCAGCCAAAAGGCCTACAGAGAAAATAAGCCCAGTTTCGTGTCAGTCGCGTCGAGACCTGTATTCGTTGCAAAAATGAAGCCAATCGAAGAAATTTTATTTTCTAAACTTTAACTGGCCATAACTCCTAAACTATAGCAGATTGAGCGAAAATAAGCTTAATCGATGATCACTTTTACTCAACTTTAAATGCCCATAGCTTCTCAGCCAAAAGGTCTACAGAGAAAATAAGCCCAGATTCGTGTACGTCGCGTCGAGACCTGTATTCGTTGCAAAAATGAAGCCAATCGAAGAAATTTTATTTTGTAAACTTTAACTGGCCATAACTCCTAAACTATAGCAGATAGAGCGAAAATAAGCTTAATCGATGATCACTTTTTCTCAACTTTAAATGCCCATAGCTTCTCATCCAAAAGGCCTACAGAGAAAATAAGCTCAGATTCGTGTCAGTCGCGTCGAGACCTGTATTCGGTGCAAAAATGAAGCCAATCGAAGAAATTTTATTTTCTAAACTTTAACTGGCCATAACTCCTAAACTATAGCAGATAGAGCGAAAATAAGCTTAATCGATGATCACTTTTTTTCAACTTTAAATGCCCATAGCTTCTCATCCAAAAGGCCTACAGAGAAAATAAGCCCTGATTCGTGTCAGTCGCGTCGAGACCTGTATTCGGTGCAAAAATGAAGCCAATCGAAGAAATTTTATTTTCTAAACTTTAACTGGCCATAACTCCTAAACTATAGCAGATAGAGCGAAAATAAGCTTAATCGATGATCACTTTTTTTCAACTTTAAATGCCCATAGCTTCTCAGCCAAAAGGCCTACAGAGAAAATAAGCCCAGACTCGTGTCAGTCGCGTCGAGACCTGTACTCGGTGCAAAAATGAAGCCAATCGAAGAAATTTTATTTTCTAAACTTTAACTGGCCATAACTCCTAAACTATAGCAGATAGAGCGAAAATAAGCTTAATCGATGATCACTTTTTTTCAACTTTAAATGCCCATAGCTTCTCATCCAAAAGGCCTACAGAGAAAATAAGCCCAGATTCGTGTAAGTCGCGTCGAGACCTGTATTCGTTGCAAAAATGAAGCCAATCGAAGAAATTTTATTTTCTTAACTTTAACTGGCCATAACTCCTAAACTATAGCAGATAGAGCGAAAATAAGCTTAATCGATGATCACTTTTTTTCAACTTTAAATGCCCATAGCTTCTCAGCCAAAAGGCCTACAGAGAAAATAAGCCCAGACTCGTGTCAGTCGCGTCGAGACCTGTACTCGGTGCAAAAATGAAGCCAATCGAAGAAATTTTATTTTCTAAACTTTAACTGGCCATAACTCCTAAACTATAGCAGATAGAGCGAAAATAAGCTTAATCGATGATCACTTTTTTTCAACTTTAAATGCCCATAGCTTCTCATCCAAAAGGCCTACAGAGAAAATAAGCCCAGATTCGTGTAAGTCGCGTCGAGACCTGTATTCGTTGCAAAAATGAAGCCAATCGAAGAAATTTTATTTTCTTAACTTTAACTGGCCATAACTCCTAAACTATAGCAGATAGAGCGAAAATAAGCTTAATCGATGATCACTTTTTCTCAACTTTAAATGCCCATAGCTTCTCAGCCAAAAGGCCTACAGAGAAAATAAGCCCAGATTCGTGTAAGTCGCGTCGAGACCTGTATTCGGTGCAAAAATGAAGCCAATCGAAGAAATTTTATTTTCTAAACTTTAACTGGCCATAACTCCTAAACTATAGCAGATAGAGCGAAAATAAGCTTAATCGATGATCACTTTTTTTCAACTTTAAATGCCCATAGCTTCTCAGCCAAAAGGCCTACAGAGAAAATAAGCCCAGATTCGTGTCAGTCGCGTCGAGACCTGTATTCGGTGCAAAAATGAAGCCAATCGAAGAAATTTTATTTTCTAAACTTTAACTGGCCATAACTCCTAAACTATAGCAGATAGAGCGAAAATAAGCTTAATCGATGATCACTTTTTCTCAACTTTAAATGCCCATAGCTTCTCAGCCAAAAGGCCTACAGAGAAAATAAGCCCAGATTCGTGTAAGTCGCGTCGAGACCTGTATTCGTTGCAAAAATGAAGCCAATCGAAGAAATTTTATTTTCTAAACTTTAACTGGCCATAACTCCTAAACTATAGCAGATAGAGCGAAAATAAGCTTAATCGATGATCACTTTTTCTCAACTTTAAATGCCCATAGCTTCTCATCCAAAAGGCCTACAGAGAAAATAAGCCCAGATTCGTGTCAGTCGCGTCGAGACCTGTATTCGGTGCAAAAATGAAGCCAATCGAAGAAATTTTATTTTTTAAACTTTAACTGGCCATAACTCCTAAACTATAGCAGATAGAGCGAAAATAAGCTTAATCGATGATCACTTTTTCTCAACTTTAAATGCCCATAGCTTCTCAGCCAAAAGGCATACAGAGAAAATAAGCCCAGATTCGTGTCAGTCGCGTCGAGACCTGTATTCGGTGCAAAAATGAAGCCAATCGAAGAAATTTTATTTTCTAAACTTTAACTGGCCATAACTCCTAAACTATAGCAGATAGAGCGAAAATAAGCTTAATCGATGATCACTTTTTCTCAACTTTAAATGCCCATAGCTTCTCAGCCAAAAGGCCTACAGAGAAAATAAGCCCAGATTCGTGTAAGTCGCGTCGAGACCTGTATTCGGTGCAAAAATGAAGCCAATCGAAGAAATTTTATTTTCTAAACTTTAACTGGCCATAACTCCTAAACTATAGCAGATAGAGCGAAAATAAGCTTAATCGATGATCACTTTTTTTCAACTTTAAATGCCCATAGCTTCTCAGCCAAAAGGCCTACAGAGAAAATAAGCCCAGATTCGTGTCAGTCGCGTCGAGACCTGTATTCGGTGCAAAAATGAAGCCAATCGAAGAAATTTTATTTTCTAAACTTTAACTGGCCATAACTCCTAAACTATAGCAGATAGAGCGAAAATAAGCTTAATCGATGATCACTTTTTCTCAACTTTAAATGCCCATAGCTTCTCAGCCAAAAGGCCTACAGAGAAAATAAGCCCAGATTCGTGTAAGTCGCGTCGAGACCTGTATTCGTTGCAAAAATGAAGCCAATCGAAGAAATTTTATTTTCTAAACTTTAACTGGCCATAACTCCTAAACTATAGCAGATAGAGCGAAAATAAGCTTAATCGATGATCACTTTTTCTCAACTTTAAATGCCCATAGCTTCTCATCCAAAAGGCCTACAGAGAAAATAAGCTCAGATTCGTGTCAGTCGCGTCGAGACCTGTATTCGGTGCAAAAATGAAGCCAATCGAAGAAATTTTATTTTCTAAACTTTAACTGGCCATAACTCCTAAACTATAGCAGATAGAGCGAAAATAAGCTTAATCGATGATCACTTTTTTTCAACTTTAAATGCCCATAGCTTCTCATCCAAAAGGCCTACAGAGAAAATAAGCCCAGATTCGTGTCAGTCGCGTCGAGACCTGTATTCGGTGCAAAAATGAAGCCAATCGAAGAAATTTTATTTTCTAAACTTTAACTGGCCATAACTCCTAAACTATAGCAGATAGAGCGAAAATAAGCTTAATCGATGATCACTTTTTTTCAACTTTAAATGCCCATAGCTTCTCATCCAAAAGGCCTACAGAGAAAATAAGCCCAGATTCGTGTCAGTCGCGTCGAGACCTGTATTCGGTGCAAAAATGAAGCCAATCGAAGAAATTTTATTTTCTAAACTTTAACTGGCCATAACTCCTAAACTATAGCAGATAGAGCGAAAATAAGCTTAATCGATGATCACTTTTTTTCAACTTTAAATGCCCATAGCTTCTCAGCCAAAAGGCCTACAGAGAAAATAAGCCCAGACTCGTGTCAGTCGCGTCGAGACCTGTATTCGGTGCAAAAATGAAGCCAATCGAAGAAATTTTATTTTCTAAACTTTAACTGGCCATAACTCCTAAACTATAGCAGATAGAGCGAAAATAAGCTTAATCGATGATCACTTTTTTTCAACTTTAAATGCCCATAGCTTCTCATCCAAAAGGCCTACAGAGAAAATAAGCCCAGATTCGTGTCAGTCGCGTCGAAACCTGTATTCGGTGCAAAAATGAAGCCAATCGAAGAAATTTTATTTTCTAAACTTTAACTGGCCATAACTCCTAAACTATAACAGATAGAGCGAAAATAAGCTTAATCGATGATCACTTTTTTTCAACTTTAAATGCCCATAGCTTCTCAGCCAAAAGGCCTACAGAGAAAATAAGCCCAGATTCGTGTCAGTCGCGTCGAGACCTGTATTCGGTGCAAAAATGAAGCCAATCGAAGAAATTTTATTTTCTAAACTTTAACTGGCCATAACTCCTAAACTATAGCAGATAGAGCGAAAATAAGCTTAATCGATGATCACTTTTTCTCAACTTTAAATGCCCATAGCTTCTCATCCAAAAGGCCTACAGAGAAAATAAGCCCAGATTCGTGTCAGTCGCGTCGAGACCTGTATTCGGTGCAAAAATGAAGCCAATCGAAGAAATTTTATTTTTTAAACTTTAACTGGCCATAACTCCTAAACTATAGCAGATAGAGCGAAAATAAGCTTAATCGATGATCACTTTTTGTCAACTTTAAATGCCCATAGCTTCTCAGCCAAAAGGCATACAGAGAAAATAAGCCCAGATTCGTGTCAGTCGCGTCGAGACCTGTATTCGTTGCAAAAATGAAGCCAATCGAAGAAATTTTATTTTCTAAACTTTAACTGGCCATAACTCCTAAACTATAGCAGATAGAGCGAAAATAAGCTTAATCGATGATCACTTTTTTTCAACTTTAAATGCCCATAGCTTCTCAGCCAAAAGGCCTACAGAGAAAATAGGCCCAGATTCGTGTAAGTCGCGTCGAGACCTGTATTCGGTGCAAAAATGAAGCCAATCGAAGAAATTTTATTTTCTAAACTTTAACTGGCCATAACTCCTAAACTATAGCAGATAGAGCGAAAATAAGCTTAATCGATGATCACTTTTTTTCAACTTTAAATGCCCATAGCTTCTCATCCAAAAGGCCTACAGAGAAAATAAGCCCAGATTCGTGTCAGTCGCGTCGAAACCTGTATTCGGTGCAAAAATGAAGCCAATCGAAGAAATTTTATTTTCTAAACTTTAACTGGCCATAACTCCTAAACTATAACAGATAGAGCGAAAATAAGCTTAATCGATGATCACTTTTTTTCAACTTTAAATGCCCATAGCTTCTCAGCCAAAAGGCCTACAGAGAAAATAAGCCCAGATTCGTGTCAGTCGCGTCGAGACCTGTATTCGGTGCAAAAATGAAGCCAATCGAAGAAATTTTATTTTCTAAACTTTAACTGGCCATAACTCCTAAACTATAGCAGATAGAGCGAAAATAAGCTTAATCGATGATCACTTTTTCTCAACTTTAAATGCCCATAGCTTCTCATCCAAAAGGCCTACAGAGAAAATAAGCCCAGATTCGTGTCAGTCGCGTCGAGACCTGTATTCGGTGCAAAAATGAAGCCAATCGAAGAAATTTTATTTTTTAAACTTTAACTGGCCATAACTCCTAAACTATAGCAGATAGAGCGAAAATAAGCTTAATCGATGATCACTTTTTGTCAACTTTAAATGCCCATAGCTTCTCAGCCAAAAGGCATACAGAGAAAATAAGCCCAGATTCGTGTCAGTCGCGTCGAGACCTGTATTCGGTGCAAAAATGAAGCCAATCGAAGAAATTTTATTTTTTAAACTTTAACTGGCCATAACTCCTAAACTATAGCAGATAGAGCGAAAATAAGCTTAATCGATGATCACTTTTTTTCAACTTTAAATGCCCATAGCTTCTCAGCCAAAAGGCCTACAGAGAAAATAAGCCCAGATTCGTGTCAGTCGTGTCGAGACCTGTATTCGGTGCAAAAATGAAGCCAATCGAAGAAATTTTATTTTCTAAACTTTAACTGGCCATAACTCCTAAACTATAGCAGATAGAGCGAAAATAAGCTTAATCGATGATCACTTTTTCTCAACTTTAAATGCCCATAGCTTCTCAGCCAAAAGGCCTACAGAGAAAATAAGCCCAGATTCGTGTCAGTCGCGTTGAGACCTGTATTCGGTGCAAAAATGAAGCCAATCGAAGAAATTTTATTTTCTAAACTTTAACTGGCCATAACTCCTAAACTATAACAGATAGAGCGAAAATAATCTTAATCGATGATCACTTTTTTTCAACTTTAAATGCCCATAGCTTCTCAGCCAAAAGGCCTACAGAGAAAGTAAGCCCAGATTCGTGTAAGTCGCGTCGAGACCTGTATTCGGTGCAAAAATGAAGCCAATCGAAGAAATTTTATTTTTTAAACTTTAACTGGCCATAACTCCTAAACTATAGCAGATAGAGCGAAAATAAGCTTAATCGATGATCACTTTTTCTCAACTTTAAATGCCCGCCCATAGCTTCTCAGCCAAAAGGCATACAGAGAAAATAAGCCCAGATTCGTGTCAGTCGCGTCGAGACCTGTATTCGGTGCAAAAATGAAGCCAATCGAAGAAATTTTATTTTCTAAACTTTAACTGGCCATAACTCCTAAACTATAGCAGATAGAGCGAAAATAAGCTTAATCGATGATCACTTTTTCTCAACTTTAAATGCCCATAGCTTCTCAGCCAAAAGGCCTACAGAGAAAATAAGCCCAGATTCGTGTCAGTCGCGTTGAGACCTGTATTCGGTGCAAAAATGAAGCCAATCGAAGAAATTTTATTTTCTAAACTTTAACTGGCCATAACTCCTAAACTATAGCAGATAGAGCGAAAATAAGCTTAATCGATGATCACTTTTTCTCAACTTTAAATGCCCATAGCTTCTCAGCCAAAAGGCCTACAGAGAAAATAAGCCCAGATTCGTGTCAGTCGCGTCGAGACCTGTATTCGGTGCAAAAATGAAGCCAATCGAAGAAATTTTATTTTCTAAACTTTAACTGGCCATAACTCCTAAACTATAGCAGATAGAGCGAAAATAAGCTCAATCGATGATCACTTTTTCTCAACTTTAAATGCCCATAGCTTCTCAGCCAAAAGGCCTACAGAGAAAATAAGCCCAGATTCGTGTCAGTCGCGTTGAGACCTGTATTCGGTGCAAAAATGAAGCCAATCGAAGAAATTTTATTTTCTAAACTTTAACTGGCCATAACTCCTAAACTATAGCAGATAGAGCGAAAATAAGCTTAATCGATGATCACTTTTTCTCAACTTTAAATGCCCATAGCTTCTCAGCCAAAAGGCCTACAGAGAAAATAAGCCCAGATTCGTGTCAGTCGCGTCGAGACCTGTATTCGGTGCAAAAATGAAGCCAATCGAAGAAATTTTATTTTCTAAACTTTAACTGGCCATAACTCCTAAACTATAGCAGATAGAGCGAAAATAAGCTTAATCGATGATCACTTTTTTTCAACTTTAAATGCCCATAGCTTCTCATCCAAAAGGCCTACAGAGAAAATAAGCCCAGATTCGTGTCAGTCGCGTTGAGACCTGTATTCGGTGCAAAAATAAAGCCAATCGAAGAAATTTTATTTTCTAAACTTTAACTGGCCATAACTCCTAAACTATAGCAGATAGAGCGAAAATAAGCTTAATCGATGATCACTTTTTCTCAACTTTAAATGCCCATAGCTTCTCAGCCAAAAGGCCTACAGAGAAAATAAGCCCAGATTCGTGTCAGTCGCGTCGAAACCTGTATTCGGTGCAAAAATGAAGCCAATCGAAGAAATTTTATTTTCTAAGCTTTAACTGGCCATAACTCCTAAACTATAGCAGATAGAGCGAAAATAAGCTTAATCGATGATCACTTTTTCTCAACTTTAAATGCCCATAGCTTCTCAGCCAAAAGGCCTACAGAGAAAATAAGCCCAGATTCGTGTCAGTCGCGTCGAAACCTGTATTCGGTGCAAAAATGAAGCCAATCGAAGAAATTTTATTTTCTAAACTTTAACTGGCCATAACTCCTAAACTATAACAGATAGAGCGAAAATAAGCTTAATCGATGATCACTTTTTTTCAACTTTAAATGCCCATAGCTTCTCAGCCAAAAGGCCTACAGAGAAAATAAGCCCAGATTCGTGTCAGTCGCGTCGAGACCTGTATTCGGTGCAAAAATGAAGCCAATCGAAGAAATTTTATTTTCTAAACTTTAACTGGACATAACTCCTAAACTATAGCAGATAGAGCGAAAATAAGCTTAATCGATGATCACTTTTTCTCAACTTTAAATGCCCATAGCTTCTCATCCAAAAGGCCTACAGAGAAAATAAGCCCAGATTCGTGTCAGTCGCGTCGAGACCTGTATTCGGTGCAAAAATGAAGCCAATCGAAGAAATTTTATTTTTTAAACTTTAACTGGCCATAACTCCTAAACTATAGCAGATAGAGCGAAAATAAGCTTAATCGATGATCACTTTTTCTCAACTTTAAATGCCCATAGCTTCTCAGCCAAAAGGCATACAGAGAAAATAAGCCCAGATTCGTGTCAGTCGCGTCGAGACCTGTATTCGTTGCAAAAATGAAGCCAATCGAAGAAATTTTATTTTCTAAACTTTAACTGGCCATAACTCCTAAACTATAGCAGATAGAGCGAAAATAAGCTTAATCGATGATCACTTTTTCTCAACTTTAAATGCCCATAGCTTCTCAGCCAAAAGGCCTACAGAGAAAATAAGCCCAGATTCGTGTCAGTCGCGTTGAGACCTGTATTCGGTGCAAAAATGAAGCCAATCGAAGAAATTTTATTTTCTAAACTTTAACTGGCCATAACTCCTAAACTATAGCAGATAGAGCGAAAATAAGCTTAATCGATGATCACTTTTTCTCAACTTTAAATGCCCATAGCTTCTCAGCCAAAAGGCCTACAGAGAAAATAAGCCCAGATTCGTGTCAGTCGCGTTGAGACCTGTATTCGGTGCAAAAATGAAGCCAATCGAAGAAATTTTATTTTCTAAACTTTAACTGGCCATAACTCCTAAACTATAGCAGATAGAGCGAAAATAAGCTTAATCGATGATCACTTTTTCTCAACTTTAAATGCCCATAGCTTCTCAGCCAAAAGGCCTACAGAGAAAATAAGCCCAGATTCGTGTCAGTCGCGTCGAGACCTGTATTCGGTGCAAAAATGAAGCCAATCGAAGAAATTTTATTTTTTAAACTTTAACTGGCCATAACTCCTAAACTAGAGCAGATAGAGCGAAAATAAGCTTAATCGATGATCACTTTTTTTCAACTTTAAATGCCCATAGCTTCTCAGCCAAAAGGCCTACAGAGAAAATAAGCCCAGATTCGTGTCAGTCGCGTCGAGACCTGTATTCGGTGCAAAAATGAAGCCAATCGAAGAAATTTTATTTTCTAAACTTTAACTGGCCATAACTCCTAAACTATAGCAGATAGAGCGAAAATAAGCTCAATCGATGATCACTTTTTCTCAACTTTAAATGCCCATAGCTTCTCAGCCAAAAGGCCTACAGAGAAAATAAGCCCAGATTCGTGTCAGTCGCGTTGAGACCTGTATTCGGTGCAAAAATGAAGCCAATCGAAGAAATTTTATTTTCTAAACTTTAACTGGCCATAACTCCTAAACTATAGCAGATAGAGCGAAAATAAGCTTAATCGATGATCACTTTTTCTCAACTTTAAATGCCCATAGCTTCTCAGCCAAAAGGCCTACAGAGAAAATAAGCCCAGATTCGTGTCAGTCGCGTCGAGACCTGTATTCGGTGCAAAAATGAAGCCAATCGAAGAAATTTTATTTTCTAAACTTTAACTGGCCATAACTCCTAAACTATAGCAGATAGAGCGAAAATAAGCTTAATCGATGATCACTTTTTTTCAACTTTAAATGCCCATAGCTTCTCATCCAAAAGGCCTACAGAGAAAATAAGCCCAGATTCGTGTCAGTCGCGTTGAGACCTGTATTCGGTGCAAAAATAAAGCCAATCGAAGAAATTTTATTTTCTAAACTTTAACTGGCCATAACTCCTAAACTATAGCAGATAGAGCGAAAATAAGCTTAATCGATGATCACTTTTTCTCAACTTAAATGCCCATAGCTTCTCAGCCAAAAGGCCTACAGAGAAAATAAGCCCAGATTCGTGTCAGTCGCGTCGAAACCTGTATTCGGTGCAAAAATGAAGCCAATCGAAGAAATTTTATTTTCTAAACTTTAACTGGCCATAACTCCTAAACTATAGCAGATAGAGCGAAAATAAGCTTAATCGATGATCACTTTTTCTCAACTTTAAATGCCCATAGCTTCTCAGCCAAAAGGCCTACAGAGAAAATAAGCCCAGATTCGTGTCAGTCGCGTCGAGACTGGATTCGGTGCAAAAATGAAGCCAATCGAAGAAATTTTATTTTCTAAACTTTAACTGGCCATAACTCCTAAACTATAGCAGATAGAGCGAAAATAAGCTTAATCGATGATCACTTTTTCTCAACTTTAAATGCCCACAGCTTCTCAGCCAAAAGGTCTACAGAGAAAATAAGCCCAGATTCGTGTACGTCGCGTCGAGACCTGTATTCGTTGCAAAAATGAAGCCAATCGAAGAAATTTTATTTTCTAAACTTTAACTGGCCATAACTCCTAAACTATAGCAGATAGAGCGAAAATAAGCTTAATCGATGATCACTTTTTCTCAACTTTAAATGCCCATAGCTTCTCAGCCAAAAGGCCTACAGAGAAAATAAGCCCAGATTCGTGTAAGTCGCGTCGAGACCTGTATTCGTTGCAAAAATGAAGCCAATCGAAGAAATTTTATTTTCTAAACTTTAACTGGCCATAACTCCTAAACTATAGCAGATAGAGCGAAAATAAGCTTAATCGATGATCACTTTTTCTCAACTTTAAATGCCCACAGCTTCTCAGCCAAAAGGTCTACAGAGAAAATAAGCCCAGATTCGTGTACGTCGCGTCGAGACCTGTATTCGTTGCAAAAATGAAGCCAATCGAAGAAATTTTATTTTCTAAACTTTAACTGGCCATAACTCCTAAACTATAGCAGATAGAGCGAAAATAAGCTTAATCGATGATCACTTTTTCTCAACTTTAAATGCCCATAGCTTCTCAGCCAAAAGGCCTACAGAGAAAATAAGCCCAGATTCGTGTCAGTCGCGTCGAAACCTGTATTCGGTGCAAAAATGAAGCCAATCGAAGAAATTTTATTTTCTAAACTTTAACTGGCCATAACTCCTAAACTATAGCAGATAGAGCGAAAATAAGCTTAATCGATGATCACTTTTTTTCAACTTTAAATGCCCATAGCTTCTCATCCAAAAGGCCTACAGAGAAAATAAGCCCAGATTCGTGTCAGTCGCGTTGAGACCTGTATTCGGTGCAAAAATAAAGCCAATCGAAGAAATTTTATTTTCTAAACTTTAACTGGCCATAACTCCTAAACTATAGCAGATAGAGCGAAAATAAGCTTAATCGATGATCACTTTTTCTCAACTTTAAATGCCCATAGCTTCTCAGCCAAAAGGCCTACAGAGAAAATAAGCCCAGATTCGTGTCAGTCGCGTTGAGACCTGTATTCGGTGCAAAAATGAAGCCAATCGAAGAAATTTTATTTTCTAAACTTTAACTGGCCATAACTCCTAAACTATAGCAGATAGAGCGAAAATAAGCTTAATCGATGATCACTTTTTCTCAACTTTAAATGCCCATAGCTTCTCAGCCAAAAGGCCTACAGAGAAAATAAGCCCAGATTCGTGTCAGTCGCGTCGAGACCTGTATTCGGTGCAAAAATGAAGCCAATCGAAGAAATTTTATTTTTTAAACTTTAACTGGCCATAACTCCTAAACTATAGCAGATAGAGCGAAAATAAGCTTAATCGATGATCACTTTTTTTCAACTTTAAATGCCCATAGCTTCTCAGCCAAAAGGCCTACAGAGAAAATAAGCCCAGATTCGTGTCAGTCGCGTCGAGACCTGTATTCGGTGCAAAAATGAAGCCAATCGAAGAAATTTGATTTTCTAAACTTTAACTGGCCATAACTCCTAAACTATAGCAGATAGAGCGAAAATAAGCTTAATCGATGATCACTTTTTCTCAACTTTAAATGCCCATAGCTTCTCAGCCAAAAGGTCTACAGAGAAAATAAGCCCAGATTCGTGTACGTCGCGTCGAGACCTGTATTCGTTGCAAAAATGAAGCCAATCGAAGAAATTTTATTTTCTAAACTTTAACTGGCCATAACTCCTAAACTATAGCAGATAGAGCGAAAATAAGCTTAATCGATGATCACTTTTTCTCAACTTTAAATGCCCATAGCTTCTCAGCCAAAAGGCCTACAGAGAAAATAAGCCCAGATTCGTGTCAGTCGCGTCGAGACCTGTATTCGGTGCAAAAATGAAGCCAATCGAAGAAATTTTATTTTCTAAACTTTAACTGGCCATAACTCCTAAACTATAGCAGATAGAGCGAAAATAAGCTTAATCGATGATCACTTTTTTTCAACTTTAAATGCCCATAGCTTCTCATCCAAAAGGCCTACAGAGAAAATAAGCCCAGATTCGTGTCAGTCGCGTCGAGACCTGTATTCGGTGCAAAAATGAAGCCAATCGAAGAAATTTTATTTTCTAAACTTTAACTGGCCATAACTCCTAAACTATAGCAGATAGAGCGAAAATAAGCTTAATCGATGATCACTTTTTTTCAACTTTAAATGCCCATAGCTTCTCATCCAAAAGGCCTACAGAGAAAATAAGCCCAGATTCGTGTCAGTCGCGTCGAGACCTGTATTCGGTGCAAAAATGAAGCCAATCGAAGCAATTTTACTTTCTAAACTTTAACTGGCCATAACTCCTAAACTATAGCAGATAGAGCGAAAATAAGCTTAATCGATGATCACTTTTTCTCAACTTTAAATGCCCATAGCTTCTCAGCCAAAAGGCCTACAGAGAAAATAAGCCCAGATTCGTGTCTGTCGCGTCGAGACCTGTATTCGGTGCAAAAATGAAGCCAATCGAAGAAATTTTATTTTCTAAACTTTAACTGGCCATAACTCCTAAACTATAGCAGATAGAGCGAAAATAAGCTTAATCGATGATCACTTTTTCTCAACTTTAAATGCCCATAGCTTCTCAGCCAAAAGGCCTACAGAGAAAATAAGCCCAGATTCGTGTCAGTCGCGTCGAGACCTGTATTCGGTGCAAAAATGAAGCCAATCGAAGAATTTTTATTTTTTAAACTTTAACTGGCCATAACTCCTAAACTATAGCAGATAGAGCGAAAATAAGCTTAATCGATGATCACTTTTTCTCAACTTTAAATGCCCATAGCTTCTCAGCCAAAAGGCCTACAGAGAAAATAAGCCCAGATTCGTGTCAGTCGCGTCGAGACCTGTATTCGGTGCAAAAATGAAGCCAATCGAAGAAATTTGATTTTCTAAACTTTAACTGGCCATAACTCCTAAACTATAGCAGATAGAGCGAAAATAAGCTTAATCGATGATCACTTTTTCTCAACTTTAAATGCCCATAGCTTCTCAGCCAAAAGGCCTACAGAGAAAATAAGCCCAGATTCGTGTCAGTCGCGGCGAGACCTGTATTCGGTGCAAAAATGAAGCCAATCGAAGAAATTTTATTTTCTAAACTTTAACTGGCCATAACTCCTAAACTATAGCAGATAGAGCGAAAATAAGCTTAATCGATGATCACTTTTTCTCAACTTTAAATGCCCATAGCTTCTCATTCAAAAGGCCTACAGAGAAAATAAGCCCAGATTCGTGTCAGTCGCGTCGAGACCTGTATTCGGTGCAAAAATGAAGCCAATCGAAGAAATTTTATTTTCTAAACTTTAACTGGCCATAACTCCTAAACTATAGCAGATAGAGCGAAAATAAGCTTAATCGATGATCACTTTTTCTCAACTTTAAATGCCCACAGCTTCTCAGCCAAAAGGTCTACAGAGAAAATAAGCCCAGATTCGTGTCAGTCGCGTCGAGACCTGTATTCGTTGCAAAAATGAAGCCAATCGAAGAAATTTTATTTTCTAAACTTTAACTGGCCATAACTCCTAAACTATAGCAGATAGAGCGAAAATAAGCTTAATCGATGATCACTTTTTTTCAACTTTAAATGCCCATAGCTTCTCATCCAAAAGGCCTACAGAGAAAATAAGCCCAGATTCGTGTCAGTCGCGTCGAGACCTGTATTCGGTGCAAAAATGAAGCCAATCGAAGAAATTTTATTTTCTAAACTTTAACTGGCCATAACTCCTAAACTATAGCAGATAGAGCGAAAATAAGCTTAATCGATGATCACTTTTTTTCAACTTTAAATGCCCATAGCTTCTCATCCAAAAGGCCTACAGAGAAAATAAGCCCAGATTCGTGTCAGTCGCGTCGAGACCTGTATTCGGTGCAAAAATGAAGCCAATCGAAGCAATTTTACTTTCTAAACTTTAACTGGCCATAACTCCTAAACTATAGCAGATAGAGCGAAAATAAGCTTAATCGATGATCACTTTTTCTCAACTTTAAATGCCCATAGCTTCTCAGCCAAAAGGCCTACAGAGAAAATAAGCCCAGATTCGTGTCTGTCGCGTCGAGACCTGTATTCGGTGCAAAAATGAAGCCAATCGAAGAAATTTTATTTTCTAAACTTTAACTGGCCATAACTCCTAAACTATAGCAGATAGAGCGAAAATAAGCTTAATCGATGATCACTTTTTCTCAACTTTAAATGCCCATAGCTTCTCAGCCAAAAGGCCTACAGAGAAAATAAGCCCAGATTCGTGTCAGTCGCGTCGAGACCTGTATTCGGTGCAAAAATGAAGCCAATCGAAGAATTTTTATTTTTTAAACTTTAACTGGCCATAACTCCTAAACTATAGCAGATAGAGCGAAAATAAGCTTAATCGATGATCACTTTTTCTCAACTTTAAATGCCCATAGCTTCTCAGCCAAAAGGCCTACAGAGAAAATAAGCCCAGATTCGTGTCAGTCGCGTCGAGACCTGTATTCGGTGCAAAAATGAAGCCAATCGAAGAAATTTTATTTTCTAAACTTTAACTGGCCATAACTCCTAAACTATAGCAGATAGAGCGAAAATAAGCTTAATCGATGATCACTTTTTCTCAACTTTAAATGCCCATAGCTTCTCAGCCAAAAGGCCTACAGAGAAAATAAGCCCAGATTCGTGTCAGTCGCGGCGAGACCTGTATTCGGTGCAAAAATGAAGCCAATCGAAGAAATTTTATTTTCTAAACTTTAACTGGCCATAACTCCTAAACTATAGCAGATAGAGCGAAAATAAGCTTAATCGATGATCACTTTTTCTCAACTTTAAATGCCCATAGCTTCTCAGCCAAAAGGCCTACAGAGAAAATAAGCCCAGATTCGTGTCAGTCGCGTCGAGACCTGTATTCGGTGCAAAAATGAAGCCAATCGAAGAAATTTTATTTTCTAAACTTTAACTGGCCATAACTCCTAAACTATAGCAGATAGAGCGAAAATAAGCTTAATCGATGATCACTTTTTCTCAACTTTAAATGCCCATAGCTTCTCAGCCAAAAGGCCTACAGAGAAAATAAGCCCAGATTCGTGTCAGTCGCGGCGAGACCTGTATTCGGTGCAAAAATGAAGCCAATCGAAGAAATTTTATTTTCTAAACTTTAACTGGCCATAACTCCTAAACTATAGCAGATAGAGCGAAAATAAGCTTAATCGATGATCACTTTTTCTCAACTTTAAATGCCCATAGCTTCTCATTCAAAAGGCCTACAGAGAAAATAAGCCCAGATTCGTGTCAGTCGCGTCGAGACCTGTATTCGGTGCAAAAATGAAGCCAATCGAAGAAATTTTATTTTCTAAACTTTAACTGGCCATAACTCCTAAACTATAGCAGATAGAGCGAAAATAAGCTTAATCGATGATCACTTTTTTTCAACTTTAAATGCCCATAGCTTCTCATCCAAAAGGCCTACAGAGAAAATAAGCCCAGATTCGTGTCAGTCGCGTCGAGACCTGTATTCGGTGCAAAAATGAAGCCAATCGAAGAAATTTTATTTTTTAAACTTTAACTGGCCATAACTCCTAAACTATAGCAGATAGAGCGAAAATAAGCTTAATCGATGATCACTTTTTCTCAACTTTAAATGCCCATAGCTTCTCAGCCAAAAGGCCTACAGAGAAAATAAGCCCAGATTCGTGTCAGTCGCGTCGAGACCTGTATTCGGTGCAAAAATGAAGCCAATCGAAGAAATTTTATTTTCTAAACTTTAACTGGCCATAACTCCTAAACTATAGCAGATAGAGCGAAAATAAGCTTAATCGATGATCACTTTTTCTCAACTTTAAATGCCCATAGCTTCTCAGCCAAAAGGCCTACAGAGAAAATAAGCCCAGATTCGTGTCAGTCGCGTCGAGACCTATATTCGGTGCAAAAATGAAGCCAATCGAAGAAATTTTATTTTCTAAACTTTAACTGGCCATAACTCCTAAACTATAACAGATAGAGCGAAAATAAGCTTAATCGATGATCACTTTTTCTCAACTTTAAATGCCCATAGCTTCTCAGCCAAAAGGCCTACAGAGAAAATAAGCCCAGATTCGTGTCAGTCGCGTCGAGACCTGTATTCGTTGCAAAAATGAAGCCAATCGAAGAAATTTTATTTTCTAAACTTTAACTGGCCATAACTCCTAAACTATAACAGATAGAGCGAAAATAAGCTTAATCGATGATCACCTTTTCTCAACTTTAAATGCCCATAGCTTCTCAGCCAAAAGGCCTACAGAGAAAATAAGCCCAGATTCGTGTAAGTCGCGTCGAGACCTGTATTCGGTGCAAAAATGAAGCCAATCGAAGAAATTTTATTTTCTAAACTTTAACTGGCCATAACTCCTAAACTATAGCAGATAGAGCGAAAATAAGCTTAATCGATGATCACTTTTTTTCAACTTTAAATGCCCATAGATTCTCATCCAAAAGGCCTACAGAGAAAATAAGCCCAGATTCGTGTCAGTCGCGTCGAGACCTGTATTCGGTGCAAAAATGAAGCCAATCGAAGAAATTTTATTTTTTAAACTTTAACTGGCCATAACTCCTAAACTATAGCAGATAGAGCGAAAATAAGCTTAATCGATGATCACTTTTTCTCAACTTTAAATGCCCATAGCTTCTCAGCCAAAAGGCCTACAGAGAAAATAAGCCCAGATTCGTGTCAGTCGCGTCGAGACCTGTATTCGGTGCAAAAATGAAGCCAATCGAAGAAATTTTATTTTTTCAACTTTAACTGGCCATAACTCCTAAACTATAGCAGATAGAGCGAAAATAAGCTTAATCGATGATCACTTTTTTTCAACTTTAAATGCCCATAGCTTCTCAGCCAAAAGGCCTACAGAGAAAATAAGCCCAGATTCGTGTCAGTCGCGTCGAGACCTGTATTCGGTGCAAAAATGAAGCCAATCGAAGAAATTTTATTTTCTAAACTTTAACTGGCCATAACTCCTAAACTATAGCAGATAGAGCGAAAATAAGCTTAATCGATGATCACTTTTTTTCAACTTTAAATGCCCATAGCTTCTCATCCAAAAGGCCTACAGAGAAAATAAGCCCAGATTCGTGTCAGTCGCGTCGAGACCTGTATTCGGTGCAAAAATGAAGCCAATCGAAGAAATTTTATTTTCTAAACTTTAACTGGCCATAACTCCTAAACTATAGCAGATAGAGCGAAAATAAGCTTAATCGATGATCACTTTTTTTCAACTTTAAATGCCCATAGCTTCTCATCCAAAAGGCCTACAGAGAAAATAAGCCCAGATTCGTGTCAGTCGCGTCGAGACCTGTATTCGGTGCAAAAATGAAGCCAATCGAAGCAATTTTACTTTCTAAACTTTAACTGGCCATAACTCCTAAACTATAGCAGATAGAGCGAAAATAAGCTTAATCGATGATCACTTTTTCTCAACTTTAAATGCCCATAGCTTCTCAGCCAAAAGGCCTACAGAGAAAATAAGCCCAGATTCGTGTCTGTCGCGTCGAGACCTGTATTCGGTGCAAAAATGAAGCCAATCGAAGAAATTTTATTTTCTAAACTTTAACTGGCCATAACTCCTAAACTATAGCAGATAGAGCGAAAATAAGCTTAATCGATGATCACTTTTTCTCAACTTTAAATGCCCATAGCTTCTCAGCCAAAAGGCCTACAGAGAAAATAAGCCCAGATTCGTGTCAGTCGCGTCGAGACCTGTATTCGGTGCAAAAATGAAGCCAATCGAAGAATTTTTATTTTTTAAACTTTAACTGGCCATAACTCCTAAACTATAGCAGATAGAGCGAAAATAAGCTTAATCGATGATCACTTTTTCTCAACTTTAAATGCCCATAGCTTCTCAGCCAAAAGGCCTACAGAGAAAATAAGCCCAGATTCGTGTCAGTCGCGTCGAGACCTGTATTCGGTGCAAAAATGAAGCCAATCGAAGAAATTTTATTTTCTAAACTTTAACTGGCCATAACTCCTAAACTATAGCAGATAGAGCGAAAATAAGCTTAATCGATGATCACTTTTTCTCAACTTTAAATGCCCATAGCTTCTCAGCCAAAAGGCCTACAGAGAAAATAAGCCCAGATTCGTGTCAGTCGCGGCGAGACCTGTATTCGGTGCAAAAATGAAGCCAATCGAAGAAATTTTATTTTCTAAACTTTAACTGGCCATAACTCCTAAACTATAGCAGATAGAGCGAAAATAAGCTTAATCGATGATCACTTTTTCTCAACTTTAAATGCCCATAGCTTCTCATCCAAAAGGCCTACAGAGAAAATAAGCCCAGATTCGTGTCAGTCGCGTCGAGACCTGTATTCGGTGCAAAAATGAAGCCAATCGAAGAAATTTTATTTTCTAAACTTTAACTGGCCATAACTCCTAAACTATAGCAGATAGAGCGAAAATAAGCTTAATCGATGATCACTTTTTTTCAACTTTAAATGCCCATAGCTTCTCATCCAAAAGGCCTACAGAGAAAATAAGCCCAGATTCGTGTCAGTCGCGTCGAGACCTGTATTCGGTGCAAAAATGAAGCCAATCGAAGAAATTTTATTTTTTAAACTTTAACTGGCCATAACTCCTAAACTATAGCAGATAGAGCGAAAATAAGCTTAATCGATGATCACTTTTTCTCAACTTTAAATGCCCATAGCTTCTCAGCCAAAAGGCCTACAGAGAAAATAAGCCCAGATTCGTGTCAGTCGCGTCGAGACCTGTATTCGGTGCAAAAATGAAGCCAATCGAAGAAATTTTATTTTCTAAACTTTAACTGGCCATAACTCCTAAACTATAGCAGATAGAGCGAAAATAAGCTTAATCGATGATCACTTTTTCTCAACTTTAAATGCCCATAGCTTCTCAGCCAAAAGGCCTACAGAGAAAATAAGCCCAGATTCGTGTCAGTCGCGTCGAGACCTATATTCGGTGCAAAAATGAAGCCAATCGAAGAAATTTTATTTTCTAAACTTTAACTGGCCATAACTCCTAAACTATAACAGATAGAGCGAAAATAAGCTTAATCGATGATCACTTTTTCTCAACTTTAAATGCCCATAGCTTCTCAGCCAAAAGGCCTACAGAGAAAATAAGCCCAGATTCGTGTCAGTCGCGTCGAGACCTGTATTCGTTGCAAAAATGAAGCCAATCGAAGAAATTTTATTTTCTAAACTTTAACTGGCCATAACTCCTAAACTATAACAGATAGAGCGAAAATAAGCTTAATCGATGATCACCTTTTCTCAACTTTAAATGCCCATAGCTTCTCAGCCAAAAGGCCTACAGAGAAAATAAGCCCAGATTCGTGTAAGTCGCGTCGAGACCTGTATTCGGTGCAAAAATGAAGCCAATCGAAGAAATTTTATTTTCTAAACTTTAACTGGCCATAACTCCTAAACTATAGCAGATAGAGCGAAAATAAGCTTAATCGATGATCACTTTTTTTCAACTTTAAATGCCCATAGATTCTCATCCAAAAGGCCTACAGAGAAAATAAGCCCAGATTCGTGTCAGTCGCGTCGAGACCTGTATTCGGTGCAAAAATGAAGCCAATCGAAGAAATTTTATTTTTTAAACTTTAACTGGCCATAACTCCTAAACTATAGCAGATAGAGCGAAAATAAGCTTAATCGATGATCACTTTTTCTCAACTTTAAATGCCCATAGCTTCTCAGCCAAAAGGCCTACAGAGAAAATAAGCCCAGATTCGTGTCAGTCGCGTCGAGACCTGTATTCGGTGCAAAAATGAAGCCAATCGAAGAAATTTTATTTTTTCAACTTTAACTGGCCATAACTCCTAAACTATAGCAGATAGAGCGAAAATAAGCTTAATCGATGATCACTTTTTTTCAACTTTAAATGCCCATAGCTTCTCAGCCAAAAGGCCTACAGAGAAAATAAGCCCAGATTCGTGTCAGTCGCGTCGAGACCTGTATTCGGTGCAAAAATGAAGCCAATCGAAGAAATTTTATTTTCTAAACTTTAACTGGCCATAACTCCTAAACTATAACAGATAGAGCGAAAATAAGCTTAATCGATGATCACTTTTTCTCAACTTTAAATGCCCATAGCTTCTCAGCCAAAAGGTCTACAGAGAAAATAAGCCCAGATTCGTGTACGTCGCGTCGAGACCTGTATTCGTTGCAAAAATGAAGCCAATCGAAGAAATTTTATTTTCTAAACTTTAACTGGCCATAACTCCTAAACTATAGCAGATAGAGCGAAAATAAGCTTAATCGATGATCACTTTTTCTCAACTTTAAATGCCCATAGCTTCTCAGCCAAAAGGCCTACAGAGAAAATAAGCCCAGATTCGTGTCAGTCGCGTCGAGACCTGTATTCGGTGCAAAAATGAAACCAATCGAAGAAATTTTATTTTCTAAACTTTAACTGGCCACAACTCCTAAACTATAGCAGATAGAGCGAAAATAAGCTTAATCGATGATCACTTTTTTTCAACTTTAAATGCCCATAGCTTCTCATCCAAAAGGCCTACAGAGAAAATAAGCCCAGATTCGTGTCAGTCGCGTCGAGACCTGTATTCGGTGCAAAAATGAAGCCAATCGAAGAAATTGTATTTTCTAAACTTTAACTGGCCATAACTCCTAAACTATAGCAGATAGAGCGAAAATAAGCTTAATCGATGATCACTTTTTTTCAACTTTAAATGCCCATAGCTTCTCATCCAAAAGGCCTACAGAGAAAATAAGCCCAGATTCGTGTCAGTCGCGTCGAGACCTGTATTCGGTGCAAAAATGAAGCCAATCGAAGAAATTTTATTTTCTAAACTTAAACTGGCCATAACTCCTAAACTATAGCAGATAGAGCGAAAATAAGCTTAATCGATGATCACTTTTTTTCAACTTTAAATGCCCATAGCTTCTCAGCCAAAAGGCCTACAGAGAAAATAAGCCCAGATTCGTGTCAGTCGCGTCGAGACCTGTATTCGGTGCAAAAATGAAGCCAATCGAAGAAATTTTATTTTCTAAACTTTAACTGGCCATAACTCCTAAACTATAGCAGATAGAGCGAAAATAAGCTTAATCGATGATCACTTTTTCTCAACTTTAAATGCCCATAGCTTCTCAGCCAAAAGGCCTACAGAGAAAATAAGCCCAGATTCGTGTCAGTCGCGTCGAAACCTGTATTCGGTGCAAAAATGAAGCCAATCGAAGTAATTTTATTTTCTAAACTTTAACTGGCCATAACTCCTAAACTATAACAGATAGAGCGAAAATAAGCTTAATCGATGATCACTTTTTTTCAACTTTAAATGCCCATAGCTTCTCAGCCAAAAGGCCTACAGAGAAAATAAGCCCAGATTCGTGTCAGTCGCGTCGAGACCTGTATTCGGTGCAAAAATGAAGCCAATCGAAGAAATTTTATTTTCTAAACTTTAACTGGACATAACTCCTAAACTATAGCAGATAGAGCGAAAATAAGCTTAATCGATGATCACTTTTTCTCAACTTTAAATGCCCATAGCTTCTCATCCAAAAGGCCTACAGAGAAAATAAGCCCAGATTCGTGTCAGTCGCGTCGAGACCTGTATTCGGTGCAAAAATGAAGCCAATCGAAGAAATTTTATTTTTTAAACTTTAACTGGCCATAACTCCTAAACTATAGCAGATAGAGCGAAAATAAGCTTAATCGATGATCACTTTTTCTCAACTTTAAATGCCCATAGCTTCTCAGCCAAAAGGCATACAGAGAAAATAAGCCCAGATTCGTGTCAGTCGCGTCGAGACCTGTATTCGGTGCAAAAATGAAGCCAATCGAAGAAATTTTATTTTCTAAACTTTAACTGGCCATAACTCCTAAACTATAGCAGATAGAGCGAAAATAAGCTTAATCGATGATCACTTTTTCTCAACTTTAAATGCCCATATCTTCTCAGCCAAAAGGCCTACAGAGAAAATAAGCCCAGATTCGTGTCAGTCGCGTTGAGACCTGTATTCGGTGCAAAAATGAAGCCAATCGAAGAAATTTTATTTTCTAAACTTTAACTGGCCATAACTCCTAAACTATAGCAGATAGAGCGAAAATAAGCTTAATCGATGATCACTTTTTCTCAACTTTAAATGCCCATAGCTTCTCAGCCAAAAGGCCTACAGAGAAAATAAGCCCAGATTCGTGTCAGTCGCGTTGAGACCTGTATTCGGTGCAAAAATGAAGCCAATCGAAGAAATTTTATTTTCTAAACTTTAACTGGCCATAACTCCTAAACTATAGCAGATAGAGCGAAAATAAGCTTAATCGATGATCACTTTTTCTCAACTTTAAATGCCCATAGCTTCTCAGCCAACAGGCCTACAGAGAAAATAAGCCCAGATTCGTGTCAGTCGCGTCGAGACCTGTATTCGGTGCAAAAATGAAGCCAATCGAAGAAATTTTATTTTTTAAACTTTAACTGGCCATAACTCCTAAACTAGAGCAGATAGAGCGAAAATAAGCTTAATCGATGATCACTTTTTTTCAACTTTAAATGCCCATAGCTTCTCAGCCAAAAGGCCTACAAGAAAATAAGCCCAGATTCGTGTCAGTCGCGTCGAGACCTGTATTCGGTGCAAAAATGAAGCCAATCGAAGAAATTTTATTTTCTAAACTTTAACTGGCCATAACTCCTAAACTATAGCAGATAGAGCGAAAATAAGCTCAATCGATGATCACTTTTTCTCAACTTTAATTGCCCATAGCTTCTCAGCCAAAAGGCCTACAGAGAAAATAAGCCCAGATTCGTGTCAGTCGCGTTGAGACCTGTATTCGGTGCAAAAATGAAGCCAATCGAAGAAATTTTATTTTCTAAACTTTAACTGGCCATAACTCCTAAACTATAGCAGATAGAGCGAAAATAAGCTTAATCGATGATCACTTTTTCTCAACTTTAAATGCCCATAGCTTCTCAGCCAAAAGGCCTACAGAGAAAATAAGCCCAGATTCGTGTCAGTCCCGTCGAGACCTATATTCGGTGCAAAAATGAAGCCAATCGAAGAAATTTTATTTTCTAAGCTTTAACTGGCCATAACTCCTAAACTATAACAGATAGAGCGAAAATAAGCTTAATCGATGATCACTTTTTCTCAACTTTAAATGCCCATAGCTTCTCAGCCAAAAGGCCTACAGAGAAAATAAGCCCAGATTCGTGTCAGTCGCGTCGAGACCTGTATTCGGTGCAAAAATGAAGCCAATCGAAGAAATTTTATTTTCTAAACTTTAACTGGCCATAACTCCTAAACTATAGCAGATAGAGCGAAAATAAGCTTAATCGATGATCACTTTTTTTCAACTTTAAATGCCCATAGCTTCTCATCCAAAAGGCCTACAGAGAAAATAAGCCCAGATTCGTGTCAGTCGCGTCGAGACCTGTATTCGGTGCAAAAATGAAGCCAATCGAAGAAATTTTATTTTTTCAACTTTAACTGGCCATAACTCCTAAACTATAGCAGATAGAGCGAAAATAAGCTTAATCGATGATCACTTTTTTTCAACTTTAAATGCCCATAGCTTCTCAGCCAAAAGGCCTACAGAGAAAATAAGCCCAGATTCGTGTCAGTCGCGTCGAGACCTGTATTCGGTGCAAAAATGAAGCCAATCGAAGAAATTTTATTTTCTAAACTTTAACTGGCCATAACTCCTAAACTATAACAGATAGAGCGAAAATAAGCTTAATCGATGATCACTTTTTCTCAACTTTAAATGCCCATAGCTTCTCAGCCAAAAGGTCTACAGAGAAAATAAGCCCAGATTCGTGTACGTCGCGTCGAGACCTGTATTCGTTGCAAAAATGAAGCCAATCGAAGAAATTTTATTTTCTAAACTTTAACTGGCCATAACTCCTAAACTATAGCAGATAGAGCGAAAATAAGCTTAATCGATGATCACTTTTTCTCAACTTTAAATGCCCATAGCTTCTCAGCCAAAAGGCCTACAGAGAAAATAAGCCCAGATTCGTGTCAGTCGCGTCGAGACCTGTATTCGGTGCAAAAATGAAGCCAATCGAAGAAATTTTATTTTCTAAACTTTAACTGGCCATAACTCCTAAACTATAGCAGATAGAGCGAAAATAAGCTTAATCGATGATCACTTTTTTTCAACTTTAAATGCCCATAGCTGCTCATCCAAAAGGCCTACAGAGAAAATAAGCCCAGATTCGTGTCAGTCGCGTCGAGACCTGTATTCGTTGCAAAAATGAAGCCAATCGAAGAAATTTTATTTTCTAAACTTTAACTGGCCATAACTCCTAAGCTATAGCAGATAGAGCGAAAATAAGCTTAATCGATGATCACTTTTTCTCAACTTTAAATGCCCATAGCTTCTCAGCCAAAAGGCCTACAGAGAAAATAAGCCCAGATTCGTGTCAGTCGCGTCGAAACCTGTATTCGGTGCAAAAATGAAGCCAATCGAAGAAATTTTATTTTTTAAACTTTAACTGGCCATAACTCCTAAACTATAGCAGATAGAGCGAAAATAAGCTTAATCGATGATCACTTTTTCTCAACTTTAAATGCCCATAGCTTCTCAGCCAAAAGGCCTACAGAGAAAATAAGCCCAGATTCGTGTCAGTCGCGTCGAGACCTGTATTCGGTGCAAAAATGAAGCCAATCGAAGAAATTTTATTTTCTAAACTTTAACTGGCCATAACTCCTAAACTATAGCAGATAGAGCGAAAATAAGCTTAATCGATGATCACTTTTTCTCAACTTTAAATGCCCATAGCTTCTCAGCCAAAAGGCCTACAGAGAAAATAAGCCCAGATTCGTGTCAGTCGCGTCGAGACCTGTATTCGGTGCAAAAATGAAGCCAATCGAAGAAATTTTATTTTCTAAACTTTAACTGGCCATAACTCCTAAACTATAACAGATAGAGCGAAAATAAGCTTAATCGATGATCACTTTTTCTCAACTTTAAATGCCCATAGCTTCTCAGCCAAAAGGCCTACAGAGAAAATAAGCCCAGATTCGTGTAAGTCGCGTCGAGACCTGTATTCGTTGCAAAAATGAAGCCAATCGAAGAAATTTTATTTTCTAAACTTTAACTGGCCATAACTCCTAAACTATAACAGATAGAGCGAAAATAAGCTTAATCGATGATCACCTTTTCTCAACTTTAAATGCCCATAGCTTCTCAGCCAAAAGGCCTACAGAGAAAATAAGCCCAGATTCGTGTCAGTCGCGTCGAGACCTGTATTCGGTGCAAAAATGAAGCCAATCGAAGAAATTTTATTTTCTAAACTTTAACTGGCCATAACTCCTAAACTATAGCAGATAGAGCGAAAATAAGCTTAATCGATGATCACTTTTTTTCAACTTTAAATGCCCATAGCTTCTCATCCAAAAGGCCTACAGAGAAAATAAGCCCAGATTCGTGTCAGTCGCGTCGAGACCTGTATTCGGTGCAAAAATGAAGCCAATCGAAGAAATTTTATTTTTTCAACTTTAACTGGCCATAACTCCTAAACTATAGCAGATAGAGCGAAAATAAGCTTAATCGATGATCACTTTTTTTCAACTTTAAATGCCCATAGCTTCTCAGCCAAAAGGCCTACAGAGAAAATAAGCCCAGATTCGTGTCAGTCGCGTCGAGACCTGTATTCGGTGCAAAAATGAAGCCAATCGAAGAAATTTTATTTTCTAAACTTTAACTGGCCATAACTCCTAAACTATAACAGATAGAGCGAAAATAAGCTTAATCGATGATCACTTTTTCTCAACTTTAAATGCCCATAGCTTCTCAGCCAAAAGGTCTACAGAGAAAATAAGCCCAGATTCGTGTACGTCGCGTCGAGACCTGTATTCGTTGCAAAAATGAAGCCAATCGAAGAAATTTTATTTTCTAAACTTTAACTGGCCATAACTCCTAAACTATAGCAGATAGAGCGAAAATAAGCTTAATCGATGATCACTTTTTCTCAACTTTAAATGCCCATAGCTTCTCAGCCAAAAGGCCTACAGAGAAAATAAGCCCAGATTCGTGTCAGTCGCGTCGAGACCTGTATTCGGTGCAAAAATGAAGCCAATCGAAGAAATTTTATTTTCTAAACTTTAACTGGCCATAACTCCTAAACTATAGCAGATAGAGCGAAAATAAGCTTAATCGATGATCACTTTTTTTCAACTTTAAATGCCCATAGCTGCTCATCCAAAAGGCCTACAGAGAAAATAAGCCCAGATTCGTGTCAGTCGCGTCGAGACCTGTATTCGTTGCAAAAATGAAGCCAATCGAAGAAATTTTATTTTCTAAACTTTAACTGGCCATAACTCCTAAGCTATAGCAGATAGAGCGAAAATAAGCTTAATCGATGATCACTTTTTCTCAACTTTAAATGCCCATAGCTTCTCAGCCAAAAGGCCTACAGAGAAAATAAGCCCAGATTCGTGTCAGTCGCGTCGAAACCTGTATTCGGTGCAAAAATGAAGCCAATCGAAGAAATTTTATTTTTTAAACTTTAACTGGCCATAACTCCTAAACTATAGCAGATAGAGCGAAAATAAGCTTAATCGATGATCACTTTTTCTCAACTTTAAATGCCCATAGCTTCTCAGCCAAAAGGCCTACAGAGAAAATAAGCCCAGATTCGTGTCAGTCGCGTCGAGACCTGTATTCGGTGCAAAAATGAAGCCAATCGAAGAAATTTTATTTTCTAAACTTTAACTGGCCATAACTCCTAAACTATAGCAGATAGAGCGAAAATAAGCTTAATCGATGATCACTTTTTCTCAACTTTAAATGCCCATAGCTTCTCAGCCAAAAGGCCTACAGAGAAAATAAGCCCAGATTCGTGTCAGTCGCGTCGAGACCTGTATTCGGTGCAAAAATGAAGCCAATCGAAGAAATTTTATTTTCTAAACTTTAACTGGCCATAACTCCTAAACTATAACAGATAGAGCGAAAATAAGCTTAATCGATGATCACTTTTTCTCAACTTTAAATGCCCATAGCTTCTCAGCCAAAAGGCCTACAGAGAAAATAAGCCCAGATTCGTGTAAGTCGCGTCGAGACCTGTATTCGTTGCAAAAATGAAGCCAATCGAAGAAATTTTATTTTCTAAACTTTAACTGGCCATAACTCCTAAACTATAGCAGATAGAGCGAAAATAAGCTTAATCGATGATCACTTTTTTTCAACTTTAAATGCCCATAGCTGCTCATCCAAAAGGCCTACAGAGAAAATAAGCCCAGATTCGTGTACGTCGCGTCGAGACCTGTATTCGTTGCAAAAATGAAGCCAATCGAAGAAATTTTATTTTCTAAACTTTAACTGGCCATAACTCCTAAGCTATAGCAGATAGAGCGAAAATAAGCTTAATCGATGATCACTTTTTCTCAACTTTAAATGCCCATAGCTTCTCAGCCAAAAGGCCTACAGAGAAAATAAGCCCAGATTCGTGTCAGTCGCGTCGAAACCTGTATTCGGTGCAAAAATGAAGCCAATCGAAGAAATTTTATTTTTTAAACTTTAACTGGCCATAACTCCTAAACTATAGCAGATAGAGCGAAAATAAGCTTAATCGATGATCACTTTTTCTCAACTTTAAATGCCCATAGCTTCTCAGCCAAAAGGCCTACAGAGAAAATAAGCCCAGATTCGTGTCAGTCGCGTCGAGACCTGTATTCGGTGCAAAAATGAAGCCAATCGAAGAAATTTTATTTTCTAAACTTTAACTGGCCATAACTCCTAAACTATAGCAGATAGAGCGAAAATAAGCTTAATCGATGATCACCTTTTCTCAACTTTAAATGCCCATAGCTTCTCAGCCAAAAGGCCTACAGAGAAAATAAGCCCAGATTCGTGTCAGTCGCGTCGAGACCTGTATTCGGTGCAAAAATGAAGCCAATCGAAGAAATTTTATTTTCTAAACTTTAACTGGCCATAACTCCTAAACTATAACAGATAGAGCGAAAATAAGCTTAATCGATGATCACTTTTTCTCAACTTTAAATGCCCATAGCTTCTCAGCCAAAAGGTCTACAGAGAAAATAAGCCCAGATTCGTGTACGTCGCGTCGAGACCTGTATTCGTTGCAAAAATGAAGCCAATCGAAGAAATTTTATTTTCTAAACTTTAACTGGCCATAACTCCTAAACTATAGCAGATAGAGCGAAAATAAGCTTAATCGATGATCACTTTTTCTCAACTTTAAATGCCCATAGCTTCTCAGCCAAAGGCCTACAGAGAAAATAAGCCCAGATTCGTGTCAGTCGCGTCGAGACCTGTATTCGGTGCAAAAATGAAGCCAATCGAAGAAATTTTATTTTCTAAACTTTAACTGGCCATAACTCCTAAACTATAGCAGATAGAGCGAAAATAAGCTTAATCGATGATCACTTTTTTTCAACTTTAAATGCCCATAGCTGCTCATCCAAAAGGCCTACAGAGAAAATAAGCCCAGATTCGTGTCAGTCGCGTCGAGACCTGTATTCGGTGCAAAAATGAAGCCAATCGAAGAAATTTTATTTTCTAAACTTTAACTGGCCATAACTCCTAAACTATAACAGATAGAGCGAAAATAAGCTTAATCGATGATCACTTTTTCTCAACTTTAAATGCCCATAGCTTCTCAGCCAAAAGGCCTACAGAGAAAATAAGCCCAGATTCGTGTAAGTCGCGTCGAGACCTGTATTCGTTGCAAAAATGAAGCCAATCGAAGAAATTTTATTTTCTAAACTTTAACTGGCCATAACTCCTAAACTATAACAGATAGAGCGAAAATAAGCTTAATCGATGATCACCTTTTCTCAACTTTAAATGCCCATAGCTTCTCAGCCAAAAGGCCTACAGAGAAAATAAGCCCAGATTCGTGTCAGTCGCGTCGAGACCTGTATTCGGTGCAAAAATGAAGCCAATCGAAGAAATTTTATTTTCTAAACTTTAACTGGCCATAACTCCTAAACTATAGCAGATAGAGCGAAAATAAGCTTAATCGATGATCACTTTTTCTCAACTTTAAATGCCCATAGCTTCTCAGCCAAAAGGCCTACAGAGAAAATAAGCCCAGATTCGTGTCAGTCGCGTCGAGACCTGTATTCGGTGCAAAAATGAAGCCAATCGAAGAAATTTTATTTTCTAAACTTTAACTGGCCATAACTCCTAAACTATAACAGATAGAGCGAAAATAAGCTTAATCGATGATCACTTTTTCTCAACTTTAAATGCCCATAGCTTCTCAGCCAAAAGGCCTACAGAGAAAATAAGCCCAGATTCGTGTAAGTCGCGTCGAGACCTGTATTCGTTGCAAAAATGAAGCCAATCGAAGAAATTTTATTTTCTAAACTTTAACTGGCCATAACTCCTAAACTATAACAGATAGAGCGAAAATAAGCTTAATCGATGATCACCTTTTCTCAACTTTAAATGCCCATAGCTTCTCAGCCAAAAGGCCTACAGAGAAAATAAGCCCAGATTCGTGTCAGTCGCGTCGAGACCTGTATTCGGTGCAAAAATGAAGCCAATCGAAGAAATTTTATTTTCTAAACTTTAACTGGCCATAACTCCTAAACTATAGCAGATAGAGCGAAAATAAGCTTAATCGATGATCACTTTTTCTCAACTTTAAATGCCCATAGCTTCTCAGCCAAAAGGCCTACAGAGAAAATAAGCCCAGATTCGTGTCAGTCGCGTCGAGACCTGTATTCGGTGCAAAAATGAAGCCAATCGAAGAAATTTTATTTTCTAAACTTTAACTGGCCATAACTCCTAAACTATAGCAGATAGAGCGAAAATAAGCTTAATCGATGATCACTTTTTCTCAACTTTAAATGCCCATAGCTTCTCAGCCAAAAGGCCTACAGAGAAAATAAGCCCAGATTCGTGTCAGTCGCGTCGAGACCTGAATTCGGTGCAAAAATGAAGCCAATCGAAGAAATTTTATTTTCTAAACTTTAACTGGCCATAACTCCTAAACTATAACAGATAGAGCGAAAATAAGCTTAATCGATGATCACTTTTTCTCAACTTTAAATGCCCATAGCTTCTCAGCCAAAAGGCCTACAGAGAAAATAAGCCCAGATTCGTGTAAGTCGCGTCGAGACCTGTATTCGTTGCAAAAATGAAGCCAATCGATGAAATTTTATTTTCTAAACTTTAACTGGCCATAACTCCTAAACTATAACAGATAGAGCGAAAATAAGCTTAATCGATGATCACCTTTTCTCAACTTTAAATGCCCATAGCTTCTCAGCCAAAAGGCCTACAGAGAAAATAAGCCCAGATTCGTGTCAGTCGCGTCGAGACCTGTATTCGGTGCAAAAATGAAGCCAATCGAAGAAATTTTATTTTCTAAACTTTAACTGGCCATAACTCCTAAACTATAGCAGATAGAGCGAAAATAAGCTTAATCGATGATCACTTTTTTTCAACTTTAAATGCCCATAGATTCTCATCCAAAAGGCCTACAGAGAAAATAAGCCCAGATTCGTGTCAGTCGCGTCGAGACCTGTATTCGGTGCAAAAATGAAGCCAATCGAAGACATTTTATTTTCTAAACTTTAACTGGCCATAACTCCTAAACTATAGCAGATAGAGCGAAAATAAGCTTAATCGATGATCACTTTTTTTCAACTTTAAATGCCCATAGATTCTCATCCAAAAGGCCTACAGAGAAAATAAGCCCAGATTCGTGTCAGTCGCGTCGAGACCTGTATTCGGTGCAAAAATGAAGCCAATCGAAGAAATTTTATTTTTTAAACTTTAACTGGCCATAACTCCTAAACTATAGCAGATAGAGCGAAAATAAGCTTAATCGATGATCACTTTTTTTCAACTTTAAATGCCCATAGCTTCTCATCCAAAAGGACTACAGAGAAAATAAGCCCAGATTCGTGTCACTCGCGTCGAGACCTGTACTCGGTGCAAAAATGAAGCCAATCGAAGAAATTTTATTTTTTAAACTTTAACTGGCCATAACTCCTAAACTATAGCAGATAGAGCGAAAATAAGCTTAATCGATGATCACTTTTTCTCAACTTTAAATGCCCATAGCTTCTCAGCCAAAAGGCCTACAGAGAAAATAAGCCCAGATTCATGTCATTCGCGTCGAGACCTGTATTCGGTGCAAAAATGAAGCCAATCGAAGAAATTTTATTTTCTAAACTTTAACTGGCCATAACTCCTAAACTATAGCAGATAGAGCAAAAAAAAAGATTAATCGATGATCACTTTTTTTCAACTTTAAATGCCCATAGCTTCTCATCCAAAAGGACTACAGAGAAAATAAGCCCAGATTCGTGTCACTCGCGTCGAGACCTGTACTCGGTGCAAAAATGAAGCCAATCGAAGAAATTTTATTTTTTAAACTTTAACTGGCCATAACTCCTAAACTATAGCAGATAGAGCGAAAATAAGCTTAATCGATGATCACTTTTTCTCAACTTTAAATGCCCATAGCTTCTCATCCAAAAGGACTACAGAGAAAATAAGCCCAGATTCGTGTCACTCGCGTCGAGACCTGTACTCGGTGCAAAAATGAAGCCAATCGAAGAAATTTTATTTTTTAAACTTTAACTGGCCATAACTCCTAAACTATAGCAGATAGAGCGAAAATAAGCTTAATCGATGATCACTTTTTTTCAACTTTAAATGCCCATAGATTCTCATCCAAAAGGCCTACAGAGAAAATAAGCCCAGATTCGTGTCAGTCGCGTCGAGACCTGTATTCGGTGCAAAAATGAAGCCAATCGAAGAAATTTTATTTTCTAAACTTTAACTGGCCATAACTCCTAAACTATAGCAGATAGAGCGAAAATAAGCTTAATCGATGATCACTTTTTTTCAACTTTAAATGCCCATAGATTCTCATCCAAAAGGCCTACAGAGAAAATAAGCCCAGATTCGTGTCAGTCGCGTCGAGACCTGTATTCGGTGCAAAAATGAAGCCAATCGAAGAAATTTTATTTTCTAAACTTTAACTGGCCATAACTCCTAAACTATAGCAGATAGAGCGAAAATAAGCTTAATCGATGATCACTTTTTTTCAACTTTAAATGCCCATAGATTCTCATCCAAAAGGCCTACAGAGAAAATAAGCCCAGATTCGTGTCAGTCGCGTCGAGACCTGTATTCGGTGCAAAAATGAAGCCAATCGAAGAAATTTTATTTTTTAAACTTTAACTGGCCATAACTCCTAAACTATAGCAGATAGAGCGAAAATAAGCTTAATCGATGATCACTTTTTCTCAACTTTAAATGCCCATAGCTTCTCAGCCAAAAGGCCTACAGAGAAAATAAGCCCAGATTCGTGTCAGTCGCGTCGAGACCTGTATTCGGTGCAAAAATGAAGCCAATCGAAGAAATTTTATTTTCTAAACTTTAACTGGCCATAACTCCTAAACTATAACAGATAGAGCGAAAATAAGCTTAATCGATGATCACTTTTTCTCAACTTTAAATGCCCATAGCTTCTCAGCCAAAAGGCCTACAGAGAAAATAAGCCCAGATTCGTGTCAGTCGCGTCGAGACCTGTATTCGGTGCAAAAATGAAGCCAATCGAAGAAATTTTATTTTCTAAACTTTAACTGGCCATAACTCCTAAACTATAGCAGATAGAGCAAAAAAAAAGATTAATCGATGATCACTTTTTTTCAACTTTAAATGCCCATAGCTTCTCATCCAAAAGGCCTACAGAGAAAATAAGCCCAGATTCGTGTCATTCGCGTCGAGACCTGTATTCGGTGCAAAAATGAAGCCAATCGAAGAAATTTTATTTTTTAAACTTTAACTGGCCATAACTCCTAAACTATAGCAGATAGAGCGAAAATAAGCTTAATCGATGATCACTTTTTCTCAACTTTAAATGCCCATAGCTTCTCAGCCAAAAGGCCTACAGAGAAAATAAGCCCAGATTCGTGTCAGTCGCGTCGAGACCTGTACTCGGTGCAAAAATGAAGCCAATCGAAGAAATTTTATTTTCTAAACTTTAACTGGCCATAACTCCTAAACTATAACAGATAGAGCGAAAATAAGCTTAATCGATGATCACTTTTTTTCAACTTTAAATGCCCATAGCTTCTCAGCCAAAAGGCCTACAGAGAAAATAAGCCCAGATTCGTGTCAGTCGCGTCGAGACCTGTATTCGGTGCAAAAATGAAGCCAATCGAAGAAATTTTATTTTCTAAACTTTAACTGGCCATAACTCCTAAACTATAGCAGATAGAGCGAAAATAAGCTTAATCGATGATCACTTTTTTTCAACTTTAAATGCCCATAGATTCTCATCCAAAAGGCCTACAGAGAAAATAAGCCCAGATTCGTGTCAGTCGCGTCGAGACCTGTATTCGGTGCAAAAATGAAGCCAATCGAAGAAATTTTATTTTTTAAACTTTAACTGGCCATAACTCCTAAACTATAGCAGATAGAGCGAAAATAAGCTTAATCGATGATCACTTTTTCTCAACTTTAAATGCCCATAGCTTCTCAGCCAAAAGGCCTACAGAGAAAATAAGCCCAGATTCGTGTCAGTCGCGTCGAGACCTGTATTCGGTGCAAAAATGAAGCCAATCGAAGAAATTTTATTTTTTAAACTTTAACTGGCCATAACTCCTAAACTATAGCAGATAGAGCGAAAATAAGCTTAATCGAGGATCACTTTTTTTCAACTTTAAATGCCCATAGCTTCTCATCCAAAAGGACTACAGAGAAAATAAGCCCAGATTCGTGTCACTCGCGTCGAGACCTGTACTCGGTGCAAAAATGAAGCCAATCGAAGAAATTTTATTTTTTAAACTTTAACTGGCCATAACTCCTAAACTATAGCAGATAGAGCGAAAATAAGCTTAATCGATGATCACTTTTTCTCAACTTTAAATGCCCATAGCTTCTCAGCCAAAAGGCCTACAGAGAAAATAAGCCCAGATTCGTGTCATTCGCGTCGAGACCTGTATTCGGTGCAAAAATGAAGCCAATCGAAGAAATTTTATTTTCTAAACTTTAACTGGCCATAACTCCTAAACTATAGCAGATAGAGCGAAAATAAGCTTAATCGATGATCACTTTTTTTCAACTTTAAATGCCCATAGCTTCTCAGCCAAAAGGCCTACAGAGAAAATAAGCCCAGATTCGTGTCAGTCGCGTCGAGACCTGTATTCGGTGCAAAAATGAAGCCAATCGAAGAAATTTTATTTTCTAAACTTTAACTGGCCATAACTCCTAAACTATAGCAGATAGAGCGAAAATAAGCTTAATCGATGATCACTTTTTTTCAACTTTAAATGCCCATAGATTCTCATCCAAAAGGCCTACAGAGAAAATAAGCCCAGATTCGTGTCAGTCGCGTCGAGACCTGTATTCGGTGCAAAAATGAAGCCAATCGAAGAAATTTTATTTTTTAAACTTTAACTGGCCATAACTCCTAAACTATAGCAGATAGAGCGAAAATAAGCTTAATCGATGATCACTTTTTCTCAACTTTAAATGCCCATAGCTTCTCAGCCAAAAGGCCTACAGAGAAAATAAGCCCAGATTCGTGTCAGTCGCGTCGAGACCTGTACTCGGTGCAAAAATGAAGCCAATCGAAGAAATTTTATTTTTTAAACTTTAACTGGCCATAACTCCTAAACTATAGCAGATAGAGCGAAAATAAGCTTAATCGATGATCACTTTTTCTCAACTTTAAATGCCCATAGCTTCTCATCCAAAAGGCCTACAGAGAAAATAAGCCCAGATTCGTGTCAGTCGCGTCGAGACCTGTATTCGGTGCAAAAATGAAGCCAATCGAAGAAATTTTATTTTTTAAACTTTAACTGGCCATAACTCCTAAACTATAGCAGATAGAGCGAAAATAAGCTTAATCGATGATCACTTTTTCTCAACTTTAAATGCCCATAGCTTCTCATCCAAAAGGCCTACAGAGAAAATAAGCCCAGATTCGTGTCAGTCGCGTCGAGACCTGTATTCGGTGCAAAAATGAAGCCAATCGAAGAAATTTTATTTTTTAAACTTTAACTGGCCATAACTCCTAAACTATAGCAGATAGAGCGAAAATAAGCTTAATCGATGATCACTTTTTCTCAACTTTAAATGCCCATAGCTTCTCAGCCAAAAGGCCTACAGAGAAAATAAGCCCAGATTCGTGTCAGTCGCGTCGAGACCTGTATTCGGTGCAAAAATGAAGCCAATCGAAGAAATTTTATTTTCTAAACTTTAACTGGCCATAACTCCTAAACTATAGCAGATAGAGCGAAAATAAGCTTAATCGATGATCACTTTTTTTCAGCTTTAAATGCCCATAGATTCTCATCCAAAAGGCCTACAGAGAAAATAAGCCCAGATTCGTGTCAGTCGCGTCGAGACCTGTATTCGGTGCAAAAATGAAGCCAATCGAAGAAATTTTATTTTCTAAACTTTAACTGGCCATAACTCCTAAACTATAGCAGATAGAGCGAAAATAAGCTTAATCGATGATCACTTTTTTTCAACTTTAAATGCCCATAGCTGCTCATCCAAAACGCCTACAGAGAAAATAAGCCCAGATTCGTGTCAGTCGCGTCGAGACCTGTATTCGTTGCAAAAATGAAGCCAATCGAAGAAATTTTATTTTCTAAACTTTAACTGGCCATAACTCCTAAGCTATAGCAGATAGAGCGAAAATAAGCTTAATCGATGATCACTTTTTCTCAACTTTAAATGCCCATAGCTTCTCAGCCAAAAGGCCTACAGAGAAAATAAGCCCAGATTCGTGTCAGTCGCGTCGAAACCTGTATTCGGTGCAAAAATGAAGCCAATCGAAGAAATTTTATTTTCTAAACTTTAACTGGCCATAACTCCTAAACTATAGCAGATAGAGCGAAAATAAGCTTAATCGATGATCACTTTTTCTCAACTTTAAATGCCCATAGCTTCTCAGCCAAAAGGCCTACAGAGAAAATAAGCCCAGATTCGTGTCAGTCGCGTCGAGACCTGTATTCGGTGCAAAAATGAAGCCAATCGAAGAAATTTTATTTTCTAAACTTTAACTGGCCATAACTCCTAAACTATAGCAGATAGAGCGAAAATAAGCTTAATCGATGATCACTTTTTCTCAACTTTAAATGCCCATAGCTTCTCAGCCAAAAGGCCTACAGAGAAAATAAGCCCAGATTCGTGTCAGTCGCGTCGAGACCTGAATTCGGTGCAAAAATGAAGCCAATCGAAGAAATTTTATTTTCTAAACTTTAACTGGCCATAACTCCTAAACTATAACAGATAGAGCGAAAATAAGCTTAATCGATGATCACTTTTTCTCAACTTTAAATGCCCATAGCTTCTCAGCCAAAAGGCCTACAGAGAAAATAAGCCCAGATTCGTGTAAGTCGCGACGAGACCTGTATTCGTTGCAAAAATGAAGCCAATCGATGAAATTTTATTTTCTAAACTTTAACTGGCCATAACTCCTAAACTATAACAGATAGAGCGAAAATAAGCTTAATCGATGATCACTTTTTTTCAACTTTAAATGCCCATAGATTCTCATCCAAAAGGCCTACAGAGAAAATAAGCCCAGATTCGTGTCAGTCGCGTCGAGACCTGTATTCGGTGCAAAAATGAAGCCAATCGAAGAAATTTTATTTTCTAAACTTTAACTGGCCATAACTCCTAAACTATAGCAGATAGAGCGAAAATAAGCTTAATCGATGATCACTTTTTTTCAACTTTAAATGCCCATAGATTCTCATCCAAAAGGCCTACAGAGAAAATAAGCCCAGATTCGTGTCAGTCGCGTCGAGACCTGTATTCGGTGCAAAAATGAAGCCAATCGAAGAAATTTTATTTTTTAAACTTTAACTGGCCATAACTCCTAAACTATAGCAGATAGAGCAAAAATAAGCTTAATCGATGATCACTTTTTTTCAACTTTAAATGCCCATAGCTTCTCATCCAAAAGGACTACAGAGAAAATAAGCCCAGATTCGTGTCACTCGCGTCGAGACCTGTACTCGGTGCAAAAATGAAGCCAATCGAAGAAATTTTATTTTTTAAACTTTAACTGGCCATAACTCCTAAACTATAGCAGATAGAGCGAAAATAAGCTTAATCGATGATCACTTTTTCTCAACTTTAAATGCCCATAGCTTCTCAGCCAAAAGGCCTACAGAGAAAATAAGCCCAGATTCATGTCATTCGCGTCGAGACCTGTATTCGGTGCAAAAATGAAGCCAATCGAAGAAATTTTATTTTCTAAACTTTAACTGGCCATAACTCCTAAACTATAGCAGATAGAGCAAAAAAAAAGATTAATCGATGATCACTTTTTTTCAACTTTAAATGCCCATAGCTTCTCATCCAAAAGGACTACAGAGAAAATAAGCCCAGATTCGTGTCACTCGCGTCGAGACCTGTACTCGGTGCAAAAATGAAGCCAATCGAAGAAATTTTATTTTTTAAACTTTAACTGGCCATAACTCCTAAACTATAGCAGATAGAGCGAAAATAAGCTTAATCGATGATCACTTTTTCTCAACTTTAAATGCCCATAGCTTCTCATCCAAAAGGACTACAGAGAAAATAAGCCCAGATTCGTGTCACTCGCGTCGAGACCTGTACTCGGTGCAAAAATGAAGCCAATCGAAGAAATTTTATTTTTTAAACTTTAACTGGCCATAACTCCTAAACTATAGCAGATAGAGCGAAAATAAGCTTAATCGATGATCACTTTTTTTCAACTTTAAATGCCCATAGATTCTCATCCAAAAGGCCTACAGAGAAAATAAGCCCAGATTCGTGTCAGTCGCGTCGAGACCTGTATTCGGTGCAAAAATGAAGCCAATCGAAGAAATTTTATTTTCTAAACTTTAACTGGCCATAACTCCTAAACTATAGCAGATAGAGCGAAAATAAGCTTAATCGATGATCACTTTTTTTCAACTTTAAATGCCCATAGATTCTCATCCAAAAGGCCTACAGAGAAAATAAGCCCAGATTCGTGTCAGTCGCGTCGAGACCTGTATTCGGTGCAAAAATGAAGCCAATCGAAGAAATTTTATTTTCTAAACTTTAACTGGCCATAACTCCTAAACTATAGCAGATAGAGCGAAAATAAGCTTAATCGATGATCACTTTTTTTCAACTTTAAATGCCCATAGATTCTCATCCAAAAGGCCTACAGAGAAAATAAGCCCAGATTCGTGTCAGTCGCGTCGAGACCTGTATTCGGTGCAAAAATGAAGCCAATCGAAGAAATTTTATTTTTTAAACTTTAACTGGCCATAACTCCTAAACTATAGCAGATAGAGCGAAAATAAGCTTAATCGATGATCACTTTTTCTCAACTTTAAATGCCCATAGCTTCTCAGCCAAAAGGCCTACAGAGAAAATAAGCCCAGATTCGTGTCAGTCGCGTCGAGACCTGTATTCGGTGCAAAAATGAAGCCAATCGAAGAAATTTTATTTTCTAAACTTTAACTGGCCATAACTCCTAAACTATAACAGATAGAGCGAAAATAAGCTTAATCGATGATCACTTTTTCTCAACTTTAAATGCCCATAGCTTCTCAGCCAAAAGGCCTACAGAGAAAATAAGCCCAGATTCGTGTAAGTCGCGTCGAGACCTGTATTCGTTGCAAAAATGAAGCCAATCGAAGAAATTTTATTTTCTAAACTTTAACTGGCCATAACTCCTAAACTATAACAGATAGAGCGAAAATAAGCTTAATCGATGATCACCTTTTCTCAACTTTAAATGCCCATAGCTTCTCAGCCAAAAGGCCTACAGAGAAAATAAGCCCAGATTCGTGTCAGTCGCGTCGAGACCTGTATTCGGTGCAAAAATGAAGCCAATCGAAGAAATTTTATTTTCTAAACTTTAACTGGCCATAACTCCTAAACTATAGCAGATAGAGCGAAAATAAGCTTAATCGATGATCACTTTTTTTCAACTTTAAATGCCCATAGATTCTCATCCAAAAGGCCTACAGAGAAAATAAGCCCAGATTCGTGTCAGTCGCGTCGAGACCTGTATTCGGTGCAAAAATGAAGCCAATCGAAGAAATTTTATTTTTTAAACTTTAACTGGCCATAACTCCTAAACTATAGCAGATAGAGCGAAAATAAGCTTAATCGATGATCACTTTTTCTCAACTTTAAATGCCCATAGCTTCTCAGCCAAAAGGCCTACAGAGAAAATAAGCCCAGATTCGTGTCAGTCGCGTCGAGACCTGTATTCGGTGCAAAAATGAAGCCAATCGAAGAAATTTTATTTTTTAAACTTTAACTGGCCATAACTCCTAAACTATAGCAGATAGAGCGAAAATAAGCTTAATCGAGGATCACTTTTTTTCAACTTTAAATGCCCATAGCTTCTCATCCAAAAGGACTACAGAGAAAATAAGCCCAGATTCGTGTCACTCGCGTCGAGACCTGTACTCGGTGCAAAAATGAAGCCAATCGAAGAAATTTTATTTTTTAAACTTTAACTGGCCATAACTCCTAAACTATAGCAGATAGAGCGAAAATAAGCTTAATCGAAGATCACTTTTTCTCAACTTTAAATGCCCATAGCTTCTCAGCCAAAAGGCCTACAGAGAAAATAAGCCCAGATTCGTGTCATTCGCGTCGAGACCTGTATTCGGTGCAAAAATGAAGCCAATCGAAGAAATTTTATTTTCTAAACTTTAACTGGCCATAACTCCTAAACTATAGCAGATAGAGCGAAAATAAGCTTAATCGATGATCACTTTTTTTCAACTTTAAATGCCCATAGCTTCTCAGCCAAAAGGCCTACAGAGAAAATAAGCCCAGATTCGTGTCAGTCGCGTCGAGACCTGTATTCGGTGCAAAAATGAAGCCAATCGAAGAAATTTTATTTTCTAAACTTTAACTGGCCATAACTCCTAAACTATAGCAGATAGAGCGAAAATAAGCTTAATCGATGATCACTTTTTTTCAACTTTAAATGCCCATAGATTCTCATCCAAAAGGCCTACAGAGAAAATAAGCCCAGATTCGTGTCAGTCGCGTCGAGACCTGTATTCGGTGCAAAAATGAAGCCAATCGAAGAAATTTTATTTTTTAAACTTTAACTGGCCATAACTCCTAAACTATAGCAGATAGAGCGAAAATAAGCTTAATCGATGATCACTTTTTCTCAACTTTAAATGCCCATAGCTTCTCAGCCAAAAGGCCTACAGAGAAAATAAGCCCAGATTCGTGTCAGTCGCGTCGAGACCTGTACTCGGTGCAAAAATGAAGCCAATCGAAGAAATTTTATTTTCTAAACTTTAACTGGCCATAACTCCTAAACTATAACAGATAGAGCGAAAATAAGCTTAATCGATGATCACCTTTTCTCAACTTTAAATGCCCATAGCTTCTCAGCCAAAAGGCCTACAGAGAAAATAAGCCCAGATTCGTGTCAGTCGCGTCGAGACCTGTATTCGGTGCAAAAATGAAGCCAATCGAAGAAATTTTATTTTCTAAACTTTAACTGGCCATAACTCCTAAACTATAGCAGATAGAGCGAAAATAAGCTTAATCGATGATCACTTTTTTTCAACTTTAAATGCCCATAGATTCTCATCCAAAAGGCCTACAGAGAAAATAAGCCCAGATTCGTGTCAGTCGCGTCGAGACCTGTATTCGGTGCAAAAATGAAGCCAATCGAAGAAATTTTATTTTTTAAACTTTAACTGGCCATAACTCCTAAACTATAGCAGATAGAGCGAAAATAAGCTTAATCGATGATCACTTTTTCTCAACTTTAAATGCCCATAGCTTCTCAGCCAAAAGGCCTACAGAGAAAATAAGCCCAGATTCGTGTCAGTCGCGTCGAGACCTGTATTCGGTGCAAAAATGAAGCCAATCGAAGAAATTTTATTTTTTAAACTTTAACTGGCCATAACTCCTAAACTATAGCAGATAGAGCGAAAATAAGCTTAATCGAGGATCACTTTTTTTCAACTTTAAATGCCCATAGCTTCTCATCCAAAAGGACTACAGAGAAAATAAGCCCAGATTCGTGTCACTCGCGTCGAGACCTGTACTCGGTGCAAAAATGAAGCCAATCGAAGAAATTTTATTTTTTAAACTTTAACTGGCCATAACTCCTAAACTATAGCAGATAGAGCGAAAATAAGCTTAATCGATGATCACTTTTTCTCAACTTTAAATGCCCATAGCTTCTCAGCCAAAAGGCCTACAGAGAAAATAAGCCCAGATTCGTGTCATTCGCGTCGAGACCTGTATTCGGTGCAAAAATGAAGCCAATCGAAGAAATTTTATTTTCTAAACTTTAACTGGCCATAACTCCTAAACTATAGCAGATAGAGCGAAAATAAGCTTAATCGATGATCACTTTTTTTCAACTTTAAATGCCCATAGCTTCTCAGCCAAAAGGCCTACAGAGAAAATAAGCCCAGATTCGTGTCAGTCGCGTCGAGACCTGTATTCGGTGCAAAAATGAAGCCAATCGAAGAAATTTTATTTTCTAAACTTTAACTGGCCATAACTCCTAAACTATAGCAGATAGAGCGAAAATAAGCTTAATCGATGATCACTTTTTTTCAACTTTAAATGCCCATAGATTCTCATCCAAAAGGCCTACAGAGAAAATAAGCCCAGATTCGTGTCAGTCGCGTCGAGACCTGTATTCGGTGCAAAAATGAAGCCAATCGAAGAAATTTTATTTTCTAAACTTTAACTGGCCATAACTCCTAAACTTAGCAGATAGAGCAAAAAAAAAGATTAATCGATGATCACTTTTTTTCAACTTTAAATGCCCATAGCTTCTCATCCAAAAGGACTACAGAGAAAATAAGCCCAGATTCGTGTCACTCGCGTCGAGACCTGTACTCGGTGCAAAAATGAAGCCAATCGAAGAAATTTTATTTTTTAAACTTTAACTGGCCATAACTCCTAAACTATAGCAGATAGAGCGAAAATAAGCTTAATCGATGATCACTTTTTTTCAACTTTAAATGCCCATAGCTTCTCATCCAAAAGGACTACAGAGAAAATAAGCCCAGATTCGTGTCACTCGCGTCGAGACCTGTACTCGGTGCAAAAATGAAGCCAATCGAAGAAATTTTATTTTTTAAACTTTAACTGGCCATAACTCCTAAACTATAGCAGATAGAGCGAAAATAAGCTTAATCGATGATCACTTTTTTTCAACTTTAAATGCCCATAGCTTCTCAGCCAAAAGGCCTACAGAGAAAATAAGCCCAGATTCGTGTCAGTCGCGTCGAGACCTGTATTCGGTGCAAAAATGAAGCCAATCGAAGAAATTTTATTTTCTAAACTTTAACTGGCCATAACTCCTAAACTATAGCAGATAGAGCGAAAATAAGCTTAATCGATGATCACTTTTTTTCAACTTTAAATGCCCATAGATTCTCATCCAAAAGGCCTACAGAGAAAATAAGCCCAGATTCGTGTCAGTCGCGTCGAGACCTGTATTCGGTGCAAAAATGAAGCCAATCGAAGAAATTTTATTTTTTAAACTTTAACTGGCCATAACTCCTAAACTATAGCAGATAGAGCGAAAATAAGCTTAATCGATGATCACTTTTTCTCAACTTTAAATGCCCATAGCTTCTCAGCCAAAAGGCCTACAGAGAAAATAAGCCCAGATTCGTGTCAGTCGCGTCGAGACCTGTACTCGGTGCAAAAATGAAGCCAATCGAAGAAATTTTATTTTTTAAACTTTAACTGGCCATAACTCCTAAACTATAGCAGATAGAGCGAAAATAAGCTTAATCGATGATCACTTTTTCTCAACTTTAAATGCCCATAGCTTCTCATCCAAAAGGCCTACAGAGAAAATAAGCCCAGATTCGTGTCAGTCGCGTCGAGACCTGTATTCGGTGCAAAAATGAAGCCAATCGAAGAAATTTTATTTTTTAAACTTTAACTGGCCATAACTCCTAAACTATAGCAGATAGAGCGAAAATAAGCTTAATCGATGATCACTTTTTCTCAACTTTAAATGCCCATAGCTTCTCATCCAAAAGGCCTACAGAGAAAATAAGCCCAGATTCGTGTCAGTCGCGTCGAGACCTGTATTCGGTGCAAAAATGAAGCCAATCGAAGAAATTTTATTTTTTAAACTTTAACTGGCCATAACTCCTAAACTATAGCAGATAGAGCGAAAATAAGCTTAATCGATGATCACTTTTTTTCAACTTTAAATGCCCATAGCTTCTCATCCAAAAGGCCTACAGAGAAAATAAGCCCAGATTCGTGTCAGTCGCGTCGAGACCTGTATTCGGTGCAAAAATGAAGCCAATCGAAGAAATTTTATTTTTTAAACTTTAACTGGCCATAACTCCTAAACTATAGCAGATAGAGCGAAAATAAGCTTAATCGATGATCACTTTTTCTCAACTTTAAATGCCCATAGCTTCTCAGCCAAAAGGCCTACAGAGAAAATAAGCCCAGATTCGTGTCAGTCGCGTCGAGACCTGTATTCGGTGCAAAAATGAAGCCAATCGAAGAAATTTTATTTTCTAAACTTTAACTGGCCATAACTCCTAAACTATAGCAGATAGAGCGAAAATAAGCTTAATCGATGATCACTTTTTTTCAGCTTTAAATGCCCATAGATTCTCATCCAAAAGGCCTACAGAGAAAATAAGCCCAGATTCGTGTCAGTCGCGTCGAGACCTGTATTCGGTGCAAAAATTAAGCCAATCGAAGAAATTTTATTTTCTAAACTTTAACTGGCCATAACTCCTAAACTATAGCAGATAGAGCGAAAATAAGCTTAATCGATGATCACTTTTTTTCAACTTTAAATGCCCATAGCTGCTCATCCAAAACGCCTACAGAGAAAATAAGCCCAGATTCGTGTCAGTCGCGTCGAGACCTGTATTCGTTGCAAAAATGAAGCCAATCGAAGAAATTTTATTTTCTAAACTTTAACTGGCCATAACTCCTAAGCTATAGCAGATAGAGCGAAAATAAGCTTAATCGATGATCACTTTTTCTCAACTTTAAATGCCCATAGCTTCTCAGCCAAAAGGCCTACAGAGAAAATAAGCCCAGATTCGTGTCAGTCGCGTCGAAACCTGTATTCGGTGCAAAAATGAAGCCAATCGAAGAAATTTTATTTTTTAAACTTTAACTGGCCATAACTCCTAAACTATAGCAGATAGAGCGAAAATAAGCTTAATCGATGATCACTTTTTCTCAACTTTAAATGCCCATAGCTTCTCAGCCAAAAGGCCTACAGAGAAAATAAGCCCAGATTCGTGTCAGTCGCGTCGAGACCTGTATTCGGTGCAAAAATGAAGCCAATCGAAGAAATTTTATTTTCTAAACTTTAACTGGCCATAACTCCTAAACTATAGCAGATAGAGCGAAAATAAGCTTAATCGATGATCACTTTTTCTCAACTTTAAATGCCCATAGCTTCTCAGCCAAAAGGCCTACAGAGAAAATAAGCCCAGATTCGTGTCAGTCGCGTCGAGACCTGAATTCGGTGCAAAAATGAAGCCAATCGAAGAAATTTTATTTTCTAAACTTTAACTGGCCATAACTCCTAAACTATAACAGATAGAGCGAAAATAAGCTTAATCGATGATCACTTTTTCTCAACTTTAAATGCCCATAGCTTCTCAGCCAAAAGGCCTACAGAGAAAATAAGCCCAGATTCGTGTAAGTCGCGTCGAGACCTGTATTCGTTGCAAAAATGAAGCCAATCGATGAAATTTTATTTTCTAAACTTTAACTGGCCATAACTCCTAAACTATAACAGATAGAGCGAAAATAAGCTTAATCGATGATCACCTTTTCTCAACTTTAAATGCCCATAGCTTCTCAGCCAAAAGGCCTACAGAGAAAATAAGCCCAGATTCGTGTCAGTCGCGTCGAGACCTGTATTCGGTGCAAAAATGAAGCCAATCGAAGAAATTTTATTTTCTAAACTTTAACTGGCCATAACTCCTAAACTATAGCAGATAGAGCGAAAATAAGCTTAATCGATGATCACTTTTTTTCAACTTTAAATGCCCATAGATTCTCATCCAAAAGGCCTACAGAGAAAATAAGCCCAGATTCGTGTCAGTCGCGTCGAGACCTGTATTCGGTGCAAAAATGAAGCCAATCGAAGAAATTTTATTTTTTAAACTTTAACTGGCCATAACTCCTAAACTATAGCAGATAGAGCGAAAATAAGCTTAATCGATGATCACTTTTTCTCAACTTTAAATGCCCATAGCTTCTCAGCCAAAAGGCCTACAGAGAAAATAAGCCCAGATTCGTGTCAGTCGCGTCGAAACCTGTATTCGGTGCAAAAATGAAGCCAATCGAAGAAATTTTATTTTCTAAACTTTAACTGGCCATAACTCCTAAACTATAGCAGATAGAGCGAAAATAAGCTTAATCGATGATCACTTTTTTTCAACTTTAAATGCCCATAGCTTCTCATCCAAAAGGCCTACAGAGAAAATAAGCCCAGATTCGTGTCAGTCGCGTCGAGACCTGTATTCGGTGCAAAAATGAAGCCAATCGAAGAAATTTTATTTTTTAAACTTTAACTGGCCATAACTCCTAAACTATAGCAGATAGAGCGAAAATAAGCTTAATCGATGATCACTTTTTTTCAACTTTAAATGCCCATAGCTTCTCATCCAAAAGGACTACAGAGAAAATAAGCCCAGATTCGTGTCACTCGCGTCGAGACCTGTACTCGGTGCAAAAATGAAGCCAATCGAAGAAATTTTATTTTTTAAACTTTAACTGGCCATAACTCCTAAACTATAGCAGATAGAGCGAAAATAAGCTTAATCGATGATCACTTTTTCTCAACTTTAAATGCCCATAGCTTCTCAGCCAAAAGGCCTACAGAGAAAATAAGCCCAGATTCATGTCATTCGCGTCGAGACCTGTATTCGGTGCAAAAATGAAGCCAATCGAAGAAATTTTATTTTCTAAACTTTAACTGGCCATAACTCCTAAACTATAGCAGATAGAGCAAAAAAAAAGATTAATCGATGATCACTTTTTTTCAACTTTAAATGCCCATAGCTTCTCATCCAAAAGGTCTACAGAGAAAATAAGCCCAGATTCGTGTCAGTCGCGTCGAGACCTGTATTCGGTGCAAAAATGAAGCCAATCGAAGAAATTTTATTTTTTAAACTTTAACTGGCCATAACTCCTAAACTATAGCAGATAGAGCGAAAATAAGCTTAATCGATGATCACTTTTTCTTAACTTTAAATGCCCATAGCTTCTCATCCAAAAGGCCTACAGAGAAAATAAGCCCAGATTCGTGTCAGTCGCGTCGAGACCTGTATTCGGTGCAAAAATGAAGCCAATCGAAGAAATTTTATTTTTTAAACTTTAACTGGCCATAACTCCTAAACTATAGCAGATAGAGCGAAAATAAGCTTAATCGATGATCACTTTTTTTCAACTTTAAATGCCCATAGCTTCTCATCCAAAAGGCCTATAGAGAAAATAAGCCCAGATTCGTGTCAGTCGCGTCGAGACCTGTATTCGGTGCAAAAATGAAGCCAATCGAAGAAATTTTAATTTTTAAACTTTAACTGGCCATAACTCCTAAACTATAGCAGATAGAGCGAAAATAAGCTTAATCGATGATCACTTTTTCTCAACTTTAAATGCCCATAGCTTCTCAGCCAAAAGGCCTACAGAGAAAATAAGCCCAGATTCGTGTCAGTCGCGTCGAGACCTGTATTCGGTGCAAAAATGAAGCCAATCGAAGAAATTTTATTTTTTAAACTTTAACTGGCCATAACTCCTAAACTATAGCAGATAGAGCGAAAATAAGCTTAATCGATGATCACTTTTTTTCAACTTTAAATGCCCATAGCTTCTCAGCCAAAAGGCCTACAGAGAAAATATGCCCAGATTCGTGTCACTCGCGTCGAGACCTGTACTCGGTGCAAAAATGAAGCCAATCGAAGAAATTTTATTTTTTAAGCTTTAACTCGCCATAACTCCTAAACTATAGCAGATAGAGCGAAAATAAGCTTAATCGATGATCACTTTTTCTCAACTTTAAATGCCCATAGCTTCTCAGCCAAAAGGCCTACAGAGAAAATAAGCCCAGATTCGTGTCATTCGCGTCGAGACCTGTATTCGGTGCAAAAATGAAGCCAATCGAAGAAATTTTATTTTCTAAACTTTAACTGGCCATAACTCCTAAACTATAGCAGATAGAGCGAAAATAAGCTTAATCGATGATCACTTTTTTTGCAACGTTAAATGCCCATAGCTTCTCATCCAAAAGGCCTACAGAGAAAATAAGCCCAGATTCGTGTCAGTCGCGTCGAGACCTGTATTCGGTGCAAAAATGAAGCCAATCGAAGAAATTTTATTTTCTAAACTTTAACTGGCCATAACTCCTAAACTATAGCAGATAGAGCGCAAATAAGCTTAATCGATGATCACTTTTTCTCAACTTTAAATGCCCATAGCTTCTCAGCCAAAAGGCCTACAGAGCAAATAAGCCCAGATTCGTGTCAGTCGGGTCGAAACCTGTATTCGTTGCAAAAATGAAGCCAATCGAAGAAATTTTATTTTCTAAACTTTAACTGGCCAGAACTCCTAAACTATAACAGATAGAGCGAAAATAAGCTTAATCGATGATCACTTTTTCTCAACTTTAAATGCCCATAGCTTCTCAGCCAAAAGGCCTACAGAGAAAATAAGCCCAGATTCGTGTCATTCGCGTCGAGACCTGTATTCGGTGCAAAAATGAAGCCAATCGAAGAAATTTTATTTTCTAAACTTTAACTGGCCATAACTCCTAAACTATAGCAGATAGAGCGAAAATAAGCTTAATCGATGATCACTTTTTTTCAACTTTAAATGCCCATAGCTTCTCATCCAAAAGGCCTACAGAGAAAATAAGCCCAGATTCGTGTCAGTCGCGTCGAGACCTGTATTCGGTGCAAAAATGAAGCCAATCGAAGAAATTTTATTTTCTAAACTTTAACTGGCCATAACTCCTAAACTATAGCAGATAGAGCGCAAATAAGCTTAATCGATGATCACTTTTTCTCAACTTTAAATGCCCATAGCTTCTCAGCCAAAAGGCCTACAGAGCAAATAAGCCCAGATTCGTGTCAGTCGGGTCGAAACCTGTATTCGTTGCAAAAATGAAGCCAATCGAAGAAATTTTATTTTCTAAACTTTAACTGGCCAGAACTCCTAAACTATAACAGATAGAGCGAAAATAAGCTTAATCGATGATCACTTTTTTTCAACTTTAAATGCCCATAGCTTCTCATCCAAAAGGTCTACAGAGAAAATAAGCCCAGATTCGTGTCAGTCGCGTCGAGACCTGTATTCGGTGCAAAAATGAAGCCAATCGAAGAAATTTTATTTTTTAAACTTTAACTGGCCATAACTCCTAAACTATAGCAGATAGAGCGAAAATAAGCTTAATCGATGATCACTTTTTCTCAACTTTAAATGCCCATAGCTTCTCATCCAAAAGGCCTACAGAGAAAATAAGCCCAGATTCGTGTCAGTCGCGTCGAGACCTGTATTCGGTGCAAAAATGAAGCCAATCGAAGAAATTTTATTTTTTAAACTTTAACTGGCCATAACTCCTAAACTATAGCAGATAGAGCGAAAATAAGCTTAATCGATGATCACTTTTTTTCAACTTTAAATGCCCATAGCTTCTCATCCAAAAGGACTACAGAGAAAATAAGCCCAGATTCGTGTCACTCGCGTCGAGACCTGTATTCGGTGCAAAAATGAAGCCAATCGAAGAAATTTTATTTTTTAAACTTTAACTGGCCATAACTCCTAAACTATAGCAGATAGAGCGAAAATAAGCTTAATCGATGATCACTTTTTCTCAACTTTAAATGCCCATAGCTTCTCATCCAAAAGGCCTACAGAGAAAATAAGCCCAGATTCGTGTCAGTCGCGTCGAGACCTGTATTCGGTGCAAAAATGAAGCCAATCGAAGAAATTTTATTTTTTAAACTTTAACTGGCCATAACTCCTAAACTATAGCAGATAGAGCGAAAATAAGCTTAATCGATGATCACTTTTTTTCAACTTTAAATGCCCATAGCTTCTCATCCAAAAGGCCTACAGAGAAAATAAGCCCAGATTCGTGTCAGTCGCGTCGAGACCTGTATTCGGTGCAAAAATGAAGCCAATCGAAGAAATTTTATTTTTTAAACTTTAACTGGCCATAACTCCTAAACTATAGCAGATAGAGCGAAAATAAGCTTAATCGATGATCACTTTTTCTCAACTTTAAATGCCCATAGCTTCTCAGCCAAAAGGCCTACAGAGAAAATAAGCCCAGATTCGTGTCAGTCGCGTCGAGACCTGTATTCGGTGCAAAAATGAAGCCAATCGAAGAAATTTTATTTTCTAAACTTTAACTGGCCATAACTCCTAAACTATAGCAGATAGAGCGAAAATAAGCTTAATCGATGATCACTTTTTTTCAACTTTAAATGCCCATAGATTCTCATCCAAAAGGCCTACAGAGAAAATAAGCCCAGATTCGTGTCAGTCGCGTCGAGACCTGTATTCGGTGCAAAAATGAAGCCAATCGAAGAAATTTTATTTTCTAAACTTTAACTGGCCATAACTCCTAAACTATAGCAGATAGAGCGAAAATAAGCTTAATCGATGATCACTTTTTTTCAACTTTAAATGCCCATAGATTCTCATCCAAAAGGCCTACAGAGAAAATAAGCCCAGATTCGTGTCAGTCGCGTCGAGACCTGTATTCGGTGCAAAAATGAAGCCAATCGAAGAAATTTTATTTTTAAACTTTAACTGGCCATAACTCCTAAACTATAGCAGATAGAGCGAAAATAAGCTTAATCGATGATCACTTTTTCTCAACTTTAAATGCCCATAGCTTCTCAGCCAAAAGGCCTACAGAGAAAATAAGCCCAGATTCGTGTCAGTCGCGTCGAGACCTGTACTCGGTGCAAAAATGAAGCCAATCGAAGAAATTTTATTTTTTAAACTTTAACTGGCCATAACTCCTAAACTATAGCAGATAGAGCGAAAATAAGCTTAATCGATGATCACTTTTTCTCAACTTTAAATGCCCATAGCTTCTCATCCAAAAGGCCTACAGAGAAAATAAGCCCAGATTCGTGTCAGTCGCGTCGAGACCTGTATTCGGTGCAAAAATGAAGCCAATCGAAGAAATTTTATTTTTTAAACTTTAACTGGCCATAACTCCTAAACTATAGCAGATAGAGCGAAAATAAGCTTAATCGATGATCACTTTTTCTCAACTTTAAATGCCCATAGCTTCTCATCCAAAAGGCCTACAGAGAAAATAAGCCCAGATTCGTGTCAGTCGCGTCGAGACCTGTATTCGGTGCAAAAATGAAGCCAATCGAAGAAATTTTATTTTTTAAACTTTAACTGGCCATAACTCCTAAACTATAGCAGATAGAGCGAAAATAAGCTTAATCGATGATCACTTTTTTTCAACTTTAAATGCCCATAGCTTCTCATCCAAAAGGCCTACAGAGAAAATAAGCCCAGATTCGTGTCAGTCGCGTCGAGACCTGTATTCGGTGCAAAAATGAAGCCAATCGAAGAAATTTTATTTTTTAAACTTTAACTGGCCATAACTCCTAAACTATAGCAGATAGAGCGAAAATAAGCTTAATCGATGATCACTTTTTCTCAACTTTAAATGCCCATAGCTTCTCAGCCAAAAGGCCTACAGAGAAAATAAGCCCAGATTCGTGTCAGTCGCGTCGAGACCTGTATTCGGTGCAAAAATGAAGCCAATCGAAGAAATTTTATTTTCTAAACTTTAACTGGCCATAACTCCTAAACTATAGCAGATAGAGCGAAAATAAGCTTAATCGATGATCACTTTTTTTCAACTTTAAATGCCCATAGATTCTCATCCAAAAGGCCTACAGAGAAAATAAGCCCAGATTCGTGTCAGTCGCGTCGAGACCTGTATTCGGTGCAAAAATGAAGCCAATCGAAGAAATTTTATTTTCTAAACTTTAACTGGCCATAACTCCTAAACTATAGCAGATAGAGCGAAAATAAGCTTAATCGATGATCACTTTTTTTCAACTTTAAATGCCCATAGCTGCTCATCCAAAACGCCTACAGAGAAAATAAGCCCAGATTCGTGTCAGTCGCGTCGAGACCTGTATTCGTTGCAAAAATGAAGCCAATCGAAGAAATTTTATTTTCTAAACTTTAACTGGCCATAACTCCTAAGCTATAGCAGATAGAGCGAAAATAAGCTTAATCGATGATCACTTTTTCTCAACTTTAAATGCCCATAGCTTCTCAGCCAAAAGGCCTACAGAGAAAATAAGCCCAGATTCGTGTCAGTCGCGTCGAAACCTGTATTCGGTGCAAAAATGAAGCCAATCGAAGAAATTTTATTTTTTAAACTTTAACTGGCCATAACTCCTAAACTATAGCAGATAGAGCGAAAATAAGCTTAATCGATGATCACTTTTTCTCAACTTTAAATGCCCATAGCTTCTCAGCCAAAAGGCCTACAGAGAAAATAAGCCCAGATTCGTGTCAGTCGCGTCGAGACCTGTATTCGGTGCAAAAATGAAGAAATTTTATTTTTTAAACTTTAACTGGCCATAACTCCTAAACTATAGCAGATAGAGCGAAAATAAGCTTAATCGATGATCACTTTTTCTCAACTTTAAATGCCCATAGCTTCTCATCCAAAAGGCCTACAGAGAAAATAAGCCCAGATTCGTGTCAGTCGCGTCGAGACCTGTATTCGGTGCAAAAATGAAGCCAATCGAAGAAATTTTATTTTTTAAACTTTAACTGGCCATAACTCCTAAACTATAGCAGATAGAGCGAAAATAAGCTTAATCGATGATCACTTTTTTTCAACTTTAAATGCCCATAGCTTCTCATCCAAAAGGCCTACAGAGAAAATAAGCCCAGATTCGTGTCAGTCGCGTCGAGACCTGTATTCGGTGCAAAAATGAAGCCAATCGAAGAAATTTTATTTTTTAAACTTTAACTGGCCATAACTCCTAAACTATAGCAGATAGAGCGAAAATAAGCTTAATCGATGATCACTTTTTCTCAACTTTAAATGCCCATAGCTTCTCAGCCAAAAGGCCTACAGAGAAAATAAGCCCAGATTCGTGTCAGTCGCGTCGAGACCTGTATTCGGTGCAAAAATGAAGCCAATCGAAGAAATTTTATTTTCTAAACTTTAACTGGCCATAACTCCTAAACTATAGCAGATAGAGCGAAAATAAGCTTAATCGATGATCACTTTTTCTCAACTTTAAATGCCCATAGCTTCTCAGCCAAAAGGCCTACAGAGAAAATAAGCCCAGATTCGTGTCAGTCGCGTCGAGACCTGTATTCGGTGCAAAAATGAAGCCAATCGAAGAAATTTTATTTTCTAATCTTTAACTGGCCATAACTCCTAAACTATAGCAGATAGAGCGAAAATAAGCTTAATCGATGATCACTTTTTCTCAACTTTTAATGCCCATAGCTTCTCAGCCAAAAGGCCTACAGAGAAAATAAGCCCAGATTCGTGTCAGTCGCGTCGAGACCTGTATTCGGTGCAAAAATGAAGCCAATCGAAGAAATTTTATTTTCTAAACTTTAACTGGCCATAACTCCTAAACTATTGCAGATAATGCGAAAATAAGCTTAATCGATGATCACTTTTTTTCAACTTTAAATGCCCATAGCTACTCATCCAAAAGGCCTACAGAGAAAATAAGCCCAGATTCGTGTCAGTCGCGTCGAGACCTGTATTCGGTGCAAAAATGAAGCCAATCGAAGAAATTTTATTTTCTAAACTTTAACTGGCCATAACTCCTAAACTATTGCAGATAATGCGAAAATAAGCTTAATCGATGATCACTTTTTTTCAACTTTAAATGCCCATAGCTACTCATCCAAAAGGCCTACAGAGAAAATAAGCCCAGATTCGTGTCAGTCGCGTCGAGACCTGTATTCGGTGCAAAAATGAAGCCAATCGAAGAAATTTTATTTTTTAAACTTTAACTGGCCATAACTCCTAAACTATAGCAGATAGAGCGAAAATAAGCTTAATCGATGATCACTTTTTTTCAACTTTAAATGCCCATAGCTTCTCAGCCAAAAGGCCTACAGAGAAAATAAGCCCAGATTCGTGTCACTCGCGTCGAGACCTGTACTCGGTGCAAAAATGAAGCCAATCGAAGAAATTTTATTTTTTAAACTTTAACTGGCCATAACTCCTAAACTATAGCAGATAGAGCGAAAATAAGCTTAATCGATGATCACTTTTTCTCAACTTTAAATGCCCATAGCTTCTCAGCCAAAAGGCCTACAGAGAAAATAAGCCCAGATTCGTGTCATTCGCGTCGAGACCTGTATTCGGTGCAAAAATGAAGCCAATCGAAGAAATTTTATTTTCTAAACTTTAACTGGCCATAACTCTTAAACTATAGCAGATAGAGCGAAAATAAGCTTAATCGATGATCACTTTTTTTCAACTTTAAATGCCCATAGCTTCTCATCCAAAAGGCCTACAGAGAAAATAAGCCGAGATTCGTGTCAGTCGCGTCGAGACCTGTATTCGGTGCAAAAATGAAGCCAATCGAAGAAATTTTATTTTTTAAACTTTAACTGGCCATAACTCCTAAACTATAGCAGATAGAGCGAAAATAAGCTTAATCGATGATCACTTTTTCTCAACTTTAAATGCCCATAGCTTCTCAGCCAAAAGGCCTACAGAGAAAATAAGCCCAGATTCGTGTCAGTCGCGTCGAGACCTGTATTCGGTGCAAAAATGAAGCCAATCGAAGAAATTTTATTTTCTAAACTTTAACTGGCCATAACTCCTAAACTATAACAGATAGAGCGAAAATAAGCTTAATCGATGATCACCTTTTCTCAACTTTAAATGCCCATAGCTTCTCAGCCAAAAGGCCTACAGAGAAAATAAGCCCAGATTCGTGTCAGTCGCGTCGAGACCTGTATTCGGTGCAAAAATGAAGCCAATCGAAGAAATTTTATTTTCTAAACTTTAACTGGCCATAACTCCTAAACTATAGCAGATAGAGCGAAAATAAGCTTAATCGATGATCACTTTTTTTCAACTTTAAATGCCCATAGATTCTCATCCAAAAGGCCTACAGAGAAAATAAGCCCAGATTCGTGTCAGTCGCGTCGAGACCTGTATTCGGTGCAAAAATGAAGCCAATCGAAGAAATTTTATTTTTTAAACTTTAACTGGCCATAACTCCTAAACTATAGCAGATAGAGCGAAAATAAGCTTAATCGATGATCACTTTTTTTCAACTTTAAATGCCCATAGCTTCTCATCCAAAAGGCCTACAGAGAAAATAAGCCCAGATTCGTGTCAGTCGCGTCGAGACCTGTATTCGGTGCAAAAATGAAGCCAATCGAAGAGATTTTATTTTTTAAACTTTAACTGGCCATAACTCCTAAACTATAGCAGATAGAGCGAAAATAAGCTTAATCGATGATCACTTTTTTTCAACTTTAAATGCCCATAGCTTCTCATCCAAAAGGACTACAGAGAAAATAAGCCCAGATTCGTGTCACTCGCGTCGAGACCTGTACTCGGTGCAAAAATGAAGCCAATCGAAGAAATTTTATTTTTTAAACTTTAACTGGCCATAACTCCTAAACTATAGCAGATAGAGCGAAAATAAGCTTAATCGATGATCACTTTTTCTCAACTTTAAATGCCCATAGCTTCTCAGCCAAAAGGCCTACAGAGAAAATAAGCCCAGATTCATGTCATTCGCGTCGAGACCTGTATTCGGTGCAAAAATGAAGCCAATCGAAGAAATTTTATTTTCTAAACTTTAACTGGCCATAACTCCTAAACTATAGCAGATAGAGCAAAAAAAAAGATTAATCGATGATCACTTTTTTTCAACTTTAAATGCCCATAGCTTCTCATCCAAAAGGTCTACAGAGAAAATAAGCCCAGATTCGTGTCAGTCGCGTCGAGACCTGTATTCGGTGCAAAAATGAAGCCAATCGAAGAAATTTTATTTTTTAAACTTTAACTGGCCATAACTCCTAAACTATAGCAGATAGAGCGAAAATAAGCTTAATCGATGATCACTTTTTCTCAACTTTAAATGCCCATAGCTTCTCATCCAAAAGGCCTACAGAGAAAATAAGCCCAGATTCGTGTCAGTCGCGTCGAGACCTGTATTCGGTGCAAAAATGAAGCCAATCGAAGAAATTTTATTTTTTAAACTTTAACTGGCCATAACTCCTAAACTATAGCAGATAGAGCGAAAATAAGCTTAATCGATGATCACTTTTTTTCAACTTTAAATGCCCATAGCTTCTCATCCAAAAGGCCTACAGAGAAAATAAGCCCAGATTCGTGTCAGTCGCGTCGAGACCTGTATTCGGTGCAAAAATGAAGCCAATCGAAGAAATTTTAATTTTTAAACTTTAACTGGCCATAACTCCTAAACTATAGCAGATAGAGCGAAAATAAGCTTAATCGATGATCACTTTTTCTCAACTTTAAATGCCCATAGCTTCTCAGCCAAAAGGCCTACAGAGAAAATAAGCCCAGATTCGTGTCAGTCGCGTCGAGACCTGTATTCGGTGCAAAAATGAAGCCAATCGAAGAAATTTTATTTTCTAAACTTTAACTGGCCATAACTCCTAAACTATAGCAGATAGAGCGAAAATAAGCTTAATCGATGATCACTTTTTTTCAACTTTAAATGCCCATAGCTTCTCATCCAAAAGGACTACAGAGAAAATAAGCCCAGATTCGTGTCACTCGCGTCGAGACCTGTACTCGGTGCAAAAATGAAGCCAATCGAAGAAATTTTATTTTTTAAACTTTAACTGGCCATAACTCCTAAACTATAGCAGATAGAGCGAAAATAAGCTTAATCGATGATCACTTTTTCTCAACTTTAAATGCCCATAGCTTCTCAGCCAAAAGGCCTACAGAGAAAATAAGCCCAGATTCGTGTCATTCGCGTCGAGACCTGTATTCGGTGCAAAAATGAAGCCAATCGAAGAAATTTTATTTTCTAAACTTTAACTGGCCATAACTCCTAAACTATAGCAGATAGAGCGAAAATAAGCTTAATCGATGATCACTTTTTCTCAACTTTAAATGCCCATAGCTTCTCAGCCAAAAGGCCTACAGAGAAAATAAGCCCAGATTCGTGTCAGTCGCGTCGAGACCTGTATTCGGTGCAAAAATGAAGCCAATCGAAGAAATTTTATTTTCTAAACTTTAACTGGCCATAACTCCTAAACTATAGCAGATAGAGCGAAAATAAGCTTAATCGATGATCACTTTTTCTCAACTTTAAATGCCCATAGCTTCTCAGCCAAAAGGCCTACAGAGAAAATAAGCCCAGATTCGTGTCAGTCGCGTCGAGACCTGTATTCGGTGCAAAAATGAAGCCAATCGAAGAAATTTTATTTTCTAATCTTTAACTGGCCATAACTCCTAAACTATAGCAGATAGAGCGAAAATAAGCTTAATCGATGATCACTTTTTTTCAACTTTAAATGCCCATAGATTCTCATCCAAAAGGCCTACAGAGAAAATAAGCCCAGATTCGTGTCAGTCGCGTCGAGACCTGTATTCGGTGCAAAAATGAAGCCAATCGAAGAAATTTTATTTTCTAAACTTTAACTGGCCATAACTCCTAAACTATAGCAGATAGAGCGAAAATAAGCTTAATCGATGATCACTTTTTCTCAACTTTTAATGCCCATAGCTTCTCAGCCAAAAGGCCTACAGAGAAAATAAGCCCAGATTCGTGTCAGTCGCGTCGAGACCTGTATTCGGTGCAAAAATGAAGCCAATCGAAGAAATTTTATTTTCTAAACTTTAACTGGCCATAACTCCTAAACTATTGCAGATAATGCGAAAATAAGCTTAATCGATGATCACTTTTTTTCAACTTTAAATGCCCATAGCTACTCATCCAAAAGGCCTACAGAGAAAATAAGCCCAGATTCGTGTCAGTCGCGTCGAGACCTGTATTCGGTGCAAAAATGAAGCCAATCGAAGAAATTTTATTTTTTAAACTTTAACTGGCCATAACTCCTAAACTATAGCAGATAGAGCGAAAATAAGCTTAATCGATGATCACTTTTTCTCAACTTTAAATGCCCATAGCTTCTCAGCCAAAAGGCCTACAGAGAAAATAAGCCCAGATTCGTGTCACTCGCGTCGAGACCTGTACTCGGTGCAAAAATGAAGCCAATCGAAGAAATTTTATTTTTTAAACTTTAACTGGCCATAACTCCTAAACTATAGCAGATAGAGCGAAAATAAGCTTAATCGATGATCACTTTTTCTCAACTTTAAATGCCCATAGCTTCTCAGCCAAAAGGCCTACAGAGAAAATAAGCCCAGATTCGTGTCATTCGCGTCGAGACCTGTATTCGGTGCAAAAATGAAGCCAATCGAAGAAATTTTATTTTCTAAACTTTAACTGGCCATAACTCTTAAACTATAGCAGATAGAGCGAAAATAAGCTTAATCGATGATCACTTTTTTTCAACTTTAAATGCCCACAGCTTCTCATCCAAAAGGCCTACAGAGAAAATAAGCCGAGATTCGTGTCAGTCGCGTCGAGACCTGTATTCGGTGCAAAAATGAAGCCAATCGAAGAAATTTTATTTTTTAAACTTTAACTGGCCATAACTCCTAAACTATAGCAGATAGAGCGAAAATAAGCTTAATCGATGATCACTTTTTCTCAACTTTAAATGCCCATAGCTTCTCATCCAAAAGGCCTACAGAGAAAATAAGCCCAGATTCGTGTCAGTCGCGTCGAGACCTGTATTCGGTGCAAAAATGAAGCCAATCGAAGAAATTTTATTTTTTAAACTTTAACTGGCCATAACTCCTAAACTATAGCAGATAGAGCGCAAATAAGCTTAATCGATGATCACTTTTTCTCAATTTTAAATGCCCATAGCTTCTCAGCCAAAAGGCCTACAGAGCAAATAAGCCCAGATTCGTGTCAGTCGGGTCGAAACCTGTATTCGTTGCAAAAATGAAGCCAATCGAAGAAATTTTATTTTCTAAACTTTAACTGGCCAGAACTCCTAAACTATAACAGATAGAGCGAAAATAAGCTTAATCGATGATCACTTTTTCTCAACTTTAAATGCCCATAGCTTCTCAGCCAAAAGGCCTACAGAGAAAATAAGCCCAGATTCGTGTCATTCGCGTCGAGACCTGTATTCGGTGCAAAAATGAAGCCAATCGAAGAAATTTTATTTTCTAAACTTTAACTGGCCATAACTCCTAAACTATAGCAGATAGAGCGAAAATAAGCTTAATCGATGATCACTTTTTTTCAACTTTAAATGCCCATAGCTTCTCATCCAAAAGGCCTACAGAGAAAATAAGCCCAGATTCGTGTCAGTCGCGTCGAGACCTGTATTCGGTGCAAAAATGAAGCCAATCGAAGAAATTTTATTTTTTAAACTTTAACTGGCCAGAACTCCTAAACTATAGCAGATAGAGCGAAAATAAGCTTAATCGATGATCACTTTTTCTCAACTTTAAATGCCCATAGCTTCTCATCCAAAAGGCCTACAGAGAAAATAAGCCCAGATTCGTGTCAGTCGCGTCGAGACCTGTATTCGGTGCAAAAATGAAGCCAATCGAAGAAATTTTATTTTCTAAACTTTAACTGGCCATAACTCCTAAACTATAGCAGATAGAGCGAAAATAAGCTTAATCGATGATCACTTTTTTTCAACTTTAAATGCCCATAGCTGCTCATCCAAAAGGCCTACAGAGAAAATAAGCCGAGATTCGTGTCAGTCGCGTCGAGACCTGTATTCGGTGCAAAAATGAAGCCAATCGAAGAAATTTTATTTTCTAAACTTTAACTGGCCATAACTCCTAAACTATAGCAGATAGAGCGAAAATAAGCTTAATCGATGATCACTTTTTCTCAACTTTAAATGCCCATAGCTTCTCAGCCAAAAGGCCTACAGAGAAAATAAGCCCAGATTCGTGTCAGTCGCGTCGAGACCTGTATTCGGTGCAAAAATGAAGCCAATCGAAGAAATTTTATTTTCTAAACTTTAACTGGCCATAACTCCTAAACTATAACAGATAGAGCGAAAATAAGCTTAATCGATGATCACTTTTTCTCAACTTTAAATGCCCATAGCTTCTCAGCCAAAAGGCCTACAGAGAAAATAAGCCCAGATTCGTGTAAGTCGCGTCGAGACCTGTATTCGTTGCAAAAATGAAGCCAATCGAAGAAATTTTATTTTCTAAACTTTAACTGGCCATAACTCCTAAACTATAGCAGATAGAGCGAAAATAAGCTTAATCGATGATCACTTTTTCTCAACTTAAAATGCCCATAGCTTCTCAGCCAAAAGGCCTACAGAGAAAATAAGCCCAGATTCGTGTCAGTCGCGTCGAAATCTGTATTCGTTGCAAAAATGAAGCCAATCGAAGAAATTTTATTTTCTAAACTTTAACTGGCCATAACTCCTAAACTATAACAGATAGAGCGAAAATAAGCTTAATCGATGATCACTTTTTCTCAACTTTAAATGCCCATAGCTTCTCAGCCAAAAGGCCTACAGAGAAAATAAGCCCAGATTCGTGTAAGTCGCGTCGAGACCTGTATTCGTTGCAAAAATGAAGCCAATCGAAGAAATTTTATTTTCTAAACTTAAACTGGCCATAACTCCTAAACTATAGCAGATAGAGCGCAAATAAGCTTAATCGATGATCACTTTTTCTCAACTTTAAATGCCCATAGCTTCTCAGCCAAAAGGCCTACAGAGCAAATAAGCCCAGATTCGTGTCAGTCGGGTCGAAACCTGTATTCGTTGCAAAAATGAAGCCAATCGAAGAAATTTTATTTTCTAAACTTTAACTGGCCAGAACTCCTAAACTATAGCAGATAGAGCGAAAATAAGCTTAATCGATGATCACTTTTTCTCAACTTTAAATGCCCATAGCTTCTCAGCCAAAAGGACTACAGAGAAAATAAGCCCAGATTCGTGTCAGTCGCGTCGAGACCTGTATTCGGTGCAAAAATGAAGCCAATCGAAGAAATTTTATTTTCTAAACTTTAACTGGCCATAACTCCTAAACTATAGCAGATAGAGCGAAAATATGCTTAATCGATGATCACTTCTTTTCAACTTTAAATGCCCATAGCTTCTCATCCAAAAGGCCTACAGAGAAAATAAGCCCAGATTCGTGTCAGTCGCGTCGAGACCTGTATTCGGTGCAAAAATGAAGCCAATCGAAGAAATTTTATTTTCTAAACTTTAACTGGCCATAACTCTTAAACTATAGCAGATAGAGCGAAAATAAGCTTAATCGATGATCACTTTTTCTCAACTTTAAATGCCCATAGCTTCTCAGCCAAAAGGCCTACAGAGAAAATAAGCCCAGATTCGTGTCAGTCGCGTCGAGACCTGTATTCGGTGCAAAAATGAAGCCAATCGAAGAAATTTTATTTTCTAAACTTTAACTGGCCATAACTCCTAAACTATAGCAGATAGAGCGAAAATAAGCTTAATCGATGATCACCTTTTCTCAACTTTAAATGCCCATAGCTTCTCATCCAAAAGGCTTACAGAGAAAATAAGCCCAGATTCGTGTCAGTCGCGTCGAAACCTGTATTCGGTGCAAAAATGAAGCCAATCGAAGAAATTTTATTTTCTAAACTTTAACTGGCCATAACTCCTAAACTATAACAGATAGAGCGAAAATAAGCTTAATCGATGATCACTTTTTTTCAACTTTAAATGCCCATAGCTTCTCAGCCAAAAGGCCTACAGAGAAAATAAGCCCAGATTCGTGTCAGTCGCGTCGAGACCTGTATTCGGTGCAAAAATGAAGCCAATCGAAGAAATTTTATTTTTTAAACTTTAACTGGCCATAACTCCTAAACTATAGCAGATAGAGCGAAAATAAGCTTGATCGATGATCACTTTTTCTCAACTTTAAATGCCCATAGCTTCTCAGCCAAAAGGCCTACAGAGAAAATAAGCCCAGATTCGTGTCAGTCGCGTCGAGACCTGTATTCGGTGCAAAAATGAAGCCAATCGAAGAAATTTTATTTTTTAAACTTTAACTGGCCATAACTCCTAAACTATAGCAGATAGAGCGAAAATAAGCTTAATCGATGATCACTTTTTTGCAACTTTAAATGCCCATAGCTTCTCATCCAAAAGGCCTACAGAGAAAATAAGCCCAGATTCGTGTCAGTCGCGTCGAGACCTGTATTCGGTGCAAAAATGAAGCCAATCGAAGAAATTTTATTTTCTAAACTTTAACTGGCCATAACTCCTAAACTATAGCAGATAGAGCGAAAATAAGCTTAATCGATGATCACTTTTTTTCAACTTTAAATGCCCATAGCTTCTCATCCAAAAGGCCTACAGAGAAAATAAGCCCAGATTCGTGTCAGTCGCGTCGAGACCTGTATTCGGTGCAAAAATGAAGCCAATCGAAGAAATTTTATTTTCTACACTTTAACTGGCCATAACTCCTAAACTATAGCAGATAGAGCGAAAATAAGCTTAATCGATGATCACTTTTTTTCAACTTTAAATGCCCATAGCTTCTCATCCAAAAGGCCTACAGAGAAAATAAGCCCAGATTCGTGTCAGTCGCGTCGAGACCTGTATTCGGTGCAAAAATGAAGCCAATCGAAGAAATTTTATTTTTTAAACTTTAACTGGCCATAACTCCTAAACTATAGCAGATAGAGCGAAAATAAGCTTAATCGATGATCACTTTTTCTCAACTTTAAATGCCCATAGCTTCTCATCCAAAAGGCCTACAGAGAAAATAAGCCCAGATTCGTGTCAGTCGCGTCGAGACCTGTATTCGGTGCAAAAATGAAGCCAATCGAAGAAATTTTATTTTTTAAACTTTAACTGGCCATAACTCCTAAACTATAGCAGATAGAGCGAAAATAAGCTTAATCGATGATCACTTTTTTGCAACTTTAAATGCCCATAGCTTCTCATCCAAAAGGCCTACAGAGAAAATAAGCCCAGATTCGCATCACTCGCGTCGAGACCTGTACTCGGTGCAAAAATGAAGCCAATCGAAGAAATTTTATTTTCTAAACTTTAACTGGCCATAACTCCTAAACTATAGCAGATAGAGCGAAAATAAGCTTAATCGATGATCACTTTTTTTCAACTTTAAATGCCCATAGCTTCTCATCCAAAAGGTCTACAGAGAAAATAAGCCCAGATTCGTGTCAGTCGCGTCGAGACCTGTATTCGGTGCAAAAATGAAGCCAATCGAAGAAATTTTATTTTCTAAACTTTAACTGGCCATAACTCCTAAACTATAGCAGATAGAGCGAAAATAAGCTTAATCGATGATCACTTTTTCTCAACTTTAAATGCCCATAGCTTCTCATCCAAAAGGCCTACAGAGAAAATAAGCCCAGATTCGTGTACGTCGCGTCGAGACCTGTATTCGTTGCAAAAATGAAGCCAATCGAAGAAATTTTATTTTCTAAACTTAAACTGGCCATAACTCCTAAACTATAGCAGATAGAGCGAAAATAAGCTTAATCGATGATCACTTCTTTTCAACTTTAAATGCCCATAGCTTCTCATCCAAAAGGCCTACAGAGAAAATAAGCCCAGATTCGTGTCAGTCGCGTCGAGACCTGTATTCGGTGCAAAAATGAAGCCAATCGAAGAAATTTTATTTTCTAAACTTTAACTGGCCATAACTCCTAAACTATAGCAGATAGAGCGAAAATAAGCGTAATCGATGATCACTTTTTTTCAACTTTAAATGCCCATAGCTTCTCATCCAAAAGGCCTACAGAGAAAATAAGCCCAGATTCGTGTAAGTCGCGTCGAGACCTGTATTCGGTGCAAAAATGAAGCCAATCGAAGAAATTTTATTTTCTAAACTTTAACTGGCCATAACTCCTAAGCTATAGCAGATAGAGCGAAAATAAGCTTAATCGATGATCACTTTTTCTCAACTTTAAATGCCCATAGCTTCTCAGCCAAAAGGCCTACAGAAAAAATAAGCCCAGATTCGTGTCAGTCGCGTCGAGACCTGTATTCGGTGCAGAAATGAAGCCAATCGAAGAAATTTTATTTTCTAAACTTTAACTGGCCATAACTCCTAAACTATAGCAGATAGAGCGAAAATAAGCTTAATCGATGATCACTTTTTCTCAACTTTAAATGCCCATAGCTTCTCATCCTAAAGGCCTACAGAGAAAGTAAGCCCAGATTCGTGTCAGTCGCGTCGAGACCTGTATTCGGTGCAAAAATGAAGCCAATCGAAGAAATTTTATTTTCTAAACTTTAACTGGCCATAACTCCTAAACTATAGCAGATAGAGCGAAAATAAGCTTAATCGATGATCACTTTTTTTCAACTTTAAATGCCCATAGCTGCTCATCCAAAAGGCCTACAGAGAAAATAAGCCCAGATTCGTGTCAGTCGCGTCGAAATCTGTATTCGTTGCAAAAATGAAGCTAATCGAAGAAATTTTATTTTCTAAACTTTAACTGGCCATAACTCCTAAACTATAGCAGATAGAGCGAAAATAAGCTTAATCGATGATCACCTTTTCTCAACTTTAAATGCCCATAGCTTCTCAGCCAAAAGGCCTACAGAGCAAATAAGCCCAGATTCGTGTCAGTCGCGTCGAAATCTGTATTCGTTGCAAAAATGAAGCCAATCGAAGAAATTTTATTTTCTAAACTTTAACTGGCCATAACTCCTAAACTATAGCAGATAGAGCGCAAATAAGCTTAATCGATGATCACTTTTTCTCAACTTTAAATGCCCATAGCTTCTCAGCCCAAAGGCCTACAGAGAAAATAAGCCCAGATTCGCGTCAGTCGCGTCGAAATCTGTATTCGTTGCAAAAATGAAGCCAATCGAAGAAATTTTATTTTCTAAACTTTAACTGGCCATAACTCCTAAACTATAGCAGATAGAGCGAAAATAAGCTTAATCGATGATCACTTTTTCTCAACTTTAAATGCCCATAGCTTCTCAGTCAAAAGGCCTACAGAGAAAATAAGCCCAGATTCGTGTCAGTCGCGTCGAAATCTGTATTCGTTGCAAAAATAACTCCTAAACTATAGCAGATAGAGCGAAAATAAGCTTAATCGATGATCACTTTTTCTCAACTTTAAATGCCCATAGCTTCTCAGCCAAAAGGCCTACAGAGAAAATAAGCCCAGATTCGTGTCAGTCGCGTCGAGACCTGTATTCGGTGCAAAAATGAAGCCAATTGAAGAAATTTTATTTTCTAAACTTTAACTGGCCATAACTCCTAAACTATAGCAGATAGAGCGAAAATATGCTTAATCGATGATCACTTCTTTTCAACTTTAAATGCCCATAGCTTCTCATCCAAAAGGCCTACAGAGAAAATAAGCCCAGATTCGTGTCAGTCGCGTCGAGACCTGTATTCGGTGCAAAAATGAAGCCAATCGAAGAAATTTTATTTTTTAAACTTTAACTGGCCATAACTCCTAAACTATAGCAGATAGAGCGAAAATAAGCTTAATCGATGATCACTTTTTTCAACTTTAAATGCCCATAGCTGCTCATCCAAAAGGCCTACAGAGAAAATAAGCCCAGATTCGTGTCAGTCGCGTCGAGACCTGTATTCGGTGCAAAAATGAAGCCAATCGAAGAAATTTTATTTTCTAAACTTTAACTGGCCATAACTCCTAAACTATAGCAGATAGAGCGAAAATAAGCTTAATCGATGATCACTTTTTCTCAACTTTAAATGCCCATAGCTTCTCAGCCAAAAGGCCTACAGAGAAAATAAGCCCAGATTCGTGTAAGTCGCGTCGAGACCTGTATTCGTTGCAAAAATGAAGCCAATCGAAGAAATTTTATTTTCTAAACTTTAACTGGCCATAACTCCTAAACTATAGCAGATAGAGCGAAAATAAGCTTAATCGATGATCACTTTTTCTCAACTTAAAATGCCCATAGCTTCTCAGCCAAAAGGCCTACAGAGAAAATAAGCCCAGATTCGTGTCAGTCGCGTCGAGACCTGTATTCGGTGCAAAAATGAAGCCAATCGAAGAAATTTTATTTTCTAAACTTTAACTGGCCATAACTCCTAAACTATAGCAGATAGAGCGAAAATAAGCTTAATCGATGATCACTTTTTTTCAACTTTAAATGCCCATAGCTTCTCATCCAAAAGGACTACAGAGAAAATAAGCCCAGATTCGTGTCACTCGCGTCGAGACCTGTATTCGTTGCAAAAATGAAGCTAATCGAAGAAATTTTATTTTCTAATCTTTAACTGGCCATAACTCCTAAACTATAGCAGATAGAGCGAAAATAAGCTTAATCGATGATCACCTTTTCTCAACTTTAAATGCCCATAGCTTCTCAGCCAAAAGGCCTACAGAGAAAATAAGCCCAGATTCGCGTCAGTCGCGTCGAAATCTGTATTCGTTGCAAAAATGAAGCCAATCGAAGAAATTTTATTTTCTAAACTTTAACTGGCCATAACTCCTAAACTATAGCAGATAGAGCGAAAATAAGCTTAATCGATGATCACTTTTTCTCAACTTTAAATGCCCATAGCTTCTCAGTCAAAAGGCCTACAGAGAAAATAAGCCCAGATTCGTGTCAGTCGCGTCGAAATCTGTATTCGTTGCAAAAATAACTCCTAAACTATAGCAGATAGAGCGAAAATAAGCTTAATCGATGATCACTTTTTCTCAACTTTAAATGCCCATAGCTTCTCAGCCAAAAGGCCTACAGAGAAAATAAGCCCAGATTCGTGTCAGTCGCGTCGAGACCTGTATTCGGTGCAAAAATGAAGCCAATCGAAGAAATTTTATTTTCTAAACTTTAACTGGCCATAACTCCTAAACTATAGCAGATAGAGCGAAAATATGCTTAATCGATGATCACTTCTTTTCAACTTTAAATGCCCATAGCTTCTCATCCAAAAGGCCTACAGAGAAAATAAGCCCAGATTCGTGTCAGTCGCGTCGAGACCTGTATTCGGTGCAAAAATGAAGCCAATCGAAGAAATTTTATTTTCTAAACTTTAACTGGCCATAACTCCTAAACTATAGCAGATAGAGCGAAAATAAGCTTAATCGATGATCACTTTTTCTCAACTTTAAATGCCCATAGCTTCTCAGTCAAAAGGCCTACAGAGAAAATAAGCCCAGATTCGTGTCAGTCGCGTCGAAATCTGTATTCGTTGCATAAATAACTCCTAAACTATAGCAGATAGAGCGCAAATAAGCTTAATCGATGATCACTTTTTCTCAACTTTAAATGCCCATAGCTTCTCAGCCCAAAGGCCTACAGAGAAAATAAGCCCAGATTCGCGTCAGTCGCGTCGAAATCTGTATTCGTTGCAAAAATGAAGCCAATCGAAGAAATTTTATTTTCTAAACTTTAACTGGCCATAACTCCTAAACTATAGCAGATAGAGCGAAAATAAGCTTAATCGATGATCACTTTTTCTCAACTTTAAATGCCCATAGCTTCTCAGTCAAAAGGCCTACAGAGAAAATAAGCCCAGATTCGTGTCAGTCGCGTCGAAATCTGCATTCGTTGCAAAAATAACTCCTAAACTATAGCAGATAGAGCGCAAATAAGCTTAATCGATGATAACCTTTTCTCAACTTTAAATGCCCATAGCTTCTCATCCAAAAGGCTTACAGAGAAAATAAGCCCAGATTCGTGTACGTCGCGTCGAGACCTGTATTCGTTGCAAAAATGAAGCCAATCGAAGAAATTTTATTTTCTAAACTTTAACTGGCCATAACTCCTAAACTATAGCAGATAGAGCGAAAATAAGCTTAATCGATGATCACTTTTTCTCAACTTTAAATGCCCATAGCTTCTCAGTCAAAAGGCCTACAGAGAAAATAAGCCCAGATTCGTGTCAGTCGCGTCGAAATCTGTATTCGTTGCATAAATAACTCCTAAACTATAGCAGATAGAGCGCAAATAAGCTTAATCGATGATCACTTTTTCTCAACTTTAAATGCCCATAGCTTCTCAGCCAAAAGGCCTACAGAGAAAATAAGCCCAGATTCGTGTAAGTCGCGTCGAGACCTGTATTCGTTGCAAAAATGAAGCCAATCGAAGAAATTTTATTTTCTAAACTTTTACTGGCCATAACTCCTAAACTATAGCAGATAGAGCGAAAATAAGCTTAATCGATGATCACTTTTTCTCAACTTTAAATGCCCATAGCTTCTCAGCCAAAAGGCCTACAGAGAAAATAAGCCCAGATTCGTGTCAGTCGCGTCGAGACCTGTATTCGGTGCAAAAATGAAGCCAATCGAAGAAATTTTATTTTCTAAACTTTAACTGGCCATAACTCCTAAACTATAGCAGATAGAGCGAAAATAAGCTTAATCGATGATCACTTCTTTTCAACTTTAAATGCCCATAGCTTCTCAGCCAAAAGGCCTACAGAGAAAATAAGCCCAGATTCGTGTAAGTCGCGTCGAGACCTGTATTCGTTGCAAAAATGAAGCCAATCGAAGAAATTTTATTTTCTAAACTTTAACTGGCCATAACTCCTAAACTATAGCAGATAGAGCGAAAATAAGCTTAATCGATGATCACTTTTTCTCAACTTTAAATGCCCATAGCTTCTCATCCAAAAGGCCTACAGAGAAAATAAGCCCAGATTCGTGTACGTCGCGTCGAGACCTGTATTCGTTGCAAAAATGAAGCCAATCGAAGAAATTTTATTTTCTAAACTTTAACTGGCCATAACTCCTAAACTATAGCAGATAGAGCGAAAATAAGCTTAATCGATGATCACTTCTTTTCAACTTTAAATGCCCATAGCTTCTCATCCAAAAGGCCTACAGAGAAAATAAGCCCAGATTCGTGTCAGTCGCGTCGAGACCTGTATTCGGTTCAAAAATGAAGCCAATCGAAGAAATTTTATTTTCTAAACTTTAACTGGCCATAACTCCTAAACTATAGCAGATAGAGCGAAAATAAGCTTAATCGATGATCACTTTTTTTCAACTTTAAATGCCCATAGCTTCTCATCCAAAAGGACTACAGAGAAAATAAGCCCAGATTCGTGTCACTCGCGTCGAGACCTGTACTCGGTGCAAAAATGAAGCCAATCGAAGAAATTTTATTTTTTAAACTTTAACTGGCCATAACTCCTAAACTATAGCAGATAGAGCGAAAATAAGCTTAATCGATGATCACTTTTTCTCAACTTTAAATGCCCATAGCTTCTCAGCCAAAAGGCCTACAGAGAAAATAAGCCCAGATTCGTGTCAGTCGCGTCGAGACCTGTATTCGGTGCAAAAATGAAGCCAATCGACGAAATTTTATTTTTTAAACTTTAACTGGCCAGAACTCCTAAACTATAGCAGATAGAGCGAAAATAAGCTTAATCGATGATCACTTTTTTTCAACTTTAAATGCCCATAGCTTCTCATCCAAAAGGCCTACAGAGAAAATAAGCCCAGATTCGTGTAAGTCGCGTCGAGACCTGTATTCGGTGCAAAAATGAAGCCAATCGAAGAAATTTTATTTTCTAAACTTTAACTGGCCATAACTCCTAAACTATAGCAGATAGAGCGAAAATAAGCTTAATCGATGATCACTTTTTCTCAACTTTAAATGCCCATAGCTTCTCAGCCAAAAGGCCTACAGAAAAAATAAGCCCAGATTCGTGTCAGTCGCGTCGAGACCTGTATTCGGTGCAGAAATGAAGCCAATCGAAGAAATTTTATTTTCTAAACTTTAACTGGCCATAACTCCTAAACTATAGCAGATAGAGCGAAAATAAGCTTGATCGATGATCACTTTTTCTCAACTTTAAATGCCCATAGCTTCTCATCCTAAAGGCCTACAGAGAAAGTAAGCCCAGATTCGTGTCAGTCGCGTCGAGACCTGTATTCGGTGCTAAAATGAAGCCAATCGAAGAAATTTTATTTTCTAAACTTTAACTGGCCATAACTCCTAAACTATAACAGATAGAGCGAAAATAAGCTTAATCGATGATCACTTTTTCTCAACTTTAAATGCCCATAGCTTCTCAGCCAAAAGGCCTACAGAGAAAATAAGCCCAGATTCGTGTCAGTCGCGTCGAGACCTGTATTCGGTGCAAAAATGAAGCCAATCGAAGAAATTTTATTTTTTAAACTTTAACTGGCCATAACTCCTAAACTATAGCAGATAGAGCGAAAATAAGCTTAATCGATGATCACCTTTTCTCAACTTTAAATGCCCATAGCTTCTCAGCCAAAAGGCCTACAGAGCAAATAAGCCCAGATTCGTGTCAGTCGCGTCGAAATCTGTATTCGTTGCAAAAATGAAGCCAATCGAAGAAATTTTATTTTCTAAACTTTAACTGGCCATAACTCCTAAACTATAGCAGATAGAGCGAAAATAAGCTTAATCGATGATCACTTTTTCTCAACTTTAAATGCCCATAGCTTCTCAGCCCAAAGGCCTACAGAGAAAATAAGCCCAGATTCGCGTCAGTCGCGTCGAAATCTGTATTCGTTGCAAAAATGAAGCCAATCGAAGAAATTTTATTTTCTAAACTTTAACTGGCCATAACTCCTAAACTATAGCAGATAGAGCGAAAATAAGCTTAATCGATGATCACTTTTTCTCAACTTTAAATGCCCATAGCTGCTCATCCAAAAGGCCTACAGAGAAAATAAGCCCAGATTCGTGTCAGTCGCGTCGAGACCTGTATTCGGTGCAAAAATGAAGCCAATCGAAGAAATTTTATTTTTTAAACTTTAACTGGCCATAACTCCTAAACTATAGCAGATAGAGCGAAAATAAGCTTAATCGATGATCACTTTTTCTCAACTTTAAATGCCCATAGCTTCTCAGTCAAAAGGCCTACAGAGAAAATAAGCCCAGATTCGTGTCAGTCGCGTCGAAATCTGTATTCGTTGCAAAAATAACTCCTAAACTATAGCAGATAGAGCGAAAATAAGCTTAATCGATGATCACTTTTTCTCAACTTTAAATGCATATAGCTTCTCAGCCAAAAGGCCTACAGAGAAAATAAGCCCAGATTCGTGTCAGTCGCGTCGAGACCTGTATTCGGTGCAAAAATGAAGCCAATCGAAGAAATTTTATTTTCTAAACTTTAACTGGCCATAACTCCTAAACTATAGCAGATAGAGCGAAAATAAGCTTGATCGATGATCACTTTTTCTCAACTTTAAATGCCCATAGCTTCTCATCCTAAAGGCCTACAGAGAAAGTAAGCCCAGATTCGTGTCAGTCGCGTCGAGACCTGTATTCGGTGCTAAAATGAAGCCAATCGAAGAAATTTTATTTTCTAAACTTTAACTGGCCATAACTCCTAAACTATAACAGATAGAGCGAAAATAAGCTTAATCGATGATCACTTTTTCTCAACTTTAAATGCCCATAGCTTCTCAGCCAAAAGGCCTACAGAGAAAATAAGCCCAGATTCGTGTCAGTCGCGTCGAGACCTGTATTCGGTGCAAAAATGAAGCCAATCGAAGAAATTTTATTTTTTAAACTTTAACTGGCCATAACTCCTAAACTATAGCAGATAGAGCGAAAATAAGCTTAATCGATGATCACCTTTTCTCAACTTTAAATGCCCATAGCTTCTCAGCCAAAAGGCCTACAGAGCAAATAAGCCCAGATTCGTGTCAGTCGCGTCGAAATCTGTATTCGTTGCAAAAATGAAGCCAATCGAAGAAATTTTATTTTCTAAACTTTAACTGGCCATAACTCCTAAACTATAGCAGATAGAGCGAAAATAAGCTTAATCGATGATCACTTTTTCTCAACTTTAAATGCCCATAGCTTCTCAGCCCAAAGGCCTACAGAGAAAATAAGCCCAGATTCGCGTCAGTCGCGTCGAAATCTGTATTCGTTGCAAAAATGAAGCCAATCGAAGAAATTTTATTTTCTAAACTTTAACTGGCCATAACTCCTAAACTATAGCAGATAGAGCGAAAATAAGCTTAATCGATGATCACTTTTTCTCAACTTTAAATGCCCATAGCTGCTCATCCAAAAGGCCTACAGAGAAAATAAGCCCAGATTCGTGTCAGTCGCGTCGAGACCTGTATTCGGTGCAAAAATGAAGCCAATCGAAGAAATTTTATTTTTTAAACTTTAACTGGCCATAACTCCTAAACTATAGCAGATAGAGCGAAAATAAGCTTAATCGATGATCACTTTTTCTCAACTTTAAATGCCCATAGCTTCTCAGTCAAAAGGCCTACAGAGAAAATAAGCCCAGATTCGTGTCAGTCGCGTCGAAATCTGTATTCGTTGCAAAAATAACTCCTAAACTATAGCAGATAGAGCGAAAATAAGCTTAATCGATGATCACTTTTTCTCAACTTTAAATGCATATAGCTTCTCAGCCAAAAGGCCTACAGAGAAAATAAGCCCAGATTCGTGTCAGTCGCGTCGAGACCTGTATTCGGTGCAAAAATGAAGCCAATCGAAGAAATTTTATTTTCTAAACTTTAACTGGCCATAACTCCTAAACTATAGCAGATAGAGCGAAAATATGCTTAATCGATGATCACTTCTTTTCAACTTTAAATGCCCATAGCTTCTCATCCAAAAGGCCTACAGAGAAAATAAGCCCAGATTCGTGTCAGTCGCGTCGAGACCTGTATTCGGTGCAAAAATGAAGCCAATCGAAGAAATTTTATTTTTTAAACTTTAACTGGCCATAACTCCTAAACTATAGCAGATAGAGCGAAAATAAGCTTAATCGATGATCACTTTTTTTCAACTTTAAATGCCCATAGCTTCTCATCCAAAAGGCCTACAGAGAAAATAAGCCCAGATTCGTGTCAGTCGCGTCGAGACCTGTATTCGGTGCAAAAATGAAGCCAATCGAAGAAATTTTATTTTCTAAACTTTAACTGGCCATAACTCCTAAACTATAGCAGATAGAGCGAAAATAAGCTTAATCGATGATCACTTTTTTTCAACTTTAAATGCCCATAGCTGCTCATCCAAAAGGCCTACAGAGAAAATAAGCCCAGATTCGTGTCAGTCGCGTCGAGACCTGTATTCGGTGCAAAAATGAAGCCAATCGAAGAAATTTTATTTTTTAAACTTTAACTGGCCATAACTCCTAAACTATAGCAGATAGAGCGAAAATAAGCTTAATCGATGATCACTTTTTCTCAACTTTAAATGCCCATAGCTTCTCAGCCAAAAGGCCTACAGAGAAAATAAGCCCAGATTCGTGTAAGTCGCGTCGAGACCTGTATTCGTTGCAAAAATGAAGCCAATCGAAGAAATTTTATTTTCTAAACTTTAACTGGCCATAACTCCTAAACTATAGCAGATAGAGCGAAAATAAGCTTAATCGATGATCACTTTTTCTCAACTTAAAATGCCCATAGCTTCTCAGCCAAAAGGCCTACAGAGAAAATAAGCCCAGATTCGTGTCAGTCGCGTCGAGACCTGTATTCGGTGCAAAAATGAAGCCAATCGAAGAAATTTTATTTTCTAAACTTTAACTGGCCATAACTCCTAAACTATAGCAGATAGAGCGAAAATAAGCTTAATCGATGATCACTTTTTTTCAACTTTAAATGCCCATAGCTTCTCATCCAAAAGGACTACAGAGAAAATAAGCCCAGATTCGTGTCACTCGCGTCGAGACCTGTACTCGGTGCAAAAATGAAGCCAATCGAAGAAATTTTATTTTTTAAACTTTAACTGGCCATAACTCCTAAACTATAGCAGATAGAGCGAAAAAAAGCTTAATCGATGATCACTTTTTCTCAACTATAAATGCCCATAGCTTCTCAGCCAAAAGGCCTACAGAAAAAATAAGCCCAGATTCGTGTCAGTCGCGTCGAGACCTGTATTCGGTGCAGAAATGAAGCCAATCGAAGAAATTTTATTTTCTAAACTTTAACTGGCCATAACTCCTAAACTATAGCAGATAGAGCGAAAATAAGCTTAATCGATGATCACTTTTTCTCAACTTTAAATGCCCATAGCTTCTTAGCCAAAAGGCCTACAGAGCAAATAAGCCCAGATTCGTGTCAGTCGCGTCGAAATCTGTATTCGTTGCAAAAATGAAGCCAATCGAAGAAATTTTATTTTCTAAACTTTAACTGGCCATAACTCCTAAACTATAGCAGATAGAGCGCAAATAAGCTTAATCGATGATCACTTTTTCTCAACTTTAAATGCCCATAGCTTCTCAGCCCAAAGGCCTACAGAGAAAATAAGCCCAGATTCGCGTCAGTCGCGTCGAAATCTGTATTCGTTGCAAAAATGAAGCCAATCGAAGAAATTTTATTTTCTAAACTTTAACTGGCCATAACTCCTAAACTATAGCAGATAGAGCGAAAATAAGCTTAATCGATGATCACTTTTTCTCAACTTTAAATGCCCATAGCTTCTCAGTCAAAAGGCCTACAGAGAAAATAAGCCCAGATTCGTGTCAGTCGCGTCGAAATCTGTATTCGTTGCAAAAAAAACTCCTAAACTATAGCAGATAGAGCGAAAATAAGCTTAATCGATGATCACTTTTTCTCAACTTTAAATGCCCATAGCTTCTCAGCCAAAAGGCCTACAGAGAAAATAAGCCCAGATTCGTGTCAGTCGCGTCGAAACCTGTATTCGGTGCAAAAATGAAGCCAATCGAAGAAATTTTATTTTCTAAACTTTAACTGGCCATAACTCCTAAACTATAGCAGATAGAGCGAAAATATGCTTAATCGATGATCACTTCTTTTCAACTTTAAATGCCCATAGCTTCTCATCCAAAAGGCCTACTGAGAAAATAAGCCCAGATTCGTGTCAGTCGCGTCGAGACCTGTATTCGGTGCAAAAATGAAGCCAATCGAAGAAATTTTATTTTCTAAACTTTAACTGGCCATAACTCCTAAACTATAGCAGATAGAGCGAAAATAAGCTTAATCGATGATCACTTTTTCTCAACTTTAAATGCCCATAGCTTCTCAGTCAAAAGGCCTACAGAGAAAATAAGCCCAGATTCGCGTCAGTCGCGTCGAAATCTGTATTCGTTGCAAAAATGAAGCCAATCGAAGAAATTTTATTTTCTAAACTTTAACTGGCCATAACTCCTAAACTATAGCAGATAGAGCGAAAATAAGCTTAATCGATGATCACTTCTTCTCAACTTTAAATGCCCATAGCTTCTCAGCCCAAAGGCCTACAGAGAAAATAAGCCCAGATTCGTGTCAGTCGCGTCGAAATCTGTATTCGTTGCAAAAATGAAGCCAATCGACGAAATTTTATTTTCTAAACTTTAACTGGCCATAACTCCTAAACTATAGCAGATAGAGCGAAAATAAGCTTAATCGATGATCACTTTTTCTCAACTTTAAATGCCCATAGCTTCTCAGTCAAAAGGCCTACAGAGAAAATAAGCCCAGATTCGTGTCAGTCGCGTCGAAATCTGCATTCGTTGCAAAAATAACTCCTAAACTATAGCAGATAGAGCGCAAATAAGCTTAATCGATGATAACCTTTTCTCAACTTTAAATGCCCATAGCTTCTCATCCAAAAGGCTTACAGAGAAAATAAGCCCAGATTCGTGTCAGTCGCGTCGAAACCTGTATTCGGTGCAAAAATGAAGCCAATCGAAGAAATTTTATTTTCTAAACTTTAACTGGCCATAACTCCTAAACTATAGCAGATAGAGCGAAAATAAGCTTAATCGATGATCACTTTTTCTCAACTTTAAATGCCCATAGCTTCTCAGTCAAAAGGCCTACAGAGAAAATAAGCCCAGATTCGTGTCAGTCGCGTCGAAATCTGTATTCGTTGCAAAAATAACTCCTAAACTATAGCAGATAGAGCGAAAATAAGCTTAATCGATGATCACTTTTTCTCAACTTTAAATGCCCATAGCTTCTCAGCCAAAAGGCCTACAGAGAAAATAAGCCCAGATTCGTGTCAGTCGCGTCGAGACCTGTATTCGGTGCAAAAATGAAGCCAATCGAAGAAATTTTATTTTCTAAACTTTAACTGGCCATAACTCCTAAACTATAGCAGATAGAGCGAAAATATGCTTAATCGATGATCACTTCTTTTCAACTTTAAATGCCCATAGCTTCTCATCCAAAAGGCCTACAGAGAAAATAAGCCCAGATTCGTGTCAGTCGCGTCGAGACCTGTATTCGGTGCAAAAATGAAGCCAATCGAAGAAATTTTATTTTCTAAACTTTAACTGGCCATAACTCCTAAACTATAGCAGATAGAGCGAAAATAAGCTTAATCGATGATCACTTTTTCTCAACTTTAAATGCCCATAGCTTCTCAGTCAAAAGGCCTACAGAGAAAATAAGCCCAGATTCGTGTCAGTCGCGTCGAAATCTGTATTCGTTGCATAAATAACTCCTAAACTATAGCAGATAGAGCGCAAATAAGCTTAATCGATGATCACTTTTTCTCAACTTTAAATGCCCATAGCTTCTCAGCCCAAAGGCCTACAGAGAAAATAAGCCCAGATTCGCGTCAGTCGCGTCGAAATCTGTATTCGTTGCAAAAATGAAGCCAATCGAAGAAATTTTATTTTCTAAACTTTAACTGGCCATAACTCCTAAACTATAGCAGATAGAGCGAAAATAAGCTTAATCGATGATCACTTTTTCTCAACTTTAAATGCCCATAGCTTCTCAGTCAAAAGGCCTACAGAGAAAATAAGCCCAGATTCGTGTCAGTCGCGTCGAAATCTGCATTCGTTGCAAAAATAACTCCTAAACTATAGCAGATAGAGCGCAAATAAGCTTAATCGATGATAACCTTTTCTCAACTTTAATGCCCATAGCTTCTCATCCAAAAGGCTTACAGAGAAAATAAGCCCAGATTCGTGTCAGTCGCGTCGAAACCTGTATTCGGTGCAAAAATGAAGCCAATCGAAGAAATTTTATTTTCTAAACTTTAACTGGCCATAACTCCTAAACTATAACAGATAGAGCGAAAATAAGCTTAATCGATGATCACTTTTTTTCAACTTTAAATGCCCATAGCTTCTCAGCCAAAAGGCCTACAGAGAAAATAAGCCCAGATTCGTGTAAGTCGCGTCGAGACCTGTATTCGTTGCAAAAATGAAGCCAATCGAAGAAATTTTATTTTCTAAACTTTTACTGGCCATAACTCCTAAACTATAGCAGATAGAGCGAAAATAAGCTTAATCGATGATCACTTTTTCTCAACTTTAAATGCCCATAGCTTCTCAGCCAAAAGGCCTACAGAGAAAATAAGCCCAGATTCGTGTCAGTCGCGTCGAGACCTGTATTCGGTGCAAAAATGAAGCCAATCGAAGAAATTTTATTTTCTAAACTTTAACTGGCCATAACTCCTAAACTATAGCAGATAGAGCGAAAATAAGCTTAATCGATGATCACTTCTTTTCAACTTTAAATGCCCATAGCTTCTCAGCCAAAAGGCCTACAGAGAAAATAAGCCCAGATTCGTGTAAGTCGCGTCGAGACCTGTATTCGTTGCAAAAATGAAGCCAATCGAAGAAATTTTATTTTCTAAACTTTAACTGGCCATAACTCCTAAACTATAGCAGATAGAGCGAAAATAAGCTTAATCGATGATCACTTTTTCTCAACTTTAAATGCCCATAGCTTCTCATCCAAAAGGCCTACAGAGAAAATAAGCCCAGATTCGTGTACGTCGCGTCGAGACCTGTATTCGTTGCAAAAATGAAGCCAATCGAAGAAATTTTATTTTCTAAACTTTAACTGGCCATAACTCCTAAACTATAGCAGATAGAGCGAAAATAAGCTTAATCGATGATCACTTCTTTTCAACTTTAAATGCCCATAGCTTCTCATCCAAAAGGCCTACAGAGAAAATAAGCCCAGATTCGTGTCAGTCGCGTCGAGACCTGTATTCGGTGCAAAAATGAAGCCAATCGAAGAAATTTTATTTTCTAAACTTTAACTGGCCATAACTCCTAAACTATAGCAGATAGAGCGAAAATAAGCTTAATCGATGATCACTTTTTTTCAACTTTAAATGCCCATAGCTTCTCATCCAAAAGGACTACAGAGAAAATAAGCCCAGATTCGTGTCACTCGCGTCGAGACCTGTACTCGGTGCAAAAATGAAGCCAATCGAAGAAATTTTATTTTTTAAACTTTAACTGGCCATAACTCCTAAACTATAGCAGATAGAGCGAAAATAAGCTTAATCGATGATCACTTTTTCTCAACTTTAAATGCCCATAGCTTCTCAGCCAAAAGGCCTACAGAGAAAATAAGCCCAGATTCGTGTCAGTCGCGTCGAGACCTGTATTCGGTGCAAAAATGAAGCCAATCGAAGAAATTTTATTTTCTAAACTTTAACTGGCCATAACTCCTAAACTATAGCAGATAGAGCGAAAATAAGCTTAATCGATGATCACTTTTTCTCAACTTTAAATGCCCATAGCTTCTCATCCTAAAGGCCTACAGAGAAAGTAAGCCCAGATTCGTGTCAGTCGCGTCGAGACCTGTATTCGGTGCTAAAATGAAGCCAATCGAAGAAATTTTATTTTCTAAACTTTAACTGGCCATAACTCCTAAACTATAACAGATAGAGCGAAAATAAGCTTAATCGATGATCACTTTTTCTCAACTTTAAATGCCCATAGCTTCTCAGCCAAAAGGCCTACAGAGAAAATAAGCCCAGATTCGTGTCACTCGCGTCGAGACCTGTATTCGGTGCAAAAATGAAGCCAATCGAAGAAATTTTATTTTTTAAACTTTAACTGGCCAGAACTCCTAAACTATAGCAGATAGAGCGAAAATAAGCTTAATCGATGATCACCTTTTCTCAACTTTAAATGCCCATAGCTTCTCAGCCAAAAGGCCTACAGAGCAAATAAGCCCAGATTCGTGTCAGTCGCGTCGAAATCTGTATTCGTTGCAAAAATGAAGCCAATCGAAGAAATTTTATTTTCTAAACTTTAACTGGCCATAACTCCTAAACTATAGCAGATAGAGCGAAAATAAGCTTAATCGATGATCACTTTTTCTCAACTTTAAATGCATATAGCTTCTCAGCCAAAAGGCCTACAGAGAAAATAAGCCCAGATTCGTGTCAGTCGCGTCGAGACCTGTATTCGGTGCAAAAATGAAGCCAATCGAAGAAATTTTATTTTCTAAACTTTAACTGGCCATAACTCCTAAACTATAGCAGATAGAGCGAAAATATGCTTAATCGATGATCACTTCTTTTCAACTTTAAATGCCCATAGCTTCTCATCCAAAAGGCCTACAGAGAAAATAAGCCCAGATTCGTGTCAGTCGCGTCGAGACCTGTATTCGGTGCAAAAATGAAGCCAATCGAAGAAATTTTATTTTTTAAACTTTAACTGGCCATAACTCCTAAACTATAGCAGATAGAGCGAAAATAAGCTTAATCGATGATCACTTTTTTTCAACTTTAAATGCCCATAGCTTCTCATCCAAAAGGCCTACAGAGAAAATAAGCCCAGATTCGTGTCAGTCGCGTCGAGACCTGTATTCGGTGCAAAAATGAAGCCAATCGAAGAAATTTTATTTTCTAAACTTTAACTGGCCATAACTCCTAAACTATAGCAGATAGAGCGAAAATAAGCTTAATCGATGATCACTTTTTTTCAACTTTAAATGCCCATAGCTGCTCATCCAAAAGGCCTACAGAGAAAATAAGCCCAGATTCGTGTCAGTCGCGTCGAGACCTGTATTCGGTGCAAAAATGAAGCCAATCGAAGAAATTTTATTTTTTAAACTTTAACTGGCCATAACTCCTAAACTATAGCAGATAGAGCGAAAATAAGCTTAATCGATGATCACTTTTTCTCAACTTTAAATGCCCATAGCTTCTCAGCCAAAAGGCCTACAGAGAAAATAAGCCCAGATTCGTGTAAGTCGCGTCGAGACCTGTATTCGTTGCAAAAATGAAGCCAATCGAAGAAATTTTATTTTCTAAACTTTAACTGGCCATAACTCCTAAACTATAGCAGATAGAGCGAAAATAAGCTTAATCGATGATCACTTTTTCTCAACTTAAAATGCCCATAGCTTCTCAGCCAAAAGGCCTACAGAGAAAATAAGCCCAGATTCGTGTCAGTCGCGTCGAGACCTGTATTCGGTGCAAAAATGAAGCCAATCGAAGAAATTTTATTTTCTAAACTTTAACTGGCCATAACTCCTAAACTATAGCAGATAGAGCGAAAATAAGCTTAATCGATGATCACTTTTTTTCAACTTTAAATGCCCATAGCTTCTCATCCAAAAGGACTACAGAGAAAATAAGCCCAGATTCGTGTCACTCGCGTCGAGACCTGTACTCGGTGCAAAAATGAAGCCAATCGAAGAAATTTTATTTTTTAAACTTTAACTGGCCATAACTCCTAAACTATAGCAGATAGAGCGAAAATAAGCTTAATCGATGATCACTTTTTCTCAACTTTAAATGCCCATAGCTTCTCAGCCAAAAGGCCTACAGAGAAAATAAGTCCAGATTCGTGTCAGTCGCGTCGAGACCTGTATTCGGTGCAAAAATGAAGCCAATCGAAGAAATTTTATTTTTTAAACTTTAACTGGCCAGAACTCCTAAACTATAGCAGATAGAGCGAAAATAAGCTTAATCGATGATCACTTTTTTTCAACTTTAAATGCCCATAGCTTCTCATCCAAAAGGCCTACAGAGAAAATAAGCCCAGATTCGTGTAAGTCGCGTCGAGACCTGTATTCGGTGCAAAAATGAAGCCAATCGAAGAAATTTTATTTTCTTAACTTTAACTGGCCATAACTCCTAAACTATAGCAGATAGAGCGAAAAAAAGCTTAATCGATGATCACTTTTTCTCAACTATAAATGCCCATAGCTTCTCAGCCAAAAGGCCTACAGAAAAAATAAGCCCAGATTCGTGTCAGTCGCGTCGAGACCTGTATTCGGTGCAGAAATGAAACCAATCGAAGAAATTTTATTTTCTAAACTTTAACTGGCCATAACTCCTAAACTATAGCAGATAGAGCGAAAATAAGCTTAATCGATGATCACTTTTTCTCAACTTTAAATGCCCATAGCTTCTCATCCTAAAGGCCTACAGAGAAAGTAAGCCCAGATTCGTGTCAGTCGCGTCGAGACCTGTATTCGGTGCTAAAATGAAGCCAATCGAAGAAATTTTATTTTCTCAACTTTAACTGGCCATAACTCCTAAACTATAGCAGATAGAGCGAAAATAAGCTTAATCGATGATCACTTTTTCTCAACTTTAAATGCCCATAGCTTCTTAGCCAAAAGGCCTACAGAGCAAATAAGCCCAGATTCGTGTCAGTCGCGTCGAAATCTGTATTCGTTGCAAAAATGAAGCCAATCGAAGAAATTTTATTTTCTAAACTTTAACTGGCCATAACTCCTAAACTATAGCAGATAGAGCGCAAATAAGCTTAATCGATGATCACTTTTTCTCAACTTTAAATGCCCATAGCTTCTCAGCCCAAAGGCCTACAGAGAAAATAAGCCCAGATTCGTGTCAGTCGCGTCGAAATCTGTATTCGTTGCAAAAATGAAGCCAATCGAAGAAATTTTATTTTCTAAACTTTAACTGGCCATAACTCCTAAACTATAGCAGATAGAGCGAAAATAAGCTTAATCGATGATCACTTTTTCTCAACTTTAAATGCCCATAGCTTCTCAGTCAAAAGGCCTACAGAGAAAATAAGCCCAGATTCGTGTCAGTCGCGTCGAAATCTGTATTCGTTGCAAAAATAACTCCTAAACTATAGCAGATAGAGCGAAAATAAGCTTAATCGATGATCACTTTTTCTCAACTTTAAATGCCCATAGCTTCTCAGCCAAAAGGCCTACAGAGAAAATAAGCCCAGATTCGTGTCAGTCGCGTCGAAACCTGTATTCGGTGCAAAAATGAAGCCAATCGAAGAAATTTTATTTTCTAAACTTTAACTGGCCATAACTCCTAAACTATAGCAGATAGAGCGAAAATATGCTTAATCGATGATCACTTCTTTTCAACTTTAAATGCCCATAGCTTCTCATCCAAAAGGCCTACAGAGAAAATAAGCCCAGATTCGTGTCAGTCGCGTCGAGACCTGTATTCGGTGCAAAAATGAAGCCAATCGAAGAAATTTTATTTTCTAAACTTTAACTGGCCATAACTCCTAAACTATAGCAGATAGAGCGAAAATAAGCTTAATCGATGATCACTTTTTCTCAACTTTAAATGCCCATAGCTTCTCAGTCAAAAGGCCTACAGAGAAAATAAGCCCAGATTCGTGTCAGTCGCGTCGAAATCTGTATTCGTTGCATAAATAACTCCTAAACTATAGCAGATAGAGCGCAAATAAGCTTAATCGATGATCACTTTTTCTCAACTTTAAATGCCCATAGCTTCTCAGCCCAAAGGCCTACAGAGAAAATAAGCCCAGATTCGCGTCAGTCGCGTCGAAATCTGTATTCGTTGCAAAAATGAAGCCAATCGAAGAAATTTTATTTTCTAAACTTTAACTGGCCATAACTCCTAAACTATAGCAGATAGAGCGAAAATAAGCTTAATCGATGATCACTTTTTCTCAACTTTAAATGCCCATAGCTTCTCAGTCAAAAGGCCTACAGAGAAAATAAGCCCAGATTCGTGTCAGTCGCGTCGAAATCTGCATTCGTTGCAAAAATAACTCCTAAACTATAGCAGATAGAGCGCAAATAAGCTTAATCGATGATAACCTTTTCTCAACATTAAATGCCCATAGCTTCTCATCCAAAAGGCTTACAGAGAAAATAAGCCCAGATTCGTGTCAGTCGCGTCGAAACCTGTATTCGGTGCAAAAATGAAGCCAATCGAAGAAATTTTATTTTCTAAACTTTAACTGGCCATAACTCCTAAACTATAGCAGATAGAGCGAAAATAAGCTTAATCGATGATCACTTTTTCTCAACTTTAAATGCCCATAGCTTCTCAGTCAAAAGGCCTACAGAGAAAATAAGCCCAGATTCGTGTCAGTCGCGTCGAAATCTGTATTCGTTGCAAAAATAACTCCTAAACTATAGCAGATAGAGCGAAAATAAGCTTAATCGATGATCACTTTTTTTCAACTTTAAATGCCCATAGCTTCTCATCCAAAAGGACTACAGAGAAAATAAGCCCAGATTCGTGTCACTCGCGTCGAGACCTGTACTCGGTGCAAAAATGAAGCCAATCGAAGAAATTTTATTTTCTAAACTTTAACTGGCCATAACTCCTAAACTATAGCAGATAGAGCGAAAATAAGCTTAATCGATGATCACTTTTTTTCAACTTTAAATGCCCATAGCTGCTCATCCAAAAGGCCTACAGAGAAAATAAGCCCAGATTCGTGTCAGTCGCGTCGAGACCTGTATTCGGTGCAAAAATGAAGCCAATCGAAGAAATTTTATTTTTTAAACTTTAACTGGCCATAACTCCTAAACTATAGCAGATAGAGCGAAAATAAGCTTAATCGATGATCACTTTTTCTCAACTTTAAATGCCCATAGCTTCTCAGCCAAAAGGCCTACAGAGAAAATAAGCCCAGATTCGTGTAAGTCGCGTCGAGACCTGTATTCGTTGCAAAAATGAAGCCAATCGAAGAAATTTTATTTTCTAAACTTTAACTGGCCATAACTCCTAAACTATAGCAGATAGAGCGAAAATAAGCTTAATCGATGATCACTTTTTCTCAACTTAAAATGCCCATAGCTTCTCAGCCAAAAGGCCTACAGAGAAAATAAGCCCAGATTCGTGTCAGTCGCGTCGAGACCTGTATTCGGTGCAAAAATGAAGCCAATCGAAGAAATTTTATTTTCTAAACTTTAACTGGCCATAACTCCTAAACTATAGCAGATAGAGCGAAAATAAGCTTAATCGATGATCACTTTTTTTCAACTTTAAATGCCCATAGCTTCTCATCCCAAAGGACTACAGAGAAAATAAGCCCAGATTCGTGTCACTCGCGTCGAGACCTGTACTCGGTGCAAAAATGAAGCCAATCGAAGAAATTTTATTTTTTAAACTTTAACTGGCCATAACTCCTAAACTATAGCAGATAGAGCGAAAATAAGCTTAATCGATGATCACTTTTTCTCAACTTTAAATGCCCATAGCTTCTCAGCCAAAAGGCCTACAGACAAAATAAGCCCAGATTCGTGTCAGTCGCGTCGAGACCTGTATTCGGTGCAAAAATGAAGCCAATCGAAGAAATTTTATTTTTTAAACTTTAACTGGCCAGAACTCCTAAACTATAGCAGATAGAGCGAAAATAAGCTTAATCGATGATCACTTTTTTTCAACTTTAAATGCCCATAGCTTCTCATCCAAAAGGCCTACAGAGAAAATAAGCCCAGATTCGTGTAAGTCGCGTCGAGACCTGTATTCGGTGCAAAAATGAAGCCAATCGAAGAAATTTTATTTTCTTAACTTTAACTGGCCATAACTCCTAAACTATAGCAGATAGAGCGAAAATAAGCTTAATCGATGATCACTTTTTCTCAACTATAAATGCCCATAGCTTCTCAGCCAAAAGGCCTACAGAAAAAATAAGCCCAGATTCGTGTCAGTCGCGTCGAGACCTGTATTCGGTGCAGAAATGAAGCCAATCGAAGAAATTTTATTTTCTAAACTTTAACTGGCCATAACTCCTAAACTATAGCAGATAGAGCGAAAATAAGCTTAATCGATGATCACTTTTTCTCAACTTTAAATGCCCATAGCTTCTCATCCTAAAGGCCTACAGAGAAAGTAAGCCCAGATTCGTGTCAGTCGCGTCGAGACCTGTATTCGGTGCTAAAATGAAGCCAATCGAAGAAATTTTATTTTCTCAACTTTAACTGGCCATAACTCCTAAACTATAGCAGATAGAGCGAAAATAAGCTTAATCGATGATCACTTTTTCTCAACTTTAAATGCCCATAGCTTCTTAGCCAAAAGGCCTACAGAGCAAATAAGCCCAGATTCGTGTCAGTCGCGTCGAAATCTGTATTCGTTGCAAAAATGAAGCCAATCGAAGAAATTTTATTTTCTAAACTTTAACTGGCCATAACTCCTAAACTATAGCAGATAGAGCGCAAATAAGCTTAATCGATGATCACTTTTTCTCAACTTTAAATGCCCATAGCTTCTCAGCCCAAAGGCCTACAGAGAAAATAAGCCCAGATTCGCGTCAGTCGCGTCGAAATCTGTATTCGTTGCAAAAATGAAGCCAATCGAAGAAATTTTATTTTCTAAACTTTAACTGGCCATAACTCCTAAACTATAGCAGATAGAGCGAAAATAAGCTTAATCGATGATCACTTTTTCTCAACTTTAAATGCCCATAGCTTCTCAGCCCAAAGGCCTACAGAGAAAATAAGCCCAGATTCGTGTCAGTCGCGTCGAGACCTGTATTCGGTGCTAAAATGAAGCCAATCGAAGAAATTTTATTTTCTCAACTTTAACTGGCCATAACTCCTAAACTATAGCAGATAGAGCGAAAATAAGCTTAATCGATGATCACTTTTTCTCAACTTTAAATGCCCATAGCTTCTCAGCCAAAAGGCCTACAGAGAAAATAAGCCCAGATTCGTGTCAGTCGCGTCGAGACCTGTATTCGGTGCAAAAATGAAGCCAATCGAAGAAATTTTATTTTCTAAACTTTAACTGGCCATAACTCCTAAACTATAACAGATAGAGCGAAAATAAGCTTAATCGATGATCACTTTTTCTCAACTTTAAATGCCCATAGCTTCTCAGCCAAAAGGCCTACAGAGAAAATAAGCCCAGATTCGTGTCAGTCGCGTCGAGACCTGTATTCGGTGCAAAAATGAAGCCAATCGAAGAAATTTTATTTTCTAAACTTTAACTGGCCATAACTCCTAAACTATAGCAGATAGAGCGAAAATATGCTTAATCGATGATCACTTCTTTTCAACTTTAAATGCCCATAGCTTCTCATCCAAAAGGCCTACAGAGAAAATAAGCCCAGATTCGTGTCAGTCGCGTCGAGACCTGTATTCGGTGCAAAAATGAAGCCAATCGAAGAAATTTTATTTTCTAAACTTTAACTGGCCATAACTCCTAAACTATAGCAGATAGAGCGAAAATAAGCTTAATCGATGATCACTTTTTCTCAACTTTAAATGCCCATAGCTTCTCAGTCAAAAGGCCTACAGAGAAAATAAGCCCAGATTCGTGTCAGTCGCGTCGAAATCTGTATTCGTTGCATAAATAACTCCTAAACTATAGCAGATAGAGCGCAAATAAGCTTAATCGATGATCACTTTTTCTCAACTTTAAATGCCCATAGCTTCTCAGCCCAAAGGCCTACAGAGAAAATAAGCCCAGATTCGCGTCAGTCGCGTTGAAATCTGTATTCGTTGCAAAAATGAAGCCAATCGAAGAAATTTTATTTTCTAAACTTTAACTGGCCATAACTCCTAAACTATAGCAGATAGAGCGAAAATAAGCTTAATCGATGATCACTTTTTCTCAACTTTAAATGCCCATAGCTTCTCAGTCAAAAGGCCTACAGAGAAAATAAGCCCAGATTCGTGTCAGTCGCGTCGAAATCTGCATTCGTTGCAAAAATAACTCCTAAACTATAGCAGATAGAGCGCAAATAAGCTTAATCGATGATAACCTTTTCTCAACTTTAAATGCCCATAGCTTCTCATCCAAAAGGCTTACAGAGAAAATAAGCCCAGATTCGTGTCAGTCGCGTCGAAACCTGTATTCGGTGCAAAAATGAAGCCAATCGAAGAAATTTTATTTTCTAAACTTTAACTGGCCATAACTCCTAAACTATAACAGATAGAGCGAAAATAAGCTTAATCGATGATCACTTTTTCTCAACTTTAAATGCCCATAGCTTCTCAGCCAAAAGGCCTACAGAGAAAATAAGCCCAGATTCGTGTCAGTCGCGTCGAGACCTGTATTCGGTGCAAAAATGAAGCCAATCGAAGAAATTTTATTTTCTAAACTTTAACTGGCCATAACTCCTAAACTATAGCAGATAGAGCGAAAATAAGCTTAATCGATGATCACTTTTTTTCAACTTTAAATGCCCATAGCTTCTCATCCAAAAGGCCTACAGAGAAACTAAGCCCAGATTCGTGTCAGTCGCGTCGAGACCTGTATTCGGTGCAAAAATGAAGCCAATCGAAGAAATTTTATTTTTTAAACTTTAACTGGCCATAACTCCTAAACTATAGCAGATAGAGCGAAAATAAGCTTAATCGATGATCACTTTTTCTCAACTTTAAATGCCCATAGCTTCTCATCCAAAAGGCCTACAGAGAAAATAAGCCCAGATTCGTGTCAGTCGCGTCGAGACCTGTATTCGGTGCAAAAATGAAGCCAATCGAAGAAATTTTATTTTTTAAACTTTAACTGGCCATAACTCCTAAACTATAGCAGATAGAGCGAAAATAAGCTTAATCGATGATCACTTTTTTTCAACTTTAAATGCCCGTAGCTTCTCATCCAAAAGGCCTACAGAGAAAATAAGCCCAGATTCGTGTCAGTCGCGTCGAGACCTGTATTCGGTGCAAAAATGAAGCCAATCGAAGAAATTTTATTTTCTAAACTTTAACTGGCCATAACTCCTAAACTATAGCAGATAGAGCGAAAATAAGCTTAATCGATGATCACTTTTTTTCAACTTTAAATGCCCATAGCTTCTCATCCAAAAGGCCTACAGAGAAAATAAGCCCAGATTCGTGTCAGTCGCGTCGAGACCTGTATTCGGTGCAAAAATGAAGCCAATCGAAGAAATTTTATTTTTTAAACTTTAACTGGCCATAACTCCTAAACTATAGCAGATAGAGCGAAAATAAGCTTAATCGATGATCACTTTTTCTCAACTTTAAATGCCCATAGCTTCTCAGCCAAAAGGCCTACAGAGAAAATAAGCCCAGATTCGTGTCAGTCGCGTCGAGACCTGTATTCGGTGCAAAAATGAAGCCAATCGAAGAAATTTTATTTTTTAAACTTTAACTGGCCATAACTCCTAAACTATAGCAGATAGAGCGAAAATAAGCTTAATCGATGATCACTTTTTCTCAACTTTAAATGCCCATAGCTTCTCAGCCAAAAGGCCTACAGAGAAAATAAGCCCAGATTCCTGTCAGTCGCGTCGAGACCTGTATTCGGTGCAAAAATGAAGCCAATCGAAGAAATTTTATTTTTTAAACTCTAACTGGCCATAACTCCTAAACTATAGCAGATAGAGCGAAAATAAGCTTAATCGATGATCACTTTTTTGCAACTTTAAATGCCCATAGCTTCTCATCCAAAAGGACTACAGAGAAAATAAGCCCAGATTCGCGTCACTCGCGTCGAGACCTGTACTCGGTGCAAAAATGAAGCCAATCGAAGAAATTTTATTTTCTAAACTTTAACTGGCCATAACTCCTAAACTATAGCAGATAGAGCGAAAATAAGCTTAATCGATGATCACTTTTTTTCAACTTTAAATGCCCATAGCTTCTCATCCAAAAGGTCTACAGAGAAAATAAGCCCAGATTCGTGTAAGTCGCGTCGAGACCTGTATTCGGTGCAAAAATGAAGCCAATCGAAGAAATTTTATTTTCTAAACTTTAACTGGCCATAACTCCTAAACTATAGCAGATAGAGCGAAAATAAGCTTAATCGATGATCACTTTTTCTCAACTTTAAATGCCCATAGCTTCTCAGCCAAAAGGCCTACAGAGAAAATAAGCCCAGATTCGTGTCAGTCGCGTCGAGACCTGTATTCGGTGCAAAAATGAAGCCAATCGAAGAAATTTTATTTTTTAAACTTTAACTGGCCAGAACTCCTAAACTATAGCAGATAGAGCGAAAATAAGCTTAATCGATGATCACTTTTTTTCAACTTTAAATGCCCATAGCTTCTCATCCAAAAGGCCTACAGAAAAAATAAGCCCAGATTCGTGTCAGTCGCGTCGAGACCTGTATTCGGTGCAAAAATGAAGCCAATCGAAGAAATTTTATTTTTTAAACTTTAACTGGCCATAACTCCTAAACTATAGCAGATAGAGCGAAAATAAGCTTAATCGATGATCACTTTTTCTCAACTTTAAATGCCCATAGCTTCTCAGCCAAAAGGCCTACAGAAAAAATAAGCCCAGATGCGTGTCAGTCGCGTCGAGACCTGTATTCGGTGCAAAAATGAAGCCAATCGAAGAAATTTTATTTTCTAAACTTTAACTGGCCATAACTCCTAAACTATAGCAGATAGAGCGAAAATAAGCTTAATCGATGATCACTTTTTCTCAACTTTAAATGCCCATAGCTTCTCAGTCAAAAGGCCTACAGAGAAAATAAGCCCAGATTCGTGTCAGTCGCGTCGAAATCTGTATTCGTTGCATAAATAACTCCTAAACTATAGCAGATAGAGCGCAAATAAGCTTAATCGATGATCACTTTTTCTCAACTTTAAATGCCCATAGCTTCTCAGCCCAAAGGCCTACAGAGAAAATAAGCCCAGATTCGCGTCAGTCGCGTTGAAATCTGTATTCGTTGCAAAAATGAAGCCAATCGAAGAAATTTTATTTTCTAAACTTTAACTGGCCATAACTCCTAAACTATAGCAGATAGAGCGAAAATAAGCTTAATCGATGATCACTTTTTCTCAACTTTAAATGCCCATAGCTTCTCAGTCAAAAGGCCTACAGAGAAAATAAGCCCAGATTCGTGTCAGTCGCGTCGAAATCTGCATTCGTTGCAAAAATAACTCCTAAACTATAGCAGATAGAGCGCAAATAAGCTTAATCGATGATAACCTTTTCTCAACTTTAAATGCCCATAGCTTCTCATCCAAAAGGCTTACAGAGAAAATAAGCCCAGATTCGTGTCAGTCGCGTCGAAACCTGTATTCGGTGCAAAAATGAAGCCAATCGAAGAAATTTTATTTTCTAAACTTTAACTGGCCATAACTCCTAAACTATAACAGATAGAGCGAAAATAAGCTTAATCGATGATCACTTTTTCTCAACTTTAAATGCCCATAGCTTCTCAGCCAAAAGGCCTACAGAGAAAATAAGCCCAGATTCGTGTCAGTCGCGTCGAGACCTGTATTCGGTGCAAAAATGAAGCCAATCGAAGAAATTTTATTTTCTAAACTTTAACTGGCCATAACTCCTAAACTATAGCAGATAGAGCGAAAATAAGCTTAATCGATGATCACTTTTTTTCAACTTTAAATGCCCATAGCTTCTCATCCAAAAGGCCTACAGAGAAACTAAGCCCAGATTCGTGTCAGTCGCGTCGAGACCTGTATTCGGTGCAAAAATGAAGCCAATCGAAGAAATTTTATTTTTTAAACTTTAACTGGCCATAACTCCTAAACTATAGCAGATAGAGCGAAAATAAGCTTAATCGATGATCACTTTTTCTCAACTTTAAATGCCCATAGCTTCTCATCCAAAAGGCCTACAGAGAAAATAAGCCCAGATTCGTGTCAGTCGCGTCGAGACCTGTATTCGGTGCAAAAATGAAGCCAATCGAAGAAATTTTATTTTTTAAACTTTAACTGGCCATAACTCCTAAACTATAGCAGATAGAGCGAAAATAAGCTTAATCGATGATCACTTTTTTTCAACTTTAAATGCCCGTAGCTTCTCATCCAAAAGGCCTACAGAGAAAATAAGCCCAGATTCGTGTCAGTCGCGTCGAGACCTGTATTCGGTGCAAAAATGAAGCCAATCGAAGAAATTTTATTTTCTAAACTTTAACTGGCCATAACTCCTAAACTATAGCAGATAGAGCGAAAATAAGCTTAATCGATGATCACTTTTTTTCAACTTTAAATGCCCATAGCTTCTCATCCAAAAGGCCTACAGAGAAAATAAGCCCAGATTCGTGTCAGTCGCGTCGAGACCTGTATTCGGTGCAAAAATGAAGCCAATCGAAGAAATTTTATTTTTTAAACTTTAACTGGCCATAACTCCTAAACTATAGCAGATAGAGCGAAAATAAGCTTAATCGATGATCACTTTTTCTCAACTTTAAATGCCCATAGCTTCTCAGCCAAAAGGCCTACAGAGAAAATAAGCCCAGATTCGTGTCAGTCGCGTCGAGACCTGTATTCGGTGCAAAAATGAAGCCAATCGAAGAAATTTTATTTTTTAAACTTTAACTGGCCATAACTCCTAAACTATAGCAGATAGAGCGAAAATAAGCTTAATCGATGATCACTTTTTCTCAACTTTAAATGCCCATAGCTTCTCAGCCAAAAGGCCTACAGAGAAAATAAGCCCAGATTCCTGTCAGTCGCGTCGAGACCTGTATTCGGTGCAAAAATGAAGCCAATCGAAGAAATTTTATTTTTTAAACTCTAACTGGCCATAACTCCTAAACTATAGCAGATAGAGCGAAAATAAGCTTAATCGATGATCACTTTTTTGCAACTTTAAATGCCCATAGCTTCTCATCCAAAAGGACTACAGAGAAAATAAGCCCAGATTCGCGTCACTCGCGTCGAGACCTGTACTCGGTGCAAAAATGAAGCCAATCGAAGAAATTTTATTTTCTAAACTTTAACTGGCCATAACTCCTAAACTATAGCAGATAGAGCGAAAATAAGCTTAATCGATGATCACTTTTTTTCAACTTTAAATGCCCATAGCTTCTCATCCAAAAGGTCTACAGAGAAAATAAGCCCAGATTCGTGTAAGTCGCGTCGAGACCTGTATTCGGTGCAAAAATGAAGCCAATCGAAGAAATTTTATTTTCTAAACTTTAACTGGCCATAACTCCTAAACTATAGCAGATAGAGCGAAAATAAGCTTAATCGATGATCACTTTTTCTCAACTTTAAATGCCCATAGCTTCTCAGCCAAAAGGCCTACAGAGAAAATAAGCCCAGATTCGTGTCAGTCGCGTCGAGACCTGTATTCGGTGCAAAAATGAAGCCAATCGAAGAAATTTTATTTTTTAAACTTTAACTGGCCAGAACTCCTAAACTATAGCAGATAGAGCGAAAATAAGCTTAATCGATGATCACTTTTTTTCAACTTTAAATGCCCATAGCTTCTCATCCAAAAGGCCTACAGAAAAAATAAGCCCAGATTCGTGTCAGTCGCGTCGAGACCTGTATTCGGTGCAAAAATGAAGCCAATCGAAGAAATTTTATTTTTTAAACTTTAACTGGCCATAACTCCTAAACTATAGCAGATAGAGCGAAAATAAGCTTAATCGATGATCACTTTTTCTCAACTTTAAATGCCCATAGCTTCTCAGCAAAAAGGCCTACAGAGAAAATAAGCCCAGATTCGTGTCAGTCGCGTCGAGACCTGTATTCGGTGCAAAAATGAAGCCAATCGAAGAAATTTTATTTTTTAAACTTTAACTGGCCATAACTCCTAAACTATAGCAGATAGAGCGAAAATAAGCTTAATCGATGATCACTTTTTCTCAACTTTAAATGCCCATAGCTTCTCATCCAAAAGGCCTACAGAGAAAATAAGCCCAGATTCGTGTCAGTCGCGTCGAGACCTGTATTCGGTGCAAAAATGAAGCCAATCGAAGAAATTTTATTTTCTAAACTTTAACTGGCCATAACTCCTAAACTATAGCAGATAGAGCGAAAATAAGCTTAATCGATGATCACTTTTTTTCAACTTTAAATGCCCATAGCTTCTCATCCAAAAGGCCTACAGAGAAAATAAGCCCAGATTCGTGTCAGTCGCGTCGAGACCTGTATTCGGTGCAAAAATGAAGCCAATCGAAGAAATTTTATTTTTTGAACTTTAACTGGCCATAACTCCTAAACTATAGCAGATAGAGCGAAAATAAGCTTAATCGATGATCACTTTTTCTCAACTTTAAATGCCCATAGCTTCTCATCCAAAAGGCCTACAGAGAAAATAAGCCCAGATTCGTGTCAGTCGCGTCGAGACCTGTATTCGGTGCAAAAATGAAGCCAATCGAAGAAATTTTATTTTTTAAACTTTAACTGGCCATAACTCCTAAACTATAGCAGATAGAGCGAAAATAAGCTTAATCGATGATCACTTTTTCTCAACTTTAAATGCCCATAGCTTCTCAGCCAAAAGGCCTACAGATAAAATAAGCCCAGATTCGTGTCAGTCGCGTCGAAATCTGTATTCGTTGCAAAAATGAAGCCAATCGAAGAAATTTTATTTTCTAAACTTTAACTGGCCATAACTCCTAAACTATAGCAGATAGAGCGAAAATAAGCTTAATCGATGATCACTTTTTCTCAACTTTAAATGCCCATAGCTTCTCAGCAAAGGACTACAGAGAAAATAAGCCCAGATTCGTGTCAGTCGCGTCGAAATCTGTATTCGTTGCAAAAATGAAGCTAATCGAAGAAATTTTATTTTCTAAGCTTTAACTGGCCATAACTCCTAAACTATAGCAGATAGAGCGAAAATAAGCTTAATCGATGATCACTTTTTCTCAACTTTAAATGCCCATAGCTTCTCAGCCAAAAGGCCTACAGAGCAAATAAGCCCAGATTCGTGTCAGTCGCGTCGAAATCTGTATTCGTTGCAAAAATGAAGCCAATCGAAGAAATTTTATTTTCTAAACTTTAACTGGCCATAACTCCTAAGCTATAGCAGATAGAGCGAAAATAAGCTTAATCGATGATCACTTTTTCTCAACTTTAAATGCCCATATCTTCTCAGCAAAGGACTACAGAGAAAATAAGCCCAGATTCGTGTCAGTCGCGTCGAAATCTGTATTCGTTGCAAAAATGAAGCCAATCGAAGAAATTTTATTTTCTAAACTTTAACTGGCCATAACTCCTAAGCTATAGCAGATAGAGCGAAAATAAGCTTAATCGATGATCACTTTTTCTCAACTTTAAATGCCCATAGCTTCTCAGCAAAGGACTACAGAGAAAATAAGCCCAGATTCGTGTCAGTCGCGTCGAAATCTGTATTCGTTGCAAAAATAACTCCTAAACTATAGCAGATAGAGCGAAAATAAGCTTAATCGATGATCACTTTTTCTCAACTTTAAATGCCCATAGCTTCTCAGCCCAAAGGCCTACAGAGAAAATAAGCCCAGATTCGCGTCAGTCGCGTCGAAATCTGTATTCGTTGCAAAAATGAAGCCAATCGAAGAAATTTTATTTTCTAAACTTTAACTGGCCATTACTCCTAAACTATAGCAGATAGAGCGCAAATAAGCTTAATCGATGATCACTTTTTCTCAACTTTAAATGCCCATATCTTCTCAGTCAAAAGGCCTACAGAGAAAATAAGCCCAGATTCGTGTCAGTCGCGTCGAAATCTGTATTCGTTGCAAAAATGAAGCCAATCGAAGAAATTTTGTTTTCTAAACTTTAACTGGCCATAACTCCTAAACTATAACAGATAGAGCGAAAATAAGCTTAATCGATGATCACATTTTCTCAACTTTAAATGCCCATATCTTCTCAGCCAAAAGGCCTACAGAGAAAATAAGCCCAGATTCGTGTCAGTCGCGTCGAAATCTGTATTCGTTGCAAAAATGAAGCCAATCGAAGAAATTTTGTTTTCTAAACTTTAACTGGCCATAACTCCTAAACTATAACAGATAGAGCGAAAATAAGCTTAATCGATGATCACATTTTCTCAACTTTAAATGCCCATAGCTTCTCAGCCAAAAGGCCTACAGAGAAAATAAGCCCAGATTCGTGTCAGTCGCGTCGAAATCTGTATTCGTTGCAAAAATGAAGCTAATCGAAGAAATTTTATTTTCTAAACTTTAACTGGCCATAACTCCTAAACTATAGCAGATAGAGCGAAAATAAGCTTAATCGATGATCACCTTTTCTCAACTTTAAATGCCCATAGCTTCTCAGCCAAAAGGCCTACAGAGCAAATAAGCCCAGATTCGTGTCAGTCGCGTCGAAATCTGTATTCGTTGCAAAAATGAATCCAATCGAAGAAATTTTATTTTCTAAACTTTAACTGGCCATTACTCCTAAACTATAACAGATAGAGCGAAAATAAGCTTAATCGATGATCACTCTTTCTCAATTTTAAATGCCCATAGCTTCTCAGCCAAAAGGCCTACAGAGAAAATAAGCCCAGATTAGTGTCAGTCGCGTCGAAATCTGTATTCGTTGCAAAAATAAAGCTAACTAAACTATAACAGATAGAGCGAAAATAAGCTTAATCGATGATCACTTTTTCTCAACTTTAAATGCCCATAGCTTCTCAGCCAAAAGGCCTACAGAGAAAATAAGCCCAGATTCGTGTCAGTCGCGTCGAAATCTATATTCGTTGCAAAAATGAAGCCAATCGAAGAAATTTTGTTTTCTAAACTTTAACTGGCCATAACTCCTAAACTATAACAGATAGAGCGAAAATAAGCTTAATCGATGATCACATTTTCTCAACTTTAAATGCCCATATCTTCTCAGCCAAAAGGCCTACAGAGAAAATAAGCCCAGATTCGTGTCAGTCGCGTCGAAATCTGTATTCGTTGCAAAAATGAAGCTAATCGAAGAAATATTATTTTCTAAACTTTAACTGGCCATAAATCCTAAACTATAGCAGATAGAGCGAAAATGAGCTTAATCGATGATCACTTTTTCTCAACTTTAAATGCCCATAGCTTCTCAGCCAAAAGGCCTACAGAGAAAATAAGCCCAGATTCGTGTCAGTCGCGTCGAAATCTGTATTCGTTGCAAAAATGAAGCCAATCGAAGAAATTGTACTTTCTAAACTTTAACTGCCCATAACTCCTAAACTATAGCAGATAGAGGGCAAATCAGCTTAATCGATGATCACTTTTTCTCAACTTTAAATGCCCATAGCTTCTCAGCCAAAAGGCCTACAGAGAAAATAAGCCCAGATTCGCGTCAGTCGCGTCGAAATCTGTATTCGTTGCAAAAATGAAGCCAATCGAAGAAATTTTATTTTCTAAACTTTAACTGGCCATAACTCCTAAACTATAGCAGATAGAGCGAAAATAAGCTTAATCGATGATCACTTTTTCTCAACTTTAAATGCCCATATCTTCTCAGTCAAAAGGCCTACAGAGAAAATAAGAACAGATTCGTGTCAGTCGCGTCGAAATCTGTATTCGTTGCAAAAATGAAGCCAATAGAAGAAATTTTATTTTCTAAACTTTAACTGGCCATAACTCCTAAACTATAGCAGATAGAGCGAAAATAAGCTTAATCGATGATCACTCTTTTTCAACTTTAAATGCCCATAGCTTCTCAGCCAAAAGGCCTACAGAGAAAATAAGCCCAGATTCGCGTCAGTCGCGTCGAAATCTGTATTCGTTGCAAAAATGAAGCTAATCGAAGAAATTTTATTTTCTAAACTCTAACTGGCCATAACTCCTAAACTATAGCAGATAGAGCGAAAATAAGCTTAATCGATGATCACTTCTTTTCAACTTTAAATGCCCATAGCTTCTCAGTCAAAAGGCCTACAGAGAAAATAAGCCCAGATTCGTGTCAGTCGCGTCGAAATCTGTATTCGTTGCAAAAATGAAGCCAATCGAAGAAATTTTATTTTCTAAACTTTAACTGGCCATAGTTCCTAAACTATAGCAGATAGAGCGAAAATAAGCTTAATCGATGATCACTCTTTCTCAACTTTAAATGCCCATAGCTTCTCAGCCAAAAGGCCTACAGAGAAAATAAGCCCAGATTCGTGTCAGTCGCGTCGAGACCTGTATTCGGTGCAAAAATGAAGCCAATCGAAGAAATTTTATTTTCTAAACTTTAACTGGCCATAACTCCTAAACTATAGCAGATAGAGCGAAAATAAGCTTAATCGATGATCACTCTTTCTCAACTTTAAATGCCCATAGCTTCTCAGCCAAAAGGCCTACAGAGAAAATAAGCCCAGATTCGTGTCAGTCGCGTCGAAATCTGTATTCGTTGCAAAAATGAAGCTAATCGAAGAAATTTTATTTTCTAAACTCTAACTGGCCATAACTCCTAAACTATAGCAGATAGAGCGAAAATAAGCTTAATCGATGATCACTTTTTCTCAACTTTAAATGCCCATAGCTTCTCAGCCAAAAGGCCTACAGAGAAAATTAGCCCAGATTCGTGTCAGTCGCGTCGAAATCTGTATTCGTTGCAAAAATGAAGCCAATCGAAGAAATTTTATTTTCTAAACTTTAACTGGCCATAACTCCTAAACTATAGCAGATAGAGCGAAAATAAGCTTAATCGATGATCACTTTTTCTCAACTTTAAATGCCCATAGCTTCTTAGCAAAGGACTACAGAGAAAATAAGCCCAGATTCGTGTCAGTCGCGTCGAAATCTGTATTCGTTGCAAAAATTAAGCTAATCGAAGAAATTTTATTTTCTAAGCTTTAACTGGCCATAACTCCTAAACTATAGCAGATAGAGCGAAAATAAGCTTAATCGATGATCACTTTTTCTCAACTTTAAATGCCCATAGCTTCTCAGCCAAAAGGCCTACAGAGAAAATAAGCCCAGATTCGTGTCAGTCGCGTCGAAATCAGTATTCGTTGCAAAAATGAAGCCAATCGAAGAAATTTTATTTTCTAAACTTTAACTGGCCATAGCTCCTAAACTATAACAGATAGAGCAAAAATAAGCTTAATCGATGACCATTTTTTCTCAACTTTAAATGCCCATAGCTTCTCAGCAAAGGACTACAGAGAAAATAAGCCCAGATTCGTGTCAGTCGCGTCGAAATCTGTATTCGTAGCAAAAATAAAGCTAATCGAAGAAATTTTATTTTATAAGCTTTAACTGGCCATAACTCCTAAACTATAGCAGATAGAGCGAAAATAAGCTTAATCGATGATCACTTTTTCTCAACTTTAAATGCCCATAGCTTCTCAGCCAAAAGGCCTACAGAGAAAATAAGCCCAGATTCGTGTCAGTCGCGTCGAAATCTGTATTCGTTGCAAAAATGAAGCCAATCGAAGAAATTTTATTTTCTAAACTTTAACTGGCCATGGCTCCTAAACTATAACAGATAGAGCGAAAATAAGCTTAATCGATGATCACTTTTTCTCAACTTTAAATGCCCATATCTTCTCAGCCAAAAGGCCTACAGAGAAAATAAGCCCAGATTCGTGTCAGTCGCGTCGAAATCTGTATTCGTTGCAAAAATGAAGCTAATCGAAGAAATTTTATTTTCTAAACTTTAACTGGCCATAACTCCTAAACTATAGCAGATAGAGCGAAAATAAGCTTAATCGATGATCACTTTTTTTCAACTTTAAATGCCCATAGCTTCTCATCCAAAAGGCCTACAGAAAAAATAAGCCCAGATTCGTGTCAGTCGCGTCGAGACCTGTATTCGGTGCAAAAATGAAGCCAATCGAAGAAATTTTATTTTTTAAACTTTAACTGGCCATAACTCCTAAACTATAGCAGATAGAGCGAAAATAAGCTTAATCGATGATCACTTTTTCTCAACTTTAAATGCCCATAGCTTCTCAGCAAAAAGGCCTACAGAGAAAATAAGCCCAGATTCGTGTCAGTCGCGTCGAAATCTGTATTCGTTGCAAAAATGAAGCCAATCGAAGAAATTTTGTTTTCTAAACTTTAACTGGCCATAACTCCTAAACTATAGCAGATAGAGCGAAAATAAGCTTAATCGATGATCACTTTTTCTCAACTTTAAATGCCCATAGCTTCTCATCCAAAAGGCCTACAGAGAAAATAAGCCCAGATTCGTGTCAGTCGCGTCGAGACCTGTATTCGGTGCAAAAATGAAGCCAATCGAAGAAATTTTATTTTCTAAACTTTAACTGGCCATAACTCCTAAACTATAGCAGATAGAGCGAAAATAAGCTTAATCGATGATCACTTTTTTTCAACTTTAAATGCCCGTAGCTTCTCATCCAAAAGGCCTACAGAGAAAATAAGCCCAGATTCGTGTCAGTCGCGTCGAGACCTGTATTCGGTGCAAAAATGAAGCCAATCGAAGAAATTTTATTTTCTAAACTTTAACTGGCCATAACTCCTAAACTATAGCAGATAGAGCGAAAATAAGCTTAATCGATGATCACTTTTTTTCAACTTTAAATGCCCATAGCTTCTCATCCAAAAGGCCTACAGAGAAAATAAGCCCAGATTCGTGTCAGTCGCGTCGAGACCTGTATTCGGTGCAAAAATGAAGCCAATCGAAGAAATTTTATTTTTTAAACTTTAACTGGCCATAACTCCTAAACTATAGCAGATAGAGCGAAAATAAGCTTAATCGATGATCACTTTTTCTCAACTTTAAATGCCCATAGCTTCTCAGCCAAAAGGCCTACAGAGAAAATAAGCCCAGATTCGTGTCAGTCGCGTCGAGACCTGTATTCGGTGCAAAAATGAAGCCAATCGAAGAAATTTTATTTTTTAAACTTTAACTGGCCATAACTCCTAAACTATAGCAGATAGAGCGAAAATAAGCTTAATCGATGATCACTTTTTCTCAACTTTAAATGCCCATAGCTTCTCAGCCAAAAGGCCTACAGAGAAAATAAGCCCAGATTCCTGTCAGTCGCGTCGAGACCTGTATTCGGTGCAAAAATGAAGCCAATCGAAGAAATTTTATTTTTTAAACTCTAACTGGCCATAACTCCTAAACTATAGCAGATAGAGCGAAAATAAGCTTAATCGATGATCACTTTTTTGCAACTTTAAATGCCCATAGCTTCTCATCCAAAAGGACTACAGAGAAAATAAGCCCAGATTCGCGTCACTCGCGTCGAGACCTGTACTCGGTGCAAAAATGAAGCCAATCGAAGAAATTTTATTTTCTAAACTTTAACTGGCCATAACTCCTAAACTATAGCAGATAGAGCGAAAATAAGCTTAATCGATGATCACTTTTTTTCAACTTTAAATGCCCATAGCTTCTCATCCAAAAGGTCTACAGAGAAAATAAGCCCAGATTCGTGTAAGTCGCGTCGAGACCTGTATTCGGTGCAAAAATGAAGCCAATCGAAGAAATTTTATTTTCTAAACTTTAACTGGCCATAACTCCTAAACTATAGCAGATAGAGCGAAAATAAGCTTTATCGATGATCACTTTTTCTCAACTTTAAATGCCCATAGCTTCTCAGCCAAAAGGCCTACAGAGAAAATAAGCCCAGATTCGTGTCAGTCGCGTCGAGACCTGTATTCGGTGCAAAAATGAAGCCAATCGAAGAAATTTTATTTTTTAAACTTTAACTGGCCAGAACTCCTAAACTATAGCAGATAGAGCGAAAATAAGCTTAATCGATGATCACTTTTTTTCAACTTTAAATGCCCATAGCTTCTCATCCAAAAGGCCTACAGAAAAAATAAGCCCAGATTCGTGTCAGTCGCGTCGAGACCTGTATTCGGTGCAAAAATGAAGCCAATCGAAGAAATTTTATTTTTTAAACTTTAACTGGCCATAACTCCTAAACTATAGCAGATAGAGCGAAAATAAGCTTAATCGATGATCACTTTTTCTCAACTTTAAATGCCCATAGCTTCTCAGCAAAAAGGCCTACAGAGAAAATAAGCCCAGATTCGTGTCAGTCGCGTCGAGACCTGTATTCGGTGCAAAAATGAAGCCAATCGAAGAAATTTTATTTTTTAAACTTTAACTGGCCATAACTCCTAAACTATAGCAGATAGAGCGAAAATAAGCTTAATCGATGATCACTTTTTCTCAACTTTAAATGCCCATAGCTTCTCATCCAAAAGGCCTACAGAGAAAATAAGCCCAGATTCGTGTCAGTCGCGTCGAGACCTGTATTCGGTGCAAAAATGAAGCCAATCGAAGAAATTTTATTTTCTAAACTTTAACTGGCCATAACTCCTAAACTATAGCAGATAGAGCGAAAATAAGCTTAATCGATGATCACTTTTTTTCAACTTTAAATGCCCATAGCTTCTCATCCAAAAGGCCTACAGAGAAAATAAGCCCAGATTCGTGTCAGTCGCGTCGAGACCTGTATTCGGTGCAAAAATGAAGCCAATCGAAGAAATTTTATTTTTTGAACTTTAACTGGCCATAACTCCTAAACTATAGCAGATAGAGCGAAAATAAGCTTAATCGATGATCACTTTTTCTCAACTTTAAATGCCCATAGCTTCTCATCCAAAAGGCCTACAGAGAAAATAAGCCCAGATTCGTGTCAGTCGCGTCGAGACCTGTATTCGGTGCAAAAATGAAGCCAATCGAAGAAATTTTATTTTTTAAACTTTAACTGGCCATAACTCCTAAACTATAGCAGATAGAGCGAAAATAAGCTTAATCGATGATCACTTTTTCTCAACTTTAAATGCCCATAGCTTCTCAGCCAAAAGGCCTACAGATAAAATAAGCCCAGATTCGTGTCAGTCGCGTCGAAATCTGTATTCGTTGCAAAAATGAAGCCAATCGAAGAAATTTTATTTTCTAAACTTTAACTGGCCATAACTCCTAAACTATAGCAGATAGAGCGAAAATAAGCTTAATCGATGATCACTTTTTCTCAACTTTAAATGCCCATAGCTTCTCAGCAAAGGACTACAGAGAAAATAAGCCCAGATTCGTGTCAGTCGCGTCGAAATCTGTATTCGTTGCAAAAATGAAGCTAATCGAAGAAATTTTATTTTCTAAGCTTTAACTGGCCATAACTCCTAAACTATAGCAGATAGAGCGAAAATAAGCTTAATCGATGATCACTTTTTCTCAACTTTAAATGCCCATAGCTTCTCAGCCAAAAGGCCTACAGAGCAAATAAGCCCAGATTCGTGTCAGTCGCGTCGAAATCTGTATTCGTTGCAAAAATGAAGCCAATCGAAGAAATTTTATTTTCTAAACTTTAACTGGCCATAACTCCTAAGCTATAGCAGATAGAGCGAAAATAAGCTTAATCGATGATCACTTTTTCTCAACTTTAAATGCCCATATCTTCTCAGCAAAGGACTACAGAGAAAATAAGCCCAGATTCGTGTCAGTCGCGTCGAAATCTGTATTCGTTGCAAAAATGAAGCCAATCGAAGAAATTTTATTTTCTAAACTTTAACTGGCCATAACTCCTAAGCTATAGCAGATAGAGCGAAAATAAGCTTAATCGATGATCACTTTTTCTCAACTTTAAATGCCCATAGCTTCTCAGCAAAGGACTACAGAGAAAATAAGCCCAGATTCGTGTCAGTCGCGTCGAAATCTGTATTCGTTGCAAAAATAACTCCTAAACTATAGCAGATAGAGCGAAAATAAGCTTAATCGATGATCACTTTTTCTCAACTTTAAATGCCCATAGCTTCTCAGCCCAAAGGCCTACAGAGAAAATAAGCCCAGATTCGCGTCAGTCGCGTCGAAATCTGTATTCGTTGCAAAAATGAAGCCAATCGAAGAAATTTTATTTTCTAAACTTTAACTGGCCATTACTCCTAAACTATAGCAGATAGAGCGAAAATAAGCTTAATCGATGATCACTTTTTCTCAACTTTAAATGCCCATATCTTCTCAGTCAAAAGGCCTACAGAGAAAATAAGCCCAGATTCGTGTCAGTCGCGTCGAAATCTGTATTCGTTGCAAAAATGAAGCCAATCGAAGAAATTTTGTTTTCTAAACTTTAACTGGCCATAACTCCTAAACTATAACAGATAGAGCGAAAATAAGCTTAATCGATGATCACATTTTCTCAACTTTAAATGCCCATATCTTCTCAGCCAAAAGGCCTACAGAGAAAATAAGCCCAGATTCGTGTCAGTCGCGTCGAAATCTGTATTCGTTGCAAAAATGAAGCCAATCGAAGAAATTTTGTTTTCTAAACTTTAACTGGCCATAACTCCTAAACTATAACAGATAGAGCGAAAATAAGCTTAATCGATGATCACATTTTCTCAACTTTAAATGCCCATAGCTTCTCAGCCAAAAGGCCTACAGAGAAAATAAGCCCAGATTCGTGTCAGTCGCGTCGAAATCTGTATTCGTTGCAAAAATGAAGCTAATCGAAGAAATTTTATTTTCTAAACTTTAACTGGCCATAACTCCTAAACTATAGCAGATAGAGCGAAAATAAGCTTAATCGATGATCACCTTTTCTCAACTTTAAATGCCCATAGCTTCTCAGCCAAAAGGCCTACAGAGCAAATAAGCCCAGATTCGTGTCAGTCGCGTCGAAATCTGTATTCGTTGCAAAAATGAATCCAATCGAAGAAATTTTATTTTCTAAACTTTAACTGGCCATTACTCCTAAACTATAACAGATAGAGCGAAAATAAGCTTAATCGATGATCACTCTTTCTCAATTTTAAATGCCCATAGCTTCTCAGCCAAAAGGCCTACAGAGAAAATAAGCCCAGATTAGTGTCAGTCGCGTCGAAATCTGTATTCGTTGCAAAAATAAAGCTAACTAAACTATAACAGATAGAGCGAAAATAAGCTTAATCGATGATCACTTTTTCTCAACTTTAAATGCCCATAGCTTCTCAGCCAAAAGGCCTACAGAGAAAATAAGCCCAGATTCGTGTCAGTCGCGTCGAAATCTATATTCGTTGCAAAAATGAAGCCAATCGAAGAAATTTTGTTTTCTAAACTTTAACTGGCCATAACTCCTAAACTATAACAGATAGAGCGAAAATAAGCTTAATCGATGATCACATTTTCTCAACTTTAAATGCCCATATCTTCTCAGCCAAAAGGCCTACAGAGAAAATAAGCCCAGATTCGTGTCAGTCGCGTCGAAATCTGTATTCGTTGCAAAAATGAAGCTAATCGAAGAAATATTATTTTCTAAACTTTAACTGGCCATAAATCCTAAACTATAGCAGATAGAGCGAAAATGAGCTTAATCGATGATCACTTTTTCTCAACTTTAAATGCCCATAGCTTCTCAGCCAAAAGGCCTACAGAGAAAATAAGCCCAGATTCGTGTCAGTCGCGTCGAAATCTGTATTCGTTGCAAAAATGAAGCCAATCGAAGAAATTGTACTTTCTAAACTTTAACTGCCCATAACTCCTAAACTATAGCAGATAGAGGGCAAATCAGCTTAATCGATGATCACTTTTTCTCAACTTTAAATGCCCATAGCTTCTCAGCCAAAAGGCCTACAGAGAAAATAAGCCCAGATTCGCGTCAGTCGCGTCGAAATCTGTATTCGTTGCAAAAATGAAGCCAATCGAAGAAATTTTATTTTCTAAACTTTAACTGGCCATAACTCCTAAACTATAGCAGATAGAGCGAAAATAAGCTTAATCGATGATCACTTTTTCTCAACTTTAAATGCCCATATCTTCTCAGTCAAAAGGCCTACAGAGAAAATAAGAACAGATTCGTGTCAGTCGCGTCGAAATCTGTATTCGTTGCAAAAATGAAGCCAATAGAAGAAATTTTATTTTCTAAACTTTAACTGGCCATAACTCCTAAACTATAGCAGATAGAGCGAAAATAAGCTTAATCGATGATCACTCTTTTTCAACTTTAAATGCCCATAGCTTCTCAGCCAAAAGGCCTACAGAGAAAATAAGCCCAGATTCGCGTCAGTCGCGTCGAAATCTGTATTCGTTGCAAAAATGAAGCCAATCGAAGAAATTTTGTTTTCTAAACTTTAACTGGCCATAACTCCTAAACTATAACAGATAGAGCGAAAATAAGCTTAATCGATGATCACATTTTCTCAACTTTAAATGCCCATAGCTTCTCAGCCAAAAGGCCTACAGAGAAAATAAGCCCAGATTCGTGTCAGTCGCGTCGAAATCTGTATTCGTTGCAAAAATGAAGCTAATCGAAGAAATTTTATTTTCTAAACTTTAACTGGCCATAACTCCTAAACTATAGCAGATAGAGCGAAAATAAGCTTAATCGATGATCACCTTTTCTCAACTTTAAATGCCCATAGCTTCTCAGCCAAAAGGCCTACAGAGCAAATAAGCCCAGATTCGTGTCAGTCGCGTCGAAATCTGTATTCGTTGCAAAAATGAATCCAATCGAAGAAATTTTATTTTCTAAACTTTAACTGGCCATTACTCCTAAACTATAACAGATAGAGCGAAAATAAGCTTAATCGATGATCACTCTTTCTCAATTTTAAATGCCCATAGCTTCTCAGCCAAAAGGCCTACAGAGAAAATAAGCCCAGATTAGTGTCAGTCGCGTCGAAATCTGTATTCGTTGCAAAAATAAAGCTAACTAAACTATAACAGATAGAGCGAAAATAAGCTTAATCGATGATCACTTTTTCTCAACTTTAAATGCCCATAGCTTCTCAGCCAAAAGGCCTACAGAGAAAATAAGCCCAGATTCGTGTCAGTCGCGTCGAAATCTATATTCGTTGCAAAAATGAAGCCAATCGAAGAAATTTTGTTTTCTAAACTTTAACTGGCCATAACTCCTAAACTATAACAGATAGAGCGAAAATAAGCTTAATCGATGATCACATTTTCTCAACTTTAAATGCCCATATCTTCTCAGCCAAAAGGCCTACAGAGAAAATAAGCCCAGATTCGTGTCAGTCGCGTCGAAATCTGTATTCGTTGCAAAAATGAAGCTAATCGAAGAAATATTATTTTCTAAACTTTAACTGGCCATAAATCCTAAACTATAGCAGATAGAGCGAAAATGAGCTTAATCGATGATCACTTTTTCTCAACTTTAAATGCCCATAGCTTCTCAGCCAAAAGGCCTACAGAGAAAATAAGCCCAGATTCGTGTCAGTCGCGTCGAAATCTGTATTCGTTGCAAAAATGAAGCCAATCGAAGAAATTGTACTTTCTAAACTTTAACTGCCCATAACTCCTAAACTATAGCAGATAGAGGGCAAATCAGCTTAATCGATGATCACTTTTTCTCAACTTTAAATGCCCATAGCTTCTCAGCCAAAAGGCCTACAGAGAAAATAAGCCCAGATTCGCGTCAGTCGCGTCGAAATCTGTATTCGTTGCAAAAATGAAGCCAATCGAAGAAATTTTATTTTCTAAACTTTAACTGGCCATAACTCCTAAACTATAGCAGATAGAGCGAAAATAAGCTTAATCGATGATCACTTTTTCTCAACTTTAAATGCCCATATCTTCTCAGTCAAAAGGCCTACAGAGAAAATAAGAACAGATTCGTGTCAGTCGCGTCGAAATCTGTATTCGTTGCAAAAATGAAGCCAATAGAAGAAATTTTATTTTCTAAACTTTAACTGGCCATAACTCCTAAACTATAGCAGATAGAGCGAAAATAAGCTTAATCGATGATCACTCTTTTTCAACTTTAAATGCCCATAGCTTCTCAGCCAAAAGGCCTACAGAGAAAATAAGCCCAGATTCGCGTCAGTCGCGTCGAAATCTGTATTCGTTGCAAAAATGAAGCTAATCGAAGAAATTTTATTTTCTAAACTCTAACTGGCCATAACTCCTAAACTATAGCAGATAGAGCGAAAATAAGCTTAATCGATGATCACTTCTTTTCAACTTTAAATGCCCATAGCTTCTCAGTCAAAAGGCCTACAGAGAAAATAAGCCCAGATTCGTGTCAGTCGCGTCGAAATCTGTATTCGTTGCAAAAATGAAGCCAATCGAAGAAATTTTATTTTCTAAACTTTAACTGGCCATAGTTCCTAAACTATAGCAGATAGAGCGAAAATAAGCTTAATCGATGATCACTCTTTCTCAACTTTAAATGCCCATAGCTTCTCAGCCAAAAGGCCTACAGAGAAAATAAGCCCAGATTCGTGTCAGTCGCGTCGAGACCTGTATTCGGTGCAAAAATGAAGCCAATCGAAGAAATTTTATTTTCTAAACTTTAACTGGCCATAACTCCTAAACTATAGCAGATAGAGCGAAAATAAGCTTAATCGATGATCACTCTTTCTCAACTTTAAATGCCCATAGCTTCTCAGCCAAAAGGCCTACAGAGAAAATAAGCCCAGATTCGTGTCAGTCGCGTCGAAATCTGTATTCGTTGCAAAAATGAAGCTAATCGAAGAAATTTTATTTTCTAAACTCTAACTGGCCATAACTCCTAAACTATAGCAGATAGAGCGAAAATAAGCTTAATCGATGATCACTTTTTCTCAACTTTAAATGCCCATAGCTTCTCAGCCAAAAGGCCTACAGAGAAAATTAGCCCAGATTCGTGTCAGTCGCGTCGAAATCTGTATTCGTTGCAAAAATGAAGCCAATCGAAGAAATTTTATTTTCTAAACTTTAACTGGCCATAACTCCTAAACTATAGCAGATAGAGCGAAAATAAGCTTAATCGATGATCACTTTTTCTCAACTTTAAATGCCCATAGCTTCTTAGCAAAGGACTACAGAGAAAATAAGCCCAGATTCGTGTCAGTCGCGTCGAAATCTGTATTCGTTGCAAAAATTAAGCTAATCGAAGAAATTTTATTTTCTAAGCTTTAACTGGCCATAACTCCTAAACTATAGCAGATAGAGCGAAAATAAGCTTAATCGATGATCACTTTTTCTCAACTTTAAATGCCCATAGCTTCTCAGCCAAAAGGCCTACAGAGAAAATAAGCCCAGATTCGTGTCAGTCGCGTCGAAATCAGTATTCGTTGCAAAAATGAAGCCAATCGAAGAAATTTTATTTTCTAAACTTTAACTGGCCATAGCTCCTAAACTATAACAGATAGAGCAAAAATAAGCTTAATCGATGACCATTTTTTCTCAACTTTAAATGCCCATAGCTTCTCAGCAAAGGACTACAGAGAAAATAAGCCCAGATTCGTGTCAGTCGCGTCGAAATCTGTATTCGTTGCAAAAATAAAGCTAATCGAAGAAATTTTATTTTATAAGCTTTAACTGGCCATAACTCCTAAACTATAGCAGATAGAGCGAAAATAAGCTTAATCGATGATCACTTTTTCTCAACTTTAAATGCCCATAGCTTCTCAGCCAAAAGGCCTACAGAGAAAATAAGCCCAGATTCGTGTCAGTCGCGTCGAAATCTGTATTCGTTGCAAAAATGAAGCCAATCGAAGAAATTTTATTTTCTAAACTTTAACTGGCCATGGCTCCTAAACTATAACAGATAGAGCGAAAATAAGCTTAATCGATGATCACTTTTTCTCAACTTTAAATGCCCATATCTTCTCAGCCAAAAGGCCTACAGAGAAAATAAGCCCAGATTCGTGTCAGTCGCGTCGAAATCTGTATTCGTTGCAAAAATGAAGCTAATCGAAGAAATTTTATTTTCTAAACTTTAACTGGCCATAACTCCTAAACTATAGCAGATAGAGCGCAAATAAGCTTAATCGATGATCACCTTTTCTCAACTTTAAATGCCCATAGCTTCTCAGCCAAAAGGCCTACAGAGCAAATAAGCCCAGATTCGTGTCAGTCGCGTCGAAATCTGTATTCGTTGCAAAAATGAAGCCAATCGAAGAAATTTTATTTTCTAAACTTTAACTGGCCATAACTCCTAAACTATAGCAGATAGAGCGCAAATAAGCTTAATTGATGATCACTTTTTCTCAACTTTAAATGCCCATAGCTTCTCAGCCCAAAGGCCTACAGAGAAAATAAGCCCAGATTCGCGTCAGTCGCGTCGAAATCTGTATTCGTTGCAAAAATGAAGCCAATCGAAGAAATTTTATTTTCTAAACTTTAACTGGCCATAACTCCTAAACTATAGCAGATAGAGCGAAAATAAGCTTAATCGATGATCACTTTTTCTCAACTTTAAATGCCCATATCTTCTCAGTCAAAAGGCCTACAGAGAAAATAAGCCCAGATTCGTGTCAGTCGCGTCGAAATCTGTATTCGTTGCAAAAATGAAGCCAATCGAAGAAATTTTATTTTCTAAACTTTAACTGGCCATAACTCCTAAACTATAGCAGATAGAGCGAAAATAAGCTTAATCGATGATCACTCTTTCTCAACTTTAAATGCCCATAGCTTCTCAGCCAAAAGGCCTACAGAGAAAATAAGCCCAGATTCGTGTCAGTCGCGTCGAAATCTGTATTCGTTGCAAAAATGAAGCCAATCGAAGAAATTTTATTTTCTAAACTTTAACTGGCCATAACTCCTAAACTATAGCAGATAGAGCGCAAATAAGCTTAATCGATGATCACTTTTTCTCAACTTTAAATGCCCATAGCTTCTCAGCCAAAAGGCCTACAGAGAAAATAAGCCCAGATTCGTGTCAGTCGCGTCTAAAACTGTATTCGTTGCAAAAATGAAGCCAATCGAAGAAATTTTATTTTCTAAACTTTAACTGGCCATAACTCCTAAACTATAGCAGATAGAGCGAAAATAAGCTTAATCGATCATCACTTTTTCTCAACTTTAAATGCCCATAGCTTCTCAGCCAAAAGGCCTACAGAGAAAATAAGCCCAGATTCGTGTCAGTCGCGTCGAAATCTGTATTCGTTGCAAAAATGAAGCCAATCGAAGAAATTTTATTTTCTAAACTTTAACTGGCCATAACTCCTAAACTATAGCAGATAGAGCGAAAATAAGCTTAATCGATCATCACTTTTTCTCAACTTTAAATGCCCATATCTTCTCAGCCAAAAGGAATACAGAGAAAATAAGCCCTGATTCGTGTCAGTCGCGTCGAAATCTGTATTCGTTGCAAAAATGAAGCCAATCGAAGAAATTCTATTTTCTAAACTTTAACTGGCCATAACTCCTAAACTATAACAGATAGAGCGAAAATAAGCTTAATCGAAGATCACCTTTTCTCAACTTTAAATGCCCATAGCTTCTCAGCCAAAAGGCCTACAGAGAAAATAAGCCCAGATTCGTGTCAGTCGCGTCGAAATCTGTATTCGTTGCAAAAATGAAGCCAATCGAAGAAATTTTATTTTCTAAACTTTAACTGGCCATAACTCCTAAACTATAACAGATAGAGCGAAAATAAGCTTAATCGATGATCACATTTTCTCAACTTTAAATGCCCATATCTTCTCAGCCAAAAGGCCTACAGAGAAAATAAGCCCAGATTCGTGTCAGTCGCGTCGAAATCTGTATTCGTTGCAAAAATGAGGCTAATCGAAGAAATTTTATTTTCTAAACTTTAACTGGCCATAACTCCTAAACTATAGCAGATAGAGCGAAAATAAGCTTAATCGATGATCACTCTTTCTCAACTTTAAATGCCCATAGCTTCTCAGCCAAAAGGCCTACAGAGAAAATAAGCCCAGATTCGTGTCAGTCGCGTCGAAATCTGTATTCGTTGCAAAAATGAAGCTAATCGAAGAAATTTTATTTTCTAAACTTTAACTGGCCATAACTCCTAAACTATAGCAGATAGAGCGCAAATAAGCTTAATCGATGATCACTTTTTCTCAACTTTAAATGCCCATAGCTTCTCAGCCAAAAGGCCAACAGAGAAAATAAGCCCAGATTCGCGTCAGTCGCGTCGAAATCTGTATTCGTTGCAAAAATGAAGCCAATCGAAGAAATTTTATTTTCTAAACTTTAACTGGCCATAACTCCTAAACTATAGCAGATAGAGCGAAAATAAGCTTAATCGATGATCACTTTTTCTCAACTTTAAATGCCCATATCTTCTCATTCAAAAGGCCTACAGAGAAAATAAGCCCAGATTCGTGTCAGTCGCGTCGAAATCTGTATTCGTTGCAAAAATGAAGCCAATCGAAGAAATTTTATTTTCTAAACTTTAACTGGCCATAACTCCTAAACTATAGCAGATAGAGCGAAAATAAGCTTAATCGATGATCACTCTTTCTCAACTTTAAATGCCCATAGCTTCTCAGCCAAAAGGCCTACAGAGAAAATAAGCCCAGATTCGTGTCAGTCGCGTCGAAATCTGTATTCGTTGCAAAAATGAAGCCAATCGAAGAAATTTTATTTTCTAAACTTTAACTGGCCATAACTCCTATACTATAGCAGATAGAGCGAAAATATGCTTAATCGATGATCACTTTTTCTCAACTTTAAATGCCCATAGCTTCTCAGCCAAAAGGCCTACAGAGAAAATAAGCCCAGATTCGCGTCAGTCGCGTCGAAATCTGTATTCGTTGCAAAAATGAAGCCAATCGAAGAAATTTTATTTTCTAAACTTTAACTGGCCATAAATCCTAAACTATAGCAGATAGAGCGAAAATAAGCTTAATCGATCATCACTTTTTCTCAACTTTAAATGCCCATAGCTTCTCAGCCAAAAGGCCTACAGAGAAAATAAGCCCAGATTCGCGTCAATCGCGTCGAAATCTGTATTCGTTGCAAAAATGAAGCCAATCGAAGAAATTTTATTTTCTAAACTTTAACTGGCCAGAACTCCTAAACTATAGCAGATAGAGCGAAAATAAGCTTAATCGATGATCACTTTTTCTCAACTTTAAATGCCCATATCTTCTCAGTCAAAAGGCCTACAGAGAAAATAAGCCCAGATTCGTGTCAGTCGCGTCGAAATCTGTATTCGTTGCAAAAATGAAGCCAATCGAAGAAATTTTATTTTCTAAACTTTAACTGGCCATAACTCCTAAACTATAGCAGATAGAGCGAAAATAAGCTTAATCGATGATCACTCTTTCTCAACTTTAAATGCCCATAGCTTCTCAGCCAAAAGGCCTACAGAGAAAATAAGCCCAGATTCGTGTCAGTCGCGTCGAAATCTGTATTCGTTGCAAAAATGAAGCCAATCGAAGAAATTTTATTTTCTAAACTTTAACTGGCCATAACTCCTAAACTATAGCAGATAGAGCGAAAATAAGCTTAATCGATGATCACTTTTTCTCAACTTTAAATGCCCATAGCTTCTCAGCCAAAAGGCCTACAGAGAAAATAAGCCCAGATTCGCGTCAGTCGCGTCGAAATCTGTATTCGTTGCAAAAATGAAGCCAATCGAAGAAATTTTATTTTCTAAACTTTAACTGGCCATAACTGCTAAACTATAGCAGATAGAGCGAAAATAAGCTTAATCGATCATCACTTTTTCTCAACTTTAAATGCCCATATCTTCTCAGCCAAAAGGAATACAGAGAAAATAAGCCCTGATTCGTGTCAGTCGCGTCGAAATCTGTATTCGTTGCAAAAATGAAGCCAATCGAAGAAATTCTATTTTCTAAACTTTAACTGGCCATAGCTCCTAAACTATAACAGATAGAGCGAAAATAAGCTTAATCGAAGATCACCTTTTCTCAACTTTAAATGCCCATTGCTCCTCAGCCAAAAGGCCTACAGAGAAAATAAGCCCAGATTCGTGTCAGTCGCGTCGAAATCTGTATTCGTTGCAAAAATGAAGCCAATCGAAGAAATTTTATTTTCTAAACTTTAACTGGCCATAACTCCTAAACTATAACAGATAGAGCGAAAATAAGCTTAATCGATGATCACATTTTCTCAACTTTAAGTGCCCATATCTTTTCAGCCAAAAGGCCTTCAGAGAAAATAAGCCCAGATTCGTGTCAGTCGCGTCGAAATCTGTATTCGTTGCAAAAATGAAGCTAATCGAAGAAATTTTATTTTCTAAACTTTAACTGGCCATAAATCCTAAACTATAGCAGATAGAGCGAAAATAAGCTTAATCGATGATCACTTTTTCTCAACTTTAAATGCCCATAGCTTCTCAGCCAAAAGGCCTACAGAGAAAATAAGCCCAGATTCGTGTCAGTCGCGTCGAAATCTGTATTCGTTGCAAAAATGAAGCCAATCGAAGAAATTGTATTTTCTAAACTTTAACTGGCCATAACTCCTAAACTATAGCAGATAGAGCGCAAATAAGCTTAATCGATGATCACTTTTTCTCAACTTTAAATGCCCATAGCTTCTCAGCCAAAAGGCCTACAGAGAAAATAAGCCCAGATTCGCGTCAGTCGCGTCGAAATCTGTATTCGTTGCAAAAATGAAGCCAATCGAAGAAATTTTATTTTCTAAGCTTTAACTGGCCATAACTCCTAAACTATAGCAGATAGAGCGAAAATAAGCTTAATCGATGATCACTTTTTCTCAACTTTAAATGCTCATATCTTCTCAGCCAAAAGGCCTACAGAGAAAATAAGCCCAGATTCGTGTCAGTCGCGTCGAAATCTGTATTCGTTGCAAAAATGAAGCCAATCGAAGAAATTTTATTTTCTAAACTTTAACTGGCCATAACTCCTAAACTATAGCAGATAGAGCGAAAATAAGCTTAATCGATGATCACTTTTTCTCAACTTTAAATGCCCATAGCTTCTCAGCCAAAAGGCCTACAGAGAAAATAAGCCCAGATTCGTGTCAGTCGCGTCGAAATCTGTATTCGTTGCAAAAATGAAGCCAATCGAAGAAATTTTATTTTCTAAACTTTAACTGGCCATAACTCCTAAACTATAGCAGATAGAGCGAAAATAAGCTTAATCGATGATCACTTTTTCTCAACTTTAAATGCCCATAGCTTCTCAGCCAAAAGGCCTACAGAGCAAATAAGCCCAGATTCGTGTCAGTCGGGTCGAAACCTGTATTCGTTGCAAAAATGAAGCCAATCGAAGAAATTTTATTTTCTAAACTTTAACTGGCCAGAACTCCTAAACTATAACAGATAGAGCGAAAATAAGCTTAGTCGATGATCACTTTTTCTCAACTTTAAATGCCCATAGCTTCTCAGCCAAAAGGCCTACAGAGAAAATAAGCCCAGATTCGTGTCAGTCGCGTCGAGACCTGTATTCGGTGCAAAAATGAAGCCAATCGAAGAAATTTTATTTTCTAAACTTTAACTGGCCAGAACTCCTAAACTATAGCAGATAGAGCGAAAATAAGCTTAATCGATGATCACTTTTTCTCAACTTTAAATGCCCATAGCTTCTCAGCCAAAAGGCCTACAGAGAAAATAAGCCCAGATTCATGTAAGTCGCGTCGAGACCTGTATTCGTTGCAAAAATGAAGCCAATCGAAGAAATTTTATTTTCTAAACTTTAACTGACCATAACTCCTAAACTATAGCAGATAGAGCGAAAATAAGCTTAATCGATGATCACTTTTTCTCAACTTTAAATGCCTATAGCTTCTCAGCCAAAAGGCCTACAGAGAAAATAAGCCCAGATTCGAGTCAGTCGCGTCGAAATCTGTATTCGTTGCAAAAATGAAGCCAATCGAAGAAATTTTGTTTTCTAAACTTTAACTGGCCAGAACTCCTAAACTATAACAGATAGAGCGAAAATAAGCTTAATCGATGATCACTTTTTCTCAACTTTAAATGCCCATAGCTTTTCAGCCAAAAGGCCTACAGAGAAAATAAGCCCAGATTCGTGTCAGTCGGGTCGAAACCTGTACTCGTTGCAAAAATGAAGCCAATCGAAGAAATTTTATTTTCTAAACTTTAACTGGCCATAACTCCTAAACTATAGCAGATAGAGCGAAAATAAGCTTAGTCGATGATCACTTTTTCTTAACTTTAAATGCCCATAGCTTCTCAGCCAAAAGGCCTACAGAGAAAATAAGCCCAGATTCGTGTCAGTCAGTCGAAATCTGTATTCGGTGCAAAAATGAAGCCAATTGAAGTTATTTTATTTTCTAAACTTTAACTGGCCATAACTCCTAAACTATAACAGATAGAGCGAAAATAAGCTTAATAGATGATCACTTTTTCTCAACTTTAAATGCCCATAGCTTCTCAGCCAAAAGGCCTACAGAGAAAATAAGCCCAGATTCATGTAAGTCGCGTCGAGACCTGTATTCGTTGCAAAAATTAAGCCAATCGAAGAAATTTTATTTTCTAAACTTTAACTGGCCATAACTCCTAAACTATAACAAATAGAGCGAAAATAAACTTAGTCGATGATCACTTTTTCTCAACTTTAAATGCCCATAGCTTCTCAGCCAAAAGGCCTACAGAGAAAATAAGCCCAGATTCGTGTCAGTCGCGTCGAAACCTGTATTCGTTGCAAAAATGAAGCCAATCGAAGAAATTTTATTTTCTAAACTTTAACTGGCCAGAACTCCTAAACTATAACAGATAGAGTGAAAATAAGCTTAATCGATGATCACTTTTTCTCAACTTTAAATGCCCATAGCTTCTCAGCCAAAAGGCCTACAGAGAAAATAAGCCCAGATTCCTGTCAGTCAGTCGAAATCTGTATTCGGTGCAAAAATGAAGCCAATTGAAGTTATTTTATTTTCTAAACTTTAACTGGCCATAACTCCTAAACTATAACAGATAGAGCGAAAATAAGCTTAATCGATGATCACTTTTTCTCAACTTTAAATGCCCATAGCTTCTCAGCCAAAAGGCCTACAGAGAAAATAAGCCCAGATTCATGTAAGTCGCGTCGAGACCTGTATTCGTTGCAAAAATGAAGCCAATCGAAGAAATTTTATTTTCTAAACTTTAACTGGCCATAACTCCTAAACTATAGCAGATAGAGCGAAAATAAGCTTAATCGATGATCACTTTTTCTCAACTTTAAATGCCTATAGCTTCTCAGCCAAAAGGCCTACAGAGAAAATAAGCCCAGATTCGAGTCAGTCGCGTCGAAATCTGTATTCGTTGCAAACATGAAGCCAATTGCAGAAATTTTATTTTCTAAACTTTAACTGGCCATAACTCCTAAACTATAACAGATAGAGCGAAAATAAGCTTAATAGATGATCACTTTTTCTCAACTTTAAATGCCCATAGCTTCTCAGCCAAAAGGCCTACAGAGAAAATAAGCCCAGATTCATGTAAGTCGCGTCGAGACCTGTATTCGTTGCAAAAATTAAGCCAATCGAAGAAATTTTATTTTCTAAACTTTAACTGGCCATAACTCCTAAACTATAACAAATAGAGCGAAAATAAACTTAGTCGATGATCACTTTTTCTCAACTTTAAATGCCCATAGCTTCTCAGCCAAAAGGCCTACAGAGAAAATAAGCCCAGATTCGTGTCAGTCGCGTCGAAACCTGTATTCGTTGCAAAAATGAAGCCAATCGAAGAAATTTTATTTTCTAAACTTTAACTGGCCAGAACTCCTAAACTATAACAGATAGAGTGAAAATAAGCTTAATCGATGATCACTTTTTCTCAACTTTAAATGCCCATAGCTTCTCAGCCAAAAGGCCTACAGAGAAAATAAGCCCAGATTCCTGTCAGTCAGTCGAAATCTGTATTCGGTGCAAAAATGAAGCCAATTGAAGTTATTTTATTTTCTAAACTTTAACTGGCCATAACTCCTAAACTATAACAGATAGAGCGAAAATAAGCTTAATCGATGATCACTTTTTCTCAACTTTAAATGCCCATAGCTTCTCAGCCAAAAGGCCTACAGAGAAAATAAGCCCAGATTCATGTAAGTCGCGTCGAGACCTGTATTCGTTGCAAAAATGAAGCCAATCAAAGAAATTTTATTTTCTAAACTTTAACTGGCCATAACTCCTAAACTATAGCAGATAGAGCGAAAATAAGCTTAATCGATGATCACTTTTTCTCAACTTTAAATGCCTATAGCTTCTCAGCCAAAAGGCCTACAGAGAAAATAAGCCCAGATTCGAGTCAGTCGCGTCGAAATCTGTATTCGTTGCAAACATGAAGCCAATTGCAGAAATTTTATTTTCTAAACTTTAACTGGCCATAACTCTTAAACTATAATAGATAGAGCGAAAATAAGCTTAATCGATGACCACTTTTTCTCAACTTTAAATGCCCATAGCTTTTCAGCCAAAAGGCCTACAGAGAAAATAAGCCCAGATTCGTGTCAGTCGCGTCGAAACCTGTATTCTGTGCAAAAATGAAGCCAATTGAAGAAATTTTATTTTCTAAACTTTAACTGGCCATAACTCCTAAACTATAACAGATAGAGCGAAAATAAGCTTAATCAATGATCACTTTTTCTCAACTTTAAATGCCCATAGCTTCTCAGCCAAAAGGCCTACAGAGAAAATAAGCCCAGATTCGTGTCAGTCGCGTCGAAACCTGTATTCGTTGCAAAAATGCCAAAAAGCCAATCGAAGAAATTTGATTTTCTAAACTTTAACTGGCCATAACTTCTAAACTATAACAGATAGAGCGAAAATAATCGTAGTCGTACTTGTTGTTGCTTATCTTCTCAGTGCGTGCTTTTTGTTTTTGTTCTCGCGTGCGTCGCTTTGTACTTTCCATTTTGTGCTGTGCTCGCCAACCGTCTTTTGTTGTTGCGTGCAATTTCGCAGTTCCGCGTCAATTTCGCTCTGAGCGTAATTTGTGCTTTTATTATACAACTGCTGAGTGCATTTTTAGGACGCATATACACTGTCTGTCTGCTGCATCTTTTGTAAATAATCATCGCTTCTGATTATACAGCCATGAGTGACCTAAAGATTTGTTGTTATCCATCTTGTAAATGGAGCGGTATACAAACCGAAGCCTATGTTGCATGCTGGATGTGCGACAATATAGCTCATTTAAAATGTGCCGGTCTGACCGGCCGTGTTTATGACTGCATACGTGAGGGCAAAGGCCTAAACTGGACCTGCACAACTTGTCGTTCCGCTGAAGTTGCGATGAAAGCCTTAATGCGCCAGACCAAACTGGGATTTGATGACCTTTATAAGGATTTTCGTTCTCTACAAGATAAGTTTTCTTCAATTTCAAGTATGTTTGGCAATTTGCAGCTTATGAGAGTTTCACCTAAGCGCAAAAAGGCAAACCTACCATCAATGGCTACCAATTAAATAAACCAATTTAAATAAACTCTAACCTAGCAGGGCTGGACTCGCCTATAACTCCCCGTCTGACCCAGCTTATTTCGTTTGCTACACCTATACCAGTGTCTTCAGCCGCTGCTGGTGACACGGCTAGTGCTGTTGCTGTCGACACTGGCACCAGTTTGACTGTAGGCTCTACAGCTCTTACTGTTTCTGTTGAGTCTGCCACTACGGACTGCGCCACTAACAGGGTGACTGATGCGCCGTCCTCTGTCATAATTTTGAGTGGAGTCCCTATACCCGCCGCCCCGTCAACTGCTGACCCTTCGGATTCATTGGTTGGTGTGGCTCCTAAAAAGTCAAACTTCGTCTCAGGCTAATGCCATCGGCAACAGAAAATTGCATTAAACAATTCGTTTGCGAAAAGCTTATTATTTCTCCGAATGACATTGAAGTATTTAAGTTCAATTTTAAGTATAAGCGCGATATCTCTTCGTTTAAGATAAGTGTCCCCGACTCTCTCTTTTCTGCTTTAATTAATCCTTCATTCTGGCCTACTCATACTTTAGTGCATGAGTTTATTAAAAAACCAAAAAAGACTTTAGCATCTAATGTAGCTTCCTCCATACGTGTAGTTAACACAGCTTCAAAAAATTAAATTCTGTTCTTACCATTCAATATCAGAATGTTCGTGGTCTCCTCTCTAAACTTAGTAGACTTTTCACTAATAGCGTAGATTTTGATTCGGATGTTATTGCTTTCTCCGAAACCTGGCTTAATGCGTCTGTCTATGATATTGAGATTTTTGTTAACTCCTATATAACCTACAGGCTTGACCGGTCTCCCGGTCGTGGTGGTGGTGTACTCATTGCTGTAAAAGTAGCCTTAGAATCTCATTTACTATCTCTAAATTTTCCAATAAGCATTGAGTTCATTCCGGTAAAAGTGTTTTATAATAATTCCTATATCTATTTTACTTGTTCCTATATACCCCCCTGCTCCGACTTAAGTGTATATCAGAATCATCTCACTGCCATTCGTATGGTGGCTGATTCTGTTGGTACTCGGGATCAACTTGTTGTCTTAGGCGACTTCAATCTGCCTACATTGTCTTGGCTTAGTTCGGTCAATTCTAGTTTTCTTTTTCCTTCTGGTTGTCATGAGTTTGTTACAGGACTGATTGATATCTCTCTCAGCCAAATAAATTTTATACATAATTGCTCAAATAGAATGCTTGACCTCGTTTTTGACAATGATAATTCTGTTTTGAAATTTCTAGGGTCTGTCCGCTCTCCGTACCCGAGGATCCGTACCATCCGACATTACAAATCACCTTAAAATTTAATGGTATCTACCGAAATCAGCCTCATGATCATGCTACTCGTTATCGCTGCTTTCGCAAGTCTAATTTTGTCGGTCTTAATAAATTTTTGTCCGAAGTTAACTGGTTGCCTTTGTTGTCTACTGAGGACTTTGAACTTTCCATTTCCAATTTCTATCGGGTTTTATACGCTGCTTTTGATCTCTTTGTCCCTTATTCTATCCCGGCTCCTTCTTTAAAGCCGCCTTGGTTTACTGCTAGTCTGTCCTCTTTAAAAAACCGCAAGTCTTCTTCTTACAAAAAATTTAAGAAATCTGGATCTCCTGTTGACTTTTATAAGCTTTCTATTTTACTCAGCAAGTTCGTGCTTCTAAATAGAATTTGCTACAATAATTATCTTTCCCGTTGTCGGCTCAACTTCTGCAGTGATCCTAAAAAATTTTTTTCTTTTGTTAATTCTAAACGTAAATCTTCCTTATTTCCTGCATCGCTATATTTCAAAAATGTAAGCTCTACTAACAATTCAGAAATCGCCGACCTGTTTGCGAAATTTTTGCAAACTAGCTATTCTGCCAACCCTAATAGCATTGACCTTAAATATCCCTATAGCCTATCACATTCAAATCTTATTGCTTATCCAGAAATCTTTGAAACCGACGTTTTGCAATCCCTTCTGTGCATTAAATCATCCTTCTCCCCTGGCCCCGATGCCATTCCTAGTTGCGTCTTAAAGCATTGTGCTCACTCTCTTTCTACGCCATTATCTGTTCTTTTCCGCACTTCATTAAAATATTCTTATCTTCCGGCCATCTGGAATGAATCCTTCATTATCCTTATTCATAAAAAAGGTTCCAAGTCCAACATTGAGAACTACCGCGGTATTGCCAAGCTTTCATCAATTCCAAAAGTTTTTGAAAGGATTGTAACTTCACAATTGCAACACTACTGTCGTTCTTTAATGTCGGATTCCCAACATGGGTTTGTTAAACGTCGGTCCACTTCTACTAACCTTTTAGAACTTTCATCTCTTATTAATCATGGTTTTACAGAAAAAAAGCAAACTGATGTGATTTATACTGACTTTAGCAAAGCATTTGACTCGGTAAACCATAGTCTTCTGATTGTTAAACTGTCTCGTCTGGGGTTTCCTTCTTGTCTTTTAAATTGGATATCGTCCTATTTATCCAACCGAGTCCAGAACGTAGTTTTTAAAGGTTGCGAATCTACAGAAATAAATGTCACGTCAGGGGTACCTCAAGGTAGCCATCTAGGCCCTCTTCTTTTTAACTTATTTTTAAATGATCTCGCTCAAGTAATCTCATCTTCTCACATTCTTATGTATGCGGATGATGTTAAACTCTGTATGTCCTACTCCGATAATAATAAATACTTACTTCTTCAGCATTTTGATAATATGCAATCTTGGTGCAATATCAACCAACTCTTTCTCAACAAGACAAAATGTAACGTTATGACATTTTATCGTTCTGCTCCTTATTTGGCTACTTACTCTTTAGAATCTTCTACCTTAGAACATATTTGCAACATCGTGAATAAAGCTAGAGAGACCCTTACACAACCAAACTTCTTTATATTTCTCTTGTCCGTCCAATTTTGGAATATTGTTCCTGCGTTTGGAGCCCTCAATACCACCTTTATCAGGACATGATTGAGTCCGTACAAAAGCAATTTCTCCTTTTGCACTTCGTGGCTAAAACTGGGACCCAAATATCCGACTGCCGCCATATTCTGATAGACTTCGCTTATAAAGTTGCCTTCCTTAAATCATCGCAGAACATGCCACGGCGTTTTATTCTTGCATAAACTGTTACTCGGTCTTATCGATTCCAATGTACTTCTTAGCAAAGTTACTTTTGCCATACCATCCAGAGTAACTCGTAATTTTCGACCTTTAGCCTTACATTTTTGTAGATCTAATTATGCTTTCCACGATCCTTTCCGTGTCTTATGCTCTAACTATAATAACTTTTACGATTTCCTCTCTTTCGAACGGTCTATTCAATCTATCACTTCTTCTATCTTAAGTCACCATGACTTGCCACTTCGAGCATCCTTGACCAATCCTATATTATGAGTCACCCACTTGGTCAACGGTGATCCATTGGCTCTTTTTGTGATATAATGTTTAATTTTTATCTTGCTTCCTTGTTTCAACTTTTGTATTGTAAATCCAAGTGTTTGGCCAGTTCTTGATGTGAGTTGGTGCATATCATTAAAAAGTTCACCCATCGGGCTAGAGACGCGGATTAGTTTATATCAATTTCCTCGCTCTATTTTCTTTTCTAAATAAATTATACTTTTTTTATAATATAAGGTCAACTGAACTTAGTTGTACCCCTCAAATAAAATAAATAAATAAATAAATAAACTATGCGACAGAGTCATTAAAAATTGTTGACAACTTGGATCCGTGCCACCGAAAGAAGCTTTATTAAAAAATACACTTGATTGCAACAACACTATTTTAGTTCATTTTTGACTAAGCAAAAAATCCAACGATATAAACAACGTACATAAATAAATCTAAAAAAAAGCATGTATATAAAAACAATTAGATTTAGACTAATTTAAGCCAAAAACGTAAAGCGTGAAAAGTAAAAGCCAACCCCCAACATACACACACACAGCCCCGAACCCACAAATGTTCGCTACTATTTCAATGCCAGCCAGCCTAGGTTTTTCCTGTAAAAATTCACGTACAAGTACAGACTGACCTCGCATTGACGTTTTTTTTCTATTTCATAACTATAACTGCGTGAAAAAGTTTAATTCATTCTTTGGTTATCGGACCCACCTGAGTTTAGTTTACGTAATCTAGAAGGGCTCTGACACCTGCTCGCCTCGCACCTTAACCCCCTTTCCGATCCTGTTTATAATATCCTCTTCAATTTCCAAAGCATTTATTTGAGTGAGAATGCCAAGTTGTGCCTGAACGAATTCGAATTCACTCTTAATTAAGCAAAATCTAATCGTCATCCAGTGAGCAGCACCAGAAGGCCAAGTCGACATGAGATGTTTAAAAAGGTATAAAGGTGATAAAGGTTTCGACACCAAAAAAAAAATATTCCATATTTTAGTATTTTTTGATTTCTTCCAACTTTGTTGTTTTATTTCAATTTTTATACCCTGTACCTATAGGTACAAAGGGTATACTAGGTTTGTGCAATGTATGTAACGGACAGAAGGAGGCGTGGCAGACCCCAAGTCCTTTATACCAAAATGCTTATCATAACCTCGGGTAGCGATTGAGCCATGTCCGTCCGTCCGTCCGTCCGTCCGTCCGTCCGTCCGTCCGTATGAACGCCTAGATCTCAGAGACTATAAGAGCTAGAGACACGAAACTTTACCAGCTGGTGCGCATATTTCCTAAGCAGATGAAGTTGTTGAATCATGTCAATATCTTCCCCCGTTCCCCCGCAGTAGAGTTTCGCGGTTTTTAGCCACACCGTTTAGTATTTTCACCTGAAATTCAAAAGAGCGATGCGTTGTAGTTGCATGCATCTATGTGTAAAAAATGAACAACATCGGACAAATACAACAGAAGTTATAGTCAAAAATGTGCAAATTTCACCTCCCCTTGCCAATAAACTGCGTCAATATTTGACTCTACGCAATTATGGCTACAAGTGACCTAGAATCACAATTTTTGGTAAGCTCATTCATGTGGCTCTAATGAACAAATCCACATCCAAATTTTATCGATGCGGTCCCCCCACCCCCCGCAATCGATTTACCGTGTTTTCTCCCACACCCCTCAACATATCAACTTGAAACTTACCCAATATAATTAAAAAACGTTCTTTGACGTAACTTTCGATTTTCATCAAAATCGGTACAAATTTACGGAACTTATAGGTACAAATATCGTTTTGAACCAAAAAAAAAATAAATTCCAATTGGAAAGTTCTTAGATGGAATATGCAGGAAAAATTTTTTTGCCACAAAAGGTACAGGGTATTCCACTGTCGGGCACCGCCTCGACTGTACCACATTTTTTTTTGTTAAAAATTTGTACAACATTTTTGTCATTGTTAGTATTTTCCAAGGCTCAATGATTTTAGTGACGTCTTTTGTGTTTTTTTTTTAGTTAGTCAGACTTTGTCTTGGCATTAGATGGTTAAAACATCTCTTCTTAAGTCATCCTAGAAGTCTCTTTGCGAAGCTGTTGGGATAGGCGGAAAAAAAGGAGATCTGGCCATCTGCGGTGACGTACCATTCGCATGCAGAAACTAGGTGGAGTATCTTATTCTAAATTCGAAACCCCAGATCTGAATACCAGGTTAGGTTCCGCTATAATCTGCTGGTAGACCTTCCGTTTGCAGCGCTGGGAGAGCATGCTTCATTTATCAAAAAGCCAATGGAGCCACATTAGTAGCATACCGCAGCGGTTTTGATGAAGTGCTCACGGTATGTAAGTTGCTGGCCTTGTCTCCAGTATTGGGTCATCATTGATACAAGTCGATTTCAAAATTTTAGGCCGTAATGTGAAGCATACGTTGACAGATTTGTTTCTTTTGCAACTCCACAGTTTGACTCCATTTTTAAGTTCGTGAAGTTACTCTTGAATTTCGTGCGGCATCGTACTCACAAGAATATGAGTAAAGAAGACAGACATCGTCAGTGTAAGCGGCTAGAAGCAACTTCTCTGTGGTAATACCCATATTATTTCTGGGCACAGGAATGTCGGCCACAAATATGTTATAAAGAAGTGGTGCAAGAACACTTTTATGGGGTACTCCAGCTAAGACTAAAACTGATGTTCCCGTGTTTAGACATAGAATTTGCTGTTTTTCGAAAAGGAGCGCAGAATGTTGTAAATGTTGACAGGCAGCGTTGTCATCACATCACTTCAACAAAGATCTTATTGTTGTTAAGAGTTTGCAATACTATTAAAATTTCAGGGTTGTCATCACATTATTTTTTAAATTTATTTATGGAATCGTTGTAGTCTAGACATGAATGCACTTTAAGAAAATATACCTGAAATTAAGATATTCGCTTAAAAAAAATTCTATATTTTAAAAATTTAGTTTAGTTAAGTCTTCAAAATATACATTAAAAAAAGATCAAGGTTTTACTGTCGACTCACAGACACGCACAAAAAGCGCAACACAGTCACAAAAATTAACAAGTGGCTCAATGGGGCAAGCTCAAACCCTTGGAACGCAGAATCTAGAGCTAGACGCCACTTTGCGTGCTTTGTTTGTAAATAAGTGGTAAATAAGTTAATTTTATGCAATAACTTGTCCGCCATTATGTTTGTGTGGCTATGATTGTGTGCCGAAAGAATTACTTATCCCAGTTAGGGGAGGCCTATTTTGATTAGGGTTGTTAGGCTCCTAACCCACGTAGCTATTATAAGCGCATACTTTTTGTTCGTGTGACAGACCGACAACAAAAAACGCCCTCTGTGTCACGCCTAAACACACCCAAACACACGCATTTGGAAAGCCCCGACTAATGTCCACCTTTATTAGGGCAAACCATGTCCGCAAGTAATACCTACTTACATGGCTCACATTTTGGTCAACTGTGATTTAGTTGAGCTCAATTTTTGTCCCATAAAGTTCCTTAACATTCGTTCTGCTCTACATAGTGCGTTGTGTGTGGATATTTTTGTGGCCTTCAGTGTGCATTCAGGGCCATAACTCATTTCAATTGACACAGTTCTTGCAAGTGCTTAGAATGTTGGCAAAAGTATAATGAGTATAATAATTGCTCATTTAAAAGCGAAAGTTTAGTACTCTTCAAAGACAAATAAAAAAAAATATTGAATCTAATTGATTGTTATTTGGGTTTCAAAAATGACTCTTCATCGAAACTCTTAAATAACTCTCTACATAATATTTTAGCAGACTCTCTAAAAACGCTTTCAAAGACTGTACTCAAGAACGTCACAAGAAGAATATATTGTTGTAGACTAATTTTGCGCATAAAATGTACTCTTTTTCATTTTTGAGAAAACCACTTTCAAATTTTGAACTAAAAAAGAGTTTTTAAAAATGCTTTAAACAAAAAAATACAAATTAAAAAAAAAATAAATATTTTGATCTTTTACAGGAAAAAAATTAAAATACCTTTATGCGTTTACGAGTTATGTCTTGTCAAAGAAAAGTCTAACCAAATATTAAGTGATCGATAACTAAATAAATAATCGATATTACAAAAAAAAAAATTACGAGTTTACGATTTGATACTCGAGCTCGAGTGACCGATTTGGACAGCACATCTCAAAGTAGCAACTTCAAGTTATACGTACGACAGTCCTGCGGAATGGGTGGATGCTTTTTTATGATCCAGAAATTTCCGCGAGCCGCAACTCCAAAGTTTTTTATTTTGGCATAATTTTACAGAAAAAAAATTAAAATATCTAACCAAATATTAAATGATCGATCACTAAACAAATAATCGAAATTCCCCTTTGGAGAAAAGGCTCGAAACGATTATGTTATGGTTTGTTTTTATATGGTTGTCTGTCAACAGAGCTCGTAAAAGCTGTCAACCCATTTTCCAATGCGGTCGGGTCACGACTAAAACCGAACAAATAAAACACAAACTGTCACAAACTGAGCCAAATACTTTCTTCGTTTCGCTTTTCGGTTCTGGTCCGTGTTTTCGGCTGAGCAAAACAAACGTGTCGGGACACTCACGGGAAAAGTGTCTTTTGCGTGTGCATGCGTGCTTGTGTGAGTCGCCTGTGCTTTACTTCGTGCATTTACGAAGACACCAGACCGAAGCAAGCCGAAGTCGCAAACATACCGCAAATACTGGCGTTAGGGATTATCCGTAAATGGATTCTACTAAAAGCGGGGAAAAAGGGCAAATGGCTGGCCCACCCCCTATATCATCAGACGCAAATTGTGTCAAAATTGTAAGGTTTTGGTTTTCAAGGAAGAGGCTACGAAAGACTGGCAGACAACCTAGTCATTTTGGTATACTCTTTGTCAGGCTTCTACAATATATTTATGCAATTTGAAACCTTTGGGTTTAGAGAAGAGATGGGTTCGGGATGGAAATCCAGCGGGTCCCGAAAAAGTTCTTCTGGAAGGAAGGGATGGGAAAGAGTTATCCGATATTTCCGCGGGTCCCTAAATTATTGTCGAACAGCCAAGGTTTTTGTTTAATTTTATAAAAAAAAATTTGTTGGCAAATCTTTTTGAAGATTTTAAACGATTGCTCTGAATGCTCCATTTCTGGCAATAGTCCTGCAGTTTCTGAATACAATTTATAGAATTTGGTCTTGGCTAATTCGTTTTTCTTTTTTGTCTTTTATTCATTTGCATCCACAACAAATTTTTTCGCAATTTGCTCCCTTTGGGTTAAGGTTACATATATGGCAAACGATTAGGACGAAAATATCTGCCGAAATCATTTTGATGATGTATGGTAAAGAATCGACTTCTCTTGTCACCCTGATCATTCGAAAGAATGAAAGAAGGAGAAATCCTTCTGTATGTAACATATATTTTCGTCTTGCACATTCTTAATATACTCTTCATCCCTAGGCTCCGCCTAGGGAGTTCAAACGACTGACTGACAGACTGCACGCCAGTTGCCAAGTGCTCGACGCGCACGAACTAAACTGCAAAAAATTTGTTAGTGGCAGTAAAAGTATTCCAAACGCTCACAAAGACTTGCTATAAGCACGAAGCTAAAAAGTGTTGCATACCCAACAGGCGCGCGCTGCCACAATTAGCCTATTTTCATTTTTATACCCTGTACCGTATGGTACAAAGGGTATATTGTGTTTGTGCAAGCCGAAAATGTATGTAACGTACAGAAGGAGAAGTCGGAGACCCCCCAAAGTTACCTAAAGTATGATCAGAGTGACTAGAGAAGTCGATATACCCATGTCCGTCTGTCCGTCTGTCCGTCTGTCCGTCTGACCGTCTGTCCGTCTGTCCGTATGAACGCCTAGATCTCAGAGATGGTAAGAGCTAGAGCAACCAAACTTTCAGATAAGATCCCTTATTAATCCATAGGAGACAAGTTTATTTTATTTTTGTGATATCGGGACTACATTATATAGCTCCCATAGGGGTGTTTCAGAGGACCTCAAAAAAAAGCAAAAGTTTTAGATGGATAATTCGTTTGCTTATGAAGATATCATAACCAAATTTGGCAATCGGAAGTTTTTTAGAAACCCCCAGCACTGTACCAAATTTTATCAAAATCGGTTGACTATATCATATAGGTCCCATAGGATCGATCGGTCGAAAATTTGTTTTTTGTACAAAATTCGTTGTGTTTCGTTTGTTTGTGAAGATATTGTAACCAAATTTGGCATTAAGAAGTTTTTTAGAGTTCTTAAGCACTGTACCAAATTTGATCAAAATCGGTTGACTATATCATATAGCTCCCATAGGACCAATCGGTCAAAAAATCGTGTTTTGTACAAAATTCGTTGTGTTTCGTTTATTTGTGAACATACCGTAACCACATTTGGCATTAAGAAGTTTTTTAGAGTTCCCAAGCATTATACCAAATTTGATCAAAATCAGTTGACTATATCATATAGCTCCCATAGGATCGATCGGTCGAAAATTTGTTTTTGTACAAAATTCGTTGTGAATCGTTTGTTTGTAAAGATATTGTGACCAAAATTGGCATTAAGAAGTTTTTTAGAGTTCTTAAGCACTGTACCAAATTTGATCAAAATTGGTTGACTATATCATATAGCTCCCATAGGACACAATCGGTCAAAAAAACGTATTTTGAACAAAATTCGTTGTGTTTCGTTTATTTGGCAAAGAAATATCTTTTGGAGTTTGTAAGCAATATATCGGACTTGATTGCAATTTGGTGGTACAGGGTATCCCAAAGTCGTCCGCGCCCGACTTTAACGTACGCCATCTTTTTGATATACACTTGCAAAGGGTATACCAATTTATCGGTAGATTGGCATCATGGCTTTAAAAATTTGATTGAAAAAAAATCACTGACTTTATACCCCCTCGAGTAACCAATTCGGACTTGGGTAAGTCTAATGAACGTATCTCCTCAAAAACTTCTCAAAGTACAAACTTAATGTTATGCAAATAAATTAGAGATGCAATGTGGACAAGAATCCTGAGGAATGTGGAAGGCTTTTTTATGATTTCCACCGCGAATCCTAAAATTAATGCGTCGTCCCGAAAGTTGACTATCTTTTTCTCTCCGTGAGAGAAAACAAATTGTGTTTCACTCCAAAGGTGGTAGCCCTAAAATAAGCTTTTAGGATGCTTCAATAGCATCTTATATTGCCGTAAAAAGTTGACCACGCAATTTATTTTGGATAAGGCGGAGCAAGAAAAAGTCAAGAGTGAGTCTCCTAATTAAAAGTTTTAAGTGTCCAAAAACCAATCGATATACAAGAGCTCCCATTCTTGTGATGAAGCACAATTGCGACTTCGGCGATTCTTGAATTGATTCCTTGAAAACTCCTTAAAAACAAATGGTTATATACTTACTAAGGTTTTTGGAAAAAACAGGCGCTTCTTTTCTTTGAAGTACTCAATATATTAAAATATATTAAGCCAAGGTCGATTATTTAGTAGACAAGATGAATATTGAACAGTGTGTACATAATAATTTCAGATAAAATATTTTCTTGTTTAATACTTTTAAGGACATGCTTTTTCAATAGGCAAGTTTGTCTTTTTTAAACTTATTTTTTTTCATGGTTCAGAAAAAAGGTTCAATAACAATTTATTAAGTAAATTTATAATTACAAAAAAAGGTTTTTTTCCAAAATCCTTGTCTTATGAGACGAGTTTGATAAGTGCATTGACTCTATTAAAAACGTTTTCCAGCTAATTTGTATTAAATTTATTTTGGATTATACCCAAAAGTAAATTCATTACTTTACGACAAAAAAACAACCAAAAGTGAGAACTAGAGATTTAATTTCTTACAAACTTCAACATGAAGGCAGATAAAAGCAGATCGTTTAACATTTTAATAAAGGGAAAAATGCTACATCGCTGAGTACCCTTAAAAAACATCTTAACATTAAATTACTGCTGTGTATCTTCAACTATGTTCCTTTAACTTTAAAGTTATAAAAAAAATAGGTCGGAAAAGCCTATAAAGATAAAAGTTTTTGACAGAGCTGTTAAAATACTGAAAGGTTATTAAGGTATATTTTGAAAACCATATACCCATACATACTTTTCTGAATAACAAAAAACAAAAAGAAGTGAAAATTTGTCATGACGACATAAGAAGTCCACCCATGTTCGCATTACCTAATTCTAGAAGACCATAACAGCTGGGGCATACAAGGTGTGTCTTATGATCTTATGCTTCCGCTACGTTACTAGCCTTCCATAGGTATAAAATTATTATTATTTATATATTAAAATCGCTTCAAGATTTCGATAAAAAGATTTATCTGGATTTAAATATAAATATTCATGTTTATTTTTGGGAATACCACGACAAAGTCAGACGCGATAGTTTTCGACCGTATAGTCCCAAATCTTTCACCGTAAAGGCCTATACGCAGCAAAATCTGAAGTTTTGTCATTCCGTGCGAAATATTTCGTGCTGCGTAGACCCCTTAACACTAAAACTATAACAAGAGGCACGTCCGCAAAATAATTGAAATAGTTGCCTTCTGAATGGAAATGGGAATTCTTCTGGACATAATGTGCACGGTTGGTACCATGTAGTGTCTGTCTCTGTAATAAATTCCAAACTATTCTACAGACCCACCTGAAGACCGCTGTTGCTCTGACCATATATTTTTTATAACCTAAAATTTAATCTTATAAGTTTGTAAAGTTATAAAGAAATATTCTACAGCCATTTCCTTTTTTCAGTTTTCTTACATCCCGGGCCTACAGTAAACAAGAGAACAAACCTTAATAAGCTGGGTAACGAGGCACTAGATGCCATCTTAAACCTCCTTCCTCTGGACAAGATGGGCAAATAATATGTTATTTTGTCAGCTCTTCGAATGAGAGAGGCCAAAGAATGAAATGATAAAGACTTCAGTCAGTCACGGATTCTAAAAAGAAACCCTCTCGAGAGTACGGACTACTGTACTCCTCAGAAACACTGTACAGGTCATAGCAATCCAGGAGGCTGGTAGGAATCCATGCATCTAGGCTTAAAGCTCCAAATCATGATTTCTGCAGAAACTGTGGTGATGAGGAGGACCTAGAGACGGTGGAGCACCTTTTCTGTTACTGCCCTGGACTGTGCAGCACATTGTTCCGCTTTCTTAAGGCTCGCGAGGTTTATTCAGGCCGCCGGATGGATGTGACTTTAAGATCATATAGGACACATCCTGAGTGGGGAAAGGGTGGTGTATGGTCCACCCAGCGGTATCACAACGGGCCTATTCTTGGCCTAAGTGAGTTGGGATGCCAAGTCTTAACTGCCGCCCTAACCTAACCTACATCCTTGTGCTGATTGCACGAAGTTTGGCTTTTTTTATTTTATTGTTATTTCTGTTGTTGTTAATTTACAACGGATTCAAAACTTATTTTTCTTTTTTTTATAATAAAAAAAAAGTTTTCTTAAACCAATATGAGTCTTCAAGGAGGTGGAAAGGTGAAAATCCATGACAGCCTGCGTGGGAGTGTTGTCGTGTAAGGAGGACACTCCCTTTGACAACATTCCAATTGAAAAAATATCTGCCGGTGTCCCACCCACATGGCACCCAGAGCCGGCTTAAGGTCAATAAGCGCCCTAGGCCGAATGATTGCCCTGTAAGAGAACTGAACTCTGAAAATATTAATGTAAGGAAGTTACAAAATTTTCTTTTATTTTGAGAGCAAAAAACCGGGACTTAAGATTTGACTTCCTTCGAATTAATTTTATGCAATAAAATATTTTGAAAACATTTATTTTTTTAAAGTTACAAAATAAATTGATCAATTTTAACGGAATGGTGACCCCAAATGTTGGCGCCCTTGACGATCGTACTGGGCGTACCTATATGCTAAAACCGACCCTGCAAGCACCTTGAACTTGGCCGAGTACCATATCAACATATTTCACAGTAATGGACTCTACAATACAAGGTCCTCCAGTGTTCATAATGTTCAAAAGAACCCTTGCAACCACCAAGTGCTGCCAAATTTAAATTAGATTTTCTCATAACATGTTTTACGGATGTGGCTCATGTATGTTTTAAGGCACGTTAAACTCCGATAAAAACTGGGGTAGGGTGCGGAGTATATTGTAGTCGGGATGTCCAGATAATAACTGGTCTACTTGTTATTATTTTTGCTCACACGCGGAACTCTTTATTCTACAAAAGCTGCACACAACGTGCATGACCTCATCAATTTGGCTTAGCTGAAGTTTCTATTTAGGGTGGTTTGGGACTCGAGTGTTGATGTCGTATTAGCTGCTCCAAGACTCTGGCTATAAGTAAAGGCGTAAAGAAAACAAAAAGCTAAGCAGCTAAATGCCAAGCGTATGAAACACCTGAACACACACATACACTTAGAGAGTGACATACACACACACATATACACACACATGAGAGTAGCATACAGGTGCTGTTGCGTGCTCGGGTGTACTTGTTGTTGTTATTGTTGCTGTTATATTGCTATTGGCCGCCAATTTGCCTAGGCTAACTTGGCCAGAACGAACTTGCTGACCATTCGCAGGGTCGTCTGGATTTTCAATTCAGTTGAGTTGAAATCGTGACCAAAGGCGGGCGCGTTTTAAGCCATTTTTTTTATACAAAATTTTACTCTCGCTGAGCAACTAATTAAAAATTCAATTTTTGCACAACATATTGACCAATAACCATTGTCAGCAGGTCCCAGCACACATCAGTGATAAAGTTATTGTCTTTAAGTATGGGCTGTGCCAGCAGCACTCCCATGGTGGCAACTGCAGGCAGTGATATGTTAAAGGCAGCCACACATGTTGCTGACGATGCCAAAGAAAAGGCGGAAAATGCAGTCCAAGGTGTGTGTGTGTGCGTGTGTGTGGCATTTGAAACTGCTTTTAATATTTGGGCGTGACTAGGCGTAACCAGAGCACTCAACAAAAATAAAATACATCCATAAATTCTTAAAACCCAAGCACACGTTATGTGCGTGGTACAGTTGGCGTATACTTAATATATTTTTTCTAAAGTAAACCACACGTTATTATAAAACTAGTGCTACGCTTAGAGACAGGAAAACACGACTTTAAAATACACTGTACCTTTTTTAATTAGTGCATATTCAAAAAGTTAAAATGAAAAGATTTGAGAGCATATTGCGGGGGGGGGGGTCTATATGTGTCTATAAAAAGACTGTAGCTTCTATACAAATAGTTTTATTAAGATTTTATTTTTGATGGAGTTTCTAGGCAAAGGCGTTTGTTAATTCTAGGCTGTAACTTCCAAAGTTTTCAACCGATTTAAACAAAATTTGCAATCACACAAGGGTTTTGAAAAAAGATAGCTCTGTATGGAATATTTTTTGCCGCTTTGTAAGACTTGGGATATATAATGAAACACTGTTGTAGGAGACTGGCTGTGGTATGCCCAATAAGTTCAAAATTCAAAATTATTTTAGCCCTTTGTGTAGCTTCTTCACAAATAGTTTAACGAAAAACTTTTAATAGAGCTTCTAGGAAAATGATTATAATTCCCGAAGTTATCAACAGAGTAAAATGAAAACCGTGAAAGGGTTGTGAAAAAAATATTAGAGAAAATTTGTCAGGACGACATAAGAAATCCATCCACGTCTGTATTACATATTTTTGGAAGACCATAGCGGCTGGGAGCATACCATTTTGCAGCAAGTTGATTTTTATGATTTTGTAACTAACCATCCTTAGTTACAAATTTTTGTTATTTATTTATTAAAATGGATTAAAGATTTCTATAGTCAAAAATTCAAAATTAAGGTTTTTCCTATTTTTTCCTTATAAATTTCATATTAATCACGCAAACATCAATACATACATTTATGTAAAGTCAAAAAATGACACAATTATAAAAATTTCAGTTGAAAGCATATGCAAAACTCTGTATGATTATAAAAATGAACCATTAGCTTTAATGAAAATGTAAATACTAAAAGGGAATAAAGCACAAATAAATAAAATAAATAAATAGTCAAAAATTCAATATATTTTTTTGAATAGACTTGAATTGACAAATTGGACATTACAGCAGATAAAGTGTATCTTTAGATAAAATTAAGATTATCTGGCTCTCATAGTCTCCGAAAAACATTTGTTCAGATACATGGATATGGCTATATCTATATATACTAATAATACATAATAAAATGAGAATCAGAGAAAAAGAAAAAATTGCAAAAGCTCAAGATTTTTATATCGGAAAAATTTTAGGACTTATTAAAATTAAGAAATTCTTAACATTTTCTGAGAAAGAAACATAAAATTCTACTTACCTTTGTTTTCTTATAAAAAAAAAATAACCAAAATTTTAAAACTGAAAAAAATCAAATTAAAAAAAAATTTACGGCTAATAATAAACTTTAAAATTTTCTTAAAAAATCTCAAGATTAGCAAATCAGAAAAAATTATACTAAAATTTAAACAATTTTACAATTTTCAAAGAAAGTCAGAAACTTAAAATTCTAAATAATCAAATCAAAGATTTACGGCAAATTGACAAAAAAAAAATAGTTCAAAATTTTTAAAGTACAGAAACTGCAATTTTGATTTTTTAAGATTTTCACAACTTTCCGCATTAATTTTTCTTGTCGTATATAGAATAAAATAGCCGAGAATAGCAAAAGAAGATAGATGATAGGGTCCCGCTTTCTACTCTTTATATATACACGCACGAACTTATAATACTCTTATACCTTCGGTACAGGGTATCCATAATAAAAATGTTATAAAATGTTAATTATGCGTAATGTATGTTTTAGACCCACTGAGATATTTGCAATTTGCACGAAAGTCTAAACATAATAAAACATATTTACTCTATAATTAATGGAACCACATGTAGGGAGCTCCTTCACGCTATCTTTATACGCATCATTGTTTGGTTAGTCATTATTCGAAGGACAAGCGTTTTATTAATGTGGATATTAGTGTCATTGAACCCAAATGCCAGAAAATAATGAATTATGAATTTATTTTTATAACTAGCTACATCCACAACAATAATGGCCAATACTTATATGGCAAATTATGGGCATTAACCTGCGCAATGCTACGTAATGAAGGACAATTGGCTCTGACAGTAAAATTCATTAAGCATGGGGTACATGTTCGTGTACATACAATCTTAAATATTTGTGTGTATACTTGTATTTATAAAGGTTAAGTATGCAAAAGAAATGAGCTTTTAGCGTGTCGAAGGTCTGAAAAAAATTATAAAACTAACTTTTAAAGTGTTTTTCAGATCTTTAAAGTAGTTGAATTCTATTTATAAATTTGTATCTTGCTTTAGATTGATTTTTTAGTCTAAAAACCTGTATGCAGCAGTACGAAACGCTTCCGAACAAAAACTGCAGCATTAGTGCTTTAGGTACGAACAGTGTGGCCCTATTCAGGAAATATCATATTTTTCTGGTCTTTCTTTTTTGGTTTTTATGAAATTAACAATAAACTCAAGTATTTTGTTTGCCAATTGTATATGGTTACAAGTGCTAAGTAAAAAAATTAATTGTTGCCAACGATTATGCAACGATTTCTTCTATCTGCCATATTTTTTAAGAACTTCCCTACTAAACGTAGAGCTACTCAGCCAGTCAAACTGCCGAAATAAACTTTATTATTTGGGATGGTTCTAGTCGGGTGACATCGACATCCTATGACCGTCAAAGAATGATACCCTTCTCTGGCAAGAGCATGACACTTTATAAGTATGTGTTGGGAGGATTCCTCATTAATCTCACAGAACCTACAGGTGTTAGAATCCGAGTTGCCCATATTGATCAGATGTTATAATAATAATAGAAATTATTGTGTGGCAAAAACTGAGCTCCTGTGCTATATCAGTAAGTCTTTTCATATCAGGAAAATTGTAACCGGCGTTGGTACAGGCAGGAAAATCCGGGCCCGGGGGGAAAATGTACCGGCACCTCTATTACACCTTTAGCTTGAATCGCGATAGTACGACATAAATTACACCGGGCCCCTGAAAAAACTCCGTGCCCGGGGGAATCCCCCCTTCGCTCACCCCACTCGTCGGACCAGGGTACAGGGTATGTTAGAGTTGAGTAGGCAGAACTATAGCACTCTCATTATGCAACACTATCATTGCTATCCTCCAAACCAACTCAAAAATACATAGTGTTTAAATAACCAATTTCATTGATGCCTTTACAGATGTAAGCCATACCATAACCGATACTATAGACACGGCCAAGGAAACAGTAGGTACTGCCGTAGCGGGCCTAACAAATGAACTGGGCACATCCTTCAAAGATGGCAGTCAGGCATTGGACGAGGCAAAGCACAAAATTCTTGAGGGTTTGCACTTGGAGTCGTCCAAAACAAATGCAACAGCTATTGCCGATGTAGAAGCGGAGCCAAGCACATCGCGTGCACCTACACCCACCATCGATGCGCTCCCATCAGAAATTGCAGCAGATGCAGATAGTCTAAAAACTTGCACACCAGAACCGGAAATTGAGCGTGCGCTGGCCAATAGCACGGCTAATGAAGAGGAAAGTCCACCCACGCCCAAGCCAACCTTAGCAGAATTGGCACAGCTCAGTGCCGAAGTGTTAGCAACTGGTGGTACAGATGGTACCACTGATGCTGTTGCTAATACAGCTGATGCCAGTGCTACAACAACAACAGAAGCTACAACGGAAGTGGAGTAAGTAAGCCAAGTGAGAGCACTCAACGTACACCAACTCGTAGATCCCAGCTGCACCTTGGAATTGACGCGTAGTTTGTAGCTTTTGTAGTTTTCATAGCATTTTTAACTGGTAGTTTGAAGTACAAATATATTATTATTATATTATATCTATATCGATTATTATTGCTCCATTTTTCCTCTGTCTCTTTCTATTGAACTCTATTTCTAACAATACTGTAAATAAATAATTTGTTTTTAAATGTACATAACCAATATATTAAAAATGTTTTTGCCTTTAATTCATTGCAAGCCAACAAAGCAAATAACTAACAAGAAACGCAACAACATATCTTGTACAAAGTACGTAGTAGTTTATTTAATAATAATTTAATAATTTATTAAAATATAAAGTTATAACCACACACACACACACACACACTAAATACAGACATATGTACACAGCAGCGGTCAAAATAATAATATCGTTAGTTTTTATTAGTGGTCTTATACTTAATCCTAAGACGATCAAAATGTAAAGAACTTCTAAGGTCCTTGGTCCCCTTGTTGGAATGTACTACGTACCAAAAAACTTTGGGTTTATGACACAGACAAGACACGGAGTGTTTGGAAAAAATGTTTAACTCAAAGTGTATAACTTTTTCAATTAAGCCCCAAATGGATTACTTGTTGCATGATAGTTAGCCTTACTATTTTGACCGTAATTGTACATATGTATGTACATACTTATGTACTAATAACACCTACACTGCTACCCACACATATTCATATAACTTACAAATACCGAAAAAGAAATCAGTTTCTAACGCAAATCATACATACACACAGACGTTGGCGAAGTAACAGCGATGAAGATGGCCGACGTCCCAGCACCACAGAATGGGAGAAATTTGCAGATCAATTGGCCCACAGTCGCAAATTTAAGCCCTACGAGAGTTTTGTGCACAACAAAAACCAATTTTCAGTATATCAGGATTATACAACGCTACGCGATAAGCCTGGTCATTATGATGGCAGCTTTAGTGATGGAAATACACTCACCAGTCTTTCACTGTCCAGCTTGTCCAGTGCACATCTGACGCCTGCCAATCTAACGCCGGCATCAACGCGTCGCAATGAAAGGGAATTTGCCAAGTTAGTTGCCTGTGAGCAGCCATCAAGTGTGTCGCGTGCCAGTTCAAGGCTATCGAATGGGGGCGGTCGTGCCTTTGACTTCAATCCGCAGCGTGAGCGCGTTAATCTGCCCATTACAACGACAATTGTAGGTAACGCTAGCAGTCGCATTATGGGTTCGACTACAACGAAGCGAAGTAGTAGCTGGATCAAGCATGAACCAGTTTTAGAAGAGCGGGAGCAGCATTCACCGGTAAGAGCCAGACGCGGCTCAGCAGGCCAGTCAATAGTATATGCGCCTGTAGCAATAAATAGAACACCTGTGATCAGTCATCGCGTGATAAGACCAGAATCTGTCTTAAATACTCCACCCAGATCCAGAAGTCGCGCTTCAGTGCACTCCATTGAATCTATAAATAAGAAAAGGGAAATTAGAGCTGACGGCACGCCCTTAAGGTCAGTTAAAATGCATGCTAAAACTGTTTTGGAAGCAGTGGAATTACTGGCTCAAGCAATGCCCTTGGCTACAGCCGCGTCCCTTACTTCTTTAGTGCACACAGATGCACACAATAAAAAGACTCTTCATGACACCCCCTCCAAACTTATCATGGCCGAGGCGCGGCGAGCCAATAATGCAGTCACACCAAAGCGTTCTCCCTCCCTGCCACGCACACCAGCAAAGCTAACAAGAAAGGGTACCAATTCTACAGCAGCGTCGACACCCAAAAAAAATGTTACAAGCCGTACTCAATCTCGCTCCTCACACTCATCAACAACCAGCAGCGGTGGTGTTGTAATACATTCCAGTTTTAATACACCCAGCACTTTGTCTTTATCACCCGACCATGTGGCAGAATTGGAGGCAGCCTTGGCGCGCCTTGAAGGCTTAAGGGTCACCAACACTGCAACGCATACTTGCCTAGCAGCACGTTCGCCTAATATTGTGCGACGTACCTCCAATAGTTCGGGATTTTTAAATTCGGCACAAACATCCCCTTGGGTTTCGCGCAAGGATTATAACAATAAGGAGAATAGACCGTCTTCATTCATAGCGGATCTCAGTTCCGTTACGCCGATACGGCGCGATAAGTCGCCTGTGTCGCCGTACAAATTACGCGAACGTTGTGAAATTTGTTATAATAAATATGTGATTAATGAATAAGAAATGGCGCACGTGCTGTTAATTAAGTCTCTTTGCTTTAATTTGGCAGCAATAATTGGCAATAATGTATGAGGTCAGTAATTCGCAGTAGATTGTGAATTAATTTGCTTACGACAAACAGGTTGGGCGCGCAAATGGCGCACAGCGTTGCCACTAGGCTAACAGCTGTTTGTTTACACATGTGGCAGCACTCACTTGTAGAGTGGCTGTCGCCGCAGCACGAACAAAAGCAGCTGCGGAAAATCAATTTTTTTTAAAGAAAAATGCAGTGACGGAAAAACTCCTCGTTTGGCTACAGTTGTAAATAATTTAGCACAATGCCCAGCAGCTTGCTCTTTGCCACCAGCAGTGAAGGTCGTGTATATACACTCTCCACTAGCTCAGCGGCATGGCGTGAGTTTCCTTATCTAGGACTGGAGTTTAAGAAAATCTCGTCTGTCCCCAACCACATGTGGGCTATTGGAGGGGATCGACAGGTATATGTGCATGTTCACGGCCTCGATGTACCCATACGCGTAAAGGAGGAGTCCTATGAGAACGAACGTTGGTTGCCCATTGAAGGCTTTGCAAAAACTATGCTGCCTACTGACCGTTACAAGTACTCTAATGCCGATGGCACTATTGAGCGCAGTGTGGATAAAATACGTTTGCCTTCTATGGCGTGGCAATGGGATGGTGATTGGCATTTGGACTTGGAGCTTGATGGCCAACAGTTACCTGAAGATGGCTGGATGTATGCTCTGGATTTTCCAGCATCGTATTCAATAAAGAAGTCGTGGAACTCATATGTGCGTCGTCGTAAATGGGTACGCTACAGGCGCTATGCTGCGCTGAACAGCTGGTGTGCGGTAGCTCCACTGCATAAGGATCCCACCCAGGAGCCTTTTATTGATGTAGCTATTGGTGGCACAAATGTTCCCAATGCACCGGCCGGTACTCTCTGCGTATGGGCCATTACTGCACATGGCAGAGCCATGTTTCGCACTGGTGTAAATGCCTCAGCGCCAGAGGGACTACGTTGGACAGCCATAAGTACCCCAGCAGGCAGCGAGTTGGCACAAATAAGCGTGGGACCAACTGGACTTGCATGGGCTGTGCTGTATAACGGTCGTGTCATAGTGCGTAGTGGCGTTACACGAGAGAATCTGTCAGGTGAAGCGTGGTTAGATGTTAAGTCGCCAACAACTTCAACTAGCTCAGATGCGCCCAATGGAGGACTTCGAATAATGCAAGTCTCTGTGGGAACTGATGCTATTTGGTGTGTTACCAATGATCATCATGCATGGTTTCGACGCGGCATTAAGGGTGAGGCGGCGGGCATAAGTGAGGATGCTGCGATAGGCAGAGGTTGGGTGGAAATGGTGGGCAATATAGCCATGGTATCCGTTGCGCCCAACGATCAGGTATACAAAATACTAATGCTATGTTTACACTATCTAAAATACATCTTGTGTTTGCTTGTATAAAAAAAAAGTGTAAACACAGCTCTAGCTACGTATGCTCCTCTTTTAAATCATACTCATTTCTTTTTAACAGGTATTTGCGGTAGGAGCAGCCGACCGTGCTTTGTACATTCGCTCTGGAGTAACTTCAGCTGATCCGACGGGAAAAAAATGGCGTCAAATACAATGTTCAATGCAAATGAGCCGTACTTCTAGTTCAATGTCCATCGTTTCACGCAAAAGCGGCAGTAGTTCAACGCCTGGTTCAAAGCATCAAAGTTTTTCCAATTTGTATTTAAAGGAGAAAGAGAAGGGCATTGTAGAAACCTGTGCCGTAATAGAAACTGTACTGCATAGTCCATCCTCTTCGGGTAATGGTGCAGGACGCCTAAAAAACGAACGCTGGAAACTAAGTTCCGACTCTCCACCAAGCATTGGCAGTCTGAACCTTAATGAGCGCCATAAACGTCGTACGACAGCCATCAAGGAGTCCCCACATGCTTCCAGTGCTCCAGCTGCAGAGATTGCTGTAATAACAGGAAAATTTGAGACTCAGTTAAAAAATCCTCGTGCATGGTCGCCCGTACGCAGCGTAGGTTCAGTTGTCGGCACTGAGGCTCACCCAGAAAGTGACTCTGCAGTGTTTGAGTCGGACTCAACGCATCATGGCTCTGATGCATTTCTTGGTGAAGACGATGATCATGCTGGTTCACAATTTTGGACAGAATGTGAAATTATGTGGAGCTGTGTCACAGCTGGTGCGGTTACAGTTGATACCAATAACATGCCTAACTGGTTCAATGAACAGCTGGCCAATGATGGCAAGGTAGATGTAAATGCCAACTGGCGTAAGGATATCTTGGCTAAATTAGAGCATCGTCAACTGAACTTGACTAAACTGCAACAGGCACAAAATTACCAAAAGGCTATTGAGCTGTCTTCTTGGATTAAGTCTGCAGATGCACGCTATCAGCGACCTGGTGGAGATTATGAAGATTGTCTTATTGAGCTTGAATGGGTTAGTAATGCGGACAGTTCAGCCAGTGGTGACTCTGGTACATTTACTGTACTCCATCCTGATGGTGCATCGACCAAAATACAGTTTCCACTTTCGGATATAACCTGTGTTCAATGCTGTAGTGAACCTGGAGCACCACGTCTTGCCATACATGCTCCTCACTTGCCAGTTAATTGTACGCCGGTTAAGATACAATTTCATAGTGATGCAGAAATGGAGGATTGGCTGTCACATTTATCTTCTGTTTGTAGTCAAATTAATGTTTTGATGGGCAAGCCAGCTAGCAATGCGATATGGGTGACTAGTGAGTTGGGCGATGTTTTTGTTTTTGATGCGGCTAATATGAAAGCTCAACAAATGTCTAAAACCAGCGAAGGAGGTGGATATGTTGAACGCATGGATGTTTCCACTTGTGAAACGCCCTACTATAATACACTTTACAATGGGTAAGCTAATTAAAGCAGTTTTGAAAATTAACATTGAATTTAACAACCATAAGCCTTAAGATTCCATTAAGATAAAACGACGCAACAAGCATTATTACATTATAAATTATGTTTTTGATGGTTCTAGCATGCCCTACGGAACGGAGTTGGATATTTCTGGATGTGTCTATGACGATGCCGACCAAATTCGGTTTGACTTGCAGTGCCATTCCAATATTAAAGTTTTACTTCCTCATCGTGTTGAAAAGTATCGAGTTATTGCCATGCATCTAAATCCGCGTTTCAATGAACGCACAACTGTGCTCAATACCATGAAAGATTCGGAATGGTTAGAGGAAATACGTAATGATAAAATGGTATTTGCACCTGGTGCCACATTTACTGTAAAAATTAAGTAAGTACCCAATGAGTCACTAGACTGGATTGAACACTGTCACTAATTTTCGCTATCATTTATAGAGCACTTGCGAAGCATTATCAGATAACTGTAAATAATGTACACTATGCTGATTATAAGTATCGAACGGATCCCGAGGCTGTCACCTGTCTCTTTGTGAGTGGGCGCGTTAAGCTCTTTAACATATTATATCGCTGCCCCACGGTAATTGTGTCCACGCAGCAAATGCATTGGCGACAAATGGGCGGTCATGTTAAGAAAGTTTACAATAGCGGCGTGGATGTGGTCTGGGGTATTGCGTGTGATAATACTGCTTGGGCCTACAACGGCGGTTGGGGTGGTACGTTCCTAAAGGGCCTGGAAGGCTCTGGCAAAATTAATACAATGATTGATACGCACACTTACTATGTTTATGAAAACCAACGTTGGAACCCCATAAGTGGATTTACGACTAAAAGTCTGCCCACAGATCGTCACATGTGGAGCGACGCAAGCGGACGGCAAAAGCGCAGCAAGGAGCACACAAAATTGCTCTCGACACATTGTGAGTGGATATCTGATTGGATAATAGACTATAATATACCCGGTGGTGCCGACAAGGAGGGCTGGCAATATGCCATCGATTTTCCTGCCTCCTATCACGGTCACAAAAAACTCACCGATTGTGTGCGACGACGACGTTGGATGAAAAAATGCCGACTGACAAGCAGTGGACCTTGGCAGGAGCTCAGCCATTCTAAGATACTCGATGCCGCTCTACAAGTGCTAGACGACGATGTAGATAGCGCACAGGATGTAGATGATGTGCCTGTTACAGCATGGGCTATTGCTTCCAATGGCGATGTGCTAATCAGGCATGGTGTGACAACTTCTAATCCTCGCGGTGATACTTGGGAACATATTGCCAGTGAACAGCCATTAGTGGCCATAAGTGTGGGTCCTACAGGCCAAGTTTGGACCGTTGCGCGCAATGGTATGGTATTCTTTCGTTACGGTATAAGCAAGCAGAACCCGTGCGGCGATGCTTGGCAACAAGTGGAGGCACCTCCCGGCACCATATTTAAGACAATAAGTGTGGGACGCGCTGGTATTTGGGCTTTGGATAATCAAAATCGTTTGGCCGTACGCAAAGAGATAACGAAAACCTTTCCAGAAGGTTCACATTGGCAATTTTTGCACAATGCACCAAATGTGCCGCCACACACGGATACACACTGTGGATTTAGATCTGTTTCTGTGAGCCACGAGGTTTGGGCAGTGTCCCTAAATGGTGTTATATGCAGACGCTGCGGCATAACTAAGGAAAATCCTATAGGTGCCGGTTGGAACTTGGGCATTGCGGTATGTAAATATGATGATTCCAAATACACTTAATTAGTTAAAAGCTAATAATATTTTTTTTACAGGGGCAATGGCACCATGTCTCCGTCGAAGGTTATATATAAATATAAGTCATTCCGCGCTTAGTATTGTTTGATTCATTCCGATAGTATCGACAGCTGTAAATGTATTAATTTATTAATTAATTTTATTGTTTAATTATCTGGTCGTCTACTCTGAACATAAAACTTGTGTTATATTTCAACTTACACTTTATCATTACGTACCACGTATTAATTTATACAACAGTTATATAATTTATAATGACTTTATTATTGTTAAATTTTTTATAATTTTAGTTTTAAAACCATTTAAAATAAGCTTATATTTTAATTCATTTTGATGATTTTGTCAAACGACAAATAAGTTTCTAAAAGCGATATATATAATAATGTGTAAGCCAAAAGTATATTCCATATTTATTGTATCTTATTTAAAACAATTAACTTTTGCTAATGTAAAAATTTATAAATGTGAACATTATTTAAATAAATGCGCCAAAGTTTGTGACGATATTTATCGACATTGAGTTTTACAATCGAAATAAAATGAAAGTTGGCATTTTGCTCACAGCGTTGCCACACGGCCTAGCAGCTTTTAATATTTTATTTTAAAAAATATATACAAACATTTTTGGCATTTTAACTAGATATAAAAATTTTTCTCACTTTAGGCCACTAAATTGCCGCAAATGGCTAAAAATGCATTTATCAAAAAAACTTAAGCAAATGTGAGTGGGCTACAGATATGCGCAATGTTTATTTTCAAACCAGCGCATGGCCCGCTATTTTATAACCCCTTGTGGGGTAAGCTTCATTGATTGCATTGGCAACGCGTGCCTGTGTTTTGCCTACGTCGTGCTCGTCATAATTTCTTAGTTCTCATTCTATTTAACTATATTTTGTTTGATCGCACTCGTTCATAGTTCTCGCAAATTGCTTGTTTTACTGCAGCAAACAAAACTCGCGTTTATCGCATATTTTTAGCACAGTTTCATTTAAACGCTCACTTTACACACTTGGTTTTCCTACATCGTCGCAGCTTAATTGATTGGTATTGTCGCTTTGTTACGTACGTTTGGGCTTCATTGAAGTTATTTTACGGTTTTTACGCAATGGCTTCGTCAATTTACGGCAATGTTGAGAAAGGACCACCAATTGAGGTTTTCGCATTGACTCAGGCCTTCAAGGACGATACGAATCCCAACAAAGTCAATTTATCGGTGGGCGGTAAGTAGAGCAAAACAAAAATTTCTATAAAGTATCTGTGTGCACTTGTTAATCTTTTTCGTACATATGTGTGTAGTTGCATGTATTTTTTTCAATTTGTTATCTTTTTATTCCGCATTCTACGTTTTGCATCGGCAAAAGTTACTTAATAAGCAAGCGGCTGGAGGTCGTTTTGGAGGTCAAATGCGCCAGTGAGATTTGCTTACGTCTTTTTGTTTTGATTTTGTCGTCATAGGGTGTAAGTGTGTGAGTGAATGGACATAGATGTGTATGTGTGCGTGTAATTGTGTGTAGACAAAGTGTAAAAATACTGGGGCCGGGCGCTGTGTGTTTTGGTCTTGGAACTCAACCAACTCGCCCCCAGCAAGCTGGGCATTTATGAAACAGCCCTAATAGGCATAAACCTACGCTAAGTATGGGGTCTTATAAAATAAAACAATAAGAAAATCGTCTTGAAACACCATCCAAACAAAAGTTCTGGTCAAGGTCCTGGCTTGGACAGATTATTATTATTATTATATACAGCAATATTACAAATACAAATTACAAATCTAGCTTAGGGATAAAGGGTATAGCACTGGCTACTAAGGCCTTTGGCTATAAAAGACAACGGCGTGGACAAATGTTTTAAGCAATTGTTTCTTAAGCAACACTGACATAGAAAGACCATTACAGGACGTCGTATCGCAGATTAGGGAGATGGCCAAAGCTCTGGCAGAAAGAGAATGGGACTCGGTGTCCGGTTGTCGCATCTCCCGAGCACTCTGGCCAAGGTATAATCTATGGCGAACATCGGAACGCCTGCGCTTCTATAAAAACAGGATCAGGATGATGGTAGGAGTTGTAACGGGGCAATGCACCATTGGCCATATGGCTGAGAGGCTGTTCCCCATCAGGAGGAGACGGAAAGCATGCAACACCTGCTATGCGACTGCCCGGCGCTTCTAAGAAGACGAACCCAGTTTTTGGGTAAACCATTCTTTGAGGATCTGGGTAGTCTGGCTCACATGCCCATGGCGGATCTGCTGAGTTTGTCGAATCCGCAAAATGGTTTTTTAATAGGAGTGACGTAGATGAATAGGGATGCCCTACAGTTTTTGATCCTCCTACACCCCTCCCCATACCCTTCTCCAATTCCTTCCTCCTTTCTCTCACAATTAGGCAACACAATGGACCTCATGGTCTCTGGGTGATCTCAGTCACTGACTGAGCTGCCTACTCAACCAACCAACCAACCAACACTATCTTATGTATAATATACATGCATGTGCTTGTACATACATATGTACGTAAATTAATCAGCAGCTTAATCCAGGGAAAAGGAAATTTTGAATATCTTCTTAGAGGTACGGCTCAGTAAGCAATAACAGTGTGAATAAAATTTGAGTTTCGCCAAAAATAATTTTTTTGTTCCGCTTCTAATGAGATGCATACATAAATAGATGTATAGTGTGTATTGAAAAGCTTTCTAGCTGCTATTTTCGTATGTTGCTTCTTTCATTATGCCTCCTAGTTATTATATTTTGAATTCTAATATATTAACGATTAAATATTGTTATTGGTTGATGTTGGATGGTTGGATCATCACGTGTTGTACCGGTTCGCTGATAAGCCTTGCCATTGAACTTGACCAAAAGACAGCAAAATAAAAACTTGCCACTGAAAATTTGCATACATATTTAAAAGTTGTTTATTTACACGAGCTTAAGATGAGCGCATTCTGTCAGAGATCATTGAACTTGGTTGGCAGTTTTCTGATTATTATTTTATAAGTTTGCGGTTTTATATTAAAAAAAAAATACTTTTATTTACGGTTCGTTTCATCTTGTTGTTTGCTTTCAAATTTGACACTTTTTCTTTTTAAACAAATTCTGCTTAAGTTAAATATTTTTTTATCCACGGGTGGTTTTCGGGTCCGGACCCCCCAAAAGTTGAAAAACTGGGTTGACAGTTTTTTGCGAGCTCTGATATATGTAGTACATTTTACATGTTGAAGAGCGACCATTTTCATAGTCACTTTTACGTGTTGTTCGGTTTTTAAACGATCCACGACTGTTTAAAAACCAAACCAACAGATGGCCCACCCTATATATTATTCTTAGACATTATTACATTTCTGTTCCGAAACCCCAATACAATAATACAATATTTAAATTTCTTAAAAATTTGAATCACGTTCAATGAAGCATAAGAGTCTTCATATTACTCAGAATTCGATTTAAATACAATTTAAACCGAGCTAAATTCTTTTCTGGCATTTCCACTTTATTTTACAGAATTTTATGCAAATTGAAACCTTCACATTTAATTGCTTTTAAATAAACAACAAATGCTCTCTAATTGTTAAAATTTTTGCTGCTTCATAGTTACTGTTTGTAAATAATGTGCATTTTTTTTTCAATTAGCAATATGCAAATACAGTTGAACTTCCATATAACGAATTTGCACGGGAGCAGAAATTCGTTACAAGCAGTTCAAAAGAGCAGTGTGCTTGAAATAAATTCATAATATGAAAAAGTTGGTTGTAGAGGTGCTGTTTGTAGGTTCAACTTTAGTTCGACTGTATTACGTAAGGTGGAAATTGAAGTGTACACTACAAACTTTGGTTCGATACTTTGGTCTCGGCAACTTAAGCCATAAATTCACTAGAGATAAGCCAGAAAGTCATGATAACGACGTCACGATGATAAAATCATGAGGACACGACGTGCCATAAGCTGTAAAAGTAAATGAAACAGTGCTACTAATTAAAATAGGTAAACTACAAAATAAAACTATATTTGCATTTACTTTCGATATCAAAAGAATTAAAGAAATTTTTTATAGTAAGTAACTCAACCAGTGACGTAGATAGCTTTTTTCGCTATATCTCATTTTTCTCAATAAATTTTATTGGATATTTTCAAAAAGAATTGGGTGCATTGATCGCCTTGATACGCTATATTATATGATAAAACAAACATTCTCCAGCCTTACTACAAATGCAACAATAGATACCTCATCAAACAGAACCATATGAAAATAATTTAAATTTTAGTATATTGTACAAAACTATTCTTCATTAGTTTTCTTTTAACCCTTTTCTTTTTCTACCATAGCCTATCGAACAAATGATGGCCAGCCATGGGTATTGCCGGTAGTACGCAAGGCCGAAATTAGTATAGCATCGGACGAGCAAATTAATCATGAATATTTGCCAGTCACGGGTATGTAATTAATATTTTTTAAATAACCAAGCTTAGAATTAACTTAAATTACCATTTCCTTTAGGTTTGGAATCATTTACACGAGCTGCAACTGAATTAGTGTTGGGTGTGGACTCACCTGCAATAAAGGAGAATCGTGTAAGTATATTTTTTTTGTATAAACAATTTACTTAACTACAATTTCATCTAACATCTTAACATCAACAAAACTAATTGTTTCCTTTTTATAAAACCGCAGGCCTTTGGTATTCAAACCATATCCGGTACTGGTGCGCTACGCATCGCCGCTGAATTCCTGTTTCACCAGCTAAAACGTCATACAGTTTATTACTCTAATCCCACCTGGGAGAATCATCACAAGATATTTGCTGATACTGGTTTCACCAAACTGCATTCGTATCGTTATTGGGACCCAAAAATGCAACAGCTGGACTTTGCGGGCATGATGGCTGATTTGGAGGAGGCACCGCCAAATTCTGTTATTATTCTGCATTCATGTGCCCACAATCCCACTGGCGTTGATCCACTTAGGGAGCAATGGCAGGAAATTGCCCTTTTAATGAAACGCAAAAGGCTTTTCCCACTGTTTGATACAGCCTATCAGGGCTTTGCCAGTGGTGATCCCGATCATGATGCTTGGGCCGTTCGTTATTTTGTGGACTGTGGCTTTGAGCTGCTTGTAGCACAATCCTTTGCAAAGAATTTTGGTTTGTATTGTGAACGTGTGGGTAATTTGACTGTGGTACAACAGAGTCCAGCTACCAGGGACAGCATACACTCACAAATGACGCTGATTATTCGCGGCCAATACTCTAATCCACCCGCTTATGGAGCACGTATAGTATCTAAGATTTTGAACACGACGGAGCTGCGTGAAGAGTGGATGGAGTGTATTAAGACCATGTCCAGCCGTATAGAAGAGATGCGTAACGCTTTGCGTGATAGACTTAAAAAACTGGGCACACCTGGCATCTGGGATCATATTATCAACCAAATTGGCATGTTTTCCTATACAGGCCTGAATGAAAGTCAAGTACGTGTGCTGATCAATGAATATCACATTTATTTGCTCAAGACCGGTCGCATCAACATGTGCGGTTTGAATACTGGAAATATTGATTATGTGGCAGAATCTATACACGCGGCTGTTGTTGGTTCAACAAAGCCTTGCCCCTGTGACCACAAGTTGTAAATGATTTGTTTATATGTTTATACAAATTTAGGGATTTTTATGAGAACACACATCATAAAACAGGAAAATATATTGGCATATTTCTGCAACATAATTGCAATGCGCACAACAGTAACTAAAGCAATGAATTTGTAGGTTCCTTAAAAATCAAACAATGCATATATGCATATATAAATATAAAATGTTATAATTTAGTAAAAGTTTGATATTTTGCAATATTAATATTTATTGCATTTTGTTGCATCATACCAATTCGAAAGTAAAGGCAATTGTTTTAATAGCTACTTAAGCAACAAAAAAAAAACAATATTGCTATTAGAATGCATTTAAATTTGAATTAAAACCAAAATTAATCGCAAACAGTGTAATTATTATATACAAAATATGCATTATGAACGTTTACAGTATACCTTTACATACATATTATATACAAGTAAATTTATACAAATGCTGCGAATGTGCAGCCAAATCGTTGTAGCATTTACCGACAATATGTATGCTGTAGTTTACCTAAAATATAACTAGAATAAAATGACTTCAAAAATTAAACTAGTGCTTTTATTCAAACTTTGGTTATGGTAAAGTCGGGCTGCAAAAAGTTGCAAGACTTAATTTTTAACTGGCACGTTTCTCTAATATCGATGTTATTTTCAGTAGTCTGGCAGCACTTCTACAACATATGTTGTAGCCGTTTCCTTGTGAATGGCACTTAAATACACGTGCGGAGTATTGTAATTGCACTAGTTTTGGTTTCCTTAATGCAAAGTTTTTTTAAATTTAATTAAACAATGTCGGCAGCAGTAGCTAAAGCTGTGCAAATCAATGCACCTTTACAAAATAAAAAGATAATGTTCAATGACGACGGCAAAGTTGTGTCTAAGCATTCAAAAAGCAAACACAAAAATGAAAAGCGTGCAAAATTTGAGCCTTTAAAGCCACAACATAACGCTTCGCAGCACCATAAATCGCTTCTTGAAGATGACAAAATAAAAAAACCACAGAAAATAAAGTTCAACGAGGATGGCATAGAGGAAGAATTCTCATCAAGCAAAAATAAACCAGCAAAGCAAACTAAACTAGTGACAAAAAAGCAGCAGCTAGAAATTGCAGAAAGCAAACAGTTGCCCAATAATAAATTGCTTTTTGATGAAAAAGGTGAAGTTAAGAAGCCAGTTAGAATAAAATTTGATGAAGATGGATCCGAAAAAAAGATAACCGATGCTACAGACAGTTCAAACAGCGATGAGGAGGAAGATGAACAAGGCAACCGTGGTAAGAATTCAAAGCAGGCGTATTCCAAATATAATGATCATGATGATGCACAAAAGAAATGGTATAATGTGGTAGGTACAATGTAAGCCATGTTTAATACCAATTTAATTTATCTTTTATTACATCTTTTATTTTAAGTTTACGCAATATCCTTGCAGCGATGAGGTTTTAGATATGAAGGAAAACGAGCAGCTAGAGCTTTTCAATCTATGCAAGAGCTCTTTCGAGGCTGAGAAGACAGTTTTTAACAAACGTAGGAAACTCAAGTATGCTTAATATTGTTATAATTAATATTAATCGTAATAGGCAACCCATCCGACGGTCGGTGGCTACAAACGGCCTTGCACAAGGGCACAGCAAAGGATCGTGCAAATGCAGGCGCCTTGCTCGTTACCAATAATCCCGTAGGTAACTTGGAGGCTCTTTCCACTCTTATTGGTTTTTGCAAACTTTCAAACAAGGCTAGCAATGATTGTATTAGCGTAGTAACTGATCTATGGCAGGAGGTGCTATTACCTCCGCAGCGTAAATTATTGTCAGTGCACACTCGTGGTGCCGATTGGAAACAACTAAAAAAAGATGAAAGCATTAAAAAAGAGCAACAACGTCGTATATATGCATACTGGTACTTTGAGAATGAACTAAAGGAGCACTATTTTGGTAAGCTCTTGAATTTATGCAATTCGGTACATACAATAATGATATTCTACCCATAGAGTACCTCAAAAATCTCATGCAGTGCCTGCAAACTGGACAGGAGCACCACAAAAACTCTGCCATTGTTTCCGCTGCGCGTTTGTTGTCCTATGCCCCAGAAAAGGAGCAATTGTTGCTTACGATGCTCATAAACAAGCTTGGTGATCCTGTACCTAAAATAGCGTCCAAGGCGTTACATCATCTAAGCGACGTGGCACATCGTCATCCTAATATGTGCGGAGTTATTGTAGCCGAGGCAGAGAAACTGCTATTCCGTAATAATATATCCGAACGCGCTCAACACTTCGCCTTATGCTTTCTAGCTAGCATTGCACCTTCTGGGCGCCCCGAGGTATGCACCAAACTGGTCAATATATGCTTTGCTTTGTTTAAAGTACTTGTGCAAAAGGGAGCTGTTAATAATCGCGCCATGCAAGCAATACTACGCTGTCTGCAAAATGCTATACTAGAAGCACAGCCAGTTAAAGGCAGCACTGAGATACTTAACAAGGAAATGCAGGATACAATCTATCGTTTGGTGCATTTAGCAGATATACGTGTTTCGGTGCAGACGCTTGGACTGTTGCTACAATTGATTACCGTGAAAACCGAAAAGTCTGATCGGTTTTATAACGCTTTATACATAAAGTTGCTAGATTTGAATCTGATTAATATTGGCGCCAAGACTGCTGCTCAGTTGTTACATATTGTACATCGTGCAATACACATTGACTCGCACATAGCCAGAGCCCAAGCCTTTATAAAGCGTCTGCTACAGCTGGCGCTCTATGCTCCAGCACATATTGCAGCTGGCTGTTTAATCGTGCTGCATAAGCTGCTACGTATGAGAAAAGAATTAACTGGTGGTTTGGGAGATGCTCAGCCGACAGCACAAAAGGTGACAGCAGCAGATGCCGAATTAGATAAGTTTGACAGCGATGGCGAGGAGAAGTATGCGGATGTCAGCATCGATGAGAAGTCCAAGAAGGAAAATAAAGAGATGCAGGAAGATGTCAAAAATGAGCACGCTGAAACTCTGGCTACACCGACACCGGGCAGCTCCTGGCATCATGCTAATGTTGCAGCTGCGCCTATTGATGCAAAAGTGCGTGATATTGATACCTGCAAATACGATCCGTACCATCGTGTGCCAGCCTTTGCTGGCGCTTCTTATGCCTTGCGAAACGAGTTACTTTTACTTCGCCAGCACTACCATCCCACCTTGCAGGTTTTTGCAGAGCAGATTTTAACGGGTAAGTAAATAAACAAATCTTTCCTAAAAGATACACAGATCAAAATTTAAAAATATAATTCACTCACAGAGCAACGCATTGATTACTATGGCGATCCTTTACGTGATTTTGGACTTCCTTACTTTTTGGAGCGTTTTGCTTTCAAAAATCCCAAAAAGCTTGACAATCAAAAGGCAGAAAACGTTGAAGTGGCACGTAAACGTTACACAGCGTATGGCACTCGCGGGAAGCCTGTAAAGTCCTTGACAAAAGTCAATTGTACCGAAGATGAAATGTATATATTAAATTTTCTGGAACATAAACGCAAGCAGGCAGAGATAATAGTTCAAGCTAAAAAAAATGAAGCAGCCAAGGAAGATCCGGAGGGCGAGCCGGACTACGAATTAAAAGATGGTGAACTGAATGATGATGAGTTTGAAACCTATTTGGATGGCTATTTCGGAAAGAAGTCAAAGGGTGGTGGCGATGAAGCTGATGAAGAGGAGGAATTAAACTTTTTGGAAGAATTGGGCGGTGAACTGCAGGCGGATAAAACTAAAAAGGATAAAAAGAAGAAAACTACCCCCGATGAGGAAGATGATGAGGATATGGAAGATGATTGGGGTGCAGGAGATGAGGATGATGAACTGGACGGTTCCGCAGAGGAACAATCCGATGACGAAACTGGATCAATTAATTTGGAAAACATAGGCGGGGAAGATGACTTCGATGATGATGATGATGATGAAGGCTCAATATCGCTGGATGATGAGCCAATGGATGGTGACAGCGATACAAGTGATGCGCCCGAAAGTCCTGATGATGAAGAGACGCCTCCCAAATCTAAGAAGTCCCGCAAGGAAACAGCTGATGGATTTAACGAACGTAGCTTCGCCAAGAAACTAAAGAGTAGCACTGGTGTGTATTAAATATGTGCCCTAAACAGATTTCACAGCGATTTTAATAGTTATTTTTGTAAAGCCAATGTGAATTCTGTTAACACAACTTCAAACCATTAAATTAACAAATTTGTGGTTAACTAATTTTTTTTTTACAGACATGTCATCACTTTTTGCTGCCGCTGATGACTTTTCCACCTTGCTGGAGGAAACTGGCAAAACAAAGGGACAAGGCACTATTAATGCTGTTTTTAATAAGGATAAATCCTCAGATAAACAAATCAAATGGGAAGAGAAACGACGTTCGAATAGCAAAAGTTATACCAGCAAAAATCATAAGGGCAAATTTGGATCTAAAGTCAAATCACATTTGGGCAAAAAACGAAAGCACTAAGATGAGCTTATAAGACTCCTGATATAAATTTCTTAAAAACTAAAAAAAGATATATATATATATGTGTATATAAATATATCACGTTAGTATATAAAATAAATTTATAAAAAAAAGATAATTCTTTAAATGTGTCCCTAAAGGAATTATAAAATGGACCATATGCATATGGTATGGCTTTTTACCTAATAACCAGTAAAATTTAATTAAATCAAACGTGCATTTTCAATTTCTGATCGTGAGAAGAAAAGCAAATAGCCCAAAGACTTAGATTTAGATAAGCCAAAAATGGTTTGTCTTCTTCCTTGCACGTTTTTTCAACCTTAGCAAATATATTTTTTTATCACACTTTAAAAGCAACAATTATTTATGTGCACAATTTATAAGCAATACTTTATAAAATATCCTTTGCGTTAACACATTACGAGTTAAGATTGTTTTTTCTTAAACTTTGCCTTGGCCATTTGTGATTTCTTTAAGTTTATAAGTTCTTTTTGATTAGTTGCGATGACTCTTAAAAGATGAGTTGTCTCAATAGTAGCGTTACTTAAAAGTTTCACGGATTGGGCCGTATCTCTGGCTAGACGATTTGACTGATCAAGCCGACTAAGTAGCACTTTGCTCCAATCACCTTCTTGTTCTTTACTAACGCTTTCTCCAAACGGTAGCCCCGACTTAATAACGCTAGTGAGTCCTTCTTGATTGCACGCAATGACTCTTAACATTTCATTATTCTCAATTGACGCATTTTTTAAGACATTAAGCGATTGAGCAGTTTCTGAAGCCGTGAGATTTGCCTCTTCAATGCGGCTACAAGCAAATTCTATATTTTTGGCAGGTGTTTTGTTGTTCTGGCTACATGTTGCTTGCTCTTGGCTATTGATGGGCGAGTTAGTTCTTGATGTGCCTGCATTTTCGCTGCCAGAAAAACCTGCAATCAAAATTAATCATCAATGGATATGTATACATATACAATTGCTTGTTAATCTACTTACAATTGCTTTCATCTACGAAACATTTCTCAAAATTGGATAAATTTGATGAACTCAAAATTGATGCCAATTTATCATAAAAAACCCATCCAGAACGCGTTTTCCCCAATGCTTCTTGTTGGCTGAAAAGTTATAAAAAAAAAATTGTTCACATTGTCTAATGTGTCATGTTTATAGTTCGTACTAATATTTGCGCTTTAAAGTGTCACATTTCATTTTAATTTGGTAGGATGTTGCCAAGCTCCAGGCACCAGCGCCGTAGTTTGCCAAATCTTGCGCCATATCCGCGTAAATATTTTTGTGCTTACGCTTGCCAAATTCGTTTAATCGATCTGCCCAAATGTCGATCAGCTTCATCTCCATACGCTGCGTCCAACATTTTCTTTTCTCAGCGTCTTTGTTTGCCTCGCATTCAACAAGCGACACATTGCTGCATTGAAAATTCTGATTCTTACTAGAGCTCTCGCTAAATGAGGCTATTGAGTCTTCTAAGCTTGACAAATCCTTAAGCTCATTTATTATGGTGGGTGATGCATTTCCTGATGCGTTTTCGCTTTTGTTGGCAGTTCTTGCAACTAGAATATAATAGTATTTTTGTTGTTAAACTCTGAAATAGATACAATTATTTATATAAACTTACAAGTGCTATCCTCATCTTCGTGCTCTTCGATTTTAATTAATTTTGAGGCAGACAACACCGACCCAATTTTTTCATAGTGCACCCAATTAGAAAGCGCTTCTGCAGATGCATCTGCTACAGCTGCCTCTTGGCTAAAAGAAATTTAAGTACTCTTTAAATTGTTCAAGATTGTGTATATACATATATATACGAGGATGGTCCGATAATTACTTAGCCTACAAAAGAAAAACGAAAATCTTGGATTCGCTTTCACACGCGGTCAAAACAAAACTACGAGTCCGATTCGGCTGAAATTTCGACAGTAGCCGTCAACGAAAATGTACTACACAATAGTAAATTTCTCTTGCGGTAGTAGCGCCATCGGGCGGTGAGACTAAGTAGTTATCGGACCACCCTCGTACCAACTTACACATATCTTTGCTCGAATAATTCCAATTTCACTTTTATTTCATCTGCAGTTATTGTGGGCTCTGTTTTAGAACCATTTTCTGCAAGTTTTTGGGCAATTTTTTTGTAAATGCACTTTTTGTTTGGGCGGCTTTGAAATACGTCTATTTCAGCTGCCCAAATATCAATAAGCTTCTTTTCCGCATCTTCCGACCAACAAATGCGTTTTCTTTCCTCTTTTTCTTTAGAAGTGTCACTAACAATATAGTTAGATCTTTTTTTCTTGCTAAAGCTCTCATTGAACGAAGCCCTTGAGTCATCAGTTGAATAGGAAATGTCAGATTCGTTGACAGAGTTTACTGTAAGCAATGTCTTTTATGATTTAAAATATGTATTTTATAAATGATATAAATACATATTTTTTTAAACGACAAAATTAAACTAATTCATGCCTTTCGTCTTGATATAATCCTAATACTTACTTGTGTTGTTTGAATCTTCATAATCCTTGACTTGGCTTATATGTAATGCTGACAGAATCTTTGATACTTTATCGTAATGTATCCAGTTACCCCTTGATGCAATTTTTTCATGACTGAGACCAAATAAATTGATATTTTTAATCGGTTTAATTTCGTATTGGTTATACATACAACAATTTACGCTTTAAAGTTTCCAATTTCTTCTTTATTTCTATTGGGGTTGCAAATACTCCATGACCCTCTAGATCTAAAGACATTTCTGCGTAAATCTGCATATTTTTTCGTTCGCTTTTTATTTCCTCTATTCGTTTTGCCCAAATGTCGATGAGCACGTCCTCTACATCTTCCGTCCATCGCTTGCGTTTTCCTGACTTTGTTTCCACTATAAACAACAAAAATTTTAATTTACAAGCGAAAGCAACAAAAAGCTTACATACTTTTGCGACTAGCATTCGAACAGCTGTGCGGCAAAACTAAATGCATTACTAGGGCTGCAACATCGCAAGTGAACATGGCCGATATATAAGTTTGTTTTATCGCAAATTTGAATGCCGCCGATGACTTCGCAATAATTGAATTTGATGAAACACAAGCAGGATATTTTAAGTATGCTGTCTACCCTTTCAAAAAAGATAAGCATTAATAGAGGTTTGTCGTTCTGCAAAAGGCTTTTCCTTTGGTAGCACAGAAGTTCGAGTATGAATCTTGAGCCATATCTACAAGGTGGCGCAAAAGAAGTCATCCGATGTTGCTTGGCTCTTATTTTTTTTCTAATTGAAATTCCAAAATTGACCAAAAATGACCAAAATTCGTTGCAGGGACCGCCGGCTGAGGCCCAATAGCGTGGCACGTCGTCTGGTCGATGTTTCGGGGCTCACTTCGACGTCCTCGGCTACAGCGGCCACTCTTGGCAACGTCTCGTGTGGTCCCATACTCTTAAAGATTAGTGGCTAAACGGAGCAGTGTTTGCGCAGTTGGTGTCGGACGGCCGGGAAATCGGCGACGGAATTCGCGCTGCGCCAACACCACAGACGAATTGTTACGCAAAAAAAATAGACACAATTATTCCGCGTTCTTGGGGAGTGTATCGCTCCATGGCTTATTCACTTGTATTCTGTATCTGTCTAGTCCACAAATGTCAAAACAGATTTGATATTGGCGGCCATTTACAAAAATGAGAGCATCTTCCAATAGGGTTATTTCTTTTGCGCCACCTTGTATATTAATTTAATGATTCATAATGATTATCTATTAGCTTCCGAGTCATTTTTTGACTGGTTTCGAGATTCGTCTATGTACAGACCCCAAATATCAAGCAGCCCCTGCACCATATCTTCCAACTAAGGTGGGCGTGCTCTTTCCTTATTTAAAGTCTTACAAATCAAGTTAGAAGTCTCAAGTGAATTAATTAATTAATTCATCAACTTCTTTAGTTTCTTGCTCGAACATTTACCGAAGGATACCTTGGAGTCCCCTTCACATTCGTAAAATATTATAATGAATTTTATATTTGCATTTAAATGTTCAAACCGTAGGGAAAACAAATAAATTTCCTTTAAACCGACCAGTTTTTGCGTTTTCTTTTTTCCATTAAGTGGTCTTCAAAAAATACAAAGTTATACCATAAGAATAATAAAGCTGAAGTCATACTTAAATTCTGATTTACTTTTTTACATTGCTACGACAGTTTATTTCAGTTGGAGCCTCGATAACATTGTTTGACTACTGAAATATCGATATTGTCATAATCATGGCGATGGTTTCTGTTAGCTGGAACTATTAACTGACTGAACTAAAACTGAAAAATTAACCAGTCAGCAAAAAAACGTTCCAAAATCACTTCAATAACAAAGTGACTCTACGGATTAGCGAAACATATTTACTGTCCCAATTCTTATTTGTACTTTAATGCTACGTATATAGCAAGCAAAACACTCCACTTAAGCTAATCAAGTGAGAAACATTATCTTTCCAGTCGGTGTAGCTTAAGTACATCTCAATAAGCCGTTGTGAAGAAAAATATTGAGATCATAGATATTCGGAGCAAGGCTTAAATTTGTTAAAGATTCTGGCACGATCCGACTGTTTGGTCGGTACCCGACACTTTTTCTTCTGACGCATTACACTCACGGCTAGAACATGATGACTTACATATATATGCCCAAACGAAGATATCATCGGAAATCCTATCTTTAAGTTTAAATTTTCCCATTTAGCCATAAGCCCAACCCATCGTCAATATTATTGATTAAAACTATTTTTGCTTATTGTATAAACAATTGTGACTTCATTAGTAAATGTATTTTCTTATATTACTAAATCATAAATTTTGCAAACAAGCTATTTATATACAACGTTAACTGCATAAAAAATCGATTGACGTTTCGAAAAACGTTACTATTTGATTGTTATATACTTATCTATTTGTTGTCCCTCTGTTGTGATAAAGTTGTTAATGGCTATTTACAAGACTATACATACATGAACTAAACTTAAACATATTTTAAGTTTTAAGCTTAGAAACCTTAAAAGTACGACAAATTGCTTTTGTTACATTGTAAAAATCTAATTGTATGTGTTATCGTTCTTGCAGTCCTAAGTACTACCGGTTTAGCTACAATTCTTGGTTTTGCCGCCTTCTGTTGCTTCATTTTTAAATCGATTTCTTTATTTACAATTTTTAACTGTTCGTTTTTGTTTTTTTTTTTTTTTTTTTTTTTTTTTTTCATATTTTGGAGTTTTTTTTACTTGTTTTCTAAGGCAACTTGTTTAAAGGCAACTTTCATATAAATGTATTATACTAAAGTTTTACAAAAGTTTAGTGTTTAACAACAAAATAAAAAAAAATCTATAAAAAACGGCTACGGTTCCGTAGTTACAGAAAATGCAGATATGTATGTCTCAATAAATTTGGAGTATAATAAAAAAATATAGAGGATAAAACGTAAAATAAAAAGGCTTTCAATATAATTCATTATTTTATTTTATTTTTAATTCAAACTTAAAAGCTTAAATATTTATTTTCAAATGGCTGCGTAAATGTTAAACCACTTGAAACTTTTGCTAAACAAGAAAAAACATTTGAAAATATGTATATTAAGTTAACAATATGTAAGAAAAAAAATTTAAAAAATATCTTGAGGGATCTGAGCTTCTTTTCGGTTTTTTTTTTTTTTAAGAAGCCCAGAACTGCGTAAAATCATATGACTACGATTGCGGGGTCTTAAGCGTCGCGTCTTAAACCTAATTCAATAATCTGAAATTATGGAAAATTATAAAATTAATTTTGTAACATTAGAAAAAAAAAAAATGATGCAATGTATTTGACCAAATGTTTTTGTATGTGTCCGGAGTTGTATATGAGTGTTTTGATGTTGTTTTTAAATTTAGAGTAAATTTAATATAGAGCACAAAACTTAATTACTATAGACTGTCAATATGTTAGGCAAAACTTAAACATAATTTTGCACTTAATTAATCAAAAATTGTAAAGCTAATAACTAATTTATATTATGGTGTATGCATACTTAAAACTATTAATTTTACATTCCTATTCAACTTAATTGTTGCTAATGCAAAGAATTTAACAATGTTACTTTTAACTCGTTCATTCTAAATTTTTCTCTAAATATAGAGCTTAATAATAATGCATTTATTTTTCTAAATTTATACAGTATGCGATTGTCACAATTGAGCTAACTGTAGACAAATATCGCTTTTAAAAAAATATAAACTAATACAACAAGTGCGCAATTAAACAAAAACATTCGTGGTATTTGTCGCATGTGTATCTGTTTGTTTTAGAATCTGCACGAATAAAGCTAAAACTAGTAAATATTATTTATCCGAAAATACTCTCATATTTAAGTTATATATTTAAGCCGCTTATGATTTCAGTTTATTGAACTGTGTGGCATAGTTCTTTGTTTCAATCAAACTAAATCGTTTAACAAATATACACATCCTTAACAATTTATATCATAGTTATGTTGAAAACAAGATATCAATGTTTTATAAAGTCTTTAAAACTTAGAGCTTGAGAAATGTAACATTTACTTCTACCAAGTAATTTAGTTGATAAGTGCGTTTCCTTTGCGAAAGAATTTTCAAATAATCTTTACGACTAGGTATCTGATTTGTTTCGACATTAAATGTTTTGGAGATTTAATTTGCTTAACAAGGTACTATAACGAATCTTTATAACCAATCATTTCACAACAAATTATTTGTCCAGCCTAGGATTCTCTTAAGAGTTGGTTATATTTTTTTTTAAACTTACACTCTAGCATTTGCGTCCGAGTCAGTTTAGTTTGGAATCCAAGTTTTCAGCTCCATCGTGCAGAAGTCTAGTTAATGTGTATTAAATATTACAGATAGTTATAACCAAAGACTCTTCAACTTACGTTTAACATAATAACAACTTGTAGATTAATGTGTATTATTGATCGGGTCTTTGGTGTAACTTAAATAAGCCGCTTTAAACAGACATTTTAACTTTTTGCCGGTGATAAAAAATATATTTATACATAAATTATTGCAGACTTCTTAACGCTCTGCTACTGCACCAACGAGGATAATACTTTCCGGCTATTATATTTCCTCGAGTATTCAGCATCCTAAATCATTGTCAACTGTGTACGTCCAACCATTGCACAGCCGCCGTCCTGGCCTCATGTTGGAACTGCCACAGCTGCTGCAGTTCGTTCTGTCATTCGAATACGAATTGTTGACGCAGCGCACGCGCTCGTTCGGGCTGAACCCGCGTTGGCAGGCGCGGCACTTTGGGTGGCCGCCTAACTGTAAACGCTTTTGGTGGGCGTGGTCGCGGATAAATTTGTGGTTGCTCGTAGGTTTGATCAATGACCTCTTTTTTAACGGCAGGCGGATTATAGACGCGTCGCTGATGCTTATGTTTCTTAAGCACCTGTTGAACGCCATTGAGGCACAAACAGAACTGACGCCAACTGCCTCGCGTCTTTCGCAAGGCAGTCTGCGATGAGGCAAAACCACAAAAATCTTTTGTGCCGTCCAGGGAATTGCGAAAACCATGACCAACCAAACTGGCACGTCGCCTTTTGGTTCTGTTGACCAAGCGCAGATTTTCTGGCGGTGGTAGCTGCTGTAGCAGCTTTTGTAAGCCTTCCTTCGAGTCGAACAGCATATCAGTAGAATGCTGTAAAATATGACTTTCGGTGCGGCGCTGCTGGCGCGTGCATGGACGCTTAATAGCTACAGGAGGCGGCTGCATGGGCGGTTCTGCTTCAGGCGAAGCTATATTATCCACGCTGCCGGCCACACAAATGATGCTGTCATCGTCGAGCTGATCGAGAGAAACTATTGGTAGCGGCAAATTTGTGTAGTACTCGGATGGTAACGTAAGTGGCGGTGCGTCCTCGTCGAAGCCAAAGAAATCTGTTACGCTTTGTAGATCAGCATCGAAATATTCGGACGCAGTTTGGTCTACTTCATTACCTACAACTGCTGTAGTAGCCCTAGTAGAAACTGTCGCAGTGACTGCTTGGGGCACATAGCCTTGATTAGCCACAGTCCCTTTTTGGTGGTGTTCTTTAGCTTTCGATAACATCCCTGCCGGAGGTCTCTCCATAGTATCTTCACTTAAATCAACCACTTCTTGCGGTTGTGCTGCTATTATATCTACATCGAAATCGTCAGCGGTCGTCATAAACTCATTTTCTAAAATCTCTGATAGAGTGGGACGATTGGCAGCTTCTCTTTGCAAGCACCAAGTAACCAAATTTTTAAATTCTGAACTAGCATTTTTCCAACGTTCGGAACTTTGATTAAAATTTTCATTCTTAATGCGTTTGCGCAGTGCATGATGCGCAGCCGGAGTATGTAAGCGGTCCTCCTTATGTGTACGGTATGGCGTATGACCAACTAGCATTGTATACAATGTGGCGCCCAAACTGTAAACATCCACTGCTGGCGAATAGGTAGCCGAATTGGGATCATTAAGAAGCTCCGGCGCCGCATAGTCCAAAGTGTATCTGGGCTTGTCTCGCCAGGTTGTAAAGCGACTGTTATAGCTGTAAATTGGATAAAATTAAAAATTATTCAGTAGGAGTTTTATTAATACTCAACGGTTATGGTTGGTAACTTACCAGGCATTGCCAAAGTCCACTAGTTTGACATGTTTCTCCTCCTTACTAGCAAACATGATATTCTCTGGCTTCAGGTCACCGTGTATAAAACGCTTTGAGTGTATATGCCGGATAGCCAGCACCAGTTCATAAAAAATGTCACGACAACGTTGCTCATCAAATGTCGTTCGCTGTAATACCGAGGCCAGCTCTTCACCACACAGATATTCCGTAATTATCCACACTTCGCACTTATCCCGAAAAGTTTCAATATAGGTAACGACATGTGGATGGCTATTACGATCCATAGCGCAAGAGGTGAGTGCATCGACTTCGGAGACACGAAATTTGGACAGAGCTATAACCTTGGCCATAAATACTGTGCTCGTGCTATTGTCTACCACAATTTGGCATGTGCCGAATGTGCCTGTTGCTGTGCGACTACCCAGCTCTAGGTCATCGGGTCGCGTGGGTATATTCTATGTAAACAAATTTATGTTTTTAAGTCTAGTTTATAAACATTAGTTCGTTAATGGCTGCTCACCTGCAGTCCCTGGTTGCAATACTCAATATCGCAATTACTATCTCTTCGCATTTGCTCTAAATGCTCAGGCGCAACATAGGTATAGCCACGAAACAGTCGAATTTTGCTGGGCGGCGCGTCACATTCTGGATCCTCGGGCTGCTGATCTGTGAACTCGGAACTGAAATTTTGTACATCATCCTCGGAATTCAATACGGGCTTGTAGGGTGCTTCGCGACGCTTTGCGCGTAGCTCCTGCCAGTTTATGCCATGAAAGAATGGATGATCTTTAATATCATTGGCATCACGTTGATTTCCACCTAGACGTTTTTGAGGATTCTTGTCCAACATCTTAAGCACAAAGTCCCGCGCACACGCACTAAAATTTGCCGGAATGTTCGGCTGATCCTTTTGTATACGACGTGATATTTCTGCCTGTTGGCCTTGTCCCTCGGTCGTTGCAAAAGGCGAAGCGCCTGTGAGCAGCTCAAAAGTTAAAACGCCCACAGACCACCAGTCGACAGCGCTATCATGTCCAGGCGGTCCGGTACGTATGATTTCTGTAAAATATTATTTACAAATTATTTCAAGTCTTTTTATTTAGAATTTCTTTGCACCCACCTGGCGCCATGTACTCAAGGGTACCGCAAAAACTATACGCTCTATATTGATTTTCAGCCGTTAATATCTTTGACAAGCCAAAATCAGACAAGACAATATGCCCATCGCCATCCAATAAGATATTCTCTAACTTGATATCGCGATAGATAATGCCGAGCTGATGCAATTGCTCCAGTGCCAGCACCACTTCGGCTATGTAGACGCGTGTGCGTGGCTCGTCGAATTTCTCCGCAATGTAAAGATGTGTAAATAGCTCGCCGCCTTTGGCAAAGTCTGCAAGGAAAGCACTCAAATGTTAGTGTTAACCAAAAGATTTTTAAGAAAATCCACTTACCAAGCACTAGGTACAATTTTTGCTGTGTCTGAAATGCATAATGTAAGCTAACTAAAAACGGACTGCGCTGTACTGCTTCCAAAACCTTTAAAATACAGATGAAAAAATTATTAAATTATTGTTGTAAATATAAATATTAAATATTTTGAAGATTAATCTAAACATAAAATCTTAAAAATATGTAGAATTCGAAAGTGAAAAGAGCTACAATACGATTTATTCATTTCGTTTTCAAACCACTTTCAGTAAGCTCTTTCTTTCTCTTTGCAGAAAGATTTTTTGTCAGATACATTGTATTATGATATACTTGTTTTTATGTAAGTATAATATTTTTATGTATAGACACATGTCTATGTTTGCATGTACATATTTACTATTGTATTCCACTACAACTTTCACATTTTATTCAATTCTGCAGAGCAGTCTTTTGGACTTTTGTTGCTTTGGTGTCTTGCTTCCTTTCCATTTTGAATAAAAGCTCTAAATTTTTAAAAATATACCAACTAAAATGGGACTAAAGAAAAATTAACTAAATTTTTTTCATCGTTTTGGGCAATTCAAAAGCTGGAATTTGGGTCAATATGTATTATTTCAGCCTTAACGTCATGATGTAGAGTGCTGAAATTTTTGATGGCGTTAGGAAATGGCGGGTCAAAGTTTGTGTAGGCAACATTTTTTCCCATTAAATCCACTTACAACTTAACACGTGTTTTTTTGGGGACTAAAGAATAGTCTTTTTACGTTTGTGGATAACTCGGGCACTAAAAGTAGAGATTGGAGAGATGCACGAATGTTTTATTATATATAAGCTATTTTTTTTGCTATCGATCTGATGAAATGTTAAGAGCTAAAGGATTTATATTTTTAATGGAGAGCTTAAACACTTGGAGCACCTTAAAACAATAGATGTAGTTTGTCGATTCATGTCAAAAATCGGTTGTCGGACAAGAATATTGAAACAAACTATAGGCCCTTGAAATTGGCGAAATTCTCCTATCGATATAAATTGACAAACTTCATCTGCCTGCAGTTAATGCTCATCATTTGGTAAACTTTGAGCTCTATAGCTCATATAGTCTCTGAGATCCTCTATATCGATTCGGCTGTTGATGCTGTTTGAGAATATATCTACTTAACGAAGGAGCACAATCCCCTAGAGTAGAAACCAGGTCGGCTTTACAGTACGGCATCACATAACGATACTGACAAATTCATGGAGAGATTTCTCTAGTAATGGCGGCCAAAAACAAACTACACAATGTTATAACACCAAACTTTGAACTTAAGCTTTCAAACTAGTATGTTAGGTCGGAAGGACGGCCCTGAAACGCGACTAACCATGATACCCGGCGATGTAGTTCATTTTGGGAAAAAAAAAACCTTTTTTCTCTGCTTTTAATATGCACCTTTGACCTTAGTTGCAAAATGGTGTAATAACTATTACAAAATTATACTTATCGTATTATTCTTTTGTATTTGTACCCTTTTGGTTAGAAGTGGGAATTTCATTTTTTGGCAACAAATTGGAATTTTCTTACATGGCAACAGCAAAGGTGCCGGCAAAAACAAACGAATCGCATTCATGGTGCACGGGATATTTGGGTTAGTGGGCAATCGGCACACATACACACTTACAAACAAACAATAAAAATTGCGTGAGCAAAGGCTCAAAACAAACAGACAAAGAGATAAACATACAACAAGTCAAATGGTTTAATTTGTCAAGCAAGCGCCGCTCTTTTGCACTCTCTCGTTCTTTCTGTACACACTCTAATCTCTCTATGCAACTGCACCTGTTTTGCAGTTATTTAACCAACTTGATTTGTTTGTGCTTTTTTATTTTCATTGATTTACTAGACACGTGTCTTACTGTATGTGATAGTGTACGTTGTTCAATGCCAAAAACCGGTCGCAAAATCATAAAAAAAAAAAACCCGTCGATCGTCATGAACTCTTGTAATGATGCTCTCTATTGCGCTCTGCGCATTTTACTTCTCTCTTTCTGGTTAAGCTTTTGCCGGTTTTTTAACTAGACATGAGCCAATGTAAGTAGGTCACAAGTTTCAATTTATTCTCTTTTGGTCATTCTTTTTTTTTTCTTTTTATTGTAGTTGACTTCTGTTTTATGTTGGTAGCTGCTTCTGAGGTTGTTCCCAAGTTTTGCGTGCAGAAAATTGCACTCTCTTTTTATTTTGTAGTTACCATTTCAATTAGCAGCGCTTCATGCTACAATTTAATGATATTATGTCAAAAAGCACGCATCAACAACGTGCTGAAGCCAGAGAGCTACGGTCACAGTTAAGGAAATGCAAGTACCTAAAGCGAAAGTTCACAACATTTGACACGTAGCGGTTTCAGTTTTTTACATATGTATTTATGTACCTATGCTTATACTTATGTACTTATGCTAGAGTTGATTCAATCTGGTTGGGAAAACTTTTCTTGGAAAAGAAATAATGAGTTACATATATACATATCTTAGTTATATTTCCACGCAAATAGGTTGCAGTTGTTTAAGTACAAGTATTTAATCATTTCCACTTCTTGAGCCAAGATCTTGTCAAGAGTTTTTTTCACAAATCTGGCGTTTTTTTTGCTATAGTGGTGACACATATTTATTTGCCATCACTTTAAAAAGTAGGGTCGCCCTTTCTCCTACCATTACGCAGTTTACAAGCATGGTTGCTTACATCTTTTGACCTGAATCTTTACAGACCTGTGCACTTGGGTATGTGCATCATTGTGCCAAAAATTTAGTCAAAAATTTACAAATTTAACTTAATTTAATTTGTGCAAATATTGTTAACCATCATAATGAACTATCAATGTTTTTACAAGTTCTTAAAGAAATTTTAGTATTCTTTAATGTTTCACTTACCACACGCTCGGTTTTTGTATGCTCAGCAGTTTTGCGCTTTTGCACCACGGTTATCTTATTGAGTACCTTCATGGCATAAAGCTTTCCCGCATCATGTCTTGTTAATTTGCGCACAAGAAATACACGTCCATAGGCTATAAGAAGCAATTTTTGAATTGGACATTATAAAACATGCCGATTTTATTATAAACACTATGTGCATTTACTTACCACCTGTGCCAAGAACTCGTATTATTTTGAAATCATTTAATCCAACGTTCTCACTGCTATACAGTTTGACTGAAAAAAATAAAAGAAAATTAAATAAAAAGTTAGCTTAAACTTATAAAATAATAATGTAAATAATGTATAATATGACTTCGATTTAGACAGAGTATATAAGTACATATAGACATTCCCATGTTTCTTAATAACCCCTTTCTACGCACTCGAGAAACGCCATTTTTTTTTTTTGACACTTCAACTTCTAAAGTAAACTTATTATAGCTTCTAAACTACTATCTTTCTTTTCTTTATTATTATACCAAATTGAAACTTCATTTCGTAAGACCACGACTATAAAACACACTGTGTTCTTACTGATTTCTATCGTTTTTATCCGGCTACGTCGGACTTCAAAATGTCTATTTACAAACAATTTTTCAGTTGTACGTAAAAAGTAGAAAACACGTTGAGGGCGACTAGGGTATAACTCTATGAAATAAACCAAAAAAATTATAATAATTTTTATATTTAAGTCGACAGAAGTCTAAAAACCGTTCACTCTTTCACAAACAGATTAACAAGTACTACCTTGATCAAAAATTTACCGGAATCACCACCGTGTGGCGCGCTCAGTCACCCGATTTGATCTTATTTTTTTTTTTCTTAAATTGCCACATCTGTCATTGAAAAAATCGCAGGGAGGGCTTCTGGGCAAATTTTTTAAAATATAGTCTCACAATGTAATCGGCCAAATTTGTAGCCATGATGTTTCTTAAAAGAAAGATCTGTGTCAACTTTCAAATTTAAAAATTGAATTTTATCAAAATCATTTAATGTATGGGGTGGGCCATCTGTTGGTTTGGTTGTTAAACAAACAAAATTCGGAACATACCCGTCCAAAGTGGATGCCCTTTGACATATGTCAAGCTCAAAATTACTCAATTTTAGTCATGGATCTTTTAAAAACCGAACAACACGTAAAAGTGGTACAGACGTATTATGAAAATGATCGTTCTGTAGAAATAACATAGTTGAGACCAGTGTCGACGAGTCGCCGGGAACATCGACGCGCCATTGATAGATAGTAGATAGATAGTGATAGAACCACTTTGCCTGGAATATTGCATGAGGATCTGCATTTTAACGCTTACAAGCTTCAAATGACGCAACAATTGAAGCCCACGGAACATTATCAGCGTCGCTTATTTATTCAATGGGTAGGAGAACAGCCAGATGAGTTACGATGTTCGCATACGGGCCTGTAAAGCCGATATTATTTTTTAGACATATATAGTTTCAAACTTGCATTTGGTATATACATTTTCGAAATTTTTTTTAATGTTCATGCAATTAACAAACAAACTAACAGATGACCCACCCTATATTTAATATTCCAAAATTTAAATCGTTAGTTGTTGGTGGGGGGAGAGAGAGAGAGAGCGAGGGGGATTCCTCTGGGCCCGGAGTTTTCTCAGGAGTCCGGTGTAATTACTGTCGTGATTCAAGCTAAAGGTGTAATAGAGGAGCCGGTACATTTTCCACGGATTTTCTCTCTACGGCCCTGGTTATACCCAAAATTTTTTTGAACTAACTAATTAAATATGTTTACCTTTTGTGTACAGGCTATAAATATTCAAAATATTTCTTATTAATTTCTTATTTCATTATAATGTCTGTTTGGCCACAAATAAACTCTTTGATTTAAATTCCAATAATAAGCCGACCTTCTAGTTCGGCACTTTATTTGCGACTAATCTTAACATATAATTTGTTTTACATTACCACTTCAGTGTGGATTTTGTGAGAAAGAAGAATATGAAGAAGATGCTCATATCGAACATATATATATGTACATATGTGAGTATATAATTTAAGAGAACGCATAGATTGCAATTACTGTCTATATCATAAGTTTGTGTACAGTATCTTTTATGTTTAATAAGTTTATAAATGTAATCTTCCCAAACAATGTCTATAATACAGATGAAGTTTATCGATGCATCGATGTCAGCACTTTACACCAAAAGTCATCTGAATTGGTTAATTACAATGATAATTTTGAAAATTTAGTAATATTTTAATCCTTCCAATTAAATTGCAATGATCATCTTTGTTATACAACAGACAACGACCACATTTGGTAAGCCTTGTAAATAACGAAACGTTAACATCTTTTCAAAAAGATCCTCTACCCATCAAACCATATCTCTTGAACAAGCTTATTATACAAAATATTCAAATATTTTTGTCCATGTTAGACGATTACTTTGCTGTAAGTTTAATATCATATTGCAAACTTAGAGGTATTACTCGCTAGATTGCAAAGTATAGTAGGTGCTATAAAAATGGCTAGCAGTGTACATACATATGTAAGAAAGTAGCACGCTTCAGTTGCACGTTGCAATCGGAAATCATTTAATGAAGAAGGTATATTTGTATAGAGAGTAGAAATTTGTAGTGTCGCATTAACCTTATGGAGAACAATCGAGCAAGTGAGAGCGATAATGAAAAAATTCCCCTACACAGACATACAAATTAAAAGAGAGCATTTTTAATACATACATATGTACATAAAACAATGAAACACTTTTGTTTGGCTAAACTTATTTTTAAACATGTGACAACAACAACAACAACACAAATATCATTTAATTCGTATTATCATAATTAGACGCGCACGTGCAACGTTTATACACACATTTCAACATAAATAGATAAACTTATAAATATATAAGTAGCTACTTAAACAAATAATGTATTTGACATATACTTGTCTTACATGTAAACAAAACTAAGAAATCAATTTAAGTTTTTATTTATAGAAATAGCGACATTGGCATGTTGCATGGCATCATCTTAAGGATTTCAACTACTAAGAAAGATAGCTAATGCGAGTCAACTGGAGACAGCAGGTGGCTGACCCAATAAAGTCTGTCAACAACACCATCTACCGTTAAGCACAATACGAAAGAGAGTAGCAAAAAAGAAGCCACCAATCACTGACAACAACAGCATCCTACACACGCAGCAGACGGATGTCAGCTCCTTGGACTTTTTGTGAGCCTGTCGCGACTCTGGCCATAAAAGGCCACCCCCAACTGAGACAGTTCGTTGGACCTTAACATTTGTAACCTACAATAATGTACATGTATTACTTATGCACATATGTATATAAATTTACATATTATATATAGATACATATGCATATGTATATATGTATGTATATATATATATATATATATATATATATTAGAATAAAATTAAACCCAAATATTATGGGGCCGCCCCTGCGGTAAAGCCTGTACCCTGAACAAATTTTGATTAAATTTGGTACAATACAAAAAGTCCCGCATGCCAAATTTCTTTACAATAACTTCATCATTCCTGCTTCATACGGTACGGGCGGACAGCAGTTTATGGACTGTTCTAGTTACCCTGCTCATACTTTATATAACTTCTCTATGTGACATACCTTTTTGACTTGCACAAACTTAAAATTCTCTTCTCACCTTAATGTAGATAGTTTTAAAAGGATAGGTAATTAATTGATCTATTGTAAGAGGTTCTTAGCTACTTGCGAAAAAAATATATGATTTTTTTATTGTCAGGGGAGAGAATTTTTTCAGGGGCCCGGTGTAATTACTGTCGTGATTCAAGCTAAAGGTGTAATAGTTGGCCGATACATTTTCCCCCCGGACCCAGATTTTCTAACTACGGCCCTGGGTATATCCCATTGGCTATTGTATGTAATAGGCAGGAAGACGCCTAGGCACTCCATAACACCAAAGTTTTAAGACATCTACCATTCATACATTGTTTATTAGAAAAGTAGTAAAATATTACTATTCATCAGAGCTCGTAAATAACGGTCGACCGTTTTTTCCTTTGCGGTCTACTCGCAACCATAACCGAAAAAACCATGCACGCTTGCTCTCTCTCAGTGCATAACACTTCGCTTCGCTTTATTTCGGTTTTCAGCTGAGTGTTAACAGTTGAGCAGTTCTTGTTACGCTCTTTCAATAACATCTTATTGAGAGCGAAATGATTGAGCGCTCGCACATTAGCATCAGCAGACCAACCGAAAAAATAAATGTCAGCGCAAACGGTCTTTTACGTTTTAATTTGCTTTGTTGAGAATGCTGCACTTTTTGTGTCGGCCCATTTATCTCGAATTGTATAAGTCGTACAAAAAAACTTTCAAGACAAAAAATGATGAAAATTGAATTTCGAGTTTTATTTGTATTGGAAGGTATACCCAGAAGTTCATATTTTCAGCAGTAGATGGCGCCAAATTTAAAACAACGCAGTTTTTCGTATTTTTACCCACCCCCTCGCCATTTTTCGCTTTTGGTGTGTATCAAAATATTGTAGATCTCAAAAAAGTACACAAGACTGGTTTTTAAATCGTGTAAGTATCTCTAGTAGTTTCCAAGTTATAACGCTTTAAAGTCTGCCCGTGCCTTGAAAAACATATGTTACTAACAAGCCCAAACAGACGCCTCACTCACATACACGCATACAAACGCAAAAGACCTTTATTTTTTCTCTCGCGACCAAACGGTTGGCGAATAACCAGAGCAAAGGTAAAACAAAATATCGGTTATTCGTTGAGCGCAGACCGATTTATTAAAAGAGCAATGTGAACGGTTGCTCTCTGAGACATTGCTCAAAAACTCAGTAAATAAGAGTTATTTTTGGACAACGCAAAACGGTCGACCTTTTTGACGAGCTCTGCTATTCATACATTGTTGCCATATTTTCCGAAGTTATTCGATGTTATCCGATCTTAATGAAAGGTATGCAAAATATAATGGAGGGTCATATAATATTAAAATTTGGTATTCCCAGCTCTTCTTTTTTACAAGATGTTCTGGCACGGGCTTTTTTTTTTTAGCACCAAAAAAGAAACTATCCTGAACTTTGTCCAAAGATGCTTTTGTTATTGTCTTTGGGGATACAATACCTTAGTGAGAATTTCATTCAATTAGTTATAGTGAGTAGCTGATGGTAAAGGATTTACAGGCTATCCCAATCGTTGCCATTATACTTGTGTCAATTTGTCTCTACTGTATTTAGTAGTATACTTTGTTTTTTACATTTACAGACGAAATTTTCCATCAGCTTTGTTGACATTATGCATTTTGATAAGACAGTCTAGTCTTTTCCACGATTCTTTGCACATTTCATAAAATGTTCCACCAAATGACTAATTTGGGTTAAAAACAGTCTGCATGCTCTTATATACTAAGTAGTATATACTAACAGTTTCTCTGTGTATAGCGTCAGAACTGTTTGACAAATAGCCACAACAGCAGCAGCCGCCACAATCGTCTGTCCGATAGGTCCGAGTTGAATGCCACATTTACTTGAGGCACAATGTGTCCTTGAACCTGTTTGCCCCCGAACAATATCTTTGCGTGTTAGTCATAGAAGGTAAACAATGTATAAGTTATGATACATATATACTATATCGGCGAAAATAAGTAAAGCGGGCTACTTTTTCCCTCGACCTCTCCGATTTTGATGATTTTTACATACTTGGTAGAGCTACTAGCCAATTTGACATGATTAATAGTTTTGATATTTTAAGATCAACTTTAAAAGTAACAATGAATATCATGACCCCGTCTCCAGATATTTTAAGGTCAAAGGTCACAAGAATCGGTTTTTTTGCAAATAACTTTTTAGCAGTGCTTTACAATTTTTATGGAATTTTCGCATCAAATCACTCCCCACTTTCCAAGCTATATCTCAAGAACGATTATCTGTAGAAGATTATCCCGCATACCGATTCTGTAGAGAATTTTACGCCTTACAATGATTCAAAGTGACGTCCCTTCCCCGTTGAAGAACTTACAACCCTACTGGTATGCTGATAAATAATCTATACATATATATATTATATTCCGAATGCTAGACCTCCTACAAACTGTAATTTTTTTTTTGTGTTTGTGCAAAATATTCAAAAATACATATATTTTTATGAATTGCAATTTTCTTATTTTGATATCGCCAATCCAGCCTGTTTAGCTGGAGGCAGGGCCGTAGAGTGAAAATCCGTGCCAGGGGGGGGATAATGTACCGGCCCCTCTATTCCTTCGTTTGTTAACTTTTTCTTAAAACAGCAAACCATATTTCACAAGTTTTGCAAAGAGCGCAAACAAGTACTATATAGTATGTAAACGTAAATTTGTTTTTAGAGTTTAGGGGTCTACGCAGTACGAAATATTTTTTTTTATATGAAGTTTTGTCATTCCGTGCGAAATATTTCGTACTGCGTATAGGCCTTTTCTAGAAAACTTTTTTTCATTGTTCCGAATTGCTCCAATTCGCATTTCGATTCATATATATTAAAAAAATTACGAACACTAAAGTCGGGCGGGTACGATTTTGAGATACTCTGTACCATAACAACAAAGAAAAATATAGTAAATAGTTGAACCAATTTTGATGCAATTAGGCATAGCGCTTTATATATTCCAAAAAACTTTTGATTGCCACATTTAGTTACGATATCCTCATTAACAAAGAATTATACCCTGAAAACGGATTTTTTTTGCCGAATCGGTCCCATGGAGGGCTAGATGATATAGTTAACCAATTTTAATCAAATTTGGAACAGTGCTTGGCAACTCTAATAAAATTCGTAGTCACAAATTTAGTTTCGATACTTTATAAGCAAACGAATTATGCACACAAAACGTTTTCTGTCCTATGAGGGCAATATGAAATAATGATATATGATATAATCAACCGATTTTCATAAAACTTTGTACAGTGCTTGGAAATTCTGAAATGCTCCCGAACGTCAAATTTACAAAATACATAATAACATAACGCCGATATCAAAAAAATAGGTGAAACATATTTCCCGTAACATAAGGTATCTAAGCGGATTGATCTAGCTCTTATCATCTACGGACGGATTATACTTTAGATAATTTTGTGGGTTTCCTTCTCTAAGCAGATGACGGATAGCACAAGCTTTATATCCTTTGGACCTTAAGGTACAGGGTATATAATCCGCTTATAGCAGGAGTGCCAATGTTCATGCAGGACAACATTTGCCGTGTCCACTAGTTTTAGACAAATAAGGTAAAGACAGTTTTATAGCTTAGTACAAAAAAGATTAGACTTGCTAGGGAACTTTTAAATATGCTGAACTTAAGAGTATTCAACCCCTTGCATTACAATAACATGTATGTATATGTATTAACAAAGAGTACATAATATTTCAGCTTGTTGTGAAATATTATTTGTAGGGACTACTAGCTAAAGGACATTGACACAATAAAAAGGTTAATGAAATTGCTTTGCGTGCAAATTGTTAACATTTATTTGTGTTCGTTGTTGTTGTTGTGATGAGATGGGATGAACCTGTCTTGTTTGCTCATATTTGAAAATATAAGTTACTACAACCAATAAACTTGATATCCAAAAAGCAAAGTGACGCAGACATTGAATAAATGAGTGCGTTTTTTTTTTATATAGATACGTTCATACATATGTATGTATTCACATATATTTAAAGGTGCGATGAACCTGCTCGCTCTGGTGTTTATTTTGAACAAATTCTGGACTCTGAAAAACCTAAAATACCACCAAAACTTTTGCAATTATTATAAATACTTTTATTGTATTTGTTATTGATGACTATTCCAATGCTGTAATATCGATCCAACAAGAAATAAAATAGGAAAGCATTTTTATACCCTGTACCGTATGGTACAAAGGGTATATTGTGTTTGTGCAAGCCGAAAATGTATGTAACGTACAGAAGGAGAAGTCGGAGACCCCCCAAAGTTACCTAAAGTATGATCAGAGTGACTAGAGAAGTCGATATACCCATGTCCGTCTGTCCGTATGTACGCCTAGATCTCAGAGATGGTAAGAGCTAGAGCAACCAAACTTTCAGATAAGATCCCTTATCAATCCATAGGAGACAAGTTTATTTTATTTTTTTGATATCGGGACTACATTATATAGCTTCCATAGGGGTGTTTCAGAGGACCTCGAAAAAAAGCAAAAGTTTTAGATGGATAATTCGTTTGCTCATAAAGATATCATAACCAAATTTAGCAATCGGAAGTTTTTTAGAAACCCCGAGCACTGTATCAAATTTTATCAAAATCGGTTGACTATATCATATAGGTCCCATAGGATCGATCGGTCGAAAATTTGTTTTTTGTACAAAATTCGTTGTGTTTCATTTGTTTGTGAAGATATTGTAACCAAATTTTGCATTAAGAAGTTTTTTAGAGTTCCCAAGCACTATACCAAATTTGATCAAAATCGGTTGACTATATCATATAGCTCCCATAGGACTAATCGGTCAAAAAATCGTGTTTTTACAAAATTCTTTGTGTTTCGTTTATTTGTAAACATACCGTAACCACATTTGGCATTAAGAAGTTTTTTAGAGTTCCCAAGCACTATACAAAATTTGATCAAAATCAGTTGACTATATTATATAGCTCCCATAGGGCCAATCGGTCAAAAAAACGTTTTTTTGCACAAAATTCGTTGTGTTTCGTTTGTTTGTGCAGATATTGTTACCAAATTTGGCAATCAAATGTCTTTTGTTGTTCTTAAGCAATTTACCGGATTTTATTGCAAGCAGTGGTACAGGGTATCCCAAAGTCGTCCGCGCCCGACTTTAACGTACGCCATCTTTTTGATAAGCAAAATGCGTTTGCCAAATATTTAAGTTTATTTTATTACTTTACTGTGAAATTTACAAAATTAAAAGACTTACAAAAAAAAAAGAAAACTTTTAAAAAAAATGTTTTGCCTAGGGATGTGTTAAGAAATGGGGAGGTGGGAGGTCTGTGTTTTAATTTCCTAACTATTAAGACTTTGGGGTAAATATTGAAAACTGTTGTTATGGACTGGCGTAAGGCATCTCTAAAAACTACAAAGATTTTTTATATTTATGTCACCAAAATTTAGTACATACTGTTCATACAAATTTTGATGACTGTAGGGTTTTGAAAAACATTTTTACGGATCTTCTAGCCAAAATGTTCGAATTCGATTATTTGCCTATAACTTTTAAGGTTTCCAATAGATTTTTTTTTCTGTTCCGAATTGTAATAATGTAGCTAAATAAAGGTGGGTGTAAAACATCAAATTCTAAAAGGAGTAAAGGGGCCATAACTACATGCAAGTAAATAACTAGAGCTTAACACGCACAATATATCAAAGTTAACATACATGCTCCATTGGGAGTTTGAGAATCAGTCAAACCGATCTCTTTTGTCATACTGATTATTTTTGCATAAATAATATGAAATCCTACAGGTTTATTTTAGTGGTTACACACAAACTATTAAATATAGTAATAACGACATAGTCATGAAACCATATATATATATATATAGTCTCTAAAAAAAATTTTGATTATAGGCATTTCCAAACAACAATAAACCTGTTTATAATGCAACAATTAAATGTATGTATGTAATTTCATGAGAGAAAAATCAAACTATATACATAAAAATACTCACAATAACAAGTTATCAAGAAAAATTTGTGTTTTTTTTTGTTCTTAAACAATTAATTTTTCACGTGGAAAATCGCACTTCGCTTTAGCTATCGTTGATTAAGGATCATTTTTTACACATAGTAAAAAAAAAGTGTATTATTTTATTAAAAAGGAATGTATCTATGCTCCAAGTACATACAAAGTAATTAGTTAAGTTCATGTAAAGGATGCCTTTTTTAGATCCTCTATCTTCACAAATTGGCCCGATCTGTAAATGTTGTAAATCAATTGTGTTCAGTTTGTTGCAAGTTGTTTAATTTCATTTAAAAAATCATGATTTAATTCGGGAATGTTGCTTAGTGTAAGGCTTATCGATTTGTCTGACATAAAGAGAATTCACGGTAGATCCATCAAGATTGCTGTGCATTTCCTGTGGAATTTATCGTAATTACTTTTTAAAAATAAGAACGGTGCGAACGTCACTGTCGCTTTATAGAACCAAAATTACCGATTGTTTCATAAATTTTGAAGTCCCAACTAATTGGAATGCTGAACGATCACATGTATTTCCAATAGTACGGCGCCACATAGAGCATCAAACAATCCGTTTATTGAAGGAAACATTAAATTGGCCACCGTAATCTTATAAAATTGGTAGGTTTTATGGGGCGTATGTAAACCGCCAAATTCTACTACGTGGAAATGTGTAAAGATATTAACATGAATGCACAATTTTTTTCTTTTGGAATATTTTTACAGCTTTTATAGTATCTGGAATCCTTTTGCTTACACTGACGGACAGACAGATATGACTATATCGACTCGGCGGTTCATGCTGATCACGAACATATATACTCCTCTTCGGCCCGTTACATACATTTGCATGAACTTATTACACGTTCGTACTTTCGGTACAAGGCATAAAAAAACACCCTTTAAAATAGAAACAGTCAATATAAGTGGTACTGTACAACAGCTGTGCAATAAGATATAAACAAGCAGCGGGCAAAGTGAGGCAGCGATGCATGCATGAGACATCACACACACACAAGGCTGTACCGGCACGTATGCGCACACAAACAAACACAGCCATTGCCAAGGAAAGAGCGCGCAGAGATAGATAGAGTAAGAGAGCGCGTGAGAGAGTATGATCGGGTAAAGCATTGCGTATGCATGATAAGCTAAGCTACTGTTTTTTTGTGGTTGCTACTAAGCTGTCTGTGATAATTAAATAAACATTATTTATGGTTTGTATATACATGCAAACAAATTATCAAATACATATAACAGTTTTTTAGTTTTTTTTTTTTTTGTTAGTTGTACCTGAGTACAAGGCAAACAAATATACATGTATATACACGGTTGCACTGTCAAGTCAAGTTCAAGTGCATGCATAAATTGACTATGTGCCACATTCGATTATGCAAGCAATCTTGTTGGAATGCAGGCTCTTACAGACAGGATACATAAGGCTGCTGTTGGCCATACAACAACGACGTCACGAATGCTTGATAAGCAAAGCCTATCAATAGAGAGGTGTAATTGTTTTCGTAGCAGCACCCAGACCAGACAGAGCCACAGTGGTGAGTAGCATTGATGACGTCGAGTGCATAATAACACCGACAATACAATCAAATACCCAACTCACACACAAACACGCGTGCACATGTAGGCCAAAAGAGCCACCCGTTTGGGTGGCAGCGTCAAGGCAAAGCATATTTTCTAGGTAAATGTGTCAAGGTTAAAGTTATGTGCTCCACTTTTGACTTTGTTGATGATGCAGTCGGCTACTTTAAAGTTGGCGTTACCACACCCCCCTGACAATTTACACAAATTGTTGAAAGTGAGATAAGGAGTTGTCAGATGCTTTTCAATTACTTATTTTCAAGTGACAAACCAAAAAATATGTTTTATGAAATAAATTTGTATGTACATATGTAGTCCTAATTGCATTTTAGAATCTTTGAACGGTATTAGATGATTCAATATAAAATCGAAATGAATTGATAAAGCAGTTTTAAATATTGTGTGAAATATGAAGACATGACTCCAAGTATTTCTGGTTAACATCAAATTGGATATCCAGATTTCAGAGATTCAAGTGGGATACTTTTGCTTCTTAACAGTTACCAGTGCCTTCTAAACCATACGAAATCTCACGGAAATCAAGGAAATAAAAATACATACAATAGCTCCAAAAGCGCAAATCCACTATGGGCGATAGAATCATATGAAAAACCACATTTGCTTTCCCATGTTTTGATATCATATTTTATTTATTGCAGCGACAACCAACCACATTTTTTGTTTGAGTTCTTTCGTGTTTTTGTTTTTCTTATGATTCTGCTTCTCCTGTCTTTTAGTTGAGAACAGAAATGCGTGAAAAATAACTAAAAAGAAACGTAGCCTAGTTACATGTAAAAAAATAGTAAACACAACATAAGCAACATCCCTGTGAATGGCAAAATGTGAAATCAGCTGTTTATTATTTTTTCACATTTTCCTCTATGCTTATATGCCTTTTACTAGTTAGCTGTAACAGATTTTTTAAGGCATACATAATTTTGGGAACTATCTATTGTCCTATCACAACCAATCCGACCTATCTCAACATCTCGTTCAGTGAGGGTATACAATAAAATTAAAAACTGACTGTGAATATAGGGAGTAACCTTATTTTCAACAATGCTGTTTTCGGGGTCCTAAAGTAGTCCATTCTCGTAATTAACTAACATAAGTTCTAGCCATATTTAAAAATAGGTTAAAACTCCATCTGTTCTATTTTGTGTGTACCAATACTTGTATTTACTAGCATACGTTCTAAACACTAAGTTCTACATCATAAGTTTAGCTTAAATTATATTTTCCAACTATTTTTATGCATATTTTTGACTCACCGTATGAACGTAGGTCCGTGGCATTCTCTAGCTCTCGCTGATGCGCCTCGTTATCCAGATCCAAGGGTGTAGTGTTACTGGGCGGCATGACGTATGGTGATGACTGGGCTGTTGAAGCTTGGTTTGCACCTCCAGTTTTGCCGCTTGGCAATTTACTGCTCGTGGGCGTTTCATCCATTTCAAGATCGCTATTATCCTCGGTATCTTGATCTTCATCATAGTCTGCATCGTTTTCGCTCTCAGCATCGGAAATACATACAATATCAGTATTGTTTTGGGGCGAGGGCGGTGTAGGAGGTGATATGGTATCGCGGTAGGCACAATTTGTTGCAGATTTTGTTGCCGTATCATTCTTTTTCTGCCTTTTCGTGTATTGGCCATTGGCAGTGGTCACATTGTTATTGTTATTATTATTGTAGTTGATATTTTTATTACTGCTAGACGTGGCCGTTTCGGCAGCAGACTGCTTAAGCTTGGCTTTACTCAATGGACCACCGCCGTTCGTTATTTTCGGAGGCGGCGTGCTCGGCCTTCGACGTTTGTTGACCGCATGTGTAGTCTTGGCGCCGCCATTGCTGTTGGTCATATTATGATGACCGTTCATATGAGGATGACTTACTTCATCTTCGTCCTGTTTAGGAGCAGCTTTGCGTCTAGAGTTCATAGTCTTAGTTGTAGTGCTGCCACTTGTGCTGCTGACAATTTCGCACTGTTCGCGTTGTGGTTTCTGATAGCGACTCATTTGTGTTGAAATTTAAAGCACTTTTTAACACTGAAAACAAATTTGTATTTGTTTAGCGCTCAGCAGCATTTTGATCTGCAAGGCATATTGAAAATGTAATTTTAGTTTCACACTTTTGCGATACGGTACAGTAAAAAATATATATATAAGTATAAACACGCAACTCACCTCACAAAACAAAACAGCAAGAAAGCATAAACTACGTTTGGAAAAACCTATTTCCAATTTTCGCGCAAAAATGGCGCGACACATACACAAACTAAAACTAAAGCGTTGAATTTTTACTAGCCTATTACTAAATTATATTGCTAGATATTTTTGAGGGTTGCACGATTATTGTATTTACTTTAAATTGCAGTATTCGCTTAAAATATTATTCAATCATTTGTTAATATGAATTTTTAATTATCACAATCTTCATCAATTGCGTTTTGAGTTTGCTCTTCGTATGCACTACTCTTTGAATATTTTTTTCTTATTACACACAAACATATTCATACGAACATTTCGTGTCACTTTCAGCTGCTTGCTGTGCTTGGCGCTTGGCGTTTGTGGTACATACGTTTCACGGCGAATGCCTTGTTTTTGAGTGATGAATTTTGGTACAGCAATGCGCAAATTTTATATTTTTATAAAATATGTGTTGTAGCTAATGTATTACACTTACAAATCTATATATATTTGTTAATATTTTTTTACATGCGAACAAGTTTTTACCGCCGCTTTCTACTTTATGCAAACGCACACACAAACACGCGTTGATATGTACGGACGCTCTTTGCCATATGCTTTTGCGCTCTCATTCGTGCCCACTTATTTGCTGGCTGCATCAACATTAATACACCGTTTAGTTAATTTACTATCAGCGTAGTAGCCGACGTTTGTAAACACTTGTATTATGCACATACTACAACCACTTGCAAATTTTTGACTTTATTTTTATGAATTAATTTTCCATGGCCACCTTTATAAATTTGGTAGACGAACGCGACCGAACGGATAGAAACACAAAACAAAGAACAGAGTATGTTAGACAACACGTAATGTTAAGTTACTTAACAGAAAAACTTGGTTTGTATAGTGTTCCTGCTTGCACACATGGCATTTGCCAACCTAATTTTGTATGTTAATGAACAGTGCACATAAATATGGGCTATTATGTCAACGCAGGGTTGCATTTGCTCGATATTGCTGTTATATCGATAAATTATGTATGTATTTATTTATATTTTTTGTATAGGCTGTGAATGCACATATTTAAAAATAATAATTTTTATAATTATTTTACCCCTTTTATTGAAAAAAAAGCCAGCATTTAATATATGTTAAGTTAAATAATTACCAATACAATCAGTGTTGGAAACACCCAGCATCTGTGTTATTAAACATGCAATTTGGTGCTGCTTAACGATTACATTTTAATCGATATGGTGTTCACAGTAAATATTGACGTTATTGTTTGATGTATATTAAAATATCAATATTTTGCCATTATATTCTCCAAACATTTGCGCTCTATATCTGGCACAAGACAGTCATTTGCTGCATGGCCAACCGCAAGCAATATTAAAAGTTTCTCATTGCTTGGCCGATCTAGCACACCACGTAAAGCTGGTCCACAATTCAAGGGTGTTGTCACCAGGGAACACAATCCAGCGGCCTGTAGTGCACATAATAATATGCCGGTAGCTATTGAAGTAGAAATTTCATTATAATAATGCAGCTTTTTACGTCCATCTTCTGTTTTGCCGTGTATTTGCTTAAATATCAAAACCAGATAAGCTGCGTCGGTGAGATATTGCTTTACTGGCTTTGTTTGTAGGGGTCGTAAATCTGTAACCCACTGCGCATGCATGCGTGTGCCATAATTTATGTGCTCCTCATGTTCCAGTATGTTGCGTATAGTTTGCTTTAGCTCCTGCTTCTCAACAACACAGAATGTCCAGGGTTCGGTGTGTGCTCCACTGGGAGCGGTACCAGCGGCACGTATGCAATCTTCTATTACGCTAATAGCAGGCTTTGCAGTGGGATTGAAAGCGCGCACGCTGCGTCGACCACGCATTAGTTCGTAAAAGCGCTGTGCACCATTCGGATTCAAATTCTGACCAGGCTTAAAAGCCACATGTGGTTTATCAGCCAAAGCTGGTTTTAATTCAGCTGTAGACGTGGCATCTTGAAAGTCAACTATAGTAATTTGTTTAGATACACTTCATAAAATCTGTGATGAGGTAGGTGACAGCTATGTATATGATATTTACCTGCTACATCTTCCTCCCCATCTAGCTTGTCGGAACCTGGTTTGTTTTCCTCTTTATCTTTTTTGCCTCTAAAGTGTTTTATAGCTAAAGCTATAAGCACAGCCACTAAAATACTGGGCCAGTGCTTTAGAATTTTTGAATTGTCAAACAGTGCTTCCATTTTCCACAAGAGCGGCGTTAAAACTGAGTTATACGCCCATTACACATAGCTGATAATCGGCACTTGCTTATCTTGAGAAATTTGGTCAAGGTCATGCGCAAAAAAAATACTGAAAATATTTTCTTTTGTTTAAACAACAACGTTTAGAGTTTCTTACCATAAAGCTAGCGTCCAGAGTGGTAAGGGCAATGTGATGATCTTGGTTTCGTAGGATCGCCAAAGCAACACGTGCAGCCTTCCCTGAGCACAACTTTTGGAGGAGTTGAACGAAAATGTGTGGGTTTTGAATTTTGTGGAAGTGTCAAGTTACTGTTTATAGCTGAGGATGAATCTTCATCATTCTGTGGTGTAGACTTCATATGAACCAATTGACGCTTGTGTACTTCGCGTAGAATCTCGATAATACGCCATTTGGCATCATAGTATATGAAATCTGGAGCTTCCATAAGTTCCATACGTATCATATCACAAAGCATTTGCACTTGCACCTCATTAGTTCCCATAATATTACTATTCTTTTGTTGTTGTACCGGTATTGTAGGTCTTAAAATAGTCGTGTCATGTGGCATATCCGCTTCTGCGCCTGCAACTTGACTATTTGGACATGTTGGAATTTGTTCAATACCCCAAGATTTCCCTTGAGCAGCTTCACAATGGCTTTTGCAGATGCACAAAGTCTGCTTTGATGTTTCACTGCCAATTGTATCATGGGAGGAGCTTTTCGATTTCTGAATTTCTAAGACTTCAGCGTTCAGCGACGACTCTGGTAGTGCTTCTAATTCCGGTTTTTTGCAGCAAAATGATTTAAACGCATTACCATCAGCATGATGCAGCGAAAGTGCAGTAAACGTTTTGCTTATAGACCTACCAATGTTTTGAAATTGTTGGCAAGCTGATTCTACAGTTTCTCGTTCCGAGTTAGCGTAATTCGAAACAATAGTAGATTTACGTCGAAAAGATGAAACGGATATAGTGTTGGATCCCGATATTAAATTGGATATTTCAATGGAACGCTGTGCCGAAATTCTACGTTGCTGGCCTAAATCACTAGCAGTACAGCAGACAGCATGATTACGGCTTTGATTTTGCTCAAAGTTAATGTTTAAATGAGGCACCAAAAACAGGAACTCATTGTAGAACTTTATGGAAGGCATCAATATTTCACCATAGTTACGTCTGGCGTTTTCAATGCTGATGTACTCGCGTTCGAAAAGATTGCGTAGCTGATATAGATAACTGCGCAGAGCATTGCTATTCATTTTTGGAAAAGACCGTGCCATATCTACGAAACAGTCTTCGTCAAACTCTTTATTTCCATAGTAAGTATTTTGCGGATTGTAGAGACTATCGTGTTTGCAATAAAGACGTATTAGCTTGCGTATTTCCGCATCTTCAAGTGGAATATTTATGCCATCGACTTCGTTATATTTACCGCCACAGCATCTGCGCTTTTTATCGTTCTTACGAGACTTTTTATCCAAATGCGGTTTTTTACCATCTTTGAAGAGTTTGTGTACCTTGGAAAATATTTTAGAAATTCCGCTTTTGGAATTGCATTCTTCGGCTTTGACTATACTCTTTGCTGTTTTTGACGCCATTGCAGCGTCTTCGTAACGACCGAGACCTCTTTTAAGTACATTTTTGGTGGGATATCGCGGCTCTTTAAGTTGCACGTTTTGTAATTCAGTGCTGCTGCCTTCTCTCGACTCCGATTGTATTTCCTTTATTTTGCAAATCGAAGAGGAACGCTTGAAACAGCATCTTTTGTGTAATCGTTCCATGTTTCGCTATTTGGCGTTTCAACTGATGTATATTTGGTTTGGGCTCAAAGCTCATAGCTGGAATCAGCATTATAACAAATAATTTTGTAATTTTGTTTCGAAAGACAATTTATAAGCACAAAAACGAGAAAGCCTACCATAATTAAATATATTTTCAATAATGCTCGCTAAAATTAAACTAATATATCAATATAGAAAATACGCAAGTTTCGCTTTCCTTATATGCCATGGTTTTGCAAAATTGCGTTTTGAAATGCATTTTTATGCCAAGAAGAATGGAAAACAAAATATGTTTTTAAAAATATCTTCCAAGTAATACACATAATAACTCTCTTTAAAACTGACATTTTTACTTTCAGAATTCCAATTCAAAATTATTTGCTTTCTGTTTTTGAAAACTTCCCGCTCAGCTTAATTGGTTAACAATTTGAATTGGCATTTTCCAACACTAGAATTTTACCACGAGCGAAGAGAGCGCACAATACGCTATGAAATTACAGCGAGAGCAAGCGAGAGACCCAAACAACTAAAATAAGTTACGTGAAGTATAAATAAAAAAGGAAGTACTACGTCCAGTTGTGTTCACCTAGAACCCAGAACCAAAAGTTGACATCAACGTGCGAGACTCAAAACTAAAACTGAATCACTTTAATTTGCCATACAACCCATACAGTTTTTGCTTTGTGTTGGCATGTGACGTTAATTTTATTTACTGGCTTCAATTAAATCTACACCAACTACTGGCCGCTAATTAACGGAAAACATCAATTAATTAAGTTATACATCACAAATTTAAAAGTTTTAAAGCACTAGGTAACCAAAGTTAAACCGACACAAGTATTAAATCAGCTCAAATTGGAATTTTTCAATGAAAAGTGCAATAAATCAATGTCAAGCAGTGAAAACGCGGAAGTAATAACAACGACGATAAAAAGGGGAACATAGCCATACTAACGGAACTGGGAGTTCCACACAAGGCCAAATAAAAAAACGAGCAATTGGTGGGTCTACATTTTTCGTCAATTTATTAATTTAAAAGGCTGAGAAATGGATGAAGTGTTCTCATTGCACGTGGAAAAACTCGACGTTTATGACGGTTAGTATGCAGACAACTTAAAGAACTAGCAATTAGAAGTAGGAAAATAGTATAAAATAAATCAAGAGTAATTCTTCATTAGTCATTTTGATCGTTTGCTCGCTGTTGGCTCATCATCGTCTGATGGTGCATCCAAAATGTTTTGAATAATACGACTGTGATCCTCGTCTTTCTCGCCTGTCAATATCAAATCTTTTAAAAATTGTATATTTTTCTTTTCGTAATCAATTTTTTCCTTTAATTTTATGTTTTCCTCTTTCAATTCGTCAATGCGTTTCTTGCGCTCCTCAGCGGATTTCTTTGATTTCTCACGCGTACGCTGAACAGCCTGTAATAAACAAAATAGCGATAAATTGTTTTAAATAGATTTGATTGATTGCAACAGTTTCCGTGTGTTGCTATTTTCGGCACGCATCTAGGCTAGCAACATTTTTAGTAATTTACTTGAACATCATTTGTTGACAATCACCTCATTGTTTTTCTTTCTTTTTATCTTGTACGCGGGATCACCTATTTGTGGACTTTTTGGCGATGATGCACCGCTGCTTGATGCTGGCGCAGTCCTTCTTCTTGCTGGCATACTCTCGGTGATAATTTTAATCTGTATATAAATTGGACAAATGCAATGCCTATTGGCTTTTTGGAATTTTTTTCCAAGCTGACAATGTAACGAAGCACTAAAATTACGCGTTGTGAAATTAGAACGCGAATGATGTAACCAAAGCGAAATGGAAAAACATATGTTCTTTTTGGAACATGTGTTGAATAACGTTTAAGTAAGAGAGTTGCCCATAGGACAATAAGATGCGGTATTATAAATTAAAAATGGTAGTAATCAATAGCAAATTTTTAGCATCATTTTTTTAAAAAATATGAGAAAACAGTAAAATATAATATAATATAAGTATACTAGCGCCTTTAATTTTTGCTCATAAGCCGGTATTATTTTTGTCCGTACATTTATTTATTTAGCAAATTTCATATAAAATCAATTGTAATGCAATTTTCTTTTGTAAAGACTGATTTCTTGTATGTAGCTGTTTAGGATCAACATCTATTGCAATAAATTTGGAAAATACAAACAAAAATTTTATACGTAATGTTGTGAAATGTTAATGTAAAATATATTTTATATTAAATAAATGATTTAAACCAAATTACAAATTTCTTAAAAAACTACAAATTAAATTGGGGCTACTATCATCCAAATCAAAAAATACTATTAAAATGGTATCCTTGATATTCAAAAAGGCGCTAACTAATCGATAACAAAAGTTCTGCCATTTTGCAACACTTCATTTGTACCCTTGCCAATTATTTTTTGCGACCGGCAAACATAATTCTTATTTTCCCTACGCAATGTCTTCGCCTGCACCAAAATCACCAGAACTATCAGATAAAGGCAAGAAATATGATAGGCAAATCAGGTAAGTTCAATAAATGAACTCAATAAAATAATCTTTGAAGAAAACACGCAACGCTTTCAACCCTGACACAGACTCTGGGGCGAGCACGGCCAGGCGCTGCTGGAGGCAGCAACAATTTGTTTGGTAAATGTGACTGCAGTGGGCTGTGAAACTGCTAAAGGCTTGGTACTGCCCGGTATTGGGGGATTTACAGTAGCTGATGGCAGCACGGTTACAGAAGATGACCTCGGAAACAAGTAAGTCCGCAAATCAAATAAAGCTATAACTTAATACGAAGCATTTCTTTTCAGTTTTTTCTTGGACTCGAGTTACATAGGTAAATCCAAAGCCATCGCTTGCATGCACCTGCTGCAGGAGCTTAATCCTGACGTTAATGGCGACTACGTTGACGAAAGCGTTGACTACATTCTGGCCCATCGTCCATTTTTCTTTGAAAGCTTTGATTTGGTCATTGCCTCAAATCTCAATGAAAAAACATTGTTGCTCCTTTCAAGTCATTTGTGGGACTCGAATGTGCCACTTCTTTATTGCCGTTCCCTAGGCATGTTTGGCACCATACGGTTGCAGCTAAAAGAACATTGCGTTATTGAAGCACATCCAGACAATCGTCAATTTGATTTGCGTTTAGAACAACCATTCGACACTTTACGTGAGCACTTAGAAAGCACTGAAGTCACCAGCAAAGTGCCGTGGCTGTTGGTGCTTCATAAATGCTTAAATATTTGGCAAATGAAACATGAGAGGGGACGAAAAGCTCCTTTAAACTATAAGGAAAAATCAGAATTGCGTAAAGTTATATTAGCAGAAATGAAATCGGATGAGGAAAACTTTGAAGAAGCTGCTAAGGCTGTAAATACTGCCTTTGGTGCTGGTCAAGTACCAAGTGCTTTAAAAGCCATATTCGATGATGATTGCTGCGAGCAGCTTACTAAAAAGGTAAAAAAAATTATGCTGTCGGCTTATCAAATAATTCTGGCATATTCCATAGAGCGAACCTTTCTGGATCATGGTCAAAGCGTTGAAGCACTTTGTTGTGCAAGAAAACAAAGGTTATTTGACTTTGCCTGGCGTATTGCCGGACATGACAGCAAATACGGACTCCTATATAGCTTTGCAACACATTTATCGCCAACAAGCGCTACAGGATGCGGATCAGGTGTACCACAAGTGCCAAGATTACCTCAAGGAGTTGGGACTACCAGCGGATACCATAGACGAGCGCAGCGTGCGTTTGTTTTGCCGAGAAGCTGCAGGATTAGCAGTGGTGCGCGGCACGCCTATTGCAGAAGAGTATGAAAAGTGTTGTCGTCTGCAAGCATTGGGTAAGTAATTCAGAATCTATCAATCTATTATCTGAAACTAAGCCCGTTAAACTTATTTAAAAGTGGAAGACAATGAGCTGCAGGGTGAACTCATTGCTTATAATTTTGCTATGCGTGCTTATGAACGTTTTCAAAGCGAATGTGGAAATATACCTGGGGAGTGTACGGTTGAACAGGATATTGGACGTTTAAAGAGCATAGCCAGCAAAATGTTGGGAGATTTGGGTCTACATGCGACCATTAGTGACGATGTGCTGCATGAGATTTGCCGGTATGGAGGCGCGGAACTGCATGCCGTTTCAGCTTTTATAGGTAAGTGAAAAACAATTTTTTATATTTTTTCACCATGTTAATAATAGTAAGTTTGTATAGTATACAAGCCTATGCTTCCTTTGATTTAACTTCAATTTAGCAAATTTTTTTTTGTACTTTTTTTTGGCAGGCGGCTGTGCTGCGCAGGAAATCATCAAGATCATTACCAAACAATACAAGCCAATTGATAATACATTTATATATAATGCTATAAGCACAGAAAGTGTTACGCTAAAGTTGTAAAATTACATATATTTTGAATAGAAATTGTTACAAATTATTTGGCGGCTGTAGCCAATTATATTGTACATTCACAATAGATAGTGCGATAATTTATCGGGCCACAGCTGTTGAATGTACGTTTTCCTGCCAAACAGCTGGCAACACTGTTGTTTACCACACATGGAAGAAGCGGAATTATTTCTTTAGTAACTTTTACTGCAGCAAATTCATTTGCTTAAACAAAATAACGACCAAACTTAATACAAGTTTGGAGTAAACCCTATTAATAGTAACCCGGGCGCCCTACTTAGCTGCTAAGAAAACGAAATAAAATGGTATTTAGGTAAGTTGGCCATAAAATGCTTGCCAAAATTACGTAACGTGTTGGCAAAAAATAATAATTTTCTTATTAGATTATTGTTACGCGGCGGTTTAGTGGCCGGTGCAGTTTTCTACACACGCAAAGCTGGTGTTTGGGGCGACCAGATCGAAACAGAGCAGCTTTATAACAATGTTAAGGCTCAAATAACACCATACGCCCAAAAGGCAAAACAACAACTGCCATTTGAGATACCCAAAATGCCCAACACGGGCGAAATGCGTTTCCTGGCGAAACACTATTATAACAAGGGTGTTAAGAGCTCATTCCGGTTTGTGCATATGCTTCCATGCTATGCAGGTCGTGGACTTAAAAAGGTAAAAGATACATTTGAAGACTTTACCAAATCTCCAGCTGCAGCCACAACAGCAATCAGTGCGCCTCCAGCAAAATAAAAGCAACAGTTGTGTCCAATTGGAGGAAAGGCTGTTTTCTTGTTAGTTCATAGTTAGAGGATTGAATATAACATGTACTACTTCCCTTCACAATGTAAAAGCTCGGGTCAAATAATAACTCTCTGTGTGACATACTACCTTAAAAATCATTGTACTAGAAATAAACAAATTTAATTTAAACCTTGTAAAGTGCACTTTTTAAATGCGCTTTTAATTTTGCGTTTAAAACTTGTATGAATTGTGTATCTTGTCAGCAGAGCGCGCCTAACTTAAACATATCAAGACATGTCTGCTATTAAAGTACTCTAGGATTGTATGTATTATCTGATAACAGGAATGCAAACAGATCTTGTATTTTGATAAGCTAGTGAAAAGAAGTCTTGCAGCACGTGTATGACTAAAGAAACCGCTGCAATGTTGCCATTTTTCACACGTCACAATTATTGTTGTAAATAACAACATACACAACTGGTATTTATTGTGTTATAAAATGACAGTAAGCAACTTGTAAAATACGCAGCTGATAAAAAATGTGTTCTAGGCATAAAGCTCTCTCAATTTCTTGCTCTATTTTTTTTTTTATTATTAGTCATGGTGTACCAAACACTTAGTCAGCAATGGAGGCTGTAATAAATGGTACACGCATTGACACACTCGGCTGTTGGCATTTGGTAATGCATGTAGTAAACTTCCGTTTAAATTTTTCTGGCTCAATATAATTTTTTATCTAAAACGGAGATACCAACGAGGTGTGAGCAGAATCACTATTAGAACTATACCAACCTCTTTCGAACTGGTTGTGCTGTAGTCTAGTTTACATTCTTGTCGTTTATTAATTCTGTAAAAATGTTTTATATTTTGCTCTAGATGAACTGGTTCTTAGCCGAAATAATTGATTTTTTCCAACGAATCGAAAACAAATCGGCAATCTTATATAATCTCATCGATACAAGCTTTATTAACCGAGTTTTACGGCTCTAAAGCTATTTTTGGTAAATCGTATATACTCAACGTATATTCTAAAGGATCAAAAACAGATGATTTGCTATTTCACATTTAGCCATAGTAGTATAGGCTTGAAGCCAAAACCATAGATTTCCGCCAAAACCTAATATTAAAAAAAAAAAAAACATTAATACATATTTGAAATCTTAAAATGCTCTGGCTTTAATTTTAGTTAGTTAGTTAGTTTGCTTTATTTTTATAATTTTTAAGTTTTGCTTAAAGCTAGCCATTTAAATTTACAGAGTTGGATTAATCAGCTTTTCAACTGGAATATAGCTATAGTATTATATGAAAAATAATTTTAAGTGTATTAACGTTATATAGCCATAGAAAAGTGAACACAAAAACCTTGGTCCAAAGAAAAAAAAAAAAAGTTTACTGAAAACTATTTATAATGTCTTGATTTTCATTGATTTTTAGTTTAAATTTTCTTGTTGCTTGAGATATAAGTTTATTAATCATGTCAATATTAACTTTTATATGTAAATATTTTGTTGGATAGTAATGAGGGAGGTTGAATATCATCTTCAATATTTTGTTTTGCGCTGTTTGCAGATTTTATACCCTGTACCTATAGGTACAAAGGGTATACTAGATTTGTGCAATGTATGTAACGGACAGAAGGAGGCGTGGCAGACCCCAAGTCCTTTATACCAAAATGCTTATCATAACCTCGGGTAGCGATTGAGCCATGTCCGTCCGTCCGTCCGTCCGTCTGTCCGTCCGTATGAACGCCTAGATCTCGGAGACTATAAGAGCTAGAGACACGAAACTTTACCAGCTGGTGCGCATATTTCCTAAGCAGTTCGCGGTTTTTAGCCACACCGTTAAGTATTTTCACCTGAAATTTAACAGAGCGATGCGTTGCAGCTACATGCATCTATGTGTAAAAAATGAACAAAATCGGACAAATACAACAGAAGTTATAGTCAAAATGTGCAAATTTCATCTCCCCTTGCCAATAAACTGCGTCAATATTTGACTCTACGCAATCATGGCTACAAGTGACCTAGAATCAAAATTTTTGGTAAGCTCATTCATGTGGCTCTAATGAACAAATCCACATCCAAATTTTATCGATGCAGTCCCCCCACCCCCCGCAATCGATTTACCGTGTTTTCTCCCACACCCCTTAACATATCAACTTGAAACTTACCCAATATAATTAAAACAGCTTCTTTGACGTAACTTTCGATTTTCATCAAAATCGGTACAAATTTAGGGAACTTATAGGTATAAATATCGTTTTGCACCAAAAAAAAAAAATTCCAATTGGAAAGTTCTTAGATGGAATATGCAGGAAAAATTTTTTTGACACTAAAGGTACAGGGTATTCCACTGTCGGGCACCGCCTCGACTGTACCACATTTTTTTAAATGAGTTTTGGAACTGCTTCCCCATACAACACAGCCATATAAAATAAAAGGTAAGAAAATTGTTTTATAGATAATAAGTTGGTTGTCCATAGAAATTTTTGATTTGCGGTTAATGAATGGATAAAGAATTCGTATTGTTATATTGATTTTGTTTAATGTTATGCTGATATGATTATTGAAAATAAGTTTTTTATCCAAAATAATGCCCAGATATCTCAAAGAGTTTTCCCATTTAATATGAGAGTTGTTAAGATGAAGCTCAACAATAGGTAAAAAACATGGTTTTCTTTTCCTTGAAAAAAATATCGCTTTGGTTTTTGTTGGGTTAATGTTTGAAATTTTTGAAATTGAATCCAATGAATTTTGTAGTATGTTATGTATATCCGTGCATGTATCAGCAGTAGTATAAACAGCTGTGTCATCTGCAAAAAATTAGTATATTGCAGTTTTTAAGTAATGGAATGTCGTGAGTGTATTCATTGTACAAAATAGGGCCGAGAACAGATCCCTGAGGTACTCTAGCACAGACAAGTTTTTTATTGGAGTTGGTACTATCCAAACTCACGAAGAAGTATCTCTCTGCTATTATGCCAAACTGTATCAAAAGCAGCTTCAATCTCTAGTGTTATCATTCCAACTGACTTCTTGTGATCCAAATTTTCCTTAATGTATTTAGTAAATTTGTCCAGTGGGTAGATACAGTTAAGAGATGCTCGGAATCCATAATGAATTGAAGGTAGGATGCTATTTTATTTTAATTTTTATTATTATTTTATTTTGAATTAATCGCTCGAAGATTTTAGAGAATCCACACAGTAGGCTAATTAGTCTATAGCTATCAGGTGAATCGGGAGGTTTTCCAGAACAGAGGTTTTCTTGGGAATAGGAATAATTTTTGCAATTTTCCATTTGATAGAAAAGTATCCAATTTTAAGACAATTATTATAAATAAGTGTTAAAAAAGCCATAGTGCCATTTGGTAGTTTTTTACTCGGAGCTTTTTTTAATTTTAAGAGACTTAATAAATGCTTGAACTTCTCCAGAAGTGATTCCAGGACAGGTTGAAAATGTGAGTTATCCACAAAAGTTGACGTGGTAGAATCGGAATAAGTCTCAGTTTTATTATGTTTACATTGAAATATGTCAGCTAGGATGTTTGCCTCATCTTGTTTAGTGGAATGAACTTTATTATTGTGGACGAAACTTGAAATAAATTGTTTCTTGTTTTTAATGATTTTGGTAAGTTTCCAAAAGGGCTTTTCATTTTTCTTTAATTCAGACAATTTATGATTCCAAGTGACATTGTTTAGCTCAAATAGTTTGTGTCGAATTTCATGATTTAAGAAATTTAAGCTGGCTTTAAAGATTGGCTGCCTGGTTCTGATCCATTTTCTTAGAGTCGCGTTTCTGTCATTAATGAGACTTTTAATGTTAAGTGGAAGTTTACGGACTAAAGGCATAATTTCCTTTTCAGGTACCGATTTATGTATTGCATCTGTTACATAAGCTGTTAGAATGTCAGTCATCAAATCAATAGTTTCAATATTAGGGAGACGATTTTTAAAAAGTTCGAATTGTTCTTGAGATACATAATTTTAGATTTATAATTTATATAATTAAATTCTATGCTGTCAAACCTGCTTAGCAGGGACGCCAAGAAAGCCAGTAAAAGTGTGATAGTACAAAAAAGAGAAGAAATCTCACTATTCTTGTTCTTGAACACTGATATAGCTTCGTGGACTTCAACTTTATAGAGTTTTTTTATATGTGATAAAACTGCCTAATTGAGTTAGCAGAAAAATTTGATTGTGTAGGGATCTGACTAAGCCTTGTACTTACTTACTAATCAAATATACTAACCAAAGACGTCATTGAATATGAAAAAAAAAAAGTACGCGCGCCGCTAGCGCTTATCTTTAATAAAGTAACTGCCAAATTAAAGAGCATATGAATATGTATACAAAAGATAAGTTCTACAATTACTCGTCTCAGGCAACTTGTCATCGTTTAATATTAGTGCCACTAGCCACTTGAAGGAACGCTTTAAAATTGTCTAGCTTTGATTATCTTGAAAACGTAAAATCCTATTATATTTTAAGTACTGGAAAACTTTATATACTATTCTATTTTTGGTATTTACCTAAGTCAATGAGTATCTGTCATTTTGTACTTTAAATTTCCTATTTATACTACTGTGTGTCAATGCATAGAACAAAAATTTTTTAATTAATAAACGCAGTGCTATATATTTTTCAGCTAGCCATAATTATTTATTGTTTTAACACTACGCCAAACAAAAGCAACTGTCTGCGTAGCGAGTTGTCAACTAATATATGAGATAAAGTTACTAGATGCTCATAGCTCTGTTTGTTGGGGTCTGATGATGAGTCAGTGGGAGTCATGGTCATGGCTGCGGCATAATATAAAAGCTAGCCTTATTCAAATGTAATATCACGTGCTAATCGTATTAATACAAGTTTAAATATATAATAACAAAAAATATTTCATTAAGTACGTACGCCTGGTGCACATAATTATTAATTAAATATTGTAGTGCCAATATTTACAATTATAACAATGGAAAAACAAACATAAAATCACATTTTCAGCGACCCATTAAAATTGTAGGCAAATAATCTGTTAACCTCTAAATTACGCATACGCCATGTATTGTCCCTGGCTGACACAACAAGCAACACCTTAACACAGACACCTAGCATACATATGTATATGTATGCGCTCTATATGCATACTCGTATGTACATGTACTCATACATATCTAGACCATTATACCCACCAGAGAGATAAGCTAGAAAAATAGACTTTCTTTTGGAAGCCGGCTTAATACTGGGCAGCAGAGTATTTGCGTGCGAAATGACGCCAAAGACGCACGTAAATTGTTTATTTGACAAATAATTATATACAAAAAATGTACATTTTATTTGGTTGACAAAAATAAGATATGTATTATTTAAATTAAAGTGGCAAAACAAACTTCTTAAGAAAGATAGTAACTGCACTGAGTGTGTATACATACATTCCTAGCTAATAAATATATACAGTACCTACAGTAAATAATTTTTAAACAATTAGTTTTTTTTTTACAACTTTTATGTCATATTCAATTAATGTCACTATTCATATTTGTATGTCACGTCGCGCCTGCGCATTATGAACAAAACCTGAAAGACACAGAAGCTTATGTTTTTCATAACGAAGCTTAGATGCTCTTCCAAACACAGCTAATGAATGTAAGAGTTGTCTGTACTGCGACATTTGGATTGCATTAGATATGATAGACAATTACATTGGGTAACAATTTGTAAAATCTTCATCGATAGCTGAAAGCGGAGCTTAAAGTATAAGGTGGGCCATCTGTTGGTTTGTTTGTTAATTGCATTCTATTCGTATATTTTTCAACAAAATTGTGCAAATGTATATAATAAAAGCAAGTTGGAAACTACTTGGTTATGTATGAAAAATAATATCGCCCAAGTAGCCGCCGAGGCTGGCTATACAGGTCCGTATGCGAACATCGTAATTTTCGATGAATTTTTTTTTTTGACGAGAACTCTTCTGTCTGTTCTCCCATTCATTGAACAAATAAGCGATGCTGATAGTGGTCCTTGGGCTTCAATTGTTGCGTCATTAAATGCAGATCCGCATGCAAAATTCGACGCAAAGTGGTCCCAGCAAGGTATAATTCCTGGCTAGGAATACTACGCCTGTACCACTTTTATGCGTTGTTCGGTTGTTAAACGATTCATGACTAAAATTGAGTAGTTTTTGAACTTGAAATATGTTGAAGAGCACTTTGGAAGACTATGTTCCGAATTATGAGTGTTTAACAACCAACAGATGGCCCACTCTATATATTCATAATATAAATTTATTTCATTCAGTCCCAATAAATCTGTTTCTTTGCGTGTAGAATATGCAGATATAAGGAGGGTCATTGATTTGTTGCCGGTGTTGACCTCAAAATGGTCTACTTCCTCCTTGGTCAGCAACGTGGTACACAAAGTAACACTTTTTTTTTGTATATGTGAGACAGCAGACAGCAATCGAATAGAATCTAAAACCTACTGATCCAAAATATTATTATTTCATGGCTGTTCATGGAAACTGTTTAAAGCATATCACTTTGGTAATTCCTAGCCGGTTATTTGAAATGATAAAGGTCGGTGTGTTTGATGTTCTAAAGATTCGGTAGCTCGTAGAAAAATTAACACTTCATGATCAGCGAAAAAAATTATAACATTTTTTTTTTTTTTAGAATTACGTGGAAATTGAAAAATACCTCGTTGAAAACTATGTCTTGCCAACTTCCAGAAAAAATCTTGGTGCAGGAAGATGGGAATCGCATACAAATTTTGTAAGTAGCCTTAAGTGGCTCTAATAAACAAAACCACATTTCTGATGGAAAGAAACGCTGTAATAAGTTCGCAACTATTCACCATTCATAGTTTTTCCAATTTAAGCCGTGAGCTTGTCTGCTAGTTGACGGTTATCCAATAACATTTTGTGCATTTCTTTCACCATTTCCGGATTTTAGCCATTTGGCTCTCTCAGAGTCAGAGCGTTTTCTAGTAAGAACTGAAAATTGTAATAACATCAAGCGTTGAACTTAAGCTTTCAAAATACGGCACATCACTTTTTTAATTTTATTTTTGGAATATTTGCCAACACTAGTATGTTAGGTCGGCTGTTACGTCCGTTATTCGTGTCTCTCCCAAAAGAGAGCGGGTTCACTTTTTGTATGGTAGCTATGTGAAATAGTGGATCAATATTGATCAAACTTCACACAAATATAAAGACTGACACTAAATTAAACTGGCATAAATTTGGTTGCGATATTCAAAAAAACAAAAAAGTTTTTCCTTGTATATATTTCCTTGTTTGTATGGCAGCAGCTGAGAGCAGCATGCTGTAATGAATTAACATACAAATGTTCCTTTACATTTGCTTATGCCTGGATCTGGAAATTAACATTTGTATGTTAGTTCAATACAACATGCTGCTGCCAAACAAATGTTTTGTATTTTAATAGTTATTGTTAGAAAAACTTTTTTGTTTTTTAAAATATTTTTGTCAGTTCAATTTAGTATAAGTCTTTACATTTGTGTGAAGTTTGATCAAAATTGGTCCACTATTTCATGTAGCTACCATACAAAAAGTGAACCCGGAGCCGCCATTTTTTCCGCGCAGCCGAATTCGCGCTCTTCTTCGCGTCACCTTGTAAAATTCTTTGCATCATGATAATATCTAACAAGAACGTCTTTAAAGACAGCCAAAACCAAACGATGCAGTCTTAGAACTTAGAATAAAGGCAGAGCTATGCAGTTCTCTATTTTAGATACCAATTTAAATTTATTTTACCATCTCATATACTTTTGCAAACTGCATGACAAAGTTGATATACTCTCCATGGCTGTTTGAGGTGAATCAGACGCCTTAGAGAGCTCGACCTTTAAGCATAATCCGCATGTGATCATATTGAACAAGTTTATTCAACTAAAAATCATAACAATAATAATTATAATTATGTGCTGATAAGAATTGAATAATATTAGGGCAAAATAGTTTATTGAACTTCAATTATTGTATACAAACTTAATGTGAATTAAAAATCAACTATTGAATTATTTTTATAGCTTTCTACTAACAAAACTTTATTAAACAAGCTTACAAATCTATCTTCAACATTTTTGAGCTGTTTCCCTAGTAAACTGTCTGGTTAAATACGAAAAGGCAGTTGAAAATTTTTACTATACTGATTTTGAGATATCGGGAAAAAAAAATTTTTAATTAAAAAAAGTGTCTTTATCTGTAATTATTTTGCACAAGCTTCAGTGTTGGCTTTAAATATAATTGTGGTCTTTGTTAGAATTCGTCAAGGCCAGTGGCGGATACACGGGGGGTTTTCGGGTCTGGACCCCTCCCCAAATCTTGGAAAAATGGGTTGACAGTCTTTTGCGAGCTCTGATTTATATATACACTTCGAATCCTGGCTACGCATCTGGCCAAGACCAAATTGTGTGAAGTTTTTTCTTAATTAGTCAGTCTTTGACTTCACCGGTAATTAAAACTCATTTCTTCGAACCCTCTTTCGTCAAAATGGTATTATCGAAATATCTGTTTTGTCAACTTCATTTTGAGTTTTGGTTTGCTACGGATATAACAAAAAACTGTTAAGGACATTTTTCACTATAAACTAGTTTTATTAGCAATTATTAACGAACAGATGGTTGGTTAAAATTTGTGGAGCGTGCAGCTTTCCTAACAATATGCAAATGTTAGCGCATCGAAAGCTGTTGTAACGGTTAATTGAAAAAGTGTAAACAAAAGTGTACAAGTCTTCATAATGATATATTACTATAATAAAGATCACTTAAATATAAACACAAACAATAATAATCTAATAAAAAAAGATTCCGGCATACTTTTGGCACTCTTGAAATGATTCAAACACATCATACATTTTCAGGGGAAATACAGAAAGTTTAGATTAGAAGTATTCTTATTAAATATTTGAAATGTCAAAAAGTGTGGTGGTTTTTTGTTAACAACTCTTAATTTTTTAGATAAAAGTTTTATTCTAAAACTATACCATTTAACGCTCTTGCCTAAAAAATGCACATAACTAGGTCTCCCATCGAGCCTTTTGAAAACGGGAATTCCCGTTTTTTCGAGACAATTCCCGGGCTCCCGTTTTTTCGTGTTTATTCCCGTTCTTTACATTGCATGATTTTTTGTCTAAATTACTTATTAAAAAAATTCCGAAATCATCACATATTTCGGAGAAACTTCAAAATTCCGCTTTTATTTGTTTTAAAAATCTTTATTTCTTTATGTATTGATTTGCGAATGTGAATCAAGCTATTTCCTATTTTATGGCAATGATTTTTTGTCTAAATTACTTATTAAAAAAATTCCGAAATCATCACATATTTCGGAGAAACTTCAAAATTCCGCTTTTATTTGTTTTAAAAATCTTTATTTCTTTATGTATTGATTTGCGAATGTGAATCAAGCTATTTCCTATTTTATGGCAATGATTTTTTGTCTAAATTACTTATTAAAAAAATTCCGAAATCATCACATATTTCGGAGAAACTTCAAAATTCCGCTTTTATTTGTTTTAAAAATCTTTATTTCTTTATGTATTGATTTGACTTGATTTTATGGCAATACCAGGTAAAAACAATTTCATTTTCAAAAGAAATAAAAAGTTAGGAATTTCTTTATTTTGTCAAAGGAACCAACAGACCATCTGAGCGATCATTTTCACTCATCAAGAACATGTGGAAGAGCGACCGTTCTGAGCTTACATTGGATAGAATCAAATCGATGATCGTTATTAAATTGAACAAAAACCAAACATGCAAGGAATTTTATGATGCAATAAAAAAAACGACCTGACATATTGAGAGCAATAAAAATAGGCGATAAGTACAACACAAAGATTTTATCATCAGAAGAATAGAATAGAATACCACAAGAATAGTTATTTGTGATAATTTTTTTCATTATTTACTTTGAATAAATAAAATACATACTTATGTTATAAAAAAATCATTATTTAATAATTCTCGTTTTTTTCACGCTTTTGAATTTTGAAATTCCCGTTTTTCCCTTCTTTTGTGACTTGAAATTCCCGTTTTTAAAAAAATTAGCGATGGTTGTAAAAAATGCAAGCAATCAGGAAACCGTTGCATTATGCCCCGCAATGTATATCGATAAATTGTATTTTAAAATCGACAAATAAGAATCGGCATCAAAATTCCGAACAGGCATGTGTGTTACGTATTGAACTTTTATTCTACACAAAGTTGATGATTAAAATTTAAGCGAAATCTGCATTACACATATTGGATGCATTTGAGGTCTTATCTAAAGACCTTTCTATGTTTAGAGTATAATGATTCACTTCGCTATCTGACTCTGTTTGAAGACTATGACAAATTACAATTTGCTAAATAAATAAAACTAGGCCATATTGTCAATAAGGTATATACTATATATTCAAATATTTTTTTTAATTTTTTATATTAACGTCATAAAAAATATTTTGCAGATTTTTGCAAGATAGTAATTCAATTAATAATAATATTTGCAAATAATTAAAGACTTCAGAAAAGAAAATCTGTAAATTTATAAGAAAGTTTATTTTAGAAATAAAAATGTATTAAGGAAAACAATACAATAAAAAAGTTGTTTTATCATGATGAGTGTCTTAAGAATGATAAGACACATTCAAAAACGAAGTATGATTTCTGTGCGATTACAATTATTTCATTAAGTACCCTAGTGTTATCAAAATCAGAAGTTCTCTTTGAGCTGGTTTCTTAAATAATTGTCTTTATTATTGATTAAGTTAAAACGTGTGGCGAAAAGAAGATCTTAAATCCTAGATTTAGTTGGCAAATTAGTTTGGTCAGTTTCAAGTTACATATGCTGCGTTGCCTTTTATATTTCGGTATCAGGCAATCCTGCTGTTAAACGATCCAATCTGAAGCTTTTAATTTTGTTGGTCTAAATATATTTAGCCGTGCTACCCCACGAACTGGTCAAGAAACGTCTAAGATCAGTGTTTTTCTACTGGAAGCAAAGATCTTGTACGCAAACTGATCCTACTAGATCGTTATGTGACTTACGCTAGTATAAAAGAATTTCCGTTTATAAGTAAGTGTATAAACTTGAAGAAAGACGAGGCCAGAAATTTTCTTGTAGCAACAAAAACTCTTAACAGTGGATCCTGTAGCAATAAATCGGCCGGTTTCAATAATGACGTTGAAAAGCAGATGCAGCAATTATAATAAATATTAATTTTCAAAGCTACTCAATACTTCTTTTAATATAAGTTTTGTTTTACTTTATTTATTTTCGTTGCACGGTCTTATCATGTACAATTAATTCATGTAATTTTATCGTCCTTTATTGAAACTTATCGACATTTTTATATCGATATCTTTAAATCAAGCGCGACTTATTCAAAATTAGAAAAAGATAAACAGATTCAATATTTGGCAGTCAAGAAATTTTATTTACGCGTGGGATACTGCATATTTTGATAATTGCTCAAAGAGAGGATCTTGATGATCATGTTAAAAAAGTTGAAGAAATACACCAGCGGTTAAAAGTTTGGACCCAAGCCATCGGACTCTATGGAACTACGAAGAAAAGTCAAATTCAACAAAATTTGAATTAGAGCATCGCAGCACGATCAATTCTTAAAAGTGTTTTTAAGCATCCACAACAGCGAATAAATAGGTTATTCGTATAATCCTGATTTGGCACCCAATGACTCATGTATCGAAAGCTTCAAATAAAAAATGTATTACAAAAAACTGGCGGAATTTGTCAGCAAAGTTTTTTAAAATATTTTTGTAATGTCTCCCGCATAATATTTTTCTTATCAACATTTTAATAAAAAGGTATTTTGTATTTATGTGATTTTAGCATTATTAAATGTGGTATAGAAAGTTTCTATTAATTCAAAACACCGCCATTCGGATTCGGCTATAAACTGTAGGTCCCCGTTCTCTTCGAACAGTTATTAATAGAGATCCCCAATGCTCCGCCCAGGGGCGAATGACTAAATAGTCAGTCAGGGAAATTATTATTATTATGTACAAAATAATTTGGAATGAAAATGACAAGCTACAAAATCATGATGTCACTTTGTGTAAATAAAAAAAAAAGTGTTTTTTTTGTATATAAAATGTTAAAAAATTTTATTTAAAAATGGAATATAACAAGTTGTCACTGTTAGTTTATTTTTTTGGCTTTTAATAAGAACTGTTGTCTATGTAATGATTTCGGCATGGCCAAGTAAATTTAGTGTAATCGTTTCAAAGGGAATTATTGGTTAGGCTAACTCTGAGGCGACGGAAGCAGGAGCTAATTGAAGAATCTCCTCTTCAGCCTAATTACTGGGCCCGTTCCTATAAGTCTCTTTGCGAAGCTGTTGCGATGGGCAATCAGCCTAAAATTCTAACTCCTATTTTAAATAGCAATACCCAACAGCGCACTACGCGCGTCTTTTTCAACACTCGCTCGCCACAACACCACAACTTAATCGATAATTCGCGATCGTCCTGCCAATTTATCGATGGCGTGCGGTCTAGCCTACTTGAATCTTATATATGTATATCGATTGTTTTATTAAAATCAAAAATTTAACAACACTTGTGGCTAATCGTAGGATCAAGACGGGTGGCATAAATTAAAAAACCAAGGTACAGGACTTCATATGTGAGTATTCTTTCTCAGCTCCATCGCCAGTTGCATTAACTAAGTGTAACTATTTAGCTTAACGCTACTGTATCATCTTAAAGTAAATTTAAAGCGCGTGGGCTGTCAAGCAGCCAAGCAACAACAATATCAAATACAGCTTTATCATATACATACATTCCTTACAATTTATAATTAATTAATAAAAAGGGTTGCTACTAATATTATTATTTGCCCGTTAGCTAGCCAGCATGAGTAACTTTTATGACTTTTTAGCTACCGGTTTTTGTTTGTGTATTGTTCAGTTGGAAAAATAAAAACATTTACTATAAAGACCAAACAAAACTTGCAATAATGCGAATGCAGTTCCACGTTTCCGATATGACTACTTACATATTTATATTGATATTATATAATATATTATAGATTATGTCGTTCAAGTTGTTGTTGCTGCTGAAGCTGCTGCGGCCGCTGCTTTGGGCCAGTTTAAAAGTGAAGCGATCTCAGGCGACCCTGCACTGTCGCGTTTTTGCTGTTCAACGACTAACAACACCTTCACACAAACAAACTCACAAAATATTCACAATTATTATTATTATTATTTGTTGTTGTTGTTGTAGTTGTTGTAGGCGTCGTTGACAACAGAGGTGTGGGCGGGCAATCGTAATACTAGTGTTAAAAAAAAACCCGAAAAAAAAAATCACTTACCTTATCAGCAGCAAAACACAAATGAGAGCACAATAGATACAACTCTATAAAATTTGTTTCTTAAAGTTTCCGAGTATTATATTCAGTGCTCTTCGAGGCGTCTTGCGCGCAGTCAAGACCCTAGAGCAGCTCCCCGTGTATTTCTGTGAGGCGCAAACGCGTCGCGAGTTCAAAACGTTAACGACAATTACAATAAGCACATCGAGCGGACGCAGCGCTCTCTATCTACATAATTATCTACCAGGTTGTCCTCTAGAAACTAGAGTTTTCGCAACCCAATCGTCGCATTGCTGTTGAATACTATAAGAATGTTTTTTATTTATGTTCTTGATGTTGTTTTAATGTTGTTGTAAAAATTATTACCATACAACAAGTGTTAATGCTGTTTGTGAATGTAACTGTCAGTTAGTTAAAAGCTGAGGCTAAAACTGAAACTAAATCGAAAACTGATTTGGCATAAACAGTACAGCGCGTGCGCAAAGTTTTCAATTCTCTCAAAAAAAAAAAAAAAATAAAAAACAACAGCTATACAACGAAAAATTAAAAAAAAATCTTTTAATATAAACTTGAAATAAATGTGCATATAAAATAAATACTATAATATAATTAAAAACAAAACACATATAAAGTTCGAAACTAAAATAATTAAATAATTTAATATACAGCAAAAGTAAAAAAAATAATTATAAATGACAAATACCATAAAAATGGAAAACTTATGTTTTCAACACGTTACCAAAGTATTATTAATTACTTTAATATTATGCATTTTACAAACTTCGGTCAAGTAAGTAAATATAATAAACAAATTTATTAAATAATAGTTAAGCATTAAAATAATATTTAAAAAAATGCTTAAGTTTAAGCTTAGTTGCAATGTCGATACTCACAAAATACAGAGGGTTATAAGAAAGGTATTCACAGTGTTTGTAGCTTTACTATAATGATTGACTTCAGTAATGCCCGAGTTTTTGTGAAATTTTGTACAGTACATATACAGCACTAAGTTCTAAATTGAATATAAAAAATTTGGCGAACTTTTTTGTTATTCTAAATTCCAAAATCAAGATACCAAGCATTTATCTACAACCTACATCAAGCTGTTCTAAACTACATAGATTAAAAAGACAATTGAATAATATTTGACAAAAATTAAATGTGTAAGTTCAATAAAATGCTAGTAATAATACTAATATTATTATATCATATTATTTAAATTATCTTAATTTCCTAAAGTTTTTATTAAACAAGAGCAAGAAAATTAAACTTTTAAATTGCTACTCATTAAAGTTGCTTCTCAAAAAAAACTTTGAAAGAAGCTTGCATAAAAATTTTTTTATAATTATTATAAAAAAAGATGGCGTACGTTAAAGTCGGGCGCGGACGACTTTGGGATTCCCTGTACCACTGCTTGCAATAAAATCCAGTAAATTGCTTAAGAACACCAAAAGACATTCGATTGCCAAATTAGATTACGATACCTTCATAAACAACCAAAAACAGACGAATTTTTAACCAAAAATGTTTTTTTGACCGATCGTTCCAATGGGAGCTATATGATATAGTCAACCGATTTTGATCAAATTTGGTACAGTGTTGAAAATCTTTAAAAAACTTCGGAATGCCAAATTTGGTTACAATATCTTCACAAGCAAACGAAACACAACAAATTTTGTACAAAAATCGTTTTTTTGACCGATTGGCCCTATGGGAGCTATATAATATAGTCAACCGATTTTGATCAAATTTGGTACAGTGTTGAACATCTCCAAAAACTTCTGAATGCCAAATTTGGTTACAATATCTTTACAAATAAACGAAACACAACGAATTTTGTACAAAACACGATTTTTTGACAGATTGGTCCTATGGGAGCTATATGATATAGTCAACCGATTTTGATCAAATTTGGTATAGTGTTTGGGAACTCTAAAAAACTTCCTAATGCCAAATTTGGTTACAATATCTTCACAAACAAACGAAACACAACGAATTTTGTACAAAAAACAAATTTTCGACCGATCGATCCTATGGGACCTATATGATATAGTCAACCGATTTTGATAAAATTTGGTACAGTGCTCGGGGTTTCTAAAAAACTTCCGATTGCTAAATTTGGTTATGATATCTTTATGAGCAAACGAATTATCCATCTAAAACTTTTGCTTTTTTTCGAGGTCCTCTGAAACACCCCTATGGGAGCAATATAATGTAGTTCCGATATCAAAAAATAAAATAAACTTGTCTCCTATGGATTAATAAGGGATCTTATCTGAAAGTTTGGTTGCTCTAGCTCTTACCATCTCTGAGATCTAGGCGTTCATACGGACAGACGGTCAGACGGACAGACGGACATGGGTATATCGACTTCTCTAGTCACTCTGATCATACTTTAGGTAACTTTGGGGGGTCTCCGACTTCTCCTTCTGTACGTTACATACATTTTCGGCTTGCACAAACACAATATACCCTTTGTACCATACGGTACAGGGTATAAAAACTCGGTTTTTTTTTTCTCACAAACTTTTTTTTATTTTGGATGTAAATTTGTACAAACCTCAGGGTGGCTTTTAACATAAAAAAGGATGAACCCTAATAGAAATGATTAAAACAAACCGATCTCTGGCGGTTGACACATTTTGCATTCAAAAATCTTGAGTCAGTAATCTACAATGAGAGTCCTTTAAATTTCCACATATTCAGTTATGATTAAAAAGAAGGTATAACAATAAAAATAATATTGGATAGGATTGTTTTGTACTTAACATTGGTAAGGTTACGATTTCTTTTAGTTCACATTAAGCTAATTACGGACTCTTTTGTTTGCATTATATAAAATATGTAAATTGTGTACTGACTCCTCTTAAAGATTTGTTTTTAGAAAAATTATTAAAATAAACCGTGTAACAAAAGAACAAGCTGATATTTCAAGTAACAGTTGAGTCTGCACTTTTTGTCCAAAGGTTATGATTTGAGAATGTAAAGAGCACACTTCAAGAACGCTTCAAAAAAATAAAACGAGATACATAAAATAATAATCAGCAGCATTGTCGAAAAATTTAGATAGAAAAAAAAAAGAACGAGTGAAAGATATTTTGGCTAATAATGCTAATTGAATGATATAATTGTCATGGTATAGTTATATTGAAGCTATTGTGTAGACTTACGGGTATAGAAGGCATACCGGGCTATTAAAACCTGCTCCTTTTGAACTGAATCGGGAAACAAATATAATATAGTAAATATAGCAGCAGTACCTATAGGTATATTTTTAGATATAGTTTTGGCCGCTTGGATAATTTTGTGGCTACGTATTGGTCAGATTTGTCTTCTGTTCTTGTTATTTTTGGCCACCTGATCCTGTTTGCTATACAAAAATTCTTCTTGTTGGGAACAAAAAAAAAGACACGCGTTCAATCGCAGAATTTCCCTTGTTGAGCACCCGAGTGAGTTCATACTCTACTAATTTCACTAAGGACCAAAATGCTAAGAGCATCGAAATTTAACTGCAGATTAACATTATGTTCTAGTTCTTCAGGTTAATTCTTTTTTTTTTACGGTTTAATTTTTGAAACTCCATAAAAACTATAGTTTTTCGGTGAATTTAAATCAAAAATATCGTATTTTAAAACCGTCTCCCAGAAAGCTCCACTAAAAAACAACTCTTTATAAACACTTTTGTAAAAATCATAAAAATGTTGGTTTTTCATATACATATTCAAATTCGTTTTACACTTTGGGGATACCTGTCCACTCCAGTTGTTTACAGAATATATCCATGAATCGCTCCATTTTTTGACTTTTTCATAAGAATGGAATTCGTGGTCAGGTAGACTTTGTGTGTCCCATGGAGCGACACCCATGGTAATTCGAAGCAGCAATATCTGGAGAGTACGGCGGGTGAAGTATGACATCCCATTTAAGCATGTCCAGGTATGTCTTGACCGGTCTGGCGACATGTGTACGAGCATTGTCATGCTGGAGGAAGACTTTGTCGTTTCTCTTTCGGTACTGTGGCCGTTTTTCCTTCAATGCTCGGCTCAAACGCATCAACTGTTTTGAAGCGGCTGTTCACACTCTGTTTCAACTCGTACGGAGCCCAGTTTGCTTGTTTCTGAATCATTCCGATGGATTGAAGGCGTTTCCAAATCGCGTCGGAGTCTTCAAAAATTGTCTCTGACCCACCGCTATGGGGCTATGAAGCATAAAAATCACTCACATTTTCTTTCACTAAGAGCAATCTCAATATGTCGTTATGTTGGCAGATGACTAAGCTTATTTTGAACCAATTTAATCTACGTATGTCCGCCGAAAAACGGCAAAGTTGTACACCTAATAAATTAAATTTCACATACAAAAAAATTATTCATTTGATTTTATGTAAGAAAAAAAAATAAATATTAAGGGAATATTTAAGGAACCATCTTTTAAAGATGGCGTACGTTAAAGTCGGGCGCGGACGACTTTGGGATACCCTGTACCACTGCTTGCAATAAAATCCGGTAAATTGCTTACGAACACCAAAAGACATTTGATTGCCAAATTAGATTATGATACCTTCATAAACAACCAAAAACAGACGAATTTTTAATCAAAAACTTTTTTTCGACCGATCGGCCCTATGGGAACTATATGATATAGTCAACCGATTTTGATAAAATTTGGTACAGTGTTGAAGATCTCTAAAAAACTTCTGAATGCCAAATTTGGTTACAATATCTTCACAAACAAACGAAACACAAGAAATTTTGTACAAAAAGCGATTTTTTGACCGATTGGCCCTATTGGAGCTATATAATATAGTCAACCGATTTTGATCAAATTTGGTACAATGTTGAACATCTCCAAAAAACTTCTGAATGCCAAATTCGGTTACAATATCTTTACAAATAAACGAAACACAACGAATTTTGTACAAAACACGATTTTTTGAACGATTTGTCCTATGGGAGCTATATGATATAGTCAACCGATTTTATTCAAATTTGGCATAGTGCTTGGGAACTCTAAAAAACTTATGAATGCCAAATTTGGTTACAATATCTTCACAAACAAACGAAACACAACGAATTTTGTACAAAACACGATTTTTTGACCGATTTGTCCTATGGGAGCTATATGATATAGTCAACCGATTTTGATCAAATTTGGTACAGTGCTTGGGAACTCTAAAAAACTTCTTAATGTAAAATTTGGTTACAATATCTTCACAAACAAACGAAACACAACGAATTTTGTACAAAAAACAAATTTTCGACCGATCGATCCTATGGGACCTATATGATATAGTCAACCCATTTTGATAAAATTTGGTACAGTGCTGGGGGTTTTTAAAAAACTTCCGATTACCAAATTTGGTTATGATATCTTCATAAACAAACGAATTATCCATCTAAAACTTTTGCTTTTTTTCGAGGTCCTCTGAAACACCCCTATGGGAGCTATATAATGTAGTCCCGATATCAAAAAAATAAAATAAACTTGTCTCCTATGGATTAATAAGGGATCTTATCTGAAAGTTTGGTTGCTCTAGCTCTTACCATCTCTGAGATCTAGGCGTTCATACGGACAGACGGACAGACGGACATGGGTATATCGACTTCTCTAGTCACTCTGATCATACTTTAGGTAACTTTGGGGGGTCTCCGACTTCTACTTCTGTACGTTACATACATTTTCGGCTTGCACAAACACAATATACCCTTTGTACCATACGGTACAGGGTATAAAAATCATAAGAATATATATACAAAAATTGATTTTCAAAAAGTCAAAATGTAAAAAAGAGTTTAAAAATATTTAATATTTAGCTCACATAAATCCACTTTTATTTTAATTCGCAGAAACATTTTCCTTAAACCTATAAATCGAACACCATCTCTAGATTTTAAAATCGTTGGGTATTGCAGTATTTTCTTCTAAATTTCTTAGACTTTTTTTTACTTTTTCTACACTTTAAATCAGTCGGAAATTGTGGAAATTAGTTACAGGGTGCATGCATTCTATTATTGTAGTGTATATTTTTTGACTGCAATCAGCCTACTTGTTCTAAATTAATTATTCCATATCATTTTGAACGGCCTGTTCTACTATAAATTATTAAGTGTATATAACTAAAAAGTTCTCTGTGTATTTATACTATATATATATTTTTTTTTGCTCATAAACGACATAAATATACATTTTCAGTAGTTAACAACATCAATACATATTCAATTTCACAAATTGAGATAAGTTGACAAGAAAGCTTGTTGCTGGGTTGGTAATTTTATCAACAATAAAGAAAACCCCAATACAATCATTACAAAATATGATAAAAAAAAAGCAAGAAAAAAAATTCGTTACACCTGGAAATGGACATGAAGTGTATGTAATAAATAACAAAACGTTTCCTTAGATTTGCCAACAAATTATTGCAACATCACGCATACGCCGTGTATACGCCAGCGTTACACCTATTTTGGTTTAAAACCAATAAAAACTTGAGCATATGACTAGATAATTTAAATAATTTGTTCAAGAAGTGCGCCAGCAAATTAATTAAAAAATTTGTTAAAGTCAAAAACAAATAGAACTTTATTTTTCTTGTTTTTATAGCACTTTCGGCAATCTTTAATGAAAAAGGTCAAAGCCAATGTATACGTGTGAAAGGAAAGTTTTTTTTTTATCAGTTTGGCTAAATGCCATTTATAGACACAGTTAAGCACCTGTTAGTGCAAAATAAACAGACCGAAAATTAAAAAAAAAAAAAAAAAAGGTTTATTTATAGAAGATACAATATAAATTGGCAGTCTAATTCCCATTGAATTTGGGTATTGCGCAGGCAAATAGACAAAATAAAACATCTAGATAAATTTACATAAACTGCAAGTTAAATAATAACTGCTTTGTTAAAGCAGAAAAAATAAATATGTACATATATAGTCTAGGCAATACTCTATTTGTAAATGATTTTCATAGTGGAAGTAAATGAGCTTATACAGCTGCCAAATGATTTTCAGCTGCGTCAAGTTAAATAATTAACTTGAAACGAAATTAAAATTTGTAAGCAATAGCGATAAATAAATAGAGTTGTTATATTAGTTTATTATGGATTTTAACTATAAAAAAAACTTACGAAAATTATTATATGGTGTATTAAAAATAAGCAAGTTCTTGATACTTTTGGAAGGACGTACATATATACACATAAATATATTAAGAGTATTAGTGGACTATCCCTAAAAACTTTAGACTGTTGTCATAGTTTTTGCAAAGAGTTTGTGCTAAATTTTAATAAATATGGGTAAGGAAATCAGTTTTCATTCAAGTTTTTTAAAAAAATTCACGAAATTCCGAATTTTTATCGAATTATCGAAAACTGCATATGAAGATAGAATTTTCTTTTCCAAGTCATGTCTCTTAATGAATAAGTTTTTTTTTCAATGAGAGCTTTTTAAAAAAATTGCGAACGTTAAAGTCGGGCGCGGACGACTTTGGGATACCCTGTACCACTGCTTGCAATAAAATCCGGTAAATTGCTTACGAACACCAAAAGACATTTGATTGCCAAATTAGATTATGATACCTTCATAAACAACCAAAAACAGACGAAATTTTTAATCAACAACTTTTTTTCGACCAATCGTCCCTATGGGAGCTATATGATATAGTCAACCGATTTTGATAAAATTTGGTACAGTGTTGAAGATCTCTAAAATACTTCCAACTTTCGCCAAATTTGGTTACAATATCTGCACAAACAAACGAAACACAACGAACTTTGTGCAAAAACCGTTTTTTTGACCGATTGGCCCTATGGGAGCTATATGATATAATCAACCGATTTTGATCAAATTTGCTACAGTGCTTGGGATCTCTAAAAAACTTCTTAATGCCAAATGTGGTTATGATATCTTCATAAGCAAACGAATTATCCATCTAAAACTTTTGCTTTTTTTCGAGGTCCTCTAAAACACCCCTATGGGAGCTATATAATGTAGTCCCGATATCAAAAAAATAAAATAAACTTGTCTCCTATGGATAAATAACGGATCTTATCTGAAAGTTTGGTTGCTCTAGCTCTTACCATCTCTGAGATCTAGGCGTTCATACGGACAGACGGACAGACGGTCAGACGGACAGACGGACAGACGGACATGGGTATATCGACTTCTCTAGTCACTCTGATCATACTTTAGGTAACTTTGGGGGGTCTCCGACTTCTCCTTCTGTACGTTACATACATTTTCGGCTTGCACAAACACAATATACCCTTTGTACCATACGGTACAGGGTATAAAAATTAACAAAATTACAAATTTTTATCGAATTATCGAAAACTGCATATTAAGATAGAATTTTCTTTACCAATTTCCTTTGACTTTTCTCATTTTTAAATTTGTATAAATAATGATGAATAATTTTATCAACTGACTCTGCGGAATATTCAAAAAACTCCAGGTAACATAAATAATATGTATCTTCATCACGACTAAAAACGTAGATCCGTATACCTGATCAGTGCGGTAAAAAATGTTGTCACCAGACTTATGGTTTGCACTATTTTTTAAGTGGGTCGACTGCCTTTGAGCAACGCCTTTCATTAAATAAATTAAATTATTAAATTAAATAAAAAAAAAAGTGTTGGAGCTTTAATGCTTTAGTGAGTACGCAATCGAGAAGACTTAAAAATATAAATAACTAATAAGGCTTGTAAGGTGTGAAGATCATAATAAGAAGTCACCAAAAGCTGCCAACTTTCCATACGCAGATTAGGTTTATCGATTTATGTTGAATCTGCCCCCTTAAAAATACTACTCTGTTAAAAGTATTTAAATCGATAACATTTTTACATTTACATCATGATGCAAAGAATTTTTTTTTTTTTTTTTTTGAATATCACAACCAAATTTATGTTAGCTTAATTTAGTGTAAGTCTTTACATTTGTGTGAAGTTTGATCCAAACCGGGCCACTATTTCATGTAGCTACCATACAAAAAGTGAGCCCGCTCTCTTTTGAGAGAGACACGAATAACGGACCTGCGCATTGCGTGACCTTCTTATTGTTGGATCATGCATTTACATCATAAATTAATTAGGAATTTTGCACTATTCTTATACATTGATTTCTTTCCAGTGCGTTAACTAACGATACCGTCGATATTGAGGATTGCCCACCGCTTTCTAATGCAGGCAATTTACAACAAACACAGCTTATACAAAGGCTAACACATGTCTGCCGCTATGATCGACTGGAACGACCATTAGGTAAGTGGGCAATATCTTTCCAAATCTTAACCTAGCTAACTTAACTCTTTAAACAGAATATAACACAAACACATCGGAGCACATGCCTATTGTGGTTAAGACGCGAATCTATGTGTACTTTCTGCAAAATCTCAACTCCGATTTGCTGCAGTTTAAAATGCATGCGCTGCTGCAACTTAGTTTTCTAGATCGCCGCTTGGCCTACAAGGAATATGACCCTGACAGAAAAGGAAACATTTTGGGCCAAAAACATTTAAGTGAACGTCTCTGGCTGCCACACATATTTTTCGCAAATGAGCGCGATTCGAATATCTTGGGTACGGATGAGAAGGATGTGCTTACATCTATATCGTCCGATGGAAATGTAATATACTCCACACGCATGCAGGCTACACTCTACTGCTGGATGAACTTTAAGAAGTTTCCATTTGATCAGCAGTTTTGTTCAACCGTACTAGAGAGTTGTAAGTTTAATACAATTGATTGTTATTATAGATGCTTATGCTGATATTGATACGTATTCTAGGGATGTACAACACATCTGATCTTGTGCTGCAGTGGGAAGAAGACTCCCCCATATCATTCGATCCAGAGATGCGTCTAACTGAGTACAATATGGCAAGCTATTGGCACAACACAACTTTAGTACAGTCGGATCATATTAATCTGCGACATGGCTCCTTCAGTAAGTAAACTAGTAATATTTTAAAGTCAAGCTAATTTCAAAACAAATTTCTTACACAGTGGGCAATTATAGTTCGTTGAGTTTTACGGTCAATTTGAAGCGTGAAATCGGTTTCTATTTACTGGACTACTATGTACCATCAATGATGATTGTGGCCATTTCTTGGGTGTCATTCTGGTTGCAAGCCGATGCCTCGCCACCGCGCATAATGTTGGGTAAGTTTTGAAAAATTTTTGTTTTTGTATAAATTTTTTTAATGCCTATTTTTTTAACAGGCACCAGCACTATGTTGTCGTTTATAACGCTCTCTTCCTCACAAAGTAAAAATTTGCCCAAAGTAAGCTACATAAAGGTATCGGAAGTTTGGTTTTTGGGTTGCACGTTCTTCATTTTCGGCAGTTTGGTGGAATTTGCATTTGTCAATATTATATGGCGTCGCAAGGAAAACATAGAGCTCAAGAAAGTTAATAGCAAGTATATTATTAAATCCACATTGACGCCACGCCCAGCTAGAAAACAAATGGGCGGCAGCTTAAACAATGAGTCACGCACGCGTTCCTGCTCTAGCTTAGATAATATAGTGTCCAGCACGGAGAGTGTCAGAAATGGCACAGTGAATCCCGGTTTCAATAACTATCTCACGGTTCATGTAAGCATTGTGACTTTTTTAAGCTATAAATTATGTTTATGTTTGCCTGAATTTCCCAGAACTTGCCGATCATAACGACTGATTGCGCAGATAATGTGTCTGTAAACAGCGATCGTGGACGCAATGGTAATGACCATATAGTAGATGTGGATAAGGATAAGAAGGACGATAATCAGCATACATTTACGACCATGACGCCGCAGGAAATTGCCATGTGGATTGATAGACGTGCACGCTATGTATTTCCTACTATGTTTATAGCTTTTAATGTTTTCTACTGGACATTTGTGTATTGTTTCTAAGCTAAGTTGAGTCTGTATTATAACGAAATTGTTGCCATAAATGTGAAAGCTTGTCGTTTGCCTTATTTTTTACAAAAACTTGTTTAGTTTTAATTAATTTAAGTTTTATCTCATAGTAATAAAAATACTGCGGCACTTATTTTTTAAATAAATGAACATAGTACATAAATATATAGCGTTTATTGACTTAAGTCATGATATTGTTTGCTACGCAAATTAGTTTTGGAAAAATATTAAATAGCTTATTGATATACTAATTAAACAAACGGTCATTCTGCTTAATTAACTGATAACGTCTGAAACCATTCTGGCAGCACTGCATATTAAGGCTGCCAGACCGTTTTCAAAACTCTCGCACAGCTGACGTCTGGTACCAACACACTCAAGCACATCACTAACGTTGAGAGGCAGCAGTCAGACGTACGTCCCTACGATTTTCTAATTTAAGGCACGAATCAATTTCAACTTGATCAAGGTAAAAATTGCTAACATAATTGTGCCAAAAATGTTACATGTTGTGTGCTATAAATATGACGCATTATTGTTGGCCATAAGTGCAGCAAGTTCGGACGTTTTTATGCGCTGCAATTGCAGCGCAAAAAAAAAAATTACATAACCTCTTTGAGGCTAAGTGCAAAATGTTTATAATAACAATATGTGTCTTTGTGCAAATTCTAGTAAACTTACTTTGCTGTTGTTAACGTCTTTATTAACCCTGCTACACTCTTCACAGCTTCAAACATGCGTATATCCAATATTTTAAACGGCGCTCATTTTGGCAATCTTGCCAAGGTGCACGGCATTATCACCTACAAGCTGTCTCCATTTGAGCAACGCGCTTTTGCAGGTGCAATCAGCAAGGGTGTGCCAAACATGGTGCGTCGCTTCCGCTCCAACGTCTTCATTGTGGCGCCTCGTAAGTCATTTGAAATAGCATATTCAACAGTTGCCATAAACCTTTACACTTTTGTTTCAGCCTTCATTGCTGGCTATCTGATCTACGATCTGGCCGAACGTAAACACAATGCCCTGGCGCGTAAGAACCCCGCTGACTTTGAGAATGACGAATAAGTAATACGTTTTGTTAGGCACACATCTAGCAAATAGTGATGTTAAATTAATAAATAAATCTAAACCCACAGTTCAAGATACAAACACAATTATGTGCGTTAAATGATTTTGTATAAATGTTGGCTGGAGCATGCTGTAGTTAGACATTTTTTGAGCAAGCTTTTTTATTAAGTTCTTGAACTGCAGCCCGCATTAGTGATGGCTCGTGCCAAACATCGCCACAATTATGACATTAACGCACACTTTACAGCACTGTTTGCGGACACAACTTTTAGCATTTTAAGCACTGGCTTTAGAACAGCTGCTGTGGCCAGCAAATAAATTATTCTGGAAACAAAATATATACACAGCAACATTATACACACCTATTAATTAATAATTATACTTTATGGACAACTGTTGCGGCGGCGAAGTGCGCAGCGAGAGTATCTACAATATGTTGCAGGCCATAGTCGACTCTAAAGTGATCAACGTACAATTGTTTACAATTGCTGTGGGAATTTTCTTTGTGGTGCTGCTATTGAAAAACAATTTTCGCAGTTTTTCGGGCACATAAGCCAAAATCAGTGCGCGATAAGGATTTAATGTTAATGTATTACTATAATGTACGCAATTTAGTTAAGCATTAATAATTATTGCAAAACAAAACCAGCCCAATAACATGTTTTTTTTTTATTTATTATTTAGTGTGACGTCACCGAAGGCACGCAAAATTCTTTGTGTAACAAATGTTGTCGTGTACTAATTTCGAACTCAGGGTCATTCGGGTGTTTTGGATTCTAAGCTAATAATTGGATTTCAAGGCTTATTGAACTGGTTTTGACGTCTTGGGCAGTTATTGACTTGGATGTTGAAATTAAATGTATTACTTATAGATTTTACTAAACTGATTCATTGTTTAAATAGATAAGATTTCATCAAGTACTTAAGTACGTTTGGGTCTTAATGAACTTTTGGCCCACTTGACAACTAACCATATAAATTGTGCATGCCTATCAATTACGCCTAATCAATGCCAATTGCCATAGACCATGCCTAGCCCAATAACTTCAATTGACTAACGATGGAGCTGCAATTCAATATGACTTCCTGGTGCAGTCACTCGCTTCTAAACAACATTAGAATTCAAAAGACGTTAGTGTCCAAGTATGACTCACTTTGTAATGTCTTTATGGGATTTGGTATGCTACGTGCTTCTTTGCATAAATTTAGCATTAGGCTTCATTGCAGTTGACAATGCAAAACTAAACAATTTTAAATGTGCAAACTCTAATCCCAAAACGTGACAGTTTAGATTTTTGATTTTTTTAAGTCAAAACTGGGACATATGTTTGTTTTTTGTATACAGGCAGCCAAAATTGTTTTGGTAGCTTTCTGTAAATAAATCTACTCAATTGCTTTAAAAGTTGGTAACTTTAGCTGCAAAGCTTTCTGTTCCGATCTGTTTACGAAATTAGCGTGTAAATGGACTACTTGGACTTGGACTTTACAATTTAGTAATGTACCTCAGACAAGTGTTGAACGAATGTTACATATATGTATATATGTATATACATTAGGGCGGGTCAATTTGTATGGGGCCGAAAAAACCTTATGAGGCTCACTCGGATTTTGATTCTTTGGATAATTCTAAGCAAATTTGCTCAAGAAACTATGGGTCTAAAATGAATTTCGAGTTGCCCACTTTTTCAAAATAGGTTTTTTTCGACATATTCAAAAATCGACTTAGAAATTCATTGAAAAGGCCTAAAATCGATATTTTTTCTCTAGCCAAATGTGAATTTGGGGGTTTTTGGGGTCGAGGAATTCATTATTGACATCTATTTTTAATTTTGGGTGCCGCCAGAGGGCGCTTTAGTGTTGGTTTTTGATTTTTTTCGGTTTTTTTTTTTGAAAATTTTGAAAAAGTGGGCGACTCGAAATTCATTTTAGACCCATAGTTTCTTGGGCAATTTTGCTTAGAATTACCCAAAGAATCAAAATCCGAGTGAGCCCTTATACCGAAAAAAATTGACCCACCCTAATATACATATATGTATGTATGTATATTCATAATTCAACAAGAGCGTAAATTTTTGCTGACCAAAGTTCCGTAGCCATCTACCTTGTGAATGATAAACAAGTTAAATAATATGCTTAAAAATTGCATACATACTGATTAGCGAATTTTCCATTAAAGCATATGGTCATTATAATTCTTGGAAAACGAATTACAAAATTTCCTAATAATTAGTTATTTTCAGTTAAATCATTGCTGTTATAATAATAGCTTCTCAAATAAATACAATTCGCAAAAATATATTAGTCGTCACTTTTTGAAACTTAAATATTTAATCGGTAGTGAAGTTTTTAAACAAAATATAAACTTTATCTAAATAGAACTCTTTCAATTGGTTGCAAGGGCACTCATAAGACGTGCTAGGAGACGCAGCCATATACTGGTTAGCTTAGCCCTACAAGGCCAATCCAGTCACTAGTTGGGCTTAAAAGAGCCCGGTCATTTGGATTCGGATTTGTGTTTTTGGTCATATTCCGATAAGAACAGACCAAGGCAAAGCAGCCAGAGTGAGGGTATGCATTAGATAGCTGCGCAAGCACTGCACAAATGTCTTGTAAGCCATCAGCTGTTGTTTCAAACACTACATGTCTTTGGCTTGAACAAAACAAAACAAATACTTCAGTGTCAAAAATGCTTGGTTAACAACAAGCAATAGAACATCAAAACAAAAGTGAAACAGAACAAAATTGAAGTAGAACCAAACTGAACTAGAACCAAACTGAAGTAGAACCAAACTGAAGTAGAACCAAGCTGAAGTAGAACATTTCAAGCATAGTAGAACGTTTTTGTTGTTGCAATGATTTTGGTGGTGGTTTTTTTGACTAACACAAACAAACAATCTGCAATTAGCTATAGCTTTGAGTCAGTCAAGGAATTCATCTGCCTTGGCACTGCTGTGTCCAGCAGCAATAATATCAGCATGGATATTAAATGTCAGCATGGATATTAAACACTTGCCAATAGGTGCTACTATGGTAACACAGTCCGATGCAGCTGCTCTTGGGGTGTTCGACAGGAAAATTCTTCTCAAAATTTTTGGTCCGATTTGCGTTGGCGGTACATATCGTATTCGGTGGAATGACGAGTTGTACGAACTGTATAACGATGTTGATGTAGTCAGTCGATTGAACACTCAGCGACTTCGATGGCTGGGTCACGTCGTACGAATGGAAGAACAAACTACAGCTCGTAAAGTGTTTGATGCGGTCGTGGGCGGACAACGATGAAGAGGAAGTCCCCGGACCCGTTGGGAGGACCAAGTGACTGAAGCCCGGTCACGTCTTGGTGTTACCAACTGGAGAAGACGCGCGCAAGACAGAGGCGTGTGGAGGCAAATCGTGCATCAGGCTATGACCCAATAGGGTTGTCAAACGCCAAATAATAATAACAAACAATCTGCTTGTGTCTGTGTGTGGCTTAATATTATGTCTGCTGCGCAAAAAATCAAAACATTCTAGTGCACTCGCTATGCTTGCCGAAAATTTACTTCACTCAAGCATTTTGTGTGATGTTCTAATCTTTTGAAATATTCAAGCACTGTCAAGCACTGAAGCAAAGGCAGTTCAAGCACTGAAGGTTTTGCTTTGAAGCAAACAGAACATCAAAACGTTTGGTTCTGCTGTCAGCTCTGCAGTGAAATACAGTGCTTGGAAGTACTGTGCAGTAGTGAAGTGCGACGTTTAGAACATTTTGTGCAGCTCTCTAGTATGCATACGCTGCACGCCTTTTGATACAGTATATAATGCATTTTATTGGGCTTCCTTTATTAAAATTTTGGCTACCAGGGATCCAGTAAAAGTAAGTTCCTGTAACAGGTTATAACTAACGTGAGACTAAATTTTGAAAACCAAATTGAAATGAGATCATTAATTACACTTTTTTATTACAATTTCGAAAGCAGTTAATTAACTATTTTAATTTAACATTCTGGATTTTAGAGATACCTTTAAATTTTCCATCATCGTTTGGCTTATTGGAATTACATACGCTTCTTTAACTTCTTGGTCAATCCCTTACGTAAATAGCCGCACTCGTATTCATCCTTTTCGGAACTAGACATTTTTGTGGTAGAATTCGATTCAATTATTTCGCCTAAGCTCAAAGCATTGGGTTTCTTCTCTAGTTTGCTTTTAGCCATATCTAAGGCTTTCTTAGCCTTTTTGCGCTCCCTTTCGCTGACTATGCGGGATTGCAGATCCTGTATAATGCGCATAATATCCGTATGCTGTTTGGCATAGTGTTCGATAACGTTATCGCGACGTTGTAACTTTAATTGCAGCACATGCACCTGCTTCTGCAGTTCATCCACCTGTTGGGCCTTGCTGGCAATCTCATTCAACTCGTGACGCACTTGTAGCAGCTCCTTTTCCAAAGCACCGCTGCTCGATTTGATGCTTCTCAACTTTTCCGTACATTTGTTACGAGTTTCTTGGATTTCCTGCTCCATGAAGCCTATATAGTTCTTCTGCCTCTCAATGAGTGAGACTTGCTTGCGGCTTTCATTGTGGAACTGACGACAGTCCTCTCCGCCGCCACAATGACGAAAGTGAGCGGCATGCTTCAGCTGCAGTTGCTCATTGGCGCTGCGCAGCGTTGCTACTTCAGTACGCAAATCGAGGACCTCCTGTCGAAGGCGTGTTGGCACATTGGTTTTCGGCATAATTTAAAATTAAATAGAATTCAAAATTTAGTAACCGACAAAATTTGGCAGTAAATAACTTTATGGAAAAAGTAGCGTTAGTTTTGTAGTTTAGTTTTTTTTTGTTGTGGAGTTCTCGAAAAAATGAAAATAACTAAAAGAATTTACGGAGCACTTTGAAAGTAGTATGACATATTAGCAAAAAGACAATTGTTTTTGGACTTTCAAAATAAGATTAATGAAATTTGAAAAAAAGAGTAACTAGATTATAATATTTGCTGATACAGTCAAGGCGACAATAACTTGTACGCTTTTACCAAAAAAAAAAACGATTTTGCCATGGTTTAAAGTTTGAATTGAAAACCCCTTTATAAATATCTGTGGTGTGATCTGATCTGATCATCCGTGTTTAAAACGGAAATTTGGTTTCTCTTGTTCATATACTATAACAATATAAGTTTAAATATTTGTTGGATTTTGACCTAGCTTATAGGCGAAAAATTGTATATGTCTCCGAAATATGCCTATCTTTTATTGACAACGTAAAATAAATTAGGTAGAGTTCATATAGAATTGATAAGTATCAAGAGTTCGCATCTTATTTGCTGGGAACAGATTTTAAGTAAAGTTTTAAATCTTGCAGAATGCGAGAAGAAGCAACTGGCCGGTTTTATTTGATACATTGAATCTATCGAAAACGGCGCGAAGAGAGTGAAGAGCGATCGGTTCGCCTGGCCGTCATAGTGGGGAGCCTTCCGAAAAGACCGATATTTATTCCAGTCGCCTGGGGGCAAGCGAAGACAAAGCACGTCGCTTCCGGTGAACCGACGTTAAGAAGTCTCGTCGTTATCTCAGCGTCAAGCTCGGTAAATCTGCGGAGGAGACCATCGGAAGGATTAAAGCTGCTTACGGGGATGCCGCCATGAGCCGCTTAACAGTGAGCTCGCTGTCCACTTTGTGAGCAAAGTGAGGGTGCTCCAGGGCTATGACTGCCGCAGAAACATTCGCCTAATAGTTGATGAGATCTCTAGAGCAGTGATGGGCAGTCTCTCAATTTACATAACTCGCGAGGCTATTGCACCAAAATCTGCCGCAGCGCAGTCGGCTCATGTAGGGTCCAAGTGTGTGAAATCTCTCGCTCGTTTTTGCTTAAATGCGGTTCGTGCTCTCTCGTGCGCTTTTGCTTACTGCGCTGTTTACTCACACAAAGAAATGTTTGTTGGTATGAGTTTTGCCCATCACTGCTCTAGAGTAACAAAAATTATTACCAAAGATGCAAAAAATGTGCGTCAAGTTTGTGCCTTGCTGGTGAGGGAGTTTGTGGCTAATTAAAGTGTTACCACGTTGCCCACAGTCTAGATATGGCACCAACAAACTTAATCCTCTTTCCTCGGCTCAAGCGGGACCTCAACAGTAACCAATATAGCTCCCTAGAAGATGTTTAGGGGTCGTTGCGGAATCTCTAAAAGGAATTTTGGAAAGCGAGTTCCAGAAGTCGTACGCGCAGTTGGAATCGCATATACGCGTTATGTTGGAGCAGAAGGATGCTAATTCGAGGTCTACTAGGGATCTATACAGATTAGTTCAATAACAAAATTTTAAATCAGTCCAACTACTTTTTGATCCTACCCAGGCCCGACGAGAGCGGGGGGAGAAAGTGGGGGCGGGGAGGGGATTACCCGGGCCCGGAGTTTTTTCAGGAGCCCGGTTTAATTACTGTCTTACTGTCGTGATTCAAGCTAAAGGTGTAAGGGACCTGTACATTTTTCACCCCGGGCCCGTATTTTCTCTGTACGGCCCTGATCCTACCCTACATTAATGTTAGTGCTCTGAACACATAATAAAATGTTTTAAACTTATATATTTATGTTCTTCTAAAGTATCACTCGCATTATTAAGTTTTAGAAGGAAAAGAGAGATTCGCAGATTTATATGGGGCTTAGGTCATGTGGGGGCATTACAATTTTTTTATGCCGAAATAAATTCATAGTGTCATATTCAGAGTATGTACGTTAAAAAGTAGTCGTGCGAAAGAATCCATAAAACTATTATAGCATCTAAAAAGGACAACTTATCGGATATTCCAGTAACGGTCATTAAAGATGAAACCATAAAACATTGGGATAACCACAGCCGTTCCCGCACCTATTAGCCTACAACCTCGAATCCGAAAGTGATACTGCTTTGAAGTCATTGGGGTTTGCAGAGCATCTAAGGAGGTGGAAAGTGTTGTGAGACTTTTGCGGCAGACTGCCGCAGAACTTGATCAAGGCTCGAGTACACGGTCGCATTGACTGTCTGCCATCCATACTGTAGAAACGCCTGAATCTTAAAGACTTTAAGAAAGAGGTAAGCCCAAAAAATTTGTCTATTCCGTTCCCCTGCAGTAGAAGATTGCGGGTAACAGCCACATTACTAAAGTTTTCGAGTTTTGACTCAGTCAAATTTATTGTTACTATGAAGACTAAGCTCAAAAAATTGTAAGGTATGCTCCCTCTAAGCAAACAAATTACCCAGCATACTTTAAAGTAGGAATACAAAAGGTGGCGCATATGTATGTATATTATATAATTATATTCAATCCTGTCACTCCTATGAGGAGCATGGGGTCACATATAATATATATTTTTTTTAAATGGCTGTTGAGAACTGCCCTGAAAAATAAAAAACAACATTGTCTTTTTGAAAAAAATCGCAACTTAACAGTTGAAGTGACTAACTCGATCCATCCCATTAAAACAAAGAACGGCTGCACGTGCCAAAATCAGTCAGAAAATCCCAACGAAGTTGCATCGAGTTTCAATAAGTAAATGTAAATGACTGGCAGCTAAACGCCATTAAGACCAACGGCTACCTTGCTACATAATTTGTGTAATTTGAAATTAATTAAATACTCAATTTTATGCAAACTTTATACGCAGAAAGAACTTCGAGCAAATGACTGCAATTTGATCCGAGTTTTCGATATCGCATAATTTGCTTCAATAACAGAAAGTAAAGAATAAGGTACAGGAAATTGGTTGCATGCAACCTTCTGAGTGTGTATGTGTGTGTAGGTCTGGGATGTACCGGATTTGAACATGGCACGCCCCGCGGTGCCAATAGTCATTATGGTAAGTAAAAAAAAATTTGGAATACTTATATACAGTACTTCGCTGATTATATTGGGTTTGGGATGAAGTATGCAACAATAATAAAGACCTTGACGATTGATTCTATTCGAAACTCCAAATAAGTGCATATGGTTAAGGCAGATCATAAGTATCAAATCGAAAAGAAGATACTTTTTGCCCTATTCTAGAACCCTTTCGAAAAAGACAAGGAAAAATGGGTTCAGGGGAGTGGAATGCAAAAATTTTTCTTGAGGAAACAAAAGGCTTTGGGGGAAATCTCATTCACCTTTATAAGATAGTGAAACATTAGGCTTATAACTTCGGACTGATAATAAATATGAGCGACTGGATTTCAAACTTGCATATAAATGAATTTTGTTTAAGGCTTATGGTAGCTTAATAAACAAAACCAGGATTTGTTAAAAGTGCTTTTCGTAAATACACAAAAGGTTTTTTTTTTTTATATTTTTAAAAGGCTTTAATGACTAAATATTTGTTAAAATTTAGCAGTAAAAACTAAACTTTCTCTATACATTAATTTTTGTAGCTTTTTAGGCAGATATTGTGTCTTGTGTATTTCTGGGAGATATTTCTACGTCCTCTTCACTTTTCTCCGCGAAAAACTCAAGGCTCGAAGCAGTATCTCGAGATATTTTCATGATATTAGCAAGCTTATCAAAACAGTTCTCCAACGAGGCAGAACTTTGTTTGTTCATCTTTTCCAAAATATAATCCTTTATATAGCCCATTAGCAACTGTAGTATTACAAAAAAAAAAAAAAGCGTGCTTAATTAAATGGTATTTCGATATGTCTATAACCTACAAAGATTTGATCCTCAGGAACTGTGCGTTTTCTATGTATGGTAACATTATCATTGCACATGGCTAGGCACAGGGATGAATCTTGTATGCCCTTCTCTACAAGATCGATAAAAAAACGCATCATGGCCTGAGCATGTTGATGCAGTGCTGACAATTGAATTGCACCTCTATCTCGAAATTTATCAATGGCTGCTGGGTGATCCAATAAAAAGCTGCGTAGTATGATCTTCCTTTATTATGTGCATAGACAGCTCGTTGCTACAAAACTTACTTGTAAAATATTTCGTTGCCATAGCGTCTTCGAAATGGTTTAATCAATTCAATTAGCTGTCGCATAGCCAACTTTTCGCTAAGGCTGAAACCCGCCTCATCCATAACTGCTCCTGGTTTGAAATTTGGCAATGGCTTGGGATATACAATGGCTAATGATGGCGATGACTCGGACTCCAAAAGTGTTACCAATTCCAAGATATTGGACATGTTTGTAAATATTCTTAAAAACTTGATATAGTTATTTATGTTAATATGACTTAAACAAGTGTCAACAATTAAAAATGCTACTGATTAAAATATTTTTCGTTTTGCTTGCAAATTATCAAAACTGACCAATACCCACAATATATGTTGTTCCACTTGGCTCACTTTTATTTTGTATCTTTTTTTGTTTGCCATAATAAAGTTTTGCCCACTTATGCAATTTCCATAAATTCAAGGTCAAGCACAATAGGCGTCCAGACAACCATACAGACACACACACACACACACACACACACACACAAACGCGCAAACCTAATTCATGCTCAGATACATAAGTACATAAGTTGCGAGGGCCAGACAATGTGTTTCGAAATACTTGGATATTTCTAGTGAGCATTTGTTTCAAACCAAGCAGTTTTCAATTACGAGGGCGGTCTCATAGATTTGCAACTCAACAACTTAAGACCTGTACGCAGCACCGAAGAACGCTTCGAGACAAAAACTGCAATTAATTTTGCGAGCAAAACAAATAGTGTGCCCGTACAAAGAGTATGTGGTATTTTTTTGTAATTTGTATACTTTTTTTTAGTATTTCTTTCGCGTTTGTGCCATTTGTTGCGGCATTTCGGGTTAAACAGAAACATTCACGAACTCATTTTCATTGGGAAATTTTATTTTTGATATGACAAAAAAAACCATGTGGGAATTGATCAACTTCAACCTACTATCTGCGCAACAGTTCGTCGCCTTGGCTACAGTCCATAAATTTTTAACATGTAAGTACATAATCTAAAACAATTAAGTGTCCAAACCAAGTTGTTAGTAATCATATTGTTTTGAATGTTTTTATTTAAACTCTGTGGGAAAATAGAAGGCAAAAATGGACTTTGCACAACAGGAAAAGTCATATAGATGCGCAGATTGCCGGAGCGGAAGGAAAGGCCACCGAATGACAGAATCCTTCTTAGTTTTATAAGGGAAGAAAACGTTCATGGCATCGCCACCTAGTGTGACCATCTCATTTTTGCCACATTTTGTAAATTTTTTTAGTTTAAATGGGGACGATTCTAACAAGCTTTGAAATTGTCGAAATTATAGCGCTTTTAAATTATTTTAGGGGGTAAGAGGGCGAAACGGAAAAAAAATAAACTTTATCTGGCAGGTATGAATAAGGATTGCAAATATCAAGTTTGTTTATCTTAGCTCTTATAGTCTCAAAGCAACATTTTTCGTTAAAAACAGATTTAGTTTATAAATTTTGCATATAAAGAAACTTAGAGAATGAAAGTCTGTAGATTTCTGAATTAAAATTCTTCAAAATACTTTTTCATCAGTACTGGTGTTTTTTGATCAGATTAAAAAATACCATACAGCAGAAATTTATCTTACATTTTATGAAAACAGTTTTCAAAGTGCCTTTGTTTTGAGCAAATTTATTTACTGGTTGATAAGACTTGAATGGATGCACCGGGTAAGCCTGAGATATATTGAACCATACAATGGTGGATCCACGGGGGAGGTGCTTTCGTGCTCGGACCCGGACTTGTTACAAGTTAAGGCCTGTATGCAGTTTCAAAATTCTCAACCGTTCATGAAGCGCAAATTAATTACTGCTGGCGCCATCTAGTGAACTTTGTGGCGCCATATTGCGTAAAGCATCGTTAAAATCATAGGGAAGGAGGTTTCGGGTCCGGAAAGTTGTAAAAATTAGTTGACAGTTTTTAGCGACCTCTGATATATACATATGTATACTCTTCGAAGTGAAAAATCCCCCTTTGATCAAATCCTGGATTCGCTCCTGGAACCATATCTCCTAAAGTTAGTTAGTTTATTTAAGTACTCAACGCTTACAAATCGAGAAAGTAGGAAATGCGAATGATTTAAGCATTGTTAAAATTAATAAGCGTTCTTTTGTAGTGCTTGAAAATACATATGCACATATATGAAATAAAGAATTTTCCTAGATGTTACAAGCTTAGGCCCGTATGCAGTCCCAAAATTCTCAATTACTGCTGGCGCCATCTAGTGAACTTTGTGGCGCCATATTGCGTAAAGCATCATTAAAATTATAGGACAACACTGTATTGTTTGCTTATCTGCGTTTACTTGCTGTACGCGTTTGGACATAAAATTTCGGGACGATTTTTTTTTTATATGAATTTTATGCTGTTCCGATTGTAAGTTTCGGTCTTTCATACAGGCCAATACTTTGTAATTTAACAGTCTTCAGGCAAGGTGGAGCTTGCCACGTTTCAGTCACATACAGTACTAAATTTCAAGCCCTTTTTTGTAGGTGACCACACCATAGATAATTATGACGTACCTCCTTTAAACTCAGGGAACCAGGCTGCTAGAGTTGAGCATCGAAGACGTTTTCAGTTTCTAAAATAAATTATAGCAGCGGAAAAACGTAATTTTATAGTAAATTGAGATAGAAATAAAGAAATGAACTTCTTCTTCGTAGCCTTACAGTCTGTTGGTGGACCATAGCTTCCGCAACAATCTCTCTCCATTTGTGCCTCTCTGCAACGGCATCTCTGCAGTGTCGGACTCCTATTTGTCTGAGATCGTCTTCTACATCTTCCACCCTTTGTTTCCTTGGGCGCCCTCTTCTACTTCCTCCAATCGGTTTATCGGTGCCATCCGCTAGTTTGACAGGGCCATATAGTATATTTTTAGCCATATTTGAGTTGCATCTGTGCTTTTCAAGACCCAGAGTTCGCAGCCATATGTGAGTACTAGTCTTATTAGTGTTTTATACATTCTGAATTTTTCGCTGCGTGTTAGAATCTTTGATCGAAATAGATCCAGTATTCTTTCATTAATTGCTACTGTCAAGTCTTTTTTAGTAGACAGCATTATACTCAGGTATTTCAATTCTTCTACGCTCTCAAAAACGTCGCCAATGACTAGGTTGCTAGAGTCAGCATTAGAGTTAGATTAATTGTTAGCCCCGCTTTGGAGTTTCGTTCCAGTTTTTTGAATGCATTTATGAATGAACTATGTTTTGTAACAACCAATTGTCTTGCCCTCGCTTATATACATGTCTGTTTATATTTTCGACAACATAAATCAATGTCTGAGAGCTCTTTGCACTGAATTCTACATTAGATATGTAAATTTACCCAGTTATCTACACTCAGGCTGCCGAAAAATGATATCAAATGCAAATCAAAACAAGTTCACCAAAAAAAAAAAAAAAAAAATTCAAGTCCCAAAAAAACTTGACTAGTAGCTTCTAAACAAAAGCAATAATAAAAAAAAAGCAGACAATAGCAACGAGTCCAGGCAGAGAGGGGGACGGTTAGACATCAGCAGGGGCATAGGTGAACAGGGGCAGCAGACAGGAGACAGACATATACATATATATATGTATGCAGACACATACATCCAAGCTTATACAACATACTTAAGGCTTTGCTTTGCCTTGAGCTTTGTTCGTCGTTGTAGACGTAATCTAGACGTTTTTTGTTTGTATATAATAAAAAAACCAAAAAAATGTATATAAACAAAACAACAACAAGATGAATAAAGGGCAGCCGAATTAAAGAAAGCTGATTTCAAGGTCCAGGCGGCAATTTTTTATACCCTAAATACCAAAGGTACAAAGGTCCTATCGGTTATGGCACTTGTAACGCGCAGTATAAGTCCTTTTGGCTCATGTCTGACTTTTCCGTCTAAATGGTTTAGTTAATTTTTTTAAAATATATTTTGGTCAACTTATCAACCTGAAGTCCTCTATCGTATAATAAAATATCGACCGAAATTTATACGAATTTCTTAAATAAACAACAACTAAACAAGCCAGATGCGTCTATGTTAATATCATTTACAACATTCCATATTCCTTATTATTTCCTAATAAGCTTAAAAATAGAAGTAGAATCGAAAAATAAAGAACCGTGATATCTCGAAAAGTACTTAACTTCTTTCTAATCGTCCATAACAAGCCGTCATTGGGCTACCACCTGACGCAAAACGTCCTTGCTTTGGAAACGCCTTCTCCACTCCGTAAAACCAAAAGTTCCTAGTGAGCTCACTACCTGGCCCTTTCAACAGCGCCACGGTTTAGCCTTAAGCTGGTCTCCCACAACAGCCATGTTGAAATCCTTACAATCCTGCAGCTACATCATCCATTGCCCTAGAGCACATACCGTTCGTCGTTCCATTGAATACGGTAGTAATAACCAACGCCGAAAGGTCCAAAGATTTTGCGGAATACTTTTCTCTCAAAAATTGCAAGAATATTCCCTTCAGATAAGGTCGTTCAGTGCCACAAAGCAAAGCGAGTAGCATGAGCGTCATGTTCAGTGTTAACTTCATCCTACTAAAAAAAATTTGTCTTACTCTTCAAGTATACCACACCTCAGCGCCACCAATATTTTATCATCATTTATCGCCATTTTTTTATGTATCTTCATATTTCGATGAGTATGTCGAAATTTGAAAATCCTCATAATATTTTTTTTTTTTTTGTGCGTTGCATTGGCGAAAATTTGATTAAACCTCCGCGTTTCAGAAACCATTTAATAATATTTCCATTTTAGCTGTGACTTATTCTTTCAGGTAACTTTCTAAAATTTGATTGGCTTTCTTATTATAACGAAAAACGAAAAAATTATTTAAAAAAAAGGATCCCTCGGGTCTGGCGTAGATGTGCCTCGAAGGGTTACACTCGTTTGAGAACTTCCAGAGCTCTTTCCAAAAACACTGTTTGCCCGAAAACCCAGTTCTTTGAAATGGTTGTGAAAAAGCTATAGTCACCAAAATCGGTATGTAGATTACTGTTTTTAAAATCTTATATTTTTCGGGACCCCAGTCCCCCACAACTTTTTTTAGTCATATGAACACTGTGGAAATTAAGGATAATACAGCGTATATTATAGTCGGGATGACTGGTACTTTTTTTTTTGGTTTTGTTAAGCTGCGAGTAAAACAAGTTGGCAAGCATTAGATAATATATGTATAGGGAATATTTTGAAGTAATCCCTCGAATAAGCTTGAATGTGTAAGTTATAAAAGAACCTGGTGTAGATGCTTGAAACGGGGTACTAGCCAATATCATTATATTCTTTAAAAAAGCTTTATGGCTAATTGCATAAAAATGTTTCAAATCGTTCATTTACAAGATAGGACTTAAAAAAAAAATTAAAAAAAATTTTCTGATATCAAGAACTGATAGGTAGGTAGTTAAGGGCGACTGTTGGCTTGAAAAGCCAGCACACTTAGGCCTAGACTGGCCCGTTGTGTAACCGCGAATCTCTCTTTAACCCTTCTCCTGAGATGGCCACGCTAAAAGGATTCCCATTCGGTTGCTGCAATCTAACTTGCAATCCTCCTCGGACTTATGGATGCTAGCTCTGCTAGGTTATGAAGGAAGTAGTTTCCCAGGTGCTTATCCCTACGTCTACTAAGAGCCTCACTGATTGAACTTCTTCTTCGTCTTTGCAGCTTCTGCAAAAGTCATGGCTCGGAACGTTCATTCTGGTCGCATGTGTCCCGACAAGCCAGTGTCCAGTGATCGCTCTGACAACTCCCGCACACTGCGACCGTTTGAGTTTTAAAGAACTGATAAGTATTACAAAAAAAAAAAAACGTATTAAAACATATTTAATAGATATGACATTTTAAGGAAAATTGTATGCAAATTAGCTATCGATAGCTCGATAAGTAATCGAAATTCCTAGTGCTTCTTATGGCAGCCTGCTTCATGTAGTTTCGTTCAGCTTGATCCTCTGAAACTTCTGCGTAGCATACTTATATGGTTTGTGAGATTTGGTGTTCTAAATTACATTTTTTCTAATTTTTTTTATCTTCCAGAGTCTCATCTGCTTAAATTAAGCTTATGAGTCCCAAGATTAAATTTTGTTATACATTTGTAATGATTTAATAGTTAATAATAAGGTAGCGGCGTCGATAGCCTAGCGGCAGTGCACTAGACTATCATCCCTGTGGTTGTGGGTTCGATTCCTAAGTAAAGTATGGTCCTGCACTTCCCACTTTTAAGTGGGCTCCTTAACTCAACTGACAGGACTGGATTTAAGAGGTAAAAAATTGCAGTGCTGGAAAAACATCGATGTTTCCGGAATGAATTTATAAGGAAATAGGGGGCTCCGCTCCCTGCGTGCTTCGCTTAGACAGGGCCCAAAACGTTAATTTTTCTCCAAATTTGACATTTATTTTGATTTTTGAGAGTCGCCAGACGGCGTTTTTGTGTATTTTTTTTAATTATTTCCGTAAAGAAACGTGTTTTTGTGCAAATTCCTTTTTTTTTCTCAAAAACCTAAAGAATAAAAATAACTTTAATTTAAAAGTGGTTCGGATAAAATCTGTAGACGCTTTGTCAACTTACGCTATTACAAACAATTTTTGAGGTGATTTTATATATAAATAGATGAATATTCTGTACCGGCCAGAATTTTCGTCTTTTTAATTTTCATCGTTTCAGGATAAGCTCCGTGAAAGAACTTTGTACTGAAAAATTCAATTTAAAAGCAATAATAGTATAATATATTTATGGCTAGTTTGATGATTTTTTGAAACTTATCGAAAAGTTTAAGTTTATTAAGGAGCAGCCTTTGGACCTAAAAAAAAAAACCTAAATCGATAGCATCGATATTCTAGCACGCAAAATCAGCTGCTTCAAATGCTTAATTGCATTTAAAAATAAAAAAAGCAACCAGAGTTTTTAATTTGAGCTGCAGACAGAATTCTCAATAATTTTGCACTCGTAATTTCTTGAATTGAATTTTTTCGCCTTTTTCTTATTTTGCATTTGATTTAATTTGATTTCGAGACAGTATTGCGCAATCGATGTCGCCAATTTGGGCATGCCAGCAGCAACTCATATACATATATATAGTATGTAGTATATAGTATATAGCATAGTTGCTTATGTGATCGTGACTTGGGTATGCTTGTATTTGTGGGTTGGGTAATACTATATACATAGTAGTATCTGCAGTTTAGTTAAATGTTGTTGCATTTGAAAGGCCAAACACGGTCATCAAACTTTGAATTCAATTTGAAATATCTGACAGATAGACAGACATACAGACGGATCGTCAGACAGTCAGAAGTTGCTTGATTAAGTTTCATTTAAGCAAATGTTTAACAGACAAACTTTGCGTGTTAGAATTTTTAATAACTTAATAAAAGATTTGCACGATTGACTCCAAGTATTTCCATCGGTGTGGCAAGTTTGTCACGTTGTGGCACAGTTTTTTTGAATTTCGCCTTGCATAAATCTGAGTATCGCAAATCAATCAACAACAACAACAACAAAAACAACAACAACGATCGTTGAATATATATGAAATATGCAACAGACCTGAGAACTGCTGCTCTCCTGCTCCTCACTTTGCCTTTGATCACTTTGCACATATTTGGCTTGCAAATTGTTTGGTCTGTTTTTTTGGTGACATTTCATTTAACAATTGGGATTTCATACATCCGCTCTGATTTTGAGTGCAAATAAACTCAGATGTCTTTACATAAGCAATACAATTTTGTATTTCACAAAGATATAACATATATACACTGAGCGAAAAATCTAAGCACTTTAGTGGCGGAACGAAAAAGGCCACCCACTAATGTTAACTAACTAATGTTTTGTGGCTTAATCAGGGACCTTCTGAAAAGTAAGCTTTAAGGCTCTTTATCGTTGAGCTCGTCGTATTTGTCTCCAAAAGCATCCCTGGACTGTAAAACAGACTTGAAGCCCAACATATGGTACTAAAATTTGTTCACCTCTCAATAAAGCCTATTCTAAATTGGAAGCAACAAACGCTTAGGCTCTTTCTTAAGTTGCAAGATTTATTATGATCTTAAAAATAAGTTATCAGACCTGCAACCGGTATGAACAAGTCAGCTTTATCATGCTTGCTGAAAATGCGCTCCCAGTCGGATGCGGTAACGAGAGGTTTCAGTTTTTGCAAGTACCGCACGAATCGAAATGCTTCCGAACGCGTTCAGGATGCGGTCATACCGCATTTTCAGTTTTCAATCATGCGGACATGCGGTATATTGTGACTGACTTGATTTTACCGCATTGCTTCTACACACACAGCTGAGTTGAACTGAGTAATAATTTTGTTCTCTGTTGTGCTCAAATTGCCGACTTCGGCTTGCTTCGGCCTCGTGCCTGTGTAAATGCACGAGGTAGAAGTGCTCGTTTCGTGTATGGGCAGAGAACAAGATTATTACTCAGTTCAACTCAGCTGTGTGTGTAGAAGCAATGCGTTAAAATCAAGTCAGTCAATGCGGTATGACCGCATCCAGAACTTAGAACAAAATTATTACTAACTTTAACTTTGTACGTTGTGTGCGTCGCTATGACTAGTTATCAGAATGTTATATGTTTAAATATTAGCAATCAACGCATTTTATTTTATTTGGCCGTCTGGATTTATGACTTCGGCTAGACAGCGAAAATGTGTCATTTTTACCTTTTTCGGCGATTGTAACTGCAGTTTCTTCCATTTTGCTTAAAAAAATGCCTTTCTTTTTAAAACTGAGCCGACTGCCAGCCCATGCAAATTTTCTTCTTGTCAGTAAACGAGCTGTCAACTACTCAAATTGCGATACTATACCGCAAAACACCGAGTTGTCAACTACTCAAAAAATCGGGCTGCTAACCGGTCAATTGCGATACCATACCGCATGCCAGCTGACCGCAAAACCAAACCAATCACAACCGGTACTGGCCGCATTTTACCACATGAACGCAGGTGACTTGACTGCATAATGACTGATACCGCTTTAGAACGCAAAATTCAAGTCACTTATCCGATGTGAATAAAAAAAGATACAGCTTGATTTTGACTTCTCTTTTCCAAAACAAGCTAGTTTCTATGCATAACAGTGTTAACTTCTCGAAAATATATTTAGTACCGTCTTTTTGAAAATTTTAATCAGTTAACAATAACAGAAATAATATTTTTTTCTCAATTGAAAAACCATAATGCTGATTATTTTAATTACATTAGTTTACAGCAAAATGTATTCTCAACATGTTTTACTCGTTACCGTAGTAATATGGCACGCTTAATCCGAAAATGTAGTCGAAAAATTTTTTCATGGAACAGATTTACTTTCTCTATTTTGAAATTATAGTTGTCCGATTCATATTAAATTTCATAAAGATGTATATATAAATTTCTTAAACATTTTTAAAGAATAAATTTTATGAAAATTTGTGAAAAAATGTCTTAGATTCGGGCGAAACCGGCCCGATAGCAGTTTTAACAGAAATTAAAAAAAAAAATAAATAAATATTTAAAAAAAAACTAAAAATGATTTCTATATTAATTTTGATTTGTGACATATTTATCTACAAAATAAAATTATACGGACAAAAACAGCAAAATATTTTCAGAAGTTATTAATTAATCGCCGCTAAATCAGCCAATTCTCCCACTGTGCACTGCTTGGTATTCTTTATTGCCTCTCTTGCGGGTGTAATTCAGAAATTCTTAAAGAAACAAATATCATAGAAGAATGGTCAACAAACTGAATTATTGTACAACAAAAAAATATAAAAATTCACACATAATTACTTGTTAATTTTATTTTTTTCTTATCTAAAAGGTAAACCGTTATATTTTTATTGAAGTTACATAATTTAATACCAAATAATTAAAAAATCCTTTATTGAGCAATGTTAACTTTTTAATATTTATATACAGAACAAAATATAAAAAATTAATTAAAAAAAAAATGGTTTGTCATACAATAAAAAAGAATTATAAAAACTTTTTTACCTACAAATTTAAAAAAAAATTGTTTCTTAATATGTACTCTATATGATTAATTAAATTAAAAACAAAAATTACAAAATTTTTGATTTATATAGAAGGTATAAAGACATGTTGTTAAAAAAAATCGTGATTTATATGTGCAATATACTTTAAAAAATATTTTTTGAGAAAAGAAAAGGTGATGCTTAAAAAGGAAGAAACATTTTTATACACGTTTTATTCCGTACATAATTTATAAAGTATAACTATAGTAAAAATAAATTAAAAAATTGAAAAACACTTTTTTTTTAGTTTAATAATTTAAAATTTCCATTTTTTGTTAACTATGAATTGATCTAAAATTGCTGGAAGCATTTTTTTTGGTACTGTATCCAGCTAAACCTGCTGATTAATTTTTTTAGTTTTCTTAAAAAAAAAAAAATGTAGTGTTAAAGTATAATAATTTTATATTTTTTTTAGTTTAAGACGATATTTTTTCGTTTTAAGAAAACTGAAAAAATTAATCAGTAAACTTGAATTTCTGCGAGTATTTTTTTTATTTTAAGAAATTTTTTTTTTTTAAGGAAACTTGCCTTTTTTTTAACGCTATGAATAAAGTCTCTTTGAATTCTGACAGATATTTAAAAAACAGCTTAAATATTGAAGTACAAAAATTATAATTTAAATTTACAAATAGCAAAATGAGGTTTGAGCGTCGGCTTCCAGTTGAGACCACTGACGTCATCTATGGCCAGGTATAAAACAAGACAATTACTGATTTCTGGCCACACATTTGATTTTTTTCAGTCTTTCTACGTATCCCGTTGAAAGTATATAAAATAATTGAAAATTATGTGCACCGGTGTTAATATCTCCCAAAAAACTAACTATTTATTTTAAACTCTTTTAACTGCTTTATATTTAATTCGATTCCTTTCAAATTAGTATATTTAATATTTTAATAATAGTGAGATCCTAAAATTTATTTATAATAAATTAAGAGTTGCAGTCATTACCATTACCATTACCAAGAGTTGCAGTCTAACAAGCCTTTATTGCTTAGACTTGGTACAAATTTCAACTTATATTTAAATTAATTTATATTTATTGTTTCCATTTGAAATATTCACGAAAAAAAATGTATTTTAGGATTTCCTTAGTAAAATTTATTTCTGAACTGAATACAACCCTTTTAAAATTTTTTAGCATTCAAGAAAGTTGCCAAATTTCTGTAACTGTACCTTTTTGGCCAACGCCGTTTAGCAACTGGAACCTAAAACCCTTTTCAAAAGCAAATTTTTTTGCTCAGTGTTTTCACATATGTAGTATATGCATGATAAAATATTTTTTTGGCCAAGCAAACATAATTCAAAAAAAACTTCAATTTCCGACAAGCACAAAGGCTGGGCACCGCTCAACTTTTTCATATTTTGTTATTTTTTAAGAGTTATTAAAACTGCACAAAGAAATGTGAAAAACAGAAGGAAAAAAAACAACAAAAAAAAAAAAACACAAAGTTTGTTATGTTGCGCAGGCGCAGGGCGCAGCCCAGTAACGCCCTCAATGAAGACCCGAAAAGATCGTCCGGCCAGTTGGCACTAAAATGTTATTGACCCGCTCAACGATCCGTTAGTAAATGCAGCAGAACCAACCAACTCAACGGCCAAAGGAATTCTTATTAAGATCAATCAGCTAAATGTCGGTTTTATGCTTAATGCTCATGATTCACACGCACAGAGTCCCCCAAAAAAAACACGATGTATGTTGGGACCAGTTGGGATACTTCGACTATGAATTACACTGCAGTTGGGACAATGAAATTTTTTGAGGTTGGTAAGGTTTGAATTTTGAGATTTTAAATTATGCAAAATTGAAATCTGAAGTGTTTCAGTTACTAAATTCTTTTGTATCAAATGATTATATTCTCTTTAATTTGCTGCTCTCTTAAGCTTACTTTTAAGCTCCAACAGACAAAAGAGCAAAAATATATAGGGTGTTATTTAATGTTTCTTAGTAGGTATCATCGGGTCAGCTTCTTTTACTGGAGCTTATGACTGATGTGTTCCTGTCAGGGATACTTCACGGGTGCTTATTAATCTGGAGGTTCGCGAGATCGCAGACACTTTACCATGGGCTAAATTGATTAATTTGTGGAATAATTTGAATAAATAAAATGTTTAAACAACATTTTTGACCGATCTGTCCATGCCTATCTTTACCGCTGATGCTAGGCTAAATTTTTAATTGCACACTCTATATTTTGAAACATATGTATTTTTGTTTTCATTTATTTTATTATAATACTTTTGGCGTAGTAATATGGTATATATTAATTTTTAATAAAAGTAATTTGTTTGGCGTTAAGGTATTTGTTTCTCGATATAGGAAGTAACATTTTATAGCCTGTACCGTATGGTACAAAGGGTATATTTAGTTTGAGCCAAGCCCCGCACCCAGTACTATACCACCTAAGTTAGTTTAGTTTTGTATACTTCTCTATCTCTAATAATAATAATAATATTAAGTTTGTGCTGGCTGAAAATGTATGAAACGTATAGAAGAAGTCGTCGGAGTTACCTAAAGTTTGATCAGGGTGACTAGAGAAGTCTATATACCGATGTCAGTATGTCTGTCTGTCTGTCCGTCTGTATAAACGCCTAGATCGAAGAGATGGTAAGCTCAAGAACAACCAAACTGTCAGATTAGATCACTTATTATTCTACGGGACAATTTTTTTTTTATTTTTTTGATATCGGGGTTATATTAGTACCTGTTTATAAAGATATCGCCAAATTGGCATTCGGAAGTTTTTTAAAATTACCACTGTACCAAATTTAAATCAAAATCGGTTGACTATATCATATAGCTGCCATAGGACCGATCGGTCAAAAAACTGCGTTTGGTGCAAACTTCATTGTATTTCATTGGTTTATGAAGATATCGTAACAAAATTTGGCAAATAAATATCTTTTGGAGTTCTGAAGCAATATATCGGATTTGATTGCAATGTGGTGGTACAGGGTATCCCAAAGTCGTCCGCACTCGACTTTAACGTACGCCATCTTTAAGCTATATATGTCTTAAACAATTTGCTTTAGAATATCATTTCAGAAATGATTTCCGAACTCCTTTTGCTAAGCAGGACGGTGTGACTGAACTCAAACATTCCCGAAACCCAACAAATGCAAAAAGTGAAAATAATAATATGTTAAAGTATACAAAGAATATTTTGAAATATTTATTTTTTAATTTTTTCTATTTCTAAGGACTAGATAAGGAGGACACATCAAAATAAAAGCATTTATTATATTTGTTACACATATCATAATCTTAACTTTCAATATTTTTTAACATTTTTCTAGCACCCAAAGCCACATTTTTTTTTTTTCTAAAATTGAGTTCAATTTTCGTACTTTTTTGCGTAAAAATCAATCAGTTGATCAGAGTCATCGAGTATCTTTCATTTATGAAATTATTGTACTTTAGCTAAATAATTAAAGAAAATATTTAAAAGCTTAAATTAAGTTATTCGCAAAAATTTGGATATTTTTTTTCAAAAATTTGCAATTTAGGAAAAAATTTGTAAAATTTATAAAACACGGTATTTTTATATGAATCAAAATCCATAAGCCAGAAATCCCAAAATTGTATATGTATTTGAAAGTTTTCTAACTTTTGCTGTGTACAGAATTTAAGAAATTGGTACACCCCTTGCCACAGTCAAACTGGCCGTTAAACAAAAATATCTTGCAAGTGCCCGCACTGCCTGGTCCAATGAAGATTCTTGTCGCACCTCAAGACTCACCTGGCCAAACATCGATGGCAACAAAACCAGAAAGTTGCTTACACTAAATCGCAAATCCCTATCGACCACAGTGTCTATTCTAACGGGACATTGCCTCATGGGTAGGCATGCCGAAAGAATGCGCGCTCCCTTCAACGATTATTGCCGCGATCCAGAAGAAGATTAAGGACCCTAGGGTCCCCATTTCTGACCGACCTTACAGACCTCTCGAACCTCTGTCCTAGGGACGTAGCAAGGTTTATTGAGCTTTCAGGCTGGTTCAGCAACAATATTGATACAATAGTCGTGCCTGTTCTTCTTCAGAGCTGACCGTGTGCTGACCACGAATGCCCATATACATAGTTATAAGGGCATCCCTGGTCAGCTCTCGACCAGCGTTACCTGTGGCATAACAAATGGCCTTCTTGTGCCTAAGTGCGTCTGGGCTCTTCCAAGACAGGCAACCACCTCTACCTAACCTAACCTAACCTAGCCTAATATACTCCCTATCCAAAGAGTATAGTGCATTAAAAGGGTCAAAACATAATATGCTGGTGCATATATATAAAAAGGTGCAACTTCAACATAAAGCTTGTTTCTTTGTCGAGTTTTGCGAAATTGTTGGCGGCTGTTTTAATGAAATGCAAACACTTTGATTCTTGGCTTGCATAATTTGTCATGTGCGAAAGTATCTACAAGATTCTTATCACTAATGACACACATTGAACGCCTTACAACAAATTACAAGTAGATTAAGTTGCCACAAAAGCCATAAACATACTTCAAGTTCTCTCTTGCTTAATCGCTTGTTCTTACGCTCTTTTAATGCAACCGAGCGCACTTCCTGTGCAATACTGAGCGTAAAAAAAAGAGTAAATTTTCTTAGAACGTTTTCATCTATAATAAGAGAATCTAAAAGCTTAAAGTTATTATATGCTTGTTTATAAGATACAAATTAGATAGTTAGATTAGAGATAAAGTTTTTACTTGAAGACTCAACTCAATGTGTAGAAAATATTGCAAGTTATAAACAATGATTTTTAAAAAATAGTCAGATCGACTCAGTTTAAGTTTAGTTTTAACAATTTGCTTTATTTTACATAATATATATATATATATTATTTAAAGCTAGCCACAGAGTTTAAATTAAATCTAAAAAAAGAAATTTTATAATCTAAATCTGTTTCTTGACAAAAAAAAAATATATATCTATATATTATATACATATTATTATATATATATATATATATTAATAATACTAGGGGGCTCCGCTGCCTGCTCCCTGCTCGTTTGGTTTGGTAATACTGTATGCCGTAGAGTATGTAAGGCTTACAAAGCCACTTAAGAGAGAATCTTATTGCAAGAACTAAAGTCACAGATGGTTATAGACCATATCATAGACCAAGAAATTTTAGGTTCTGTTCCGGCACATACAAACGTATCAACGGCTTTGGTTACTTGCTCCTAACCTTGATTTTTCTTTTGTTTTTAACTTTTTTTCTGTATCTTAATCACATCCGGAGGTTTGACCAGCTCTTTTGCTTGTCACAGCCCCGGTAAGGAGAACCAGTATCTCCCATGTTCTCCTGCTGCCCATATGTTCACCATGGTCTTGATTGTGGACCAACCAATACAACAGAAAGGCGCAGGAGACGTAGTGGGGGTGGAGCCACCCTGTCGTGCTAGATCATCAGCGATCCCGTTCCCCAGATCTCAGATATTATATTAGTTTATTTTATTTTATTACTTCGAAAAAAGTTTTCAAGGCATAAACCGAAATGGGAATTCGAAAGTTTTTTATAGTTTCCAAGCACTGTATACAATTTTTATTAAAATTGCGTACCAAGGATAGCAAAGAACTTACATGACTTCAAACACAGCTACTCTCCAATAGATTTTCTTAGTTTGAGATTGCTTAAAAATTTTAAAATATTTAGACAATAATTCAAAGATTTCAGAGGGTTTGAATTGCTCTAACAACACAAGAATTTAATAATTATAGATATATTATAATGAGTAATAGCAAATAAGAGTTATGGGTTTGAAAAAAACAAAGCAAAAAATTGTACAGCCAAAAGGACCAAAAAATATTAAATTGTGTTTTTAAAATCAAGTTGTAACTTATTTTTTGAACTAAAAAAAATTGTGAAATAATATTTAAATATTAGTTTTTATTAAAAAATTGCGAAATCAAAGAACTACGATACCTGGCTAAAATATCTGTGGCCCTCCGGTCAATTTACTCATCATCTTGACAACTACCATTTCAAAATATTGGATTATGTTACTTCTATGCCAGTGCCAAATTTTTAAAAAAAATTTTATGATATATTCGACAATTTTTTCTTTTGGTATAAGTATATTTTTTTTCAATTTTAGTGCTGATAATTCCAACTTTCCGACATAACCAGTTAAGTCCATTAATATCAATTTTACACAAAATGTTTGCAATAATTAGAAGTAATAGTAATAGTATGGATCTTATGTATAAAGCCGCAATATCTCGGAAAGTAGAAATTATAGAATAAGCTAGAGCCACCAAATGTGGTATACCATATAGAATATAGTGTGGCTAATAAACTACAAAAACTACTTGATCGTTACAAATCTTGGCATCGATATTATATTTTTTTTTAGGAAATTAGATGCAGATCATCCCTCACCAGCCCGACTGATCTAAATTTTAATAAAAAATCGTTTTTTATTTATTTTTTCTCAGTCAATCAAATGTCAAAACTTTATTACAATAAAAGTTCAGGCATACATTGTGCTTGGGTTATCTGTAATATTAGTGTTATCTATTTTTTCACATTCCAGCTAAACAATTTTCAAGTAATTTAAATTATTTTTTTTAGAAAAAGGTTCATTGTAAATTTCAGCGTTATTTTGTTTGATTGAAAGAAGTTAAGCTTTAGTTTTATCTGCTGGAGATTTAAGTTTGAAATGTGTCAATTTTTAATACATTTTTCTAATGGTCTCCTCCTCCTGCTTGCTACGCACACCACCATTTTGGAACAAAATGTTGGAGCGATTTCAATGCTTCATCTGATTCTGACGTCATTAGGTTAGCAGTTAATTTTAGATTAAATAAAAATAAAGCTTAAATTTTCGAAAAAAATTTAAACGATAAGTAGTAATCGAAAATGTAAGCGAAATATTAGAATTTATCGAAAATAATAAGGAGAAATGAAAAGTTATCGATAACAAAAAATGTCAAATTGGAAAAATGCAAAAACGAAAAAGAATAAAATTAATTAAAATAAAAAAAGTCTTATAAAATTTTTTAAGTTTATAGAATTCATTAATTTTTTTTTGAAACAAATTTCCCTTTTTATTATTTTTTAAAACTTGGTTAAAAATGGTTTTATAGATAATACTCGCATTCCAAAGATACTTGTTTAAAATACATTTCACTAACTAGATCTTTCGAAAGGTGACTTAATTGCAAATAAACCTGTTCTGAAACACTTAATTATTATTTAAAAACAATGTAGTGCAAATGTAGCTTTAGTTAAGTTATTTTCTAATTCAAATTTAGTATAGTTGTACGTTTGTTAACTTGTTTTTTGACTTACATAGCGTGTAATTAACTGGTTCGGCAATTAGTATACATTCCAATGCACGCAAAGCTCAGTCAATAAATTATTGATACACATATATGTAAATATTTATTACATATATACTATTTTACATATTTACTTAAAGTGCGACTTGTATGTAAATCACATGTATATGAACTTATTCATCGTTTCAATTTGTTCAATCATTCATTAATAGCCGTCCAAGTTTTTGCAGGCCTTGTGCTCAAAATTGAATTGATATGTCTATATATAAACATTAACTACATCTTTCGATGGAAAATGGGAAAAACTGTTGAAAAATGAAGAGAAAAACATGTGTCAACAGGAGGTTTGGGAACAAGGCAAATCACCCCGGGCTCGAAGACCTTTAGAACGGGAACCTTTTCGCGTAGATTTAAAAAGAAATATATTTAGTATTTGTATTAAATTCTTTGGAAAAAGGAAGTGCTCTAAGGGCTCTACCATTGGGCCCCAAAACTTACCATAGTTTTATAGAAGGTAGCTCTAATACGTTGGTTAAAAGCTTTCATTAAAGATTTTCAATGTTTTCAAAGATATTTTTGGAAAGAGAAAGAGATTTCTGGCACAACACTAAGCTCACTAGCATCCTTAAAACAATGTGTTAACCTTTAATAATAGTTTCGTTAACATCATATCTTAATAGGACTTGCGAACTGCCCTGATGATCTAACACTTTTAAAGTGTTGCACTGTCATTAAAAGCTCATCAAGCTACCGATTTTTTAAAAGCTAATAACTGTTGAAAAATTACCTAAAAAAGGGTTTTAAGGAGCTGTTTTTTTTTTTTTTGAGGCATTAGTTGAAATATTTACTAAAAAGGATTGCACACTTTTATGAAATTCGGTTCTACATAATAAAAAACGTGCTTTAAGCGATTCCTTTGTGTATACTAAGTTAGTTTCGGAAGCGCAACAGCTGTCCAGTAAACTTGTTAGCTTCCTACTGGTTAGTTATCTATGGCGAATCAGTGCCCTAAGACTTTTAAATTTTGGTAAAGCTGTTCAGTCTGACTTGGAAGTCCCAGGACGCTCTTCCTGGAGCATTATAAAAAATTATAATAAAAGCATGACTTATTGTTTAAAGCAAATAAAGCAACAAAAAGTATCTGTCAAATATTTAACATCACTCAAAGCTTTTAACATGCACACTCTGCAGGCGCTCTTAATTTGTGGTTGAGTGAATAGCGCTGCTGCTTTAAGAGAGGCAACAAATTAAAAGAGCGCAAGTAACTAAGTTTTTTTTTATTTAATACAAAATACAAATGACTTGGAATTTTGGTTGCGTTTTCATTTCGTTTTTGCTTTTGAACGCGTACGGACGACAACGTGTTGTTGTTGCGCTCGGCATTGTGAGCAACTTGTATGTGTTTGTGTGTGCGTGCGCGAGTGTTAAACAGTGCGTGCGTGTGTGTGCGTGTGTATCTGTGTGAGTGTTTCTGTTTCTGTTTTGGGCGCCACAGCGAATGTTAATACTGTTGGTGGGCGTGAGCGGGGCATATGGCTGCTTGTGGGTAGTTGTGGCGGTAGGGACGAAAACAGACAGCGGTAATCGTACATTTTGTGTTTTTATTTATATGTGGCGTTCATTTGCGTTCCAGTTCAGTTTGTGTATTTTGTATATTGTATATTGTATGCATATAATATATACAACACATGCATATATGTATGTACGAACATATGTGGCTGTGTGCATGCGTGTATGTACAAGTATCTGTATCTTAATATTTCGTTTTTGTATTTATTTACGCGTTTGTTTGTATTTTGCCTGCAAAGGCTGGGCGCGTTGCTCACTCAAAATGTTATACATATGTATGTATGTATGTGTAGCTACAACAATGTACTATGTAGGTCGTGCATATTTAATTTATGCAAATAAAACAATTATAACAGCGCACAAAACAAGTTTAAATCCAACTGTTGTACATATTAAAGTGTTAATCAATGAATTTACATCAAAATAACTTCAAAAAGTAGTCACCAAAAATACTGCTACTATTTAGTTGCCAGCTACTACTATTTTAGTTTTTTTAGTAAATAACAAAATACACGCACAGTGCTGCGATAACAGCCGCCACCCCCTCACTGCACAAACGAAAACAAACTCACTAACAAACACACAGAGTCGCGCTCTCACACACACACGCACGCACACTAGGCGGCAAATTCACTCTCGTTGCGCTCTTACGCTCTTTAGTGTGTGTTTTTTTTTTTGTGTTTTTTGTCTGCACATTTTGTAGCTTCTTGTCTGTTTGTCGTATAAATTGAGCCGCACTTGGCGTATTCTTGAGTTTTTGCCGCTCAGTCGTCGTTGTAACAGCACGCGCAGCTCAGCTTAAAAAATATATATGTATAAATAATAAATAAATATATACAAGCATATAACGCGTATATTTTTGAAAACAAATTGTCAGTTTTTATTCAACTTCTGGCCATCTTTTTTTTGGCTCTATTGCTAAAACAAATAACAAATTGTGTTGTATATTACAAAGATACAGCTGTATATTGCATTTTGCAGCTATTTCAATACGCTCAAAGTATACTTAAACAAAAAAAAAAAAAAATATTAAACAGGCAGCAGCAGACGCATTTCTCCATTAAGCATATTTCAACGAAACAACAAAAATATAATTCGTTTGCTATTTTTAAATACAAACACAAATGCAGAGTGTTTTAGTCGAAAAACTTGTTTAACAAAAAAAGAAAGAAATTTTTTTAAAGCAAAATCTACAAGTGCAATAGCTATAAAAATAAATTGCTGTCTAGTGAAATAAAGTGTTAGTGCGAAAAAAATTAAAACAAATTAAAATTTAACGCATGTCAAAAAAATTATTAATTGCGTAAATGTGCGTGCCTTTTTTTATATAGCATTTAATTTGTCTATTATGTGTGCACAATTATTTAATAAAAATTGTGTGAACAAACAACAACAACTACTACCACAAAGTCAACATAAAGCGTAACAACTATAAATTATAAGTAAAAATTGCGTAGCCAATTCTGAATAAAATAAATTATGAGTTACGCATAGAGGAAGTAACAATATGTAAGTACATATACTTTGTATATATAAAAATATATTTATTATTTTCAACATTTGTTTATAATCTATAAGAAACAATGTTTTTTGAGTCAAGTCATTGATACGAAAATGCTCGAAGAGCAGTAACTCTATATATAAAATATTTGCTTTGTAGAAATGTATCTAAAGCTTAAATTCCTAAGCTGCTTAAAAGATTTTGAGTTCTTAAGCCAAAGTTTTTATTTTGGTGCATAAAAACTTTTATAAGCGCCAAGCCTACTCAGGATTTTAATTCGATTATGATATGCTGATTTAGTTTATTAGATACATTTTTTATTTTTATAAATTTTCCAAAGATATCTATCTATGGATATTTTTTGTCTTGAAAAAATAGTAAGAATTTTTTTTAACAATAAGTCTATTAAGCTGCTTAAAAAGATTTTGAATTCTTAAGCCAAAGGTTATATTTTTGTACATAAAAACTTTTACTCCGGATTTCAATTCGATTAAGATTTTCTGATTTAGTTTGATAGATACATTTTTTATTTTTAAGTTTAACAATTTATTTTATTTTTATAATATGAGTTTTGCTTCAAGCTAGCCATTAAAAATTACAGAGTTAGATGTAAAAGTCTTTTCAGCTGAGGCAGGAATGTTTTTTAAAGTTATGAATTAAAATTTTAGGTGTATTGCCGTTGTGTGGTCAAGGAAAGTAAATTCAAAAAATACAAATTTTCTGTTGATATCTATTGATATTTTTTTTCTTGAAGAAATAGTAAGTATTTTTTTGAGCGAAAAGTCTATTAGCTGCTTATAAAGGTTATCAATTTTTAAGTCAGTCTTTACGGAAAAACTTTAAAAAGCAGTCTACCCTATTCCGAATTTCAATCCGATTAAGATTTGCTGATTTAGTTTGATAGATACATTTTTTGGTTTTATAATTTTTAATTAGGTATTCAAAATGCTGTATTTTTTATGTTAAAAAAAAATATGTGAATCTGAAGCTGGTTATTGATAGTAAGGATTTGTTCAAAGAAAGTTCTTGGTTTTTTTAAGGAAAAACTTTTACGCAAAATCTTTTTCTCATTTCGCTTCGATTCCATTGAATTGGTGCTACTAGATACATTTATTATCCGGTACATTAATTTTTATATTGCATTTATTGCTTTAATTTTATATGTTTTGCCTAAACAAATAGGTACCTATATAAAATTTTTAAGTTGGTTATCGATATTCATTTTTTTTAACGAAAAGTTGAAGTTTTTATTTTTTCAAAGTTTTCAATAGCTTCCGTTTATAAGAAATCTAATACTTTAATTAGTATTTAAATGAGTAAAAAAAATTGATTAATATTTAAATTTGGAAGATCTTTCAAAAAACATAATGAAATAATTTTAAATTTTTTTAAGTTTTCCATAGTTTCCGTTTAAAAAAAATCAAATACATACTCTAATATGAATATAATTAAAAAAAATTTTTTTTTTTAAATTTAAATTTGGCACATCCTTCCAAAAACACAAATAATTATTTGTATTATTAATTATAATTTACTTTCCAGAAAAAAAAAAATAGTAAATGTTATTTAAAGAAAATATGAATAAATATAAGTAAAAAAAATTATATATATAAAATCTATGAAAAAATTATTTTAAATGGTAATTTAGTATTTTATGTATATAAGTTCTACGGTTGTATTTATTGCTTAGTTTAAATTTTTATTGTCTTAAAGATATTGACTTTTAAACGCTTCATTGTTTACCAGTAATAATAATATTACATTTTTAATTACCGGTAATAAAGATATTTAATTTTTAATTAGTCGTGTTTTTGCTATAATAATTTAAAACACAGCTATATATCTTCTGAATTTTACTTCAATTGCGATTTCTTAATTTAATATAAAAGATACTTATTAATTTTAGATTTAGATGGGGAAAATCGAGTTAGAAAGACATTTAGACATTTGTAATAACTCAAACAGATTATACTTTAAAAAAAACTGAAATTTGTACAAAACTATCTATTTATACAATATAAACTATATATATCTATTCCTTAATTTTTTTCAAATCTTTTTATTGCTTATATCATATACCAAAGAATCCTTTTTTAATAACGTTGGAAGTAAGTGTTTAGTATTAATTTAAATTAGAAATAAAATCGGAAACAGGCGTTTGGACATTTTTTATCACTCATACAGAGTATCTTTCTACTATTGCTAAAGAATATTTATGAAATATTTTTAAAACTAAAACTTGTAGAAAACTAGACTATATGTATCTATTCCTAAATTTTATGCCCCAATCTTTTTATTATTTATATCACATTCAAAAGATACCATTTATAATAATGTTTAAAATAAGTAGAAGTAGTGATATCTTGAAAAGATCTAAACTTATGACTTGTTCTACTGCTGCTGCTTAACAAAAATTACATAAATTTATATTTGATATGTATCTTAAGCTAAAGTTCTCTTTATGCTGATGAGAGTATGCGTATCTTTATTTTTTGTTGGAAAAGTTTTCAACTTCTTTTTATAGTGTAGCATATAGCAAAGTTTCCCTTTTTAATGATGCTCAAAAGAAATGGAAAAAAATTCTGGCGCTGCTGAAGTATCTCAAAAAGGTCTAAGCGTTTGACTTGTTCTACTGCTCCGCCCTCTTTGATTTTCGGAGGCGCCAGAGAAAGTGAAACATGTAATTTTGTTTTGGCTCTCTGGAGACCAAAGAAAAATATCTTAAAAATAATAAAAAAAAACAGTCGCTATCTTGTCGGCCTACAAAAGTTACACGCGTATTGAGTGAAATCGTAATGAGTTAAGAAATTTCTTAAATGCCCGCTTTGAATGAGCATTTACACGCACACATATGTTTAAAAGTAACAAAAAAAATAAACATAAAAATAAAAATAAAAGGGAGAAGGCAATCAGAAAGCGTTGTACATAAAAAAATGATGATAAGAAAAAAAAAAAAACGAAAGATCCAAAAACCAAGAAGAGAACATGAAATTCATTTCGTACGCAGCAGTTTCTGCTCTGTAATTACAAAGAAAGACAGACAGACGGACAGACTGTTACAAAAAAAATCAACAAATAAATATAAAAAATACGCACTGAAATCCACTCAGGCAAAAAACCAACAATTTTGTGTAAATATGCAGGGAAAAGATGCAGATACAGATACAAATAAACAAATACAGATACAGACATGTAGATGCAGGCTATGCCAAGAAGTGCATGCATTAAGATACATATATATTCAACGTTTTTTTTTCGACAAGACAAAAGCGAAATTAAAATTGGTTTACAAAAATTCGGAACACCCAAATGAATAAACATTACTTAAGTTAATGTAAATGTTTATTCGGCAAAGCTTAAAACATTTTTTTAATTATGGTTAAAGCTTGCGGCAATTTCAAAATACATTTTTAGTTTCACTTTTAGCTTAAATGAATATGATTTTTAATGGAAAATTTTGCGGATTACATGTTATAAACTGAAGATATTATGTTTTAATTTAAAGTGCATTTACATATCAGACATTAAGCATTGAGTAACGAATAAAAGCTATATACTTATATTCAAGCAATTTAATTTATGGAAAACTAAATTTTATTCCATAATTTTAAAACACAACTTTTGTAATAAATGTTCTTTAGCAGATAGCTGACAGTCTATTTTTTTAAATTTATAAAGCTACTGCTATAAATATTTTATTTGACTTTAAATAAAAATACAGCGAATTTTTAAAAATTTAACTTTGGAACAACTTTTAAACATAAATAATTTGCTTCCTAGTAACACTTAAATTTTCATAAATAAAAAAAATTATTTAAAGATATAAACATGAGAAGGAAAAAGTATATATATGCAGTCTACGAAGGATTTTTATTTTCGTTGTTATCATCATCATCATCACAAATTCAATTCAATTCGCCTGACTTGGTAAATATACAATACAATACAAGATTTCTTAGAAAACTAAGGATATACATATTTGAAAATATCAAAATATTTAAAAAAATTTTATTTTGCTCAAATAAAATGGTTTATAAAATTTTAATTTTTGTCGACTTTTTGGCTAAAAGGTTTGCACAAGCCAAATAGATAGATGAGTACAATAAATAGATAGTCAGATTTATAGATAGACAGATAGATGCATAGGCATACATAGATACATATTTACATAGATACAAAGATACGTAGATATGTATATATATGTATATAGATATATAGATATATAGATATATAGATATATAGATATATAGATATATAGATATATAGATATATAGATATATAGATATATAGATATATAGATATATAGATATATAGATATATAGATATATAGATATATAGATATATAGATATATAGATATATAGATATATAGATATATAGATATATAGATATATAGATATATAGATATATAGATATATAGATATATATATATATAGATATATAGATACATAGATATATAGCTACATAGACACATGGTTACATAGATAAAACATAGATACATAAATACATCGATACAAAGTTACATAGATACATAGATACATAGATATGTAACCAGATATGTAGAATATATATAGATAGATAGATATATAAATAAATAGATAAATAGACGGATGGATAGATAGGTAGATATATAGATAGATCGATTATAATTATACATAGATATTTGATATGAGGATGTATTAAAAAATATAAAGCTAGATGAGCAGAAAAGAACGAAAATTTCGTTGATATCAAAGATCTTCACGCCAAAATGACAAAGAAACAGATGGATAGACAGATATGGACAGTTAGACAGTTAAGAACAAATATTTCGATGGCAACTGTAGTAAAAAGTGAATAGGTATAAACAGGAAAATAAAAACGAAAACAAAAATTCTTTTTTGGGAACCATAAAGAATTCACCTGTAGTAAAGACGCACAAAAAAAGAGTTGAGCGAAATACACATTATAATGAAATAAAGAACAAACGAGAATTGAGTATCAAACCCGAATTAAAAATCAAAAAACCAGATTTACTACTAATTTAAATTCATGGCATACAAATATTCTAAAAAACAACAACAATAGCAACAACAGCCAATACAAAAACAAAACAAAAACAAAAGCGAAAATTTAATTGAGTATCGAAACGAAGCGAAATGGCTTTATTGGCAAAAATATTGGCAGGCGTTGTTAGCTTTATACATATAGATGTTTTTCTTAAATGTATGTGTATTTTGGCCAATTTATTGCATGTGTGTGCGTGACAAACGCTGCTGGGTTTCCGCGGGCTGTCTTTAGCTCTCTGACTTCTTCCTTTCTTTGTCTTTATTGATAAATTGACATTTGTATTTTTTGGCTAAAAGCAATTCTCATGTATATATACATATATATTTATTTTTCCTTTTCTTATTATTTTTGCTTCATAATTGTTGGCAAAAACATAAGACATATATTTGCCATATTTTTTTTGGCGCACATGTTGCGAAATTTTACTCTAGATTTTTTTGTGTTTTCAAAAATTTTAACAAAATGTATCTGTTAGATACAATCACGTGCAACGTTTATATTTCATAAACTGTTGATGAAATAATTTAAGTTGCGTTTTTTTGTTGTTAATAACGATTTTCTGTGCTCGTTTGAATTTCAGTTTGGTTGAACGAACTTTTTTTTGAGTGAAAAAATTATTTCCTATTAAAAATATTTATTTATTTTGAACGTAGCATAATTTTTTTATATTACAAAAAGATATGCAAATTTTGTTATGCTAATGTACTTCATAGATAAATTCTAAAACGCAATTTAACTTCAAACTACTTATGTATGCTATAAAAATTGATTATTATATAGTTCTTCAAGCCACAAGTTGCACTTGACTTGTTTACTTCAAATTGGCAAAACAGAAAACAATAACAAAAACAGCAGTTACAACAAAAAAAAGAAAAACGACAAATAAGAAAAATGTAATAAAACAGAAGAGAATACAAGACTCATCATTAGGCAAGAATATATAAGAACGGGCAATTATGGCGTCTGTAACTACGCAGCATCCAACAGATCACAAATATAAAAAAAGATATTCAGTACATACTTGTAATGTATTACATAGATATATAGCTGTATATATGTACATGTAGGTATACTGTGTTGTCTATACGCACGTAGTAGGTACATATTAAAGTGATTCCAAATAAGAAATCAAGAGCAATAAGCAACCAACAGCCACCATCAGTTAGCAATGCCGGCAACTGGCACATACTTACACTCAGGTACAACTGAATAGTTACAGTTTAATTTTTTGATTCAGGAGAGTAAATGCAACTCTTATGTGACTATCGTCGAGACCTACCCGTACTCTTGTTTTCCGAAATGCTTACAGTTTTGTTTTAAATCACCTTATATAACACTGATCGTTTGGTTGATAAGTGGTGATTATGAAGAGTCGCTACCGTCTCCAGATTTATCGGCTTCTGACTTTTTCTCAAGGTAAAAGTGTAAGCGAATCGGTCAGAGACCCTACAGCAGCCAACATTTTTTTAGAATTCGGCGCTACTCCTGAAGAACTGTCAGAAAAAGTGATGGAAAATGCCGAGACTGAGGGTGTCCGATGTCATCTTTCCAAAATGATCAAACACATAGTACAGGAAAGTAAAAGTTCAGCCAAAATAAAAATTTAGATTTTATATATGTTTTTTGATCAAGTTATTAGAAAGAAGAAGATCACGAAATGACGCAACCTTTATTTGTGTTCCCACAGATGATAGGGTATACTATATATGGGCGCAAATAAGTGAAGCGGTTCACTTTTTGGGTCGACCTCTTCGATTTTGATGATTTATATATGTTATAGAGCTACTACTACTAGTAATAGTAAATTTTTATTGCAAAATTCCAATTATTTATTGAGTTATCGATAACTGAATATTGGCTTATTCATTTTTAGACTATTATTTGACAAGCCATATCTCCTTAACGAATAAAGATATCGCAGCAAATTTTTTTTCCATGAAAGATAAAATTTTTAATAATATAAAAAGATAAAACTAGAGAATAGTAATAGTAAATTTTTATTGTGAAATTCCAATTATTTATCGAGTTATCGATAACTGAATATTGGATTTTTCATTTATAGACTATTATTTGGCAAGTCATATCTCCTTAACAAATAAATTAAATTTGAAGAAAAAAATTAAAAAAATTTTTTTTTTTATTTAATAACTAACTAAACAGACACGAAAGAGATGCTAGCTGAAAGCTAAGAAAAGCAACAACATCTTTATATGCTCTGTTTATTTAAACCTATTCAGTTACCCAGCACTGTACTTATAGTACACACACACGCACACTAACGCACTGAACTGAAACTGCTGCTGAAGCTTGTTTTGCTTTGCTTCGCGTCTTTAGCAAGTGATTTCAATTTAATTGACAGTCCTTGAACTTGACTTAAACGCAACCACAACAACAACAGCAGCCGCAGCAGCAGCCGCAGCAGTAGAAGCAGTAGCAGATTCAGAGTAACCATGTTACCCGGCATTATGGGCTCTCTGCCTCTCCCATATGGCACACAGACTCCGGTTGGAGAAACCTGCTACGGTTTCTAGTAGAAACAAGCAGAAGTCGTAGAAGAGCACGAGTTAACTTTAACTTTAAACTTTGATCATGGAATATTTCACTCATTCTTGTTTTATTTTTATTTTAATTTTGGTTTTGTTTTTTCGCCACACGCTCCATACATTATTCAAAGAGCAACAAAAACAACATGAACAACACTCCAAACCAATGTTATTTATGCGTGCGGTACGCTCTTTTTTTTATTTTTTGTGCTTTGTTAATTTATATTTAAAGTACTAGACGCGTTACTTTTTTTTTATTACTTTTTTGTTTACTTTCAATATGGTGACGAATATTGAAGACGGGGGCGTGAACGCCTGAAGAGCGCACGAATTAGAGATACTCAAGTGTGCGGCAAAAGTATCTAGCAAATAGAATTTCATTAAAAATTTCATCGTCATATTCGTCTTTGCAAATAAATCTTAATTTTTTGCTAGGCAGCATATAAGCAACATTTAGATATAGTAGCTAGAGACAAATGTATGCATAAGATATGGGAACATACATACAAACAAATTATTTTTTATTTATTTTGAAAGCATGCGTACGCCAGGCATTTTTCTTAATAATCTTCTTCATTTTCAATGTCTTATTGAGACAAATGATTGCTTGTGTATATACAACAAATAAAAAGATATAATAATGTCAAATTAGTTATGTTTTAATGCAAATATAATATCTTGGGCTTTTTTTAATTTGTTTTTAAATATTAACAAATTTTTTTTTTAAAGTTACGCTTTATGAATAAAATGTGTTGATATTTGTACTTCTTTATTCATTTAGCTGCAGACTAATAAATAAATATATATATATTTTTTTTGTTTTTCAATAGAATGTTGCTCTAAAGAGGTTTCGGATAACTAGAAAAGTTAATAAATAATATAATAAAAAATTAAAAAAATTACCAAAACCATTTAAAGATTGAGTACTTAATATTGGCAGAAATTTTAATATCCTTGTTTTGTTTAAATTATGTAAGCTTGACATTTTATGAAAACTTATCGAATAGGAAATATTAGAAGACATAACACTAGATGTTTTTAAGATATTTAAGCAATTTATCTTAATAGTAACATAAATTAATTTCCTTTGTTGAACCAATTTCTTTTAATCTTAGTTGGCAACAGGGCTCTTTAAAAAAATTTTGTAATTTTGTATTTTTTTTTAACCAACTGTTTTTTTTTTTACATATGAATTTTTTTTTTTTTTTTTCGTTGAAAACACGTGTTTTTATACGTTCTTTATTTGCTGTGAATATGTATCAAGTCGGTTTGGTAGCTCAATTCAACAATGTTAAAAAAAAATAAAACAAAATGTTAGTTTTTTTTTTAAAAAATGTATGAAAAAATTTTTGTTTTTTGACCAAAGATGTCCAAAATTATATTATAAAAAAATAATTATTCTCATTTTATCTTATTTTGAAAAAAGTTAAAATTTGTAGTTTATTTTTTTATATATGTATTGTTGCACCAAAACGATTTGATTCATATTCACACCACATAAATATTTGTTGGTTAAAAAAAATATTAAATATTTTTTTAAAGAGCCCTATTGACAACTTAGATTAAAAATAAAAATTAATTTTTTTTTTCTTAATATTTTATTTACAATCTGTCTTCAAACAATAAGTAAATTTAGTAAATACATAATAATTAATTAAATAAAAGTAATAGGAAGTTTCCAGTGAAAGTCATCAAGCAATAAGTAAATTTAGTAAATAAATAAAAATTAATTAAATAAAAGTAATAGGAAGTTTCCAGTGAAACCTACTATTGTGTAATATAAAAATAAAAATTGATTGAAAAATATTCATATATATGTATTAAATACATAAAAATTAAAAATATTTTTTTTTTTTTAAATAAAGCCATAATGCGTTATGTTTACTGCAATTAAAAAAAAATTATTTTGACCACCTTAGTATATAAAAAAATCGTTATCTCCGAAAGCTCAGAGACAAGGCTTTCGAAATTTAATTTAATTTTTAAATTTATGGTCGTTCGCGGTGGAACTTGAGATCCATCAGCACCGCAACAAACAGTTAATTATTAATAGTAATATTAATATAGTAGGTACTCTAAAAAATTTAATTTTAAAACATTTTTAGGCTGAACGGTCGTATGGTAGTCAGGACTGTTGACGGAAGGGTTGGAATTGGAGGATTCGCTCGGGCCCAAAGTTTTTTAAAAGGGCCCGTAGATTTGAAAAAGCACAAAGCATTCAAATTCTTCGCAAAAAAGGAGTGCTCTTCGTGCCTGTCGATAGTCACCGGTCGTATCGTGACAATAATCGATAACAGCTTTTTATCGAATTCGGCATATTGCTTAGAGAGTTTACCAAAAATCGTCAATAGTTTATTTTTAAAGACTAAAAAACTTAAATATTTGAATATTCGTAAAAGCAACTAGGATGCTCTGTTTCAACCCCCGTGGGACGTTTACAGACAGGGCTTCCCTGCCCCATACTTTATTGGGGCTTCTTAATTTTTGGTTATAACTACCGAAGTTCCCAAAAGATTTGCAGATTGGCTTATATTAAATGGATGATCTGCGTCGAGTTTAAACATTTTACAGGCAAAGGCTCGAGGGTGGCATGCACAAAAAAATATTTTTTATATACAATATATTATCAATATGGAGAGAAAATTGAAAAAAAAGAATCCAATTTGATATACTTCGAAAACGACTTAAATTTTAATGGCGTTAGCTTACTTTATCTAAACGTAACATCTTTATTGTAAAGGTTATTTAGACTTATTATCGTCAAAACAAATTTTTTTTTTTAATTCTAATTTTAGTCAATTTTTTTTAGTGTATTTTGTTTCCATTGTGTTTATTAGGACTTTAATTATTTTATTTATGGCTAGTAGAGCCATAGATGATTTATCTCACCCAACTTCTTAATTATGACTTGGCATTTTGTTGCAAACGTGTCTTTGGATTCGCTTTTGGTTTTCTATTTCGTTTTAACTCTGGCGTAAATACTTTTTCTTTTATGCCTATTTATGAACGCCCTGGGCCTAATGAAACAAAGCTTACAATCAAAGCTCTTGAAGATCTATGCTCATGGTTGACAAACAAATGTAAATAATTTTATATTCTATAGATAAACTACTATATAAAAGTAAAAAGTTAACAACAATAAAATGGACAAAAAAATAAAATGTTTAGAAAACTTTCACCTGCAAATGATCTATAGACATGTGGCAGACCACAGACTTTCGGCCAGCGAAACGTGCCTCCAAATTTTGAGCAGTTCCAATAAATTGTACGCAAATCTAATTATCATTAGTGTACTTGAAAATTTTGCACAAAAAAACAAAGCTGATTAGAAATCGGTTCACGCCAATAAAAGATACTTAAAAAAAAAAGAATTTAGCGCAAATTTTTTTTTTTTAAATTTACTTTCACAAAATCGAAATTCAAGTTCAGGGAGACGGCATGGACTTTAGATTATAGGTACATGCCTCCCAGTGATTAGAAATTTCAGCAGTACTTTATATACTCGCAGTTATGTATGTGTTAAGTTTTCGTTTGATGACGTTGCCGGCCGTTTCTATCTCTAGGCACTATCAACAACGATAAGTAAAAGTTCCAAAAACAAAAACTATATTAAAAAAATGTGCGTTGCTGGCAGTGTATGCGTGAGTTTGATACAAATGTTTATAAAATGTGCGTGGGGAGATTGAATGGCATAGTCTAAATAGTTTAATATACTCATACACACACATGTGTGTGTGTGTATAGGTTTATGTATAAAACACTACAATATTTTCATTTTTTGTTTCTGTGTCAATGAACTCATTTGAACTAAATTCTTTTCATGATTCTTACATTTATTTTTTATTTTTTGGGTAGTATTTCTATTTAGTGTGCGTTATCTAAAAAACTGTTGCGTAGGCCGATCAAATGCGTCTAGAAAAGAAAAGTTATGGGGCATTCACAAACTATATGGTTATAAACACACTTAGACATATGTAGATTGCTTTAGTTGTGGTCATAGATACAACAAAAATTGGGTCAAGAGGCCAGTTTGGAACTCTGATAAGACGCTGGTGAGAGTAAATTCGTGCAGGTTGCATATAAAGTTAGTATAAACTTTTATAAAATGCATTGAAATTTGTTTTGCAAATGGTAAACGTTATATTTTTGCTTACTTGGTACGCTTAAGCACAATGTCACACAAATCGAATTTCTTTAATATCTTGTTCTCTCTAAAAATCTTGTAGTTTCTGAAATTTGTATATGTCGCATCAGTAGATTCTTCAAAAGAGAAAATAAACTTCAAAAAACTTTACAGTGCAATCATTTATAATATTTGTTACACAGACAATTACTGCTTGCTATATCGATATCACGATAGACGCGAAAGAAGTGTTATCGATCTGCAAACTTGTATATTGATCGAAGTTAAGATTTTAGTCGGTTCTAGAAATACTTTGAGTCTGCTTGGAACAACTTTAGCATTGATCTTTGGCGATGCGCAAATATTCTCTAAAATCTAAACTGCACACCGTTGGTACTCTTTTTTCTTCTTATACTTCAAATTATTGAATTATTCACGAAAAAGCTATAAACTGTGAATAGGTACATTCCATAATTGTTTCGACACAAATCCAGACATTGTCAGATACCAATGATTGCTTGACCTTGTGGCAAGGGCTCATCGTGGAATAGTGATCATAAGCTTCATTTCGACCGCATTGAAAAATTTTTTTTTGTATTTCAGAATATTGAAATATTCACGAAAAAGCTATAAACTGTGAAGAGGTACATTATTGTGCCATAATTGTTTCGACACAAATCCAGACGTTTTTCTAGGAATATAATGATTGTTTAACCATGTGGTAAGCCCTCATCATGGAACAGTGAGCATAACCTTCGTATTCGAACTCATTGAAAACATTTTTTTTAGTGCTATTAGTCATATTAATTTTTTTTCGTTCAGGAAGCTGCTCATTTTCAAAGTTCTGTTAGCTAAGAACCAGTAAAAGTTTTTTGACTCAACCAACAAATTTTTAACTTTGAGTTACCCCCGTCGCTTCTATAGTTGCTATACGATATATTCAACCGATTTTAAATAAACTTGGAACCTTAAAAAATTTTCAAACGCCATATTTGGATACTTCATATATCTTCATAAACAAACGAAAAATGTTTCTAAAACTTTTTGTTTTTTTTTGGAGTTGCTCAGCAGGGATATTCCTATGGAAGCTATATCATATAAATCCGACAACTAAACTTGTTTCCCAAAATAAGTGATACAATCCGAAAGTTTGGTTGCTCTAGCTCTTACCATCTACAGGATATAGGCATTCAGACAGACGTACGGATATGTCTAGATAAATTTCATTTGGCCATCTGACCATATTGCAGCTATTAGTAGGGGTCTCCGATATCTGCTTCTCTATGTTACATAGTCTCGCTCAGTGTACCCTTTAGCTTTGGCACAAGGCTTACAAAAAAAAAAACGTGTAGCCTTTGTGACAGCTGACAGAAGACTAAATACTCCAAAGAATTATAGCCCAGATACGATGTTATTTGTAGATAAATATAATTGTATCTACATACCAGCACCTTTGTTATCTTGCAGCCTATAACTATACTATTTGTTAGCTTATGAATCCCAATCATTGAATAAATATACCCTAAGGACAGACTTATCACAGCTTGGGTGATTTACAGGTTGCAGAAAAAGTACCAAAATATTGGTTAAGTAAAAGAACCTGGGACTTATCTTTACACGCATGTAAGTCCCAGAAAGTGAATCCCATAGTCTGAATACTAAGCGAACGACTATAAAAACGCCAATTATTACCCACATCAAGCACAGTTTCAATCAATCAACTGAAGAATCTACAACAAGATGTTCAACAAAGCATTCCTGATCATGGCAGTCTGTTGCCTGGCCTTTGTGGTGGCTGCCAACGAGGAGCAAAGCCGCTATGCTGCCCAAGTGGAGGATTTGTACGCGGCTCCTTTAATACGACGCATACGTTCACCTGAAGGTGGCTCTGTAGTGCTCACCGCTAGCAAGGATCAGGCCGGACGCGAAGCCAGCTTGCAGTATAATCATAATTTGTTTACCAGCAGCGATGGCCGTGGTACCATTGATGCCTATGCACAGGCTAGCCGCAATTTTGATCATAATCGTAATAACTATGGCGGTGGCATACAGGGCAGTTGGCATTTCTAAGTCCTAGATGAAAGGTCTTTACGAGCACGAGTATTACGATCTGAGTATATAACTGTCATGTCAATAAAAAAAGAAAGAAAATTTAATGAAAACAAACAATAGCAACAAAATGCAGGTCTCTATTTACTTAAAGTTGCTGCCAGCAACAAATATACCAAAAAAAAAAGGGGGAAGAAAAACGAAAAGTATACACTATATAATATACTTACTACATATGTGGTAGCTATGTATATAATACTAAAAGTCATGAGCTGTAGGTTCAATGCACTCGCTCGGGTTGTGTAACCAATAAAAATTGATTCTGTTGCGTGCTGAGGGAGAGGATGAAGGCTGCTCTTCCTACGACTACTGCTACTACTGAAGCAAGGGGCGTGAGTGTTACGAGCACTGTAAGAAAATTGTTCAAGCAGAGCAAATTATTTACCATGGGGGCTAGAGTGTATCTGTAACTGCGGCTTGCACTTATCTATATGCTGGCACACGCACACATATGCATACTTATTTTTATGACCATGAGTGTACATATAAAAGGCCGCAATTATCTGCATGCAGTGTCTGTGTGTGTGTGAGAATGTGTTTGTATTGTATCTGTTGCATGACTAATGCAATTACTTTCGCTTTTTGTTTGCTTAGTTACTACCAAATAAAATCAATAATTTTCATTCAAGAACTTCTGAGTTGTGGAGCTCTTGCTGGACTTGTGAGTGTTTATATATATATAGTAAGTGTGTTTTTTTTTTGTTGCTAGAAGAGGTGGCTAATTTTACCTCACACACTACAATTTATCAGCCACACTCCACTTTCTATCTTTAGACTCTCAGCTATATGGTGCCTGTTAAGAAGCTGGTGTAAGGATTCTAATTGCTGCTTTCTAGTTTCTTAAGGACATCTATTAGGCCAGTTGTAACGGAGCCACAGCGCCATTGGCTTATTGGCTAGAGGATTCCATGTTCCCCACAACGACTTTTGTCGCAGCTGCGGCGATGAGGAGTAGAAAGCATCCAACAAGGAGCTGGAGTAAGGATTCTAATCGATGCTGTCTAATTGATTACGTACATCTATTAGGCCAGCTATGATTGGGGCACTGCGCCATTGGCCTATTGGCTGAGAGGGTGCATGTATCCCACAAGGACTTTTGTCGCAAGATGAGGAGGAATAGAAAACATCCAACATCTGTTGTGCGACTGCCCTGCACTTCTTGGGAAACGAAATATCTTGCAAAACCCTTCTTTAAAGAACTGGACAGTCTGGCTAATCAGCCTATAGCGGATCTGTCTCTTCTTATGGTTCAACCAGTAGGAAGTAGTGAAATTTAGATGCCCACATAGGCATCTCAATGGACCGAAAGGTCTCCGGGTGGTCTCGACCTTGAGTCGAGCTGCCTTATTAACCTTACCTAACCTATCTAAAATTAGCTCTTCCATTTCTGCACAAAATCATGGTCAGCCAAAGATTACATATATAAATGCGTTCATGAGCTTTACTAGAGTTAAGTATTAGTTCTATAGCTGATATATATATAGTTTTTTATCAATTAGCTACTACTCCTACGTAAGAGGGATTTATTCCTTGTGTTCCTTTTACTTGAAAAACAACACGATTTTTTAGTTTCTTTTCATTATCAATGACTTCTCCTTCCGTGAGTAATAATACTTATGGCATATAAATACCTTCTTGATGACACCCAAAGCAAAATCAATCAACGTGGCAGTCCTGTGCTTGGCCAGAGACTCTTGGCACAAACTTAACGCACACCTTTCGCAAGACCAAATCTTCGATAATAACTTTTTTCAAGCTAACGTACGAAATTTCTCCGTCAGAGTCTAGAATCGCCTTCACTTTGAACACATTTGAATCATTCTGAGGGTCTCTCCCGCGGTTTCCCTAGTTTGACGCAGCATGTCATGACGTAGTGTAACATCTTGGAGAGCGACGACACTTAATAGAGGTTCACGAAAATCGACGGGCTTACTGGAAAAAACATTGGTGTCTTCGGAAGCGTCCCCACTACCATGCCCTGATGGTCCGACCGCCGTCCACCGCTCCATTCGCGCTACAGAATATCAGCTCTACCCTTTTGTGATCCTACCCAGTATAAGAAGAATAACAGTATTGTTTGTGCTCCAGTGAGTGCAGTCTATGTATATTTAAATTATACCAAATAAATCGATCTGGTAACACTGTAAAAAACAGAGGTTCACCAAAATCGACGTGCTTACTAGAAAAAGCGTCGGTTACTTCGGAAGCGTCCCCATCACATCCAGATGGTCCGACCGCCCTTCAACGCTCCATTCGCGCTACAGAATATCAGTTCTACCCTTTTGTCCTATCCAGTATAAGAAGAATAACAGAATTGTTACAGTGAGTGTAATCTATGATATTTATATTATATTAAACAAATTGATCTGGTAACCTTGAAAAAAAAATAACAGAAAGAGGACACGCTTAAAATTAATCGGTCTAGCAAGTAAGGGACCTCGATATGAAGGAAGTTAAATTTGTAGGGCTTATCTGTAACTAAGTGTATTATATATAAAAGCCCATAAACCAGATATTCCCACTGTAAAGATATATAAACAATGCGCTGTTAATGAAAACCCACGAAAAAAACATCAACTAAACCAATGTCGCAAAGGCAATAGGCATGGAAAATGACTTTCCATTTTCTTTTAACAATAAGCAATCAATGTCTCTTTGTTGTTGTTGTTGTTGTTGCACGGGGCAGCCAAGTTCACGGCAATGTCAGCAGCTAAGAGTTTAAGTAAAAATGCCAAAGAGACAGCCCCAGTACGTTATAGTAGTCTGAGTAAAATTAACGATCTATTAGAAGAAAGTAAAAAGCGGTGAAAAAAACAAAAGATGTGTACAAAAAGACATGGGGACAGACAATAGACAGATGGGCAAAGAGACAAGGCAAGAGCAAAATCAAAACGCCTACACGAAGTCAACGTAGACCAGGTGAGCGCACGTCAGCTGTTGCCAATCACCAACACATAAAGAAACAATACACACACACACGCACACGCAGATACAAACACAAACATATACACAGCTACATAGTGACTGGGAAAATGCGACGCTGTTAACTGGTTTTCATTTTTGGCTTGGAAAAACCACACATTGGCATTGCCGTTGCCATTTTTAGTGCCACAAAACTGACTGCATCATAATGAAAGTGAAATGCATTGCGCAGATGGCAGTTACCAGATACTATGTGCGAGCGAGTGGGCAAGCAAACAAATATATAAGCCAGCTAAAGTGCAAGAGCGTGATGCAGCAAGTATGTAAGTCAAGTGCAGTTGCAGTTGCATTTGCAGTTGTTGCAACATGAAGTGCTGCCAATGCGCTGCCATAAACGATGTTGTCGTAAATAACAACAAAGTGACTCAGTCTCTTTGTATGTCTCTCTGTCTACCTGTCGGCCTGTCTCGCTGTCTGTCTGTCTCTTTGTTGCTTCGCTTCTCTTTTATGGTCAAAACTTGCCTGGAATGCAACGCGCGCGCGTCACTATCGATGCCATTATCAGTTGCAACTCTGCGGCGTCTCTGTCTGTTGTGATTTATTTGGTATTTTGCGTTAATTGGCAACAAATAAAAAAAAAAGAAGCAGCTAAAATAAATACTGCAACAAAAATAAAAAAAAACAATTTGCATGTGCATTGATAAATTATGTCAACAGCTTAAGGCTTACAACAAATACATACATAGAATGCACTCTTAAAAGTATATAAATACACATACATATGTGTGTATATGGGCCAAAACAAGTGAAGCGGGCCAACTTTTTAAAACGATTACTTCGACTTTTGATGATTTTTACTTATTGATAGAGATACTTGCTAAAATACGGACAAAGTTCCGATTGTTTGCTGAGTTATCGATAACTGAACTAAGTTTTCTTAGACAAGACGTATTTCTTAAACAAATAAAAATATTATACTTGCCCGTATATAGCAGTAAATTTTTTCCAAAGTTCCGATTGTTTGCTGAGTTATCGATAACTGAACTAAGTTTTTTTTGACAAGACGTATTTCTTAAACAAATAAAAATATTATACTTGCCCGTATATTGCAGTAAATTTTTTCCAAAGTTCCGATAATTTGCTAAGTTATCGATACCGGTTAGGTTATACCGGTTGACCTCTGGGGGGGAGTCACACATAGACTACATAGTCCTTAGTGAATGAGATCGATAACTGAACTAAGTTTTTTTTGACAAGACATAACTCGTAAACGAATAAAAATAATTGAATAATTTTTTTTTGTTGCAATAAAATTAAAAATAATAAACAAAAAATTTTTTTTTTTTTTAAATTTATAAATATTTTTTTTTTTTTTTTTAAATTTATAAATACATATTTTTTTTTTTTTTTTTTTTTAAATTATAAGATAAAAAGTTTCACCCTTGTTAAAAAATAAGCATGATAAAATTGTATAATTATTTTTATGTTTACGCAAAGAGGATATAATTTTTTAATTTTAAATAAGACTTTCAAAAATTATAAATAATATCCTCAAAGGATATTTTTATCATATTATGTTATACAAGTAAAGAGTTCAAAGTTGTCCTAACAAAGTGTGAGAAATCTGGCTAAAAGTTTATGTTTGTATCAGTTTCGTCTTTTTTTAAGAGCCTTTTCTTTTCAAAATTCTTTATCATTTTATTATCATAATATTGTTCAACAATTTATTCTCTACAAGCTATTAATAGTAAAAGCAAACAAGTTGTTACTAAAAAATTTTTCATGAAAATTAAATTTTATGAAATAAAAACGATAAAATATTAAACTTGTAAAATTAAATCGAAAAATGTCTTATAAAGAAAAACTTGCTTGAAATTTGCGATTTTGTAATCCAAGTCAAAATTTTTTGTAACGTCACGCTAAGTACTTTTTCCTTATATCTTTTAATCGGTAAGCTCGATTGTTGTCATATTTATTTCTAAATATAATGCAACTTAATTTTTTTTTGAATATTTTGTTGTATAAATGTAACGCCACGCCAAAATGGAAATCTAAATATCTTTATTCGTTAATGAGTTGTGACGTGCTTAAAGAATGTTTAACTTTATATTCATTTATCGTATTGTACAATCGATTGCATAAAGTGTAGTGTCGTTGCATGAAGTTTTGTATGGTTGTACGACAAATCAGTGTTTTAACTTTTCGAAAGGCAAATAAATCGATTTAACTGATGATCCGCTTCACTTATTTTCACCGATATCGATAAAATTGTGTGTGTGTGAGTGTGTATATCTTGTTCAATGTCAGATCATTCAGTCAGTCATTGCAATGCATGCAATTTTCTCCACATTGTGTTGCTCTTGAAGTAGAAGTTGTTTGTGTTTATCTCTGCAGCGATTCCTTAGTACATATTATACTATATACAAACGTACTACTACATATATATGTAGGTACTATATCATCAAGCGAGCAAGTGCTGATTCTGTGCACATATGTATACATAATTGGTTCAATAACATGTTCAACTTGACATTGAGACTGCGATCAGACATCTCAAGTTCCGTTCAGACGTTGTAAATGCAATTATAAAAATTGTAAAGCATAATTATAAGAAAAAAGAAAAAAAATACAATATATAAAAAAAAATATTTGGATAAAAACTTATTTAAAAGTAAAAAAAATTCATTTACGGAAAATTTTGTTATTCACAAATGGAATCAATTTTGGTTATTTTACAAAATATCAATAAAATAATGAAATATAAATAACATAACATCGAGCCATTTGTTGCTTGAAAAGATTTCTATAAATTATTTAAAAACATTCAAAATTACACTGGTAAACAATAGTGCTTATTCAAAATTAGTAGAAGAAACTTCACATATGAATATACAAAGTTCGAAGAAAACTCCATTCTGTAGCCAATTTAATTCTTAAGTAAACTTAAGTTCTGCAGTCAAAGATTTCTGTAGATTGTTTCGGAACCTTTCATTAGATTTTTATGCGTCTTAGTACGCTATAACCCACACTGGTCAACTGTAGCTCTTATGCAAAAAGTCTTGATGAAAACAAGAATAAGAGGAAACTTCAGTATTTTTTCTCAAGATACCTTTTCCCAAGAAAACAAATCACGTTATGTGATACGTGTTAACTCACGTTGTGGCTCACGTTGTTAGCTTTGGCACTTCTGCATTTTTGCATCGTTTTTAGGATTGCTCACTTTGTTAGTTGGGCACTTCTGCATTTCTGCACAACAATCACCAAACATAAAAATCAGCAAAAGCCACAGAGCGGATGAACACTGACCCGCAAAGACACCAAACACTTGGTGAATAGTGTGTGACTTATTAAAGCCAAAACGAGCTACGATTACAATGTTAACAATAGTTACTTTATAGTGAATTTAAACCCCATTTTCGACTTGTGTGCTTAACTTTATTTTGAATTGCATCCACAATGCTCTGCGTTTTTAATTTTTATTGTATGCTAATCTAATGCTCCATAAATTAACCTCTATTTGTAAAACGCTTGAAAAATGTTATAACAAAAAGTGCACAATGCAACATTAATTCTCGTTTATATGTTGTCGTTGTTGTTGTTTGTTACATTTCACTGATTTTGAAAGTGAACGTTTTTTAAGCGGCAAATCACGAAATGCAATGCGGGCCGCACAGTGGAGCAAATCAGCATAATCATGTAGACTCGGTTCACTCAAAGCTGAATGTATTATATGTAAAGTTTTTAAAAATTAGTTGTGTATTTTCGTTTAGAAACAACTTGTGTTTTTAGTTCCTTAGCTTGAACTAGTTCTTTTATCGGTTACATGTAGCGTTTTTTTTTTTTAGACATTTAAATATTTAAAAGTGCTATGTATGATATACGTCTTAAATTTTATTGCGGAATATTTTTTAATTCAACAACAGGGTTTTGAAAAAATAATGCATTATAAGGCTACTCCTCTAAGCTGAAACATCTTGACTCAATAGGACTCGATTTTTCATGACTATTTTGTATGCTCGCATATCACTAAAAGTTTGATAAATTTTTGTTGGTTAAAATGACGCCATTGACTTGAAATCTTCAAATCTTCAAAGCAAAGTGTTTTTCAAATCGTTCAACATTCACGCACCGACTTAACAGATGTCGCACCCTGTACATAATTATCTTGTCGATACACAAGGCAACATATTTTATAGCAACTTCAATCAGAGCTACCACGAGTAACCAACTTTAGACCAGATTGACAGCACTCTGGTCCATAGTACCCATAGTTATTAGCATGTTTAAGTCAAGAGCTTAAAAAAGAAAACATGCCACAAGGCATTGTTGTTATTGTTGCAGCAAATGTTGTGATTTGTTATTATCACATTGTGCAGCCATTGTAGTCTCTGTCCGAATACTTTTTATACCCAGTGTTGTTGCTGCGCATGCGCCGCGCGTGTCAGATAAGAATTCCAGATTACGCTTAATAAAACGCAAGCCATTTTAAAAACACGATTTTCAAAAACAACAATAAACATATAAATGTGAATTTTTGGGATTTCGCGAATTGAGCATGCTCTAGTTTCCAAATTGAAAATCCTTTAAGTTCAATTATGCTATTTTTTTAAAAAGAAATTCTATTATTATAGTTTCATCTTACTTGAAATTTATGTATCACTCCATAATAATGTAATCGTATTCGCCTTGGCGTATCCAGCAGGCTTGGATTTTTTCAACTTTCATTTTATCCAAAAAAAAAAATCAAAAAAAATATTTCTTTTGTATAACATCAGCCACGGTGTGTGGGGAAGGGTTTGCTTTAGACCCGAAAAGCATCCATCTGTATAAACGCCACCAAAGTTGGTATGCTGACTTTGCTGCAGGTTAAATAAATTAAATTTAGGTGTGTTTCAAAGCTTTCACACACACCCTCCAGTTCCAACAACAAAGATATTACAAATTCTTCCACTATTTTAAAGGTATTTTATATGTTATCTTTCAATTCTTCCAATTTGTGTACCGATTGGATTAGGAATAGCAAAGATATCGGGTTATTAGTGCAATTAATTATATATTTGAGGGGTTTGTAGAATTTTTTATATTTTCCAAAAAACAAATCTTATAGAACTGAAATCTCTTATGATTTTCTTGAATTATTTTTTATTTTCTTTATTTCTCAATATAGGCTACTTTTAGCCCGATAGAGTTTGTTCATGGTTTTCCAGTTTTGCATAGATTTCAAAATATATGCTTTCTCAAGGACCTTTAAACAGGCATCTTTAATAAAATCTCTTGTTATTTTCTTGTTTATTAATTATTATTAGCGTTTTTAGAATTTTAATGTCTTCCAAATTTTAGATTTAAAATGGTATCTTTGTTTCAGTGAACTTCATTTGACCGCAAGTTCTGCTAATATTAAGCCTGGAAATAGAATAGGGTGATGTTCGCAATCATAATCGCGATCGTTTTACTTTCTTCAAAGTAATCGATATGCATGTTATCGCATGCATCTTAGGGCACTTTTTGGCCAGTAGATCTTCCTTGAGGTTTTTTGGCTCACATTCAACTGAAAAAGTCTTCTGGTTTGACTGTTTTTTGCTCTCTGGTATGCCATGATGCTTTTATTTTTTATCCAAGCTTTCGAAAGCTCGCAGAAGCTCTTTCAGATTTCTATTGAATAGCATAAAATACTCCTTTGCAGTGATCACTCGTTTGCGCCAATATTCATGTGTGAGCACAGCATTAAAAAGTTCACCCTTGCGGCTAGTTCATATAATCTAAGATTAACTGAGCATTGTTGTACCCTTTGAATAAATAACTTCGGCATTAAATTCGGGTAGTTGGGATTAGTAGAATTCTGAGATATTCAAAAGTCTGATCCTAAGTAACTGAACTTATATTCACACTAGGTATGCATTTAACTTGGTCTCCAGAACATTCGTGGGAACCCCCAATACTAACGATTGTTGCTAATAATTTCCTAAAAATTGGAATACTGCTTATCTCTAAAAACTTAAGCCGAAATTCGAAAAATAGAGTTTCTTAAGTTTTTCTCAAAAACCATTAGAACTAAATTTAGTCAATTAGTCACGCCTGCTATGGCGCGTGACACATGAATACACAAATGTAACATACCCTTCCCAAAAAAGTTATCTTCTCTTAGTAACGTCTACGAAAACTAGTTATAACTTGGGTTCAGTTTGTTTTGATGAAGGCGGTGACTGCGATGTCAGCGTGGGTGAAATTCAATAGACATAAAAATACTTCTTTTTTTTTTGAATCGTGCATAAAACTGACTGAAGCTGCCGTTTTTACTTTTCCAACGAAACGTGGGTTTTTTCTGATTTTTGTGTTGTTTATTTTTATACTTTTTATTTATATATAGTATGTAGTATGTATTTATTTGTTTTTGGTTGTCGCACACTTAAAGTTGCAGTTTTTTGGGTTTTTATTTTTGTGTATTTGAAACTGATGTCTTGCACCAGGTTGACCCAGTTTTCATTTTGTGAAAATTTTTGTGTTTAAACTTGTTTTAATCTCTTGCTTTATTTTTTTTTACTAAATTTATGGCATTTTACTTTTAGTTGATAGCTCACAAATATTTATTTATTTATCAGTCAATTTAACACACATTTAAATGAATCTTTAGCCTTAGCACAATACTTATTTAATTTAGTGTCACGTATTATAGTTTCTTCCCTACTAAACTAGTTTCAAGTTTTTCTTTTTTTCATTGTGTGCAACAATTTTATGCACTACATTGTATAGAAATTCTTTGCCTTCTGTGCAAATTAACTATACAATGGGTCAAAAATGGCAATTCAAGTGAGGCAAATAAATATGTACATATACTTATAGTATATATATTATGAGCACTACGTGCTACGCGTGCAGTTGTAAATTGCAAGTCTTTTATTTTGATTAGACTTTTATGCTGATAAGTGTTTTATTATTAGATTTGTGCTGCAATTTGGCTGCATGTGTAATTTTTCGTTTAAAATTCAATTCAATTTCTTTTCCCTATGTGGCCATGTGGCGTATACACAATATGCTGAAAATTACGTATACGCAGTGGTGTTTATTTTGGCAAAATATTTTAAATTTTTGATGGTATAATAGGCTCTAAGGAATAGGATACTTGAGCTAAAGCGAAGGCTACGGAAGTTCTTTAAAATTTTGTACTACATATGCTTGTTTTTAGTTTCGATACGGTTTTCGCTCTTAATTCTATGTGAGTTATCATCGTCTTCGATTTTCAATTCCATTAATCAGCTCCTACATAAGAAATATTTAAATTATTAAAAAAAATTATAATTTCTTTTAAATCTCTTCAATATACAAGTGCTGTGTTGTCACTTTCGTATAAAGTTTATTCATAAGGCTTAAGGCAAAACCCTAGAAACCGAAAAATTTAAATCGGCAAATTTAAGTTATGCACACCAACCAATTTCAAACGTACAGAAAAGACTTGATTTCGTAATGAATTTTCCTCACAATTTAGAAAGTCACGCTATATAATTTTTTTTTTTTTTAAATTAATAGATGAAATACTTTAACAAAGTAAACGATGAGAAATTGTCTACCTTCATCTTTTAGCACGTACTAGCTTTGTTTCGATGATGGACGCTGTTTCATGCTCTAGCTCATACCTATCTTAAAGTAAGGAAAAATAGTTGGAAAGAAATATAAATAAACTAAACTACATTTTTAAATAATTTGTATGTAGAAGTTTAGGCTTTATAACTTGTTACTTACAAAACTAAACAAAATATATTAATTTAATAAAAAAAAAAATAACATTCCAAAGAAAAAATTTCAATAATAATATTACAATAATTTGCATGGGATCTAGTTCGTTCCAAAAGATTCGTATGGATGATGAACTAATTTTTTTTATTTTCTTTTTTAGTGTTTTTAGGTAGCCTTTTATTTTCGTATTTTTTTGTTCCTAAAGGCCCATACGCAGTTCGAAAATTTTCGCACGGAATGATTGGGATATCCAATTTGGGATCGTGTGAAGTTTTTCGAACTACGTATGGGCCTTAAAGTGAAAAACAAATTGTTGGAAATATGTTTTATGTAGAACCCATTGTTCAGGCTTGTTCAACTTGTTGCTAACAAACATAAAAAGATGGCGTACGTTTTAAGCACCACATTACAATTAAATTCGGTATATTGCTAAAGAAGTCTAAAAGATATTTGATTGCCAAATTTGGTTACGATATTTGAAATAAAAAAACAAAAAACAGACCAATCAGTCCTATGGGGGCTATATAATAAAGTCAGCCGATTTTGATCAAATTATGTACAGTACTGTGGAACTCTAAAAAACTTCTGATTGCTTATATCTTAATAAACAAATGAGTTATTCATCTATTTCGTACTCTAAAACAGCCTTATTAGTTAAAAAAAATTTTTTCAAAATTTTTTAAGCAAGAATTATAGCGCCTGAACTATAAGTACCATATAAAAACGAAAAAAAAAAAAACATCATAAGGATTATAATCTTTTACAGATTTTATATGCTCAAAAAGTTCCATCAGACACAATTGAAAATTTTTAAAATCTACATTTATTTATACACTTTGGCTTTATTTAAAATTTACTTTTAACTTATGCATTAAGCTACTTTTAAAATATGGCCCACACACATTGACGCCTACACACTGACATTTTGCAATAATCACATTAATATGCAAACATGCAAGCAGCATTTAAATATAAATTACCAATTGCAGTGTTTGTATATATGTGTATGTAGGTTGGCTGCATGCCACACACGAACACTTCAACACTCAAACGCACACTCTCATACAGGTGCACAATTAGCAATAGCAACAACAACAACAAGAGCAAGCAGCCTGCCATGTCAATGCACTTTGCACACACACATACACAGGCAAACACCTACACATACTTGCATATAAAACTGCATTATGGCCATGTGCGTGTTTATGTTTTGCAATCATTTCATTTTCAATTTTAATTTCATTTTCATTTCACATTTAACTCTATTTACGCGGTCGCTCTCTATCTCGTATTTCTCTCTTAAAGCGTCAGCGTCTACGTCACGCTGCGCTGCGCTCTAATAGCAGAGCCGGCTAAATATATCCATTCATGGTGAGTGTTAGATTTTGCACTGCAACCAACACACACACACTCACACACACCAACACACTTGATCAATTTCACTTTCACTAATTATGTCACAATAAATTGCTTGTTAATGATCATTGGCATTGCGGTTATTGTTCATTGCGCGCATTTATTACATTTTCAGTGTAATCATTAGAGTGCATATGTGTATATCTGTGTGTGTGTGTGTGTGAGCTTGAGCTTTTTGCTGGCGTCCAAAGTCCTAGACAAAAATAAATTGAATTGCTTTTGTCGCAATTGCGCAATAATTTTTATGTTGTCTGCAATTTCACTCAATACCAGCCAACGTTGTTGTTGTTGTCTGCGCGAGCTTTTATGCGCAGCTTTTAGCTTTATGGCTGCAAACAGAACGCAAAGTAAATATTGTTGTGGTAGGCCCTAATAGGGATTTTACGCACACACACACAAACTCACGTTCATACATACAAACGCATACGGCCTTACAGCGACACTCCTTGCCATATAAATAGCACATCTACATTTTGTATCCTTCTAAGCTCTTGAATTAAGATAAAGCTTTTTTATTTTTGCTGTGAATTGAAAATTGGTTACTTCTACTATTTTTGTAGGCAAAAAAACACTTTACTTTATAATTAAATATTTAATTAATTTATTTAAAAGTGTCTTGAGTTAATTCTTAATAGCCTTCATATATTTTATACGGGTTTTGCTGCAAACTAAATTTATTTTGTTTTATCAGTATTAAATCAATTTATTTCTGCTAAAATCTCAGTTTTTCATTATTTTTAATTGATTTTTTTTTTAAATGCCTAAATTTTTAATTTAAACTACGCTGTTATGCATATCTATTGTATATTAAAATTTTGTTCGAAAAAAACATCTTAATTTAAGTTCGATTTTATTCAAGACCATATTAGTTTCAGCTCAATTTTTACATTTATAAATTTTTAAAGTTAAACTTATAAACTAGCTTTATAAAAAGTTTCTGTTCTTTGTTTTTACTCAAATTACGAAAAAGGTACTCTGCGAAATTTTCCTTTTTTGGAGGCGGTTGGAAATACTCCTATGGGAGCTATAATATATGATGCATGATTATTATAAATTACTTTACTGTTCATATTATTTTATTAAAAATTAATTTTTGGGTGTAATGTCTATTATAATCTTTAACTAAAAAAATAATTTCTTTTCAAGTTATATATTTAATTTAAATTTTCTAATATACTATGCTTTTATGCAGATACTTTTTATATAGGCATTGACAATTTGGCGTGACGTTATATTTTACTGTTCATGTTATTTTATTTAAAATTCATTTTATGTCTATTATAATCTTTAACTAAAAAAATATTTTATTTTCAAGTTATATATTTAATTTAAATTTTCTAATATACTATGCTTTTATGCAGATATTTTTTATATGGGCATTGACAATTTGGCGTGACGTTACATTTGTATTATTAATTATTGAAGATTATGTTTGAACAAAATATGAACTTAGAGCTTTGTGGCCAGATTTATAGCTATCTGACAAGCTTATATGTTAGTAAAGCTTTAAACTCTTTACTTTAGTAAACTTTTAATATAATACAAGTTAGAAAATGTTTTTATTAAACTTTTAATTTTTCGGTCTTGATGTACATTTCCATAAAAATTACCAAAAATTAAAACAAAAATTTATTTATATTCATTTTATTTTGAATTTAATGTTTTATGTTTGCTGCGTCATTGTTTTATTTTCTAATTTAATATTATATTATATTTTTACTATCAGTCTATATGCTTATATATATATAATCGCTCCAACTCAAAATTAATATCATTTAATTCTTGTACACCTTGAAATAGTCAACAATTAATTTGTATGACTAACAAATTGACATTTTTTTTTTCTGTTGCTACTCTTTTAATTTTTCCTTTCTCTTACTTACCGTTTGCTCCTTGTGCTCATAGCCAACTCTTTGGTGCAGCACAAAGCTGTTCTTGCTCTCAGAAATTACTGAAATTGCACAAAGAAAAGTGAATTGCTGTAAAGTGCAAGAGAGCGTAAGCTCGCAGTTTATGCAGAAACATGCGCTATCTATGTGAGTGTGTGTGAGTGCGTTTGTGTTTGTGTGTGTGTGTGTGTGTGTGTGTGCGATTGTGTAAGTTTTTAGCTTTACATGGCTTGGGCTGTGCAGAGATAGAGAAGCTGAAGTATTGGAGAGCAGCATTAAGGCAAAAACTTGTTTTTTATTGCACATTTTTTCTTTATCAACGCTTGGCAACACTGGCTGGCGGCTGACAATTATGCCTGGCGCAATATGCCTGCCAGCCAGCCACCCCTAGTTGCACATACATATGTATGCAAATATATAAAGAGAAATACATACATTTGCATATATGTGGTGTATATGTGTGTGCTTGTATGCGTGTACTTTGCACAACGATTATTTATAGTGGCGCGTAATTAGAGCAGTTGCAGTTGTGCTGTCTCTTTTTTTTTTTTGTTGCAGCGCTGCAGCAGCGTGCAGTTTGTATATGTGTGTGTGTATGTTTGTGTGTGTGACTGACCTATCTCAATGCAATGCAGCTTGTCCGTTGCTTTTGTTATTTTATACTCAATTTCACACACACAAAGACACTGCTACTGCTCATTTATCTTTTATTTTCTGTTTTATTTTTATTTTTAATATTTTTTTTTTTGCTGGCTGCACGCCATTGTCGCTGTCGTTCCCATCGTTTGTAGTTGTAGCGTCTTATTGTTGTTGTAGTTGCAGTTGTTGTTGTTGCGGCTACAGCGTCATCAGCTATTTGTATATACATATATCTGTAGACAACATTTGCATTCATGTATTTAGATACACTTTGCCCCTGTTGTAATGTTTTTTTTTAAATATATTTTAACAATATTGTAAAATGTTAAAACGCTTGTTTACACATTTTTTGTTGTTTTTTGCCGACTAGACAGAATTGCAATATTGTTGTTGTTGTAGTTTATTACGTTCTCTAGTAATTTTATAGCCCGGCTAATTACACAACAATTACTATGATTAAATAGGAACGAGAATTTCCAGCTATGTCAGAAATGGATTGGCTTCATTAGTTTACGAGTTACGTTTATTAATAAAAAAATAGCAAAAGATTAAAATCTTTCGATTTTTGTAATTCAGTTTTATTCAGCAAAGAAGTTGACAAACAATAAAAGTTGCTATTTTAAAAACTAAAAGAAGTGCAGGGATTTTCAAGAGTACTTTTCGAACATATATCGCTTTTGTATTCGACAGATATTGGTTACTCATCACACTCAAAATGGTAAAAGCTCAAAGTGTCCAATACCCATTTAGTCTACAAAAAATGAGGACTGATGGCGACCCAGAACCTTAAGTGTTGTTAAATACGCCAATATCAATCAGTGTGTATATATTTTTTTTATATTTTTTTAATTCTGTTATGATTTGGTGCTACAACTTAACAAAATTATGTTAAATTCATTTTTTTTTTTTTAAATTTTTGACTTGAATGAAAGGTAAATAAGTTTTAATTGTATTGAGAAAAAAAAAACTTTATCTTTTATGCCTTTAAATAACATTTTTCTCATTGCACTTCTGACCCACCCAAAACCTTTTACCAAAAGTAGTGCATTTTTGCCTAAATCTGCATCAACCAGTGTGTACATATTTTTTGAAAACTTTCTTTTCTTTTCTTGTTGTTCCATTATGAAATTAGACAATAGCTAAAAACGTTTCCGTACTATTTATGAATTTTGAAAATTTAATGAAAAAAAAACTATATATTTTGAACCTAGTTTATTTGTTTATAGCTCTTATTCTGGTGTGTCTAGGGTTAACCCTATTAGGCTTACAGGAACGTTAAGTATTCTATGTAGGCTAAGCTACTACTTTGTAGAGTATTTTTTTCTGTAACCAAATTATAAAATTCTTAAATACTTATTTACATGTTTTTTTAACTGACTAGTCGGACAGGATCGAGACATTGTTGCTGATGTATTTATTAATGTTTTTCTATATTTATAATGACACCTTAATTATTGTCTAATTAAAGATTATGAAGGCTAAATTGTTTTTACGCTTTAAATAGCACATGTTTTACATTTTAAATTATAATTGATTTGTTATTTAATAAAAGTTGACAATAAAAAATGTTTTTTTTTTTATAACTTGCAGCACAGCATTAATAATGAGACCAAATCTTTAATCTTTTATGCACGAACCGTAACTCTTACGATTACAATATAACAATTTTTTGTATTTTGAGTCTAAAGAAAAAAATCATTTTAATTACGTTTATCGGCTAACTCCCACAGTTCTGTTTCAAATTCCTCAAAATTTACGGCAAAGTTTTCCATAGATTTGTTGTCAAGGCGTTTTGCTAAAGTCTTGTTTTAGGAAATGCCCGAAATATGCCAAGTTCGTAAATAACTCAAACTTTTATTGATAAGCTTTAAAAACTATTGAATTTATAAATAGTTATAAAAACCCATATATATGTAAAGTAGTTTATTGTGCCTACGCTTAAATGAGTCTCTACAACATAAAGTTCATATTTGTAAAAGCTTACATAAAATAAAATTAAAATACCATAAAATGTAAAACTAATTTTATTAACTAATCAGTGTCTTTTCTTATATTTATAGCAAAAAAAACGCAGAGGAATTTAAATAAACAACAACAAGTAAGAGCTCCAAAAAAAGTTTTGTATTTTTTTTCAACTTAATTTAAAGTGTAACGTCTTATAAAGTCGAAAACAAAAAAAGTTGTAACAAGTTTATGGAAATTTTTGTTTAAGTGCTTAAAAGGTAAAAAATAATATGTACTGAAATTCAAAAGAAAACCAAACACAAAACAAAAACGTGCTGCGAATTTTAAACAATTGAAAAATATTTTTAAGTACTCAATGTGGCTAAGTACTTTCATAAACAAATAATCAACATAATAATAATAAAGTATAGGTAATATACTAGAAGTAAAGCACTACTCGTAAAAAGCAGCCCCAAGATATACCCAACACTTGACACTTTAAGTGAATGAACTATAAGAACTCTCTCAGTAGAAAAGTACTTTGCATAAGGTTTGTTTTATTTTTTTGGGTTCTTAACTTTTGAAGAACCCGTTCCTTTGTAAGTAGTTGCGCATGACTAGGCTGTGGCATATAATTAGGCGTTAATTGCAAATATCAATGCAAAATACAATAAAAAGCATAAATAAATAAATAAATGTACATATAATTTGGCAAGTTGGTCCAACGAGCAAGATTCGTACACTGCAAGAAAAAGAAAGTTGAATAATTGCTTAACAAAACTTCATATAAAAAAAAATATCCCAAATGGGATTTTTTTTTTATATGAAGTTTTGCGATTCCGTGCCAAATATTTCGAACTGCGTATAGGCCTTTAAGCGAAAAACAAAATTTTTTTTTGATATGTAATTTTTAAGACGAAATTTCTTGTTTTAAAAAAAATCAATTTACAGCTGCTTGAACGAAAAACGAAATTTTTAAATTAAAAAAAATTATTTTCAACTGCTTAAACGAAAAACGAAAGTATATATTGAGATTAAATTTTTTAAGCTAAAAATCTTGTTTATACCCTGTACCTATAGGTACAAAGGGTATACTAGATTTGTGCAATGTATGTAACGGACAGAAGGAGGCGTGGCAGACCCCAAGTCCTTTATACCAAAATGCTTATCATAACCTCGGGTAGCGATTGAGCCATGTCCGTCCGTCCGTCTGTCCGTCTGTATGAACGTCTAGATCTCGGAGACTATAAGAGCTAGAGACACGAAACTTTACCAGCTGGTGCGCATATTTCCTAAGCAGATGAAGTTTGTTGAATCATGTCAATATCTTTCCCCGTTCCCCCGCTGTAGATTTTCGCGGTTTTTAGCCACACCGTTTAATATTTTCATTTGAAATTTAACAGAGCGATGCGTTGTGGGTACATGCATCTATGTGTAAAAAATGAACAAAATCGGACAAATGCAACAGAAGTTATAGTCAAAAATGTGCAAATTTCATCTCCCCTTGCCGATAAACTGCGTCAATATTTGACTCTACGCAATTATGGCTACAAGTGATCTAGAATCACAATTTTTGGTAAGCTCATTCATGTGGCTCTAATGAACAAATCCACATCCAAATTTTATCGATGCGGTCCCCCCACCCCCCGCAATCGATTTACCGTGTTTTCTCCCACACCCCTCAACATATCAACTTGAAACTTACCCAATATGATTAAAATAGCTTCTTTGACGTAACTTTCGATTTTCATCAAAATCGGTATAAATTTACGGAACTTATAGGTATAAATAGCGTTTTGCACCAAAAAAAAAATAAATTCCAATTGGAAAGTTCTAAGATGGAATATGCAGGAAAAATTTTTTTGACACAAAAGGTACAGGGTATTTCACTGTCGGGCACCGCCCCGACTGTACCACATTTTTTTAAAATCAATTTGTTTTCAATTGCGTATTAACAAAAACTAGGGCTCCACCCGCTGCTAATTTAATTGCACATTGGGCCTTGATCCCCAGAGAGTAGGTGGGCTTGAGTTTTATTTAATCTAAGTACGGGAGCAAACAGTTGGGAAGTGGATCTTCTCTCGTGTAGTATTGAAGGCCTTGCAGTTGTGTTGGAACGAGTTCCACTCTATCTGTTTAAAAAAATTATTTTTTTTTTTTTAAATTTTAACAAATAAAATGTTGGCATTAAATTTTAATAAATCAAATTTTTGCATTTTAATTTTAACAAATAAAATTGTTCATTAAAATTTTAGCAAATACAATTTTTCAATTAAAGTTTCAAAAGGTTGAGTTTTTTGTGTGTACACGCAACAGTTGAAAGATTGCATCGGTTAGGTCTTGTCTGAGTGATTATTCTCTTCAGCTACGTTCTAGCCTTACAGCTCCTCAGCTAGCTCAATATCCGAGACGAACTTAATTTTTTGAACAGGTTCTAGTCGGCCTCGCCAAAAAGGAATATATTTTTTCTGGCTAGAGCTTCACAAATGCTATGTCTATGTATTCGAGTTTCCGATGCCGATGATTCTCAGATGCTGCCAAAGTTTGTTAACAACGTTTTATTTTTCAACGCTATTATTATTATTATTTGAAAGAATTGGTTTTCTTAAAGCCCTTAAAATAGGCGGCTTTTTTTTTATTTCTCTGATCTAAGATCTCAATACCTTTCCATCGATGCCTATATTGCCTTTGGCGAATCAGCATTAAGCTCATAGGGTATCTGAGATTTTTAGATAGTCATCGCTTAAGCGTTACTCGTTAGTCTAGGTGGATACTAAGCATTTGGTTGATTTGTATAAAGAGCTAATGGTCTGCACATTTTTTAAAAAAATCTATACGGAAAAAACGTGTTTTTGTGAAAGCGTGCTTATAATTCGCAAACGGTTCAAGCAACATATGCCTCAAGTATCAACTATATTGCAGTTTTTTATTTATTATTTTATTTTATTTACAATGTTAATAATAGTTAAAAACTAATGATTAACATAAGATATAATAACACTAGCAATTAAGGCTTTCGGCTATGTCGTGTTGCTTAAAGTTATATTCTTTTATATTTATATTTTCATATTTATTCACCTATATACGTAAGCGCTTTTAGTTTCACTTTTCAAGAATTTTCAAGTATTTCTCATTTCGTCCATTGCAATATTAAGAATGTCGTACATACCGATATTTTGGTTGTTTTTTTATCAAATGCCGTTTGTGTATTGGAGCAAACCTTTAGGTATATATTTCTTTAAAACAAATAACATAAACATAATGAAGGTTTATACGTTTTTTTTCTCAAAGATATCCTGCATATTAACATTGATAAGTGTAAGCAAAGGTTATGACAACAAAATATAACTAATAAATATAACTAAAAAAAAATATATCAAATTTCTTAAAATCAATTGAGAAAACTTTTAGCATGTGACACATAAATACATATCATCCTGATCAAGTATATATTTTCGCGAGCGCGTAGACTAACGAATATGCTTCGGTCGATTTGAAAAAGTTCAGGCAGATTCATGTGGTGGCTTTCCAATTAACGCCGATTGATAACATAATAAAATTAGAATTTTTTTCAAAACTAGTTTATAAATTTTTTCAAAATTAAAGAACAAAATAAAAAAAATTTTAATAACAACGAGAGTTGTATGTTTCAGCCAAGCGCTTGAAATTAGATTTAATTTTGTTAACTAGTGTAGTGGACTTATGCCGCATCTTTGAAAATAACTCAGTGTGCAATTTTCGCCTCCTCGAATTACCGATCGTGATAAACTGAGACTTTTAAAAATAATTTTTATTTAATTTTGCTCAAACTTAGACTGGGTTCCGATTGACAACAAAGGAAAATGATAACTTTTTTTCAAAACTCTAAAGCTCATAAATTTTTAAAAATAAAAAATTGTTTTCCATTAAGTTAAATTTTGTTAACTAGTGTACACCCTTTTTGCTCAGTGTACAATACTTGGGCTTCAGCTGTCAACTTGACTTGACTCGCACTCAATGTGTACGATATTTTTTTTTTACTTTTTTTTTAAACTTCAATTAGCGTTATAACGGTACACACAACATGCAAGCCAAGTTAACACCTCAACGCACTTTTATCCAGGACTTGGAAAAATACAACAATAACAAAAAAAAAACCCAAAAACGAAATACTTTTAAATCAGCGGCTCAATCAATCAGTTTGCCAGTTCGCTCAAGAACCAAAAAGGTTCTGTTTGACGACTTTCTTTTCGCATCTTGCACAGTGGTTCCAAATACTTCTTATTAATAATTGTAAATGTGAAACCTTAAGTTGCAGTTGCACACAAAGTTGCCACACTGTACTGGGGAATGACAAATGTAAGCTGCGGTTGAGAAATAAAGATTGTAGGGTATTCTCCGGGGGCAGCTTGAATACTTCGTAAAGTTTGTTCGATTGATTAGTGAGAGCTGTGCTATCGAAGGGTTTAGTTTTCTTCAATTATAAATAGTAATGCAAAAATAAAATTTTAATTTTTTTTTTGAATATTCGAGTGTATGGAGAGTTAAAAATTCATTTCATTTTAAATTCTCTCATAAATTAATAATTTGTGCCATTTTTATTTCACTTGGTTACTTTATCGCTCTCATAGATCTTCGTTAATTTTCTTAAATGTAAAATGTAAATATTCGAAAAATTTACATATACATATCATATTTTAGGAGTTGCTTTATAAAACAATCAGTAGTATCATCTATAATTTAATACTTTTTTTTCTACAGAGATTTAGAAACAAAACTTCTAAAGTAAAATAAACTATAGTATGTACTTTTTTTTTTTTTTTTTTTTTTTTTTTTTTATTTATTTATTTATTGCAAAAACTCAAAAATTCATGTATTTTTATATATTGCATTTATCATATGTTTTATTCTCGCCAATCCAGGATGCAGCTGGAGCCATCATTGGGAGTATGTACTTTTAAATAAATAAATACAAAATAAAAATATGTATTGCGATTAAACTAGCTTTCTTTAAAAAAGTCCTAGTTGTTCGCCAGATACGAATTTATGCGCAGAATATAAAAAAAAGCCTTGGAATATATTCTCATATATTCTTAGTAGGACTTAAGGCATGTATTTTTATGAAAAATATCACTTGGAATTCTATTTAAGTACTAAATATTAGAATACAAATAATAGATTTAAAAAAAACAAAAGATTGTATAATTTTTTATTATTTAAATTTTACTCTATTTGAATTTTTTATCCGAAAGATTGCTTACACAGATCTAATATTTAGTTTTAAAAAATTAAATAATTAACACAACAATTTAATTTTTTTTTCTTTGGTAATTTATGCAAAAATATGCTTTGTCTTCAGTATGCAAAAGTAGGCACATTAGACCTCTGAAAAGATTTAATATTTTGGGAACTTCCGATTCTTCGATTTGTAGATTTGGCTTAAAGCGCAATTAGTAAAACATCTAGAAGATAACAGATAGACTTAGTAAAACATCTTAAAGATAACTAGATAGTTTATTTAAAAATTATGAACGCAAGACATCTTAAAAGATTTCATATTTTGGACCTTCGTCTTGGTTTTGTAGATTTGGTTTAAGGCGCAATTAATAAAACATCTCGAAGACAACTAGATAAACTTAGTAAAACATCTTGAAGATAACTAGATAGTTTATGTAAATATGACATCTTAAAAGATTTCATATTTTGAACCTTCTACATCGATTTGGAGATTTGCTTAAAGATGATATTAGTACAATATCTCGAAGCTAAGTAGATAGACTTATTAAAACAACTTGAAGATTACTTGATAGATTATCTCATACTGGTTATAAACCTACTACCCAGCAGTATGAACGTAAGACGTCTTATAAGTTTTCATATTTTGGACCTTCCGCACCGGCTTGGAAATTTGATTAGAGATGAAATAAGTTCTAAGAAAACTAAATAGAATATTTAATTATAAAAACTTACTGGCAGTAAATCAACTAGAAAATATTATGTATATCAACTTCAGAAAATATTTCATATTTTAAAACTTTATCAATGATTTGGGATTTGACATCATCACGAAGATAACTAGAAGTCTAGCTATAAAAGAACTAGTCATCTAATCATAAAAACATACTAGCAATAACTCTACTAGACAATATTACTAAACCCTTATCCATGATTTGGTATTTGACGAGACATAAAATTAATAAAACATCTCGAAGATAACTAGAAGTCTAGATATAGAAGAACTATTTATAGTCTTCTAATACTAAAAACTTACAGGCAATAAGTCTACTAGACCATAGTATGTACTTCAACGGCTGCAAAGATTTCACATATAAGACCTTTATCATCAATAAGTAAAACAACCCGAAGATAACTTGAAGTCTAGCTATATACGAATTATCCTTAGTCATCTAATTCTAAAAATAAGTCAATATGGACTTCAGATGATTAAAAAGATTTCATATTCTAGTCCTTTTATATGCATTTGTAGAGTTGCTTAAAGATGAAATTAGTACAATAGTATATTTTATAAAATTTTTTTATTGCTAGATTTCCAAATGAAAACTTTTTATAATACAAGAAAAATTAGAAAATAAAATTTTTCTAACTGTCTCATTTCTGTTTCTTTCATTGCCCTTATAAAAACTTTCTTTTAAAGTGTATCCAAATAGCGACTTTAGCAGCTGCTTTAATTTTGAGTGTGTTGCTCTGCGTCAGCGCTGCTTTTCGTGCTCTGATCTTCACGCCGCAAAAGCAGCTAAAAGATACAAAAGTATCTATACATAAAGCTCTAAAGTATCTTTCAGTTTTGGCAAGTCTTTGAGACGTTTTAAAAGTATGTGTCTGTCTGTGCAACTTTTGACTTAATGCAGTCTCTGTTGAAATGCGTTTTTTGATTGCATTTCATTAAGTTTTGTCAGTTGATTTTTGTGCTCTCTCTCTTTGAATTTTTCTTTTTCGATTTTTATTTACTTCTTGCTCTTTGTTTGAAACATTTCAAAAACGTACGCATTTTTTTTGTAAGCTGTTTTTTTATGTAGCTGGTTATTCCTTTTGGCGTTTTTTAACAAGCGCCGTTTGTCTTTATTTTTATTCGTTATTCTTTTAAGTAAAGGAAGTGCGCTGTGTTTGTTTAAATTGTTAATGGAATGAATGTGAGCAAAAGAAAAGCACAAAATATATAATATAACTATACTGAATATATACATTGTTAGGCATAAGTATTTTGACACGGAAGAAGGTCTCTTTTTAGTTTATAATTGGTCTTGAAAAAGTTTGTTCCCGAAGTTTGTTTATAAGACGTTCGATTTACATACTTAAGCACTTGCCTTTATAAACTGTACCCAAAGGATTAGCGAAATATTAAGTTAGTACTAAAACGGATTTGGCCATGCCCATCTTTCCGGGTTGCCTGTTTCGAACAAAAGTTAGAAAATGGAGGTGCGTTTTATCTGTTGAAGTCACATTTCAAGATACAATCATCCACAGTCCATATACGATATCTATGGCTAAAAAATGTTTTTTAATCGTTTACTTAATCAGTCAGACTTCGATGGGGTGCTTTAAAATTTTAAACTAAAATTCACAATTTTTTTGTTAAGTCAAAATACTTATGTCTACCACTGTACATATTAAAAAAAAGCATGTGCAAAACTTTTTTTTCGTTTTTGCTCATTTCATTTAAATTTTGCGCTTTTTTGTGTTTTTTTGTTTGCTTGTTGTTAACAATTTTTTTTTTTGGCCGCACCTTTTGTCGTGCCATGAATCATGAATATTTCTACCTACATAAGTATTATTTACATATGTAAATGTATATACACACAAAGCACAAGCTTATGTGTTCCACTTTATAAACAAAACGCATTGAAATATAATTTTTATAATCTGTAATTTTTTTTATTTTTTTTTGGGCAGTTTTTTGCCATTAAGCGACATTTTTAATGTGTTATTTTCATGTAGAGATTTTATCAATGGATTTACCTAAACAGGTTTTCTATATAGGTTTAAACAATAAAATTAATAAATATATGGTACAATGTTTGCAGCTGTAAACATAAGTAAAACAATATAAATTATTGGGGTAAATCCTTGGTTAAATTTTAAACAACTTGCTTACTTTTTTAAAAGCCTAAAAGAAACATTAACGAAACGCTTATAAAAAAATAATACATATCTTGAAATTGCATATTTGCAATAATTTTATGAATTTTATGGGCATATGAAGCGATAAGCAAAAGTATCGATTTTGCTCGATTTATTTTGTAAATCAATAACTTTTCTACAATTAAAATCTGTTTTTTTAATCAAAAAAAATGTGTATCTGTTAAAAAAAAATTTGATTGCTCTCAATTTTAGTGAAGCATATTATGAAAATTTATTTTACTTTTCAAGTCAGTTCAAAAATTTTGTACGAAATAAATTTTGAGTTATGCCTAAAAAAAAAAACAATTTTTTAGATTTCAAAAAAAATATATCTTTAATTCAACACAAATTTCTCTAGTTGTACTAAGCCGTTTTTAAATGTTATGTTGTAGTAAATTCGCGTATACAATTAATTAATCGGTTTCAAGAACACAAATCTATCTTTCAAAGTTTCGGACAATTGTTCCTCAAACAAGAAGAAGAAATATTGGATTGTTTAGAAGGGAATTTCATCACTGAAGTCAGATGCACTTGATGCTTTGTTGGTCAGTATTTCTCGGTTAGAATTTTTAAGAGCAGAAAAAAGTGATATGCAAAACTAAGCTTACTGTATTTTTCTGGTGATGAACAGCAAGTAATTCAAAAATGTTTAAAGGATTTGGCAAGTGTTACCTGTAAGCACATCAACTCCAGAACGACCATTTTCGACGTTGAGAAGAATCAAAAGCTACATTAGTAATACAATGGGACAGAAGCGTCCGAATGGCCTTGAACTGACCAAAAACGAAATTCTTGAAGAATTTTTTCAAAAACCTCAAAAATGCTTTCTCACTTGAACAGTTTTGTGATTTAGTATTCATTTATTTATTTAATTATAAATTAGAAGTTAATTATAAATTATAATGGTTTGTAAGTCAGAGCAACGTAGGCCTTCAGGCTGGTTATTTAGTATTGATTTAGTATTCAATTTAGTCAATTATCACAATAATAACAAAAGTTTGTGTATTTTGTATTCAATAATTTAATTTTTTATTAGAATAAAAAAAATTTAACTTTACTATTGGGGGGGGGAGGGTCCGGACCCGAAAACCCCCCGTGGATCCGCCACTGGTCCGCACATTTTTTAAAAAGCGAAAAAAACTTTTTTGTGTAAGCGTGCTTATAATTCGCAAATTGTTCAAGCAACATATGCCTCAAATATCAACTATCTAGTGGTTAATTTAATATATATTTTGTTGTTTTTGTATTTTCGTATTTATTTATATACATATGCTCACTTGCAGTTATACTTTTTTTTCGATTTTATGTGTATTTCTTAAGTTTTTACCATTGGATAACTACGTTATCGTCGACCTTCACCTCCCAAATTTTTTTTGTTTCATGAAAAAAAATTTTTTTTGTCTTAGATTCGTGTAAAAAAAACAAATTAAAAAAATTTAGTGCTTTGTAAGGATCGGATTTTTTAATATACATAGCACGCACAGTTAAAGTAGATGCTTATGATTTATTTTTCAACAGAAAGTACATACATTTAGGGTATTCACGCTTTGTGTTGACTTGAGGACTTTTACAAAAACAAAATGTATGGCAAAATACAACCCTGTGTTTCAACTCGTAACTCAAATTTTCCTCAACCCAGACCCTAGTCTACTTTTTGCTGTTGACTTTTTGAGAAAGTGTTGCACAATTTTGTAATTCGCTGCCTTTTCAGCACTGCTCGCATTTGTCATTTTTTAGCCATTTTATGATATGAAAAGCAACGAGTTACCTTATACTCGCTAAAAAAAGAAGAGCGCCAAATTTAAAATAATCAAATTGTACTAGCGCAAGTAAAAAAGGTTGTGGCTTTTTTATGCGAAATTAGGTGAATTAGACATAAATACTTGTTGTTGGAGTTAACGCAAGTAAAAGAGTAAAAATAGATGCGAATTGGAAAATGCTGGGGCTGTACTACGCTTAATATATGCTGGAACTGTTGGGGAGTTGCCATCAGCATTTAAACAAATCGGTTTTCGCTGAAGGAAATAAGCACGTTCTGGCGCCAGTCAATTGACCTAGGGATGAGGAAATGGTCACCACGATGCGAGAGCATAATTGCATTTATGTCCTCATGATAATTATCTAGAACTTCGTCAATTTGTGCGTCGCCACGCAACCCCATTGTGTCTGTATTAAACAAAAATTTAGTATGTCTGCAATGAATTTGTTTTAGCAGACGAACCTTCAATAAAATTAATTTCAGCCAAAGCCACTTTAGCAACAGCTTCAATCAGCATAGACTTTACGCTCAGTCTTGGCATTTTTAAATCAAAATTTGTATTTTAATGATTATTTGCAGCAATTTGTAAAAGTAAACAAACAACGGGAAGAAGCAGCACAAACTCAAATACGGTTTTTCTGTAATTATTTCATTTTCGCAGCAATAAAATAATACAAATCGATGTAATACATAGCTACTTTAGCTACAGGTTCTATTAAAGTAGATTTTATGTTTTTACTCTGCATTCTTAATTCAAGTTTTTTAATTTTAATGCAATTTGTACCAATTTACGAATGTAAACAAACACATGGAAGAACAAGCACAAAGTCAAATACGGTTTTTCTGCAATTATTTCATTTTCGCAGCAATAAAATAATAAAACTCTGAGTAATCTATAGCTACTTCAGCCACAGATTCTGCAGGTACTGATTTTACTATTCGACTTGGCATTTTTAATTCAACCTTTTGAATTTTAATCCATTTTGTACCAATTTACAAATGTAAACAAAAACAGGAAGAAGAAGAAAAGTCAACAAGTCAACTCATATAGTCAACAGGAGGGATTCACGCTTTGGCCTGTTGACTTAGTCCTCAAGTCAACACAAAGCGGGAATACCCTAATTGTAATAAGGAAAAATGTAACAACAATCTGAAACCATATTTAGACTATCTTAAAAATTAAAAGGAACACTGCAATGCATTATTGTTGCATATATATTTTTATTTATGATAAAACTATTTAAGGCAATCTTTTTGCTGATAAAAACGTAAGTTCACATTGCATTTTCGGCAAATCATCTGTGTTTCTGACTTACATCCAGGAAATTTGCAGGTTTCCTTCAATTTCATGGCAAAAATTGAGGAAAAATCTTCAACACTATTGTACCGAATTTCTTTATATACTTATATTCCTTTATTCATAAAGTATAGAAGTGTGATTATGCTATATGAAAGCTCAAAAAGAGCATAGAGCGTCAACAAATTCTCTCCATCTACTTCTGTCTCTTGCCAATAATTTGAGCTGGTTCCATGTCATATGTTGACCAGCTCCTTCATTTCGGACCATTCTTATCCAGGTGATTCGGGGTATGGCCCTGCGGATTCTACTCGAGTGGCCGCCTTAGCCTTAGCGTGTGGCCAATCCATAACCATTTCGTTCTGCGGATTTCTAGCTTGATGGGGTATTTCAGCTAGATCAAGTAGCTGCTCGTCTTTTTTAACAACTTCGCTTATTGACTTGCACAAAGCAAGTGCTACCTGAGATCGATAGTTGATATTCTTTATCATGAGGGCTGGGCTTAATGATTCTTTTAAACAAAGTTCATGAATATACAATGTGTGAATTTGACAAATTGTATCTACTAGTGTACGTGGGCCAATTAAAGATGATGGGGATAGTAGCGAAGCACAATTTTGATTAGAATTTTGAAAAAATGTCAAAAGTCAGTGCAGATGCGGACATGACAAGCGAATCATCACACGTCCATTCCCCTTAATTCAAAGGAATCTGGCTTACATAATTCAACACCAAAATCGTAATTCTCATCCTGTTCTTCAACTGTTTTGCCATCCGTATCAAGATCGAAATCCAATGATTCCAAAATTAGTTCAATTACAGCATCATGAAGATGCGATGACCATTTATGTTTGAGATAACTTTCTATATCTTATCAGAGCATTTTTACGAACAGGATCGCAAATAAAAACCAACTTACCGATTTTATTTGTAGCTACTTGTTCCAAGACCGCCTCTAGATGGGATTTTTAAGTTTAAATCTATATCGAACAAAACATAATTTTGTATAAGTCTTTATTTACACTACTACTAATATGGAAATAATTTTTTTATTTACCTACGCAAGCAAAAACATATTTTTTTTTTTTGCTTTTGATTCAGTTTTCAGAATAATTATTTTTGCTGTTTTTCACGAAATTTTAACTTTGACTGTCACTCACAGACGTTGTACGCATCAGCCAGTGTTAGACATAGGCCCAAACTAATTTTTAGCATTCCCCAAATTTATTAAAAAACTAAAATCAAGTACATATATGTATCGGGGAACTCTAAAAAAATGTCAAATTCCGTTACCCTCCTCCCGGATAAGGACGATATTCGTATGCCAATGGCTACTTTTAAGCTATATACAAGGGAAAAATTTTGTTCCCAGGCACAAAGGATGTGGGACAATACGTCCCACTGTAGAATCAGTCGCCAAATATGGCCTAAAATTGACCCAAAACGTTCCGCCAGGCTCTGTGAACTCAACCGCTCACAGTGTTCGGCAGTTGTTAGGGCGATCACTGGTCACTGGCTTCTCGGAGTACATGCGACCAGAATGAATGACCCGAGCAACGACTTCTGCAGAAGTTGCAGAGACGAGGAACAAGTAGAATCAGTAGAGCACTTCTACTGTTCCTGTGACGCTCTATGTAGACGCAGGAAAAAATACCTGGGAAATTATTTCCTCCACAGCCCAGAGGAGCTAGGTCCTATCTGTCCGAGAATGATTGCAAGCTATATTGCAGCAACAGTCTGGGACTCCCTTTAAGAATACTTTCTGTTGAAGGGTTTAGATAGAGATTCGCGCGGTATCACAACGGGCCAGTCTAGGCCTGAGTGTGCTGGCTTGATAAGCCAGCTACCGCTATAACCTAACCTAACCCTAGCACGTCTTAAGGCGGTCTTGGGTACAGTAAGCGAAGACTTTAAAACTGAGTTGATGAAACTGTCAGTGATTGTTTGGGACCCTGTTCTAATAGTACAGTAAAAATAGGTTTTGACCTGGAAAAAATTGAACACTGGTATTTCTCTTGCCCAATGTTTTAAGGACCTCCCAAAAAGTCTCAAGCCAAAAAGTTGACCTCCCCCGTAGGGTTTACCATTATTTTGACATTTGTGTCGGCCCGTTTATCTCGAATTCTATAAGTCGTACAAAAAAACTCAAGCCAAAAAATTGAATTTCAAGTTTTATTTGTATTGGAAGGTATACCCAGAAGTTCATATTTTTTGCGTTAGAGGGCGCCAAAGTTACTTAAATTCAGTTTTTTGTAATTTTCACCACCAGGGGTGGCGTATTTACATAAGTAGGCAGTTGTTATTGTATTATAGTTTAAATGTAATGTCAGCTTCAATTGGTTTGATACAAATTGATTCAACCAAATTATAATTATATGTAAATTATGTACAAAAACTTGTGAACTCTGTTGTTTTTGTTGTTACTCTGCCTAATATTTTGCTTATAAATAAAATTATGTGAGTTTTTGACTTGGCTTTAATGCCAGATTTCAATGTCAAAGTCACAACAAAGTTGGCAATTTCGAGCGGAAATAATCAATTTTAAATTTAATTATTAATAGGTGGATTTTGCATTTAGGGCTTGACGATTTTGATGATTTTTACAGCCAATTCACTTTTGAACTTTTGCGATTATTTATGGAGTTATTGCTAAATGCATATTTTGGCAATTTTTTTTTAAGATAACCTAAGAGGCTGTACCCAAATTACGTGACCCAAATTTTGCACTTTTTGAGATTTTGAATTTAAAAAGAAAAATTGAATAAATAAAAAATGCGAATATAAAGAACTGTTCCGAAAATCAGTTATTATAATTGTATCGAAAAATTGGGATAATTGAAATCAGTAAATTACAAAAATATGGAGCCATTAGCCTTGATTTCTGTTTTAAGACTTTCTAAAAAGCCATCAAAAAATTGTTAACAATATTACTTGGCAGAGAATTGTCATTAATATTTCCACAGACTGGTGCACCATGATCAAAAAATTAAAAGCTAAAAAAAATAGTTTTTTTCTTATATAATGAAAAACAAGTATGCCGAAGTTTTTAAATTAAAGAATTCAAAGCTTTTCTTACATCTAAGCTTATAAGAGGAAAAGAAATCTTGCAAAAAGATAAAACTTCAGATTTGCTTATTTTTAAGAGAATCTTCTTTATCATTTTTTATCAATCAATTATTATTATTTTTTTAACAAGTGAAAAATATATAAATACTATATATAAATATAAATAAACTTATTAAAAAAAAAAGTCAAAGATTAAATATCTTCTTAAGATAAATAGCTTTAAAAGAAGTTATTACTGCAAAAATTTTAATACCAATTTGAGTAACGCCATGCCATATAACGTAACGCCAAACACTTAGACGAGAAAAGTTTTCAAAACACACGAAAAAAAGTAGTATACAGAAAGTTTTGCTCTTTTCTAGAGTTTTGAGATTTTTTATTTTAAGTTAAAACCCACAGCTAATTTATGTAACGTCACGCCAAGCGTATAATTTTAATAGTTGTATACTTTTTATTAAATATAGTGCTACTTAACTGCTGCATACATAGAAATAAATTTCTTAGGATTTTTTTCGTTTAAACGTAACATCACGCCAAAATGGAAATGCCTGTATAATTTTTTTTTTAATTAAGTCAAAGGAAACTCATGTTTGTTGCTCCCAAAAAATAGCTTTCTTTATGTTATCTATTACGTCCGAACGACAACTTTAAGGTTACGAAGAACGCGTTTGGGGTTTTCTCAAAATACTTTACTATTTCAGAAAAAATTCAGCCATTCAGCTAGTTGCAACTGCTTTTGGCTAACAAGTTCTAAATTATTTCTATGCTAAAAGTGAAATGTAGCCAAGCAACTTTTTCTAAGCTCATTATGAAGCTTCTACAAAAAGAAAAAAAATCTTTTTAAGAAACACAATAATAATGAAGTTAATAATAAAGTTAAGAACGATTTGATGATGATAACAAGTTCTTTTTCTCTCTATTCTCTTCTTGCTGGCTCTCGCTAGCGGTTTTACTAGTCTGCAATTTACTTTCAATGCCGCTCTTCTTAACATTTCAAATAGTTGTTGTAGCTTTCTTCTTGATTGTTTTTGTTGTTGTTGTTGTCGTCTAGTCAACACTTTGGCATTGCTTGGTTGCCCGTGTGTCTGGTTTGTTGCATGTTGGCATGCAGCAGCAGCAGCAGCAGCAACAACAACATCAAGTTGCTTGGTATGCAATTTGCAATAGTTGCGCTTGCGCAATACACACACACACACACACACATGAAACCCATAGATACACACACACACAAACGTAGGCTAAACAAGATCGCGTAATAACTTAGTCAGCCCCAAACAACGCAACAGTTACCAAGAAGGAAGACGGAAGATGTTGAGTTGGCCATAATGCAATTGGCCAGCAAAAGCAAAAGATACAAAAATGCAACACAACGAAGTTTTAACACTCTCTTCATAGTAGAGTTGAGTCTATCCGATACGGCATAGTACCAAAGTTCATTGAAGTGAAGTATTTAAACAAATTATATCTTGTACTCAGGCCCGCCGAGAGTGGTGGTGGAACAGGGGGAGTTACCTCAGGGGCCCGGTGTAATTACTGTCGTACTTACAGTGCACAATGATTTAAGCTAAAGCTGTAATACAGGGGCCGGTACTTTTTCCGCCCGCGTCCGGATTTTCTCAACGGCCCTGCTTGTTGGCTTAGAATATCTTTGACATATTTTTCGAAAAGAATAAAATAAATATTCGTCATAACTTCTGTATTTCAAAACAAGAAAATAAATCTTAAATATTTTTTTGAATTTTTTAAAAAAAGTTTCTTACTATTTTAATTCAGTTTCATTTGACTCAACTTATCGCAAGCAACAGCATAAATATAAAAGATTTCAAGAATTTAAAAAAAAAATCTAAATAAATATTGAAGTTTAATATTTTGCTTCAGTAACTGACTGCTTGAGTAACTGACTCATCTCATCTCACAATAAAAGCGTATATATAGAATATTTCACGAACTTTTCAAAAAACTCTCTTTAACTCTCTATTAATATTAAGCTTTAATACTTTGATTCAGTTTTCAAGAACGAAGCAGAGGTTTTCGAACGTATGGTTTTTGGCTTATTTTCTTTAACTTCTTTCACAGTGAACTACACTGTTAAAAAAATGTGTAATTAAGATTTTTAGCATGTTGAATTTTAATTCTTTAACTAAGACCAAATAGTCTTGAAACTAGTTTAAAATCCTTAGACATAACTTCACTTTTAATGGCATGACGAACTATTTTCAAATTAAGTCCAAAAGTTCTTAAAATCACCAAAGTTTTTAGTTAAGATAAAAAAATTATTAAACTAATGTAACCATAATATAACAACAAACATTCGACCGTGCTCCGGAAAACGAATCCGAACGTTTTATTCGGATTCGTTTTGAAACCGAATGTTTGATGCTCCCAATTTCACCAAAACTAATTTTTTATGTGGCTTGAAACTTCGAATGTTTTGTTGCAAGAGGATTATAAAGGTTTTAAAGTTTACGTATTTTAAACTAAATATTTTTATAAATGTTCTTAGTTCATAATTATACCAATTTGACGTTAGATGATTTTTGATAATTATTTTTAATTATTTTTTTGCTGAATCAAGCAAAAAAAATAACATGCACAACTCAAACCGAAATTTTATATGGTCAATGTTTTGCATAAAAAAATTTCCCTAGTAGTCGTGCTTAATTTCCCTCGAAAAGTGTAAAGCTTTGCTTATATGGTCAATGTCTTGCATAAAAAAATTTCCCAAGTAATAGGAATAGCATAGTCGTGCTTAATTTCCCTCGAAAGGTGTAAAGCTGTGCTAGCAATAAGCAACGGAAATATGAGTAGATGGCAACAGCAAAATATTCGTATTTAGGAGCACGCAAAAACGAACCCGAATAAATTTTTTCGTTTTGTTTTTTTCGTTTTACAGACCACGCAAGCAAAAATAATAAAATTTTTTTAAAAATTACCAAACATTTAAATTTTAAGATTCTTTAATAAAGGACAAAAATTTTGCGATATTATGATTTTCAGTATTCTTAAAAAAAGTTTTAATCCGATTAAGAATATGTCACAGTTTTGGTTTCCTAAATTAATTTTGTGGGTTATTTTTTTTAATTAATATCCCCACATTATTCGCAGTAATTTTTTTGTCTTGATTTTTGTTTAGTCGCCTAAGCCCAAGTTAAAATCAAGGACAGCATCTTTGAAGTGAACTAGAACTACTATGTCTTATACTTAGCTTAGTTCCGCTAGTTCCAGTAGTTTTTTTAGACCTGGAAATATTGCATTCCGCACAAATACGTTGTTTCTGTTAAAAATTTGTTTAGTATTTTTATACCCTGTACCTATAGGTACAAAGGGTATACTAGATTTGTGCAATGTATGTAACGGACAGAAGGAGGCGTGGCAGACCCCAAGTCCTTTATACCAAAATGCTTATCATAACCTCGGGTAGCGATTGAGCCATGTCCGTCCGTCCGTCCGTCCGTCCGTCCGTCCGTCCGTCCGTCCGTCCGTCCGTCCGTCTGTCCGTCCGTATGAACGCCTAGATCTCGGAGACTATAAGAGCTAGAGACACGAAACTTTACCAGCTGGTGCGCATATTTCCTAAGCAGATGAAGTTTGTTGAATCATGTCAATATCTTTCCCCGTTCCCCCGCTGTAGATTTTCGCGGTTCTTAGCCACACCGTTTAATATTTGCATTTGAAATTTAACAGAGCGATGCGTTGTAGTTACATGCATCTATGTGTAAAAAATGAACAAAATCGGACAAATACAACAGAAGTTATAGTCAAAAATGTGCAAACTTCACCTCCCCTTGCCAATAAACTGCGTCAATATTTGACTCTACGCAATTGTGGCTACAAGTGACCTAGAATCACAATTTTTGGTAAGCTCATTCATGTGGCTCTAATGAACAAATCCACATCCAAATTTTATCGATGCGGTCCCCCCACCCCCCGCAATCGATTTACCGTGTTTTCTCCCACACCCCTCAACATATCAACTTGAAACTTACCCAATATAATTAAAATAGCTTCTTTGACGTAACTTTCGATTTTCATCAAAATCGGTATAAATTTACGGAACTTATAGGTATAAATATCGTTTTGCCCCAAAAAAAAAATAAATTCCAATTGGAAAGTTATTAGATGGAATATGCAGGAAAAATTTTTTTGACACAAAAGGTACAGGGTATTCCACTGTCGGGCACCGCCTCGACTGTACCACATTTTTTTTTTTGGACAAGAGTATATTGATTTCATACCTGTATTTAAATGCAATATTACTAAGCTTTCAAAAAGTTCATTCAATTCATGGATTCAAAAACTTCGCTTTTTATTTTTCATAAATAAGAAATATTTAATATTTACATACATATACAATATGAATTATTCCAAAAATTTGTTTTTCTAAATTATTATAGTTTTATAAATAATCACGTTTTTGAATGCGTGTGACGTCATCGTCGTTGTTTTTTTTTTTTTTTTTTTTGTGTACATGCACATATTTTGAATAAAAAGTTTTAATGTGTAACTAATATAATGACTTTTACAACTTTAAGATTTTTTGAAAAATTTTATTTCAAATTCTTCTGAATTAAAATTGCTCTTTATATAAGGTTGCGGTCAAAATATAAGCACTACGTATTGCAATAACAGACGAGTGCACAGTTAAACATATGGTTAATTAACCTAATATCTATCCAATATCAAAAAGTTCTAAATAATATAATGTTTTTTATTAAAAGTTCTATATAATAGGTATAATGTATATAATGTTTTTTATTAAATTGGGAACCTTTGTTTGAATCAATCGCGCCTGATCTCTCTTTTCGAAAAAAAATCTTCTTTAAAAAGTGAATTTTTGTTTTAAGAAACAGACAGTGTCGGATTTACGTCATGGATGCATTTTTTTTCATTATTAGGTATTTATTAGTTTAATATATATTGGATCAGATGACAGTTGGAATAGTTTTTTGAGTAACTACCACGTAATGAAATCAAGAATCGAAAACGCTCCCATGACCAAATCCGTGCTTATAAAATTGTATAGGTTAGAAAATTATTCAGTTTTTCTTTTGCTTTGTATGCTATGAAATAATAATATTTTTAAAACACTTTTATAGCGTTTTTAAGTATTTAACACAACCTACAATACTCTTCACGTAACTATAGAGTATAAAAACTGGAAAAACTGCATATGTTTAGGTACACAAAACCTAATAGCAGGTTGTCCATTCGTCATCACTAACTTCCAACTTGTCTGTCTCTAAATTTGGTTACACTCCCGCACTCTTTGTCTATACCATTTGTTGCTTCTTTACAAACATGGAGTATATGTTTCCCCCCCTATATGTGACAAACGTTTCAATTCTTCTTCCTTTTAGTTTCTATTCCATACATACATATGTATATACGAGTATATCGTTTCAGTTTCATTAGGTCTTCAATTTGTTTTGATTATGATTGACACTGATAAATCTGTCAATGTTTTAGATTGCGCGTCATAATTTCTAATTTATTTTTTGTTTAAGTTATGCAATTGTCCATTGATATTAATCAATGGCAATAAGTGTGACTTATATTTAACACTTTTATATAAGCAGTTCCAGTTCCAGCTGCCAGTTACTACTCTACTGACTGTGGCCTGTGGCCAGCTGAGTTCAATGTGCTTTACCTGCTGCTCTTACCTGTTGTCCCCAAAGTGCAGATAAAAAATAAAAAAAAAAATCCTGCTGCTGGAGTGGCTGTTGCATTAGTCAGTAGCATTCTAAACTGGAAACCATGGCAAATACACTCTCTCACACACACACACACACACGTTTATACGTTCTTACACATAAAGACTCAGCTGAGTGAGAGCCTTAAGTTTTTTACCTTAAATATACCCTTTTAAGGCGGGAATGCTAGTTTAGTCGGGAACTTTGCCGCCATTATATATCAACAGCAATACGGCTCAACCGGAAATTTATGCTTGTAAAAACCCGTAAGGACAGTTCTTGAATTCTCCAAGTTGGGGCCTATATCTTTATCAATACAAAACTTTCCATTATACGAAACCGTAAAAAAAGCTTTTCTCCCTGTTTCGTCCACCGTTTAATATATTAAATTTTTCTGTGGAACAGAAAATTTATGTTTGTAGAAGCCCGTAAGGAAAGTTCTTGAATCCTCCAAGACGGGGTCTATATCTATATCAATACAAAACTTTCCATTATACGAAACCGTAAAAAAAGCTTTTCTCCCTGTTTTGTCCACCGTTTAATATATTAAATTTTTCTGTGGAACAGGTAGTGAAAGCTGGAAATGTTCCAGTTGGAACTCATATGAACTTATTTTTTTTTTCATTTCAACCATAAACGAACCAAACATATATTTAATTTTTGTTGACCATATGTGGATGCAAAACCAAGTTCGGAGCTGAACTCAAACCAAAAACTGGGTACCGGCGGCAAGCTGTCGAATCCAGTTCATTTCAAAAATAAAAAAAAAAAATTTTTAAAAAAGCTTACTACTTTTTCTTTCTACGTTGAGGTGATGATTCTTAGGACTCAATAAAAATCACTTAATAAAAGAACCTCAACGCCCTATGCTCTGAATAAGAACGATAATGTAGAGTTATTTAATTTAATTTATAAATGGATATAACTCGGTAAATTCTAGGAAATAATAATAATAAAAGAACCTAAAAAATGTATTCAATAAAAACGACTGTAAAAGTAAAAAAGTCTCAAAAACAAATTGAAACAGTTTGGTGTTATGAATCCGGTAAAAAATTCTGTTCTCAGCAAAAGCTTACTTTTTATTCTGAACCAGTAGAAAGGTTTGTAAAGTCTAAATTCGATTTTTAGCTGAATTTTCAATTATTTCCATTTCATAATTAATAATAATAATAATATTATATCTCATTAATAATTTCACATGCAAATGATCTCCTATTTAAGGGATTGAAACACATTAAAATTTTAAGTGCGAATCAAAAAAAAAAATACAAAATTTTATAATAAAAAATGTATTTTTAGTTTTGACAACGTTAAAGTATTTCCACAAAAAATATGTTAGAAATTTTTCGTAGCACTATTTCAATTCAACAGCTGATCCGTATTGTCTAAATAATTTTTTAAAGCAAATTTAAGCCAAAAAGCATTCCATCAGAAATATCTAAGTGAGACTTGAAAAAAAATTCGAAATAGTTTTCCGGAAGACTTGAAAAAAATTATTTTAAAGGAAAGCCGTCATATATATCTGGCTTAGCCCCGAGTATTTCTGTGGCAAATGGTTTTTCTAAAGCCTTGGTACGCGCAAAAATGTTGCTGTAAACCTCCTCATGAATAGTATTATGTAGCTGTTCTTAGGCAACACTTTAAAGAAAAGAGAATTTTTTAAAAATTTGGTAGGTATTTCAAGACTTCTTTCTTAAATACATATTTTTTGAATATAAAATAGAAATAAAAATTTTAACTTGTAGAACATTTTGTTTATATAATGTAGTATACTGTTTTGAAAAGAAAAACTTTTTAAGATGATCTACTATAGTATTTTAATATCTTTCTTGCTTCAATAAAGGTTCCAAAATTTTCCATTAATTTACATATTCTTTGGTCAGTAAAACTCCTGCCAAGGAGTGCAGATTATAATAATAGGATTTTTCAAAATCAAACTGCTGCCCTCCTTCTTAAGTATTCCGCATTCCATTACATTACTTTATTAAAACAAAGTTCCATACGAAGTTTAGAGTAAATCGTCACGTAACGAAATAAGTTAAGCTATGTGTGTAGAGTAGTGCGAGTAGTCAAATCATAAGGGCAGCTCAGTTGGTAGAGTATCGGCCTCAAAGCTGTTACAGCCAGCTCGGCCCAGAGCCTTGAGCTTTACAAGTAACCATATGGATTTTGGAGAAGCTATATCCGAATTCGAGGTCCAAATAATCCAAGTGTTCTAACTTCGAATCAACCCCAAAAAACGATGTAATTTGGAGGTTATCTCAGAGACCTGACGTGCTGGGATTTTTTTATATCCGAATTCGAGGTCCAAATAATCCAAGTGTTCTAACTTCGAATCAACCCCAAAAAACGATGTAATTTGGGGGTCATCTCAGAGACCTGACGTGCTGGGATTTTTTTATATCCGAATTCGAGGTCCAAATAATCCAACTGTTCTAACTTCGAATCAACCCAAAAAGACGATGTAATTTGGAGGTTATCTCAGAGACCTGACGTGCTGGGATTTTTTTGACCTAAGAATTAAATGCAGAACATTGCCGGACAAACGAACAAGAAAAAAAAAAAATTCAGGGATTTTTGATGTTGAAGCCACTCAAAAAAAAATGGGTTTTTGGTTTCGTAAGATATACCATGTTTAATATACATTTTTGGTGTTGCTGAGCTCAAATCCGAGGTCTAAAAAATCTTCGTCCATCATGGCTCTGACATAAGCTCAAAAACTAGGTATTTTGAGGTTATCTCCGAACTCTGACGTGCTAGCTGTCTTTGGGCCTCAGATTTAGTCTCAGCTCCCAAAAAAAAGGTAAAAAAAAAACCTTTGAAAACTATAAATTGAAATTAAAATGTGTTTTTCAATATTGGGGTTTTATTTTTGGAACTCGAATTCTGACTCAGCGGCTCAAAATCCATAAGGGCAGCAGTCAAATGTTATGTTCACAACATTTTTTTTGTCGTCCAGTGCTATCAGTCGAGATAAGCATTTTTTACTAATTGCTACAAAACACTTTTTTAGTTTCGAGCATATAATTTTTTGAAAGTTTTTTTTTTTGTATAATTTTTTTTTTTTATTTATTTATTTATTTAAATTTATTATACAATAGCATACATAAAAGCTTAAGTACTAGCAACAGTGACCTACCACTCGATTATTTATTTTTATGTAATAAATAATTAACTATTTTTTATAATTTTTATTTGTTTTGTATAAAGTTATATATTTACTGACATTATTTTTTGTATGCAGCATATTTTTTATACATTTTTTTTATTTCACTACTTCATACCTTTACAATTTTTAATACATATTTTGTATACATTTTTTAATTTAACATTTTTTGCTTAAAAGCCCATATGCAGTTCGAAAAATTTCGCACGGAATATCCCATTTGGGATTTCTTTTTTATATGAATAGAATAAAAATAGGTGATTCAAGAAATTTTTTGAACAGCTCGTACTCATTTATTAATATTAAATATTGTATCCAATGTAAATAAATACAAATTTATTCAGAAATATACTCTTAGTTGTTGAGAAATAAAAAGTGCAAACAAATTAGCGTCTGCTAAGAAGCACTTTTTTTCACGAATTCCTATCGATTTCTAGAAATCACTAAAATTAAAATAAACACTATATCTAAAAGTTAAATTTTTTATACTTTTTTCAACACAAAAAATATAACATAAGGGTATTCAAACTTTGACTTATTTTGGCAGTTACTTCTTTGCTGGTACTTTATTTTTGTTTTTTTTTTTTTTTTTGCATTTAGTTTGAACCTGTCCGGTGAACTTAACGCTGGGCCAGTGTCAAGGAACTTTACCTGTTGCCTACCTGGTTTGTTTTGCTTTTGCTTTTCTTAGTTTTATTGTAGATACTTTTGTTCTGCAGTTTAGTAAATTCTTACTCCATGTATAAAGGCACGTGCCTCTTTCATAATATTAAGAAAAGAAAAGAAAAAAAAAATTATTGGAGGCGCTGCAAGTAAATCTGAACCTCATGATCCAATTTTAAACAGAATTTTAACAAATGCGCAATAACAAGAAACAACAACAATTTCAAGGCCAAAACTTGCGACTCTCGTCAGAGCCAACTAAACATTTCCTCCCAAGTTATATACTAGAGTGCATTTTTTTTCGTACTCTTTGGAATATTTTTTATGCGTTTTGTATATGGTGAGTCTTTTGCCAGATTCATAGTATCTAGGCTGAAAAAAAGTGCGCATTCTATGATTTTTTTTAGTTTTATTTATATTTTTTTTTTATATAGCAATTTCACTTTTCTTATCAGCGAGGTCAGCGGCGCAGTCGCAGTGCCAATCTTTTTTTTTCGCATGTTTTCTTCATTTTTTTTTTGCATTTTGTTGTTATTGCCTTTGATAAGATTTGGTCTGGAGCGCAGTCATAGCAATTTGGCTGCAATTTGAACATACGAAAGCCGAAAGTGTACTTTGTTAAGGCAGTTTTTAAAGAACGTTTTTATTATATACGCGTACGTGTGGTATATGTTTTGTATCTGTGTGCCTACTATGTATCTGTGTACTATACGGTTGACATTGAAACTTGTGCAAAAAAAAAAAATAGAAAAAATTTTTGCGAAAAAAATTCGGCAAAGACGATTTGAGTTTTAAATGAACTGTTTCTATACAGTCGAACTTCGCTATAGCGAATTCGCATGGTAGGAAAAATGTAGTTTGTTATATAGAAATTACATGATTTTTAAACTTTATTGAACAAAATTTGTAATTTTTGTTTGGATTACACTTTTTGTTTTTTCTACCTCAAAAAAAATGTCTATTTTATTTTTCGTTAGGGACTAAGAAACACCAATTGATGAAGTGCCCGAATCTCATTTTTATTTTGTTTATTCACATAATCGATTCTACTGAAGTTTTCTCAACCATATCGTGTCTTATTTAGAATTTATACAATCATACTGCACTTGGTTTAAATTACTCGTTGGGAATTAGAAAATTCCTAAGCTTTTTGTCTCATCTATGTTTAGGAATTTCTATGTTAACGTGTCTAGCTGGATAAGGTACTGGAAACTGCCCCCAGCGATTTTTGAAAACTAATAATGCAGTTTGATGCATAATTAAAGAAAAAAAATTTTTCGCAAAATTTCAGTTTTGCAACTTTACGCGTTACGGCTTAATTTAAAAAAACGTGTTTTTCGTTTTTATTTAATTGCGACTGAACTAGTAAATATTTTTGAACGAATTTTTTTTTAATCTAACAGGGCTATTTAAAAAAAATATTTAATATTTTTTAACCAACACATTTTTTAAAAAAAAATATGAAATTTTCTTATCTTTTTTTAAGTATGTTCCTTAAATATGTCAATCACCATTTTTTTTAAACAAGTGTTTTTATACGTTCTTCATTTGGTGCGAATATGAATTAAATCGATTTGGTGGAACAATGTTAAAAAAAATAAAACAACAATTTTTTAATGTTGTTTTAAATTTTTTTTTTTTTTTTTAAAAAGATGCCAAAAATTTTAATATATTTTTAATTTTTTTTTTTTGTACAACTTCACATATTAGAAAACATTTTCCTACCTGTAGAAAAATACAACATTTTCATTGAACGATAAAAAATTCACAACAAATATGTTAATGATACTTTTTTTTGTGCTACTGTATTTAATTTTTGTAAATCCCACGAAATATTTTTTACTATTTTCTTCTTATAAAATTTAATTCAAAACCATAACGAATAATTATTTCATACATTACAGGGCATGCAAAAACCTTTGTCAGTTTAACTTTCTGCTGAAATTTGTGATCACTATAAAGAAAAATTCGTTGTATAGAATTTCGTTATTAGGAATTCAAAATTCACTTAATTCTGTATAAAAAGAATAATTGAAGAAAATTTCTTTGCTAAGAAGTTAGCCATAGCGAAGTTTGACTGTATTTACTCAAATAATTTGATGCTAATCATTACAGCAAAAGTAAACTGAGGTCAGTCAAAATACATACTTTAGGGTATAAAAAATTCGTGGTCACAGTCAGGACAAGGAAATCTAATACGCCCTTGCCCTTTACATCATTATCGAATTTAAATATAAACGTTCAATGATCTGGCTTTTTTTTTTTTTTGAGTATAGTTTTTGCTTAAAAATTATGCTACGATTTTTTTTAAAAACATTTTTTTTTACTTTTCTAAACTTTCTGTTTTTTAAAATGATAGACGAACTAGAACTAGAAGTCGAGATATCCTCAAAAACCTCATAAAACTCGCTTTTTGGTAATATTTTCGCCTCCTAGCTGTTTTGTTCTTCGAGACATACATAGAACAGAATGGCTAAATCCATTTCTTTTGTCTTCCTAATAATTTTGGTAAACACCATTGTATTAGGCTTTCATAAAAAAGTGTTAAATACAAAGATAACATATTTTGCACTGCCTTCAGGCTTTAATTCTTACTGAATATGAAGCTGTTGACGAGTGCCTACTGTACCATGTGCAATGTGTGCATGTGTGAGTACTGATAAGCCGCTGTACTTTTTTTTTTATTTTTTTTTTGATAAGTACATAACTTTTTATATTATATATATATTTTATGTGAGCTTCTTGCAGTAAACTTTTCAAATTTGTTTTATTTTTTATTTAGTTTTATTTTGTTGAATCTTACTTGCAGTGCGCGTGTTTGACATTATTTTTTACTATGCATTAAAAATATGTATAAATATATTCTATGTAGGTTGTATAATATAAATTGGTTTTTAAAAATAAATCCAATTGATGTTATAATTGTAAAATAGGAACGTATAGAGCCTGTGTCTCAGCTTTAGATTGCTATAAAAATTTCTCTTAAGTGAACAGATAATTAAATTATTTTATAATAACAAGAGATTACAATAAATAATAAAATGTAAAAAAATACTTTTCAATAAAAATATCAAATTAATCAAATAATAAATATATTTAAATTTTAATAAAGAAGAGCCTATAATTAAAGTCTTAATTTTTTAGCTGTTAAAAAAAAAAAATATTTTTAACAATATTGAATTAAAAAAAAAATCCGGCAAAATAAAATAAGTTAAATGCATTTTAAACTAATTACCAAATTTTTTAATATTTGTGTTTTACATTAAAAAATTTCTATTTAAATTTTAAAAAAGTTGAATATTGTATGACACTAGTTTACACCTTCGTAAAAAAAAAAAAAAGTGTTTTTTAGTGTAATTTTGGGTCGAGAAACACGAAAATGGCATTAATTTTTTTTTTTAAGAACCGTTTTCGTGATATTTTTGAAAAACATGTTTTTGGTCACTTTTTTCAGTTATTCGTCAATATCTGGTGAACAAAATTTTGTATCGACATGAAAATCAATTAGATCGAAAGGTATTCATGTGCTCTTTCCTATATGATATACGATATAAAAATTATTGAAGTTACAATTAACGAATAACTGAAAAAAGTGCCCAAAAACATGTTTTTCGAAAATATCTCTAAATCGGTTCTTAAGAAAAAAAAAAAATTAATGTAATTTCTATGTATATATTAAAAGTATTCCCTAATGTTTCAAAAACGAAAAGAGAACATAAATTTTTGAATTTATAAATTTGCTTAAATTCATTTTCACTTAATTTTGGTGAGATTAGAGAGACTTTATTGACAATTAATTTCTATTAAAAGTTTTCCTAAGAGCTAAGGGCATACTAGATATTCAAAACGCTGAAGGAGCGTGGCCGACAGTTCGGATGGACGGACGAATATATTCAATCGCTAACGAGTTTATGATAAGCATTTTAGAATTAAGAACTTACGGTCTGCCACACTCCTTCATAGATCTCCGAGACCACAAATGTTACAGACCTAAAAGAGAAATTTGTTAAATGGAGACCATAGCTGCCCCCTTTGACTTGAAACTAAACAGAGCTATGAGTCATGATCAAATGCATCTCTGTGTCGAGGTTGAAATAAAACAACAACAAAAGTTATGGTCACATTAAAATTATTATATTTCAACTCACTTTGCCCATAAACTGCTTAAAAATTCTACTATATGTAGATATTGTTATATATAAAAGAAAAGCAAGAGTCAACATTTTATCGATGCAATCCCCACCCTTCGCAATCGTGTTTTCACCTACACTTACTCACTAATATATTTTTAATAGCCTTTTTGATTTAAGTTTCGAACTTCATTAAAGTATAGCTGTATTAGAACAAAAAACTGCCTCTAAAGATCAGATTTAAAACTTTAGACGTTAAGACTTTATTAAAAAAAAAAAAGAATTTTCATTTTTTATTTTAAATTACTAAGAAACGTTTTATTTTGTTTAGCTGAATAAAAACAATTTAATGCCAAAATGTTCAAAAAAATAAAACAATTTTATTTTAGGAAAAATTTGGCTACAACTTGAGTATTCAAAGTGCGGAGTTACCATGACATCAAAATGTCATGCGATCAACAATGGACGCAACTGAACGATCGAGAACGGAGAAAAGCGCAGTTCAGAACTTGGCTTAAAATATAAACATGCTGCAGAGTGCATTTAACATTTTTTTTCATTTACATTGCTTAACCGAAAATTTAAAAGCTTTCTGTTAAAAATAAAAATTTTGTAGCCTATACTACAGGCGCTGTTATATATAAAAAAACTCTTTACTAACTTTAGCTTTTTTTGCCTCTTACTTACAGACAACACTGCCATATAACAACAACTACAACAATAAAAGAAACAACAGTAGCAACAAAACTACCTCTTGAAAGCCACTTCAGCTTGCATTTAGCCAACAACAATTAAGGGCCAAAAAGTTCATCAGTAGAATAACCCAATAAAATGGAACAAACTACGTTTATAATCCAACACTCAATAAGCTAAAACAAATGCAGAGTCTTTTAAGAAGCCTTTTTAAAAACCAGCTAACAAAATACAAATAAAAGCAAGCGCAGCCCACAAGTCGTATACGCAACGCGCAAAGATGCAAACAAAAAGCATTAACGATGTGGCAGGCACAGCAACAACAACAACAACAAGCGGCAGCAGTAATGTACCCAGCAATGGCCACAGTCTGCCCAGTAATGGTCAATTCGAACATGCCAATGGTAATAACTATAGCAGCACACCCACACACACAAATGGCTACCAAAATGGCGGACGCCGTGACTCTACACAAGCATTTACTCCACTGTTAGCAAATGGCGGCAGTGAGGGCATTTCCACCATAGATGGACCCACTACGGTGCTCTATGAGAGCACGCCCAGCAATAATAATGAATGGAAAGCCGCAGAGGATATTAATAATCTGAAAAATGGCCTGCATGTGCATCATTTGGGCAACAATAATGGCAGCAATGGTCATAATCTGCGCGAGAAATATGCACACGAGCAGGCTCCATTAACGGGCGTACATAGTTATAAGGTAAATGGAGCGGTAGAACCTGCATGCGGTCTATTTGGCTGCCGACCGCGCTGGGCGCGTCGCTTTGCCTCCACGCATGTGTTCATGGTGGTGTTTCTTATGGCCTACATACTGCAGGGCATGTATATGACCTATTTTGTCTCGGTTATAACCACCATAGAGAAGCTGTTTCAAATCAAGTCCAAGACCACGGGCTTTCTGCTGAGCGCCAGCGAAATGGGACAAATCAGCACAGCCATGTTGCTGACTTATTTTGCCGGACGTGGTCATCGACCACGCTGGATAGCCTGCGGCATGGTGTTGTTCTCCATTGCTGCCTTTAGCTGCGCATTGCCGTACTTCATCTTTGGCGAGAAGCTCATGCAGTCGAGTGTTTTACTCAAGCCGCAGCTGCAGCGACCAGAGCTGTTGAGCAGCTCGAATTTTAATGGTTTACAAGCATCGCTGGACACCTCGAATCTCTGTGTTTTGGGCAGCAATGACACCTTAACAAGCAGCGACTGCGATGCAGAGCGCAAGCTGGAGCAAGCCTCACACACGAAGATTACCGTCATAGTGCTGTGCATATTCTTTGGCAGTCTGCTTAGCTCGGGCATTGGTCAGACGGCGGTTACCACGTTAGGCATTCCATATATCGATGATAATGTGGGCAGCAAGCAGTCGGCCATCTATTTGGCCGTTGCCATAGGTCTGAGAATACTGGGACCTGCCTCGGGCTTTATAGTGGGCTCGTTTTGTACGCGCTGGTACGTTAATCTTACCAATCCCGGTTTTGATGCGAGTGATCCGCGTTGGATTGGTGCCTGGTGGCTGGGTCCCGTGGGAATAGGCACTTTGATGCTCTTGGCCTCGCTGGCCATGTTTTCGTTTCCCAGGCAGGCGGGAAATTCAGCGGCAAATGCTGTGCCAGCGGAGCCCGAGGAGAAGCCCAAGCTAAAGGGTAAGTCTCAAGGCTTGTATTAGCGAGCAGAAATGAATTTGTTTGAGTTTGAGGCTCAATTTCGAGTTCGAAAAAAGTCTGCCCAAAAAGATCAAGTCTCGAATGCGAACTTGGTTTAAGTCAAGCAGCTTTTAAAATTCGACATGGACAATATGGAGCCCATCTCATAGTTAGCTTTCGAAAGAAAAAGTTTGTTTCCTATTAAAATGAGTAAATTTCAAAAAATTTCGAACTTCGAATTCGATATTTTATATAAATCAGCCCAAAGATCTTAAGTTTTATTTTCACTTTAAAGAAATAGCTTTTGAAATAAAACCTACTAATAATAATAGAATTTTTAATTCGAAATTCAGCGATTACGAAAAAATTTGTTTGAGTGTGAGGCTCGATTTCGAGTTCGAAAATAGTCTGCCCTAAAAAATCAATGATGTCTCGAATTCGAATTTGGTTTGAGTCAAGCAGCTTTCAAAAACAACATCGACAAAATGGACCCAATCCTTTACTTAGCTTTTGAAAGAAAAATTTGGTTGCCTCATAATGCAAATCTATATTAAAATGAGTAAATTTCAAACATTTTCGAACTTCGAGTTCGATATTTTATATAAATCAGCCCAAAGATTTTAGGTTTATTTTCACTTTAAAGAAATTGCTTTTGAAATAAAAAATACTAATAATAATAGAATTTTTTATTCGAAATTCAGCGATTACGAAAACGTTTTTGCTTCAGATTGGATATTAAATTAATCCGAAAGCTTTCTTTTTTAAATTTTATCTGAATAATACAATTTTTTGTAGAAACGGGCGAGTGTAAAAATTCGAATTCGAAATCGTTATTGCTATTAATGCACTAAGAGACTTTTCGACAACGTAAAAAATGTGAAAATTTCGAATTTAAATTTATTTTTTTTTATAGAAATATTTAAATTGTATCGAAGTAGATTTTTTTACTCGACTTTTAACAACGATGCTGATTAATATTTTAATTGTCTAAATTACATTCGTTAAATTTTTTATCTCGTTTATTCGGAAATTTCAAAGTGTAACTCGAGGACGAAATTTCGAATTTATTTCTATGACAGAAGATGTGGCTCAATCGGTTAAATAACATAAGAAGTAGCTGCGCTGAATTTAAAACACTACCGATTGCTTAATATATAAAATGTTATCGTATATTCATTACAATCGATTAATAATATTTATTTAATTATCTCATTTCTCTTAAGACTTTCCCAAGACTGTGCGTCGTCAGCTGAGCAACGATATACTCATGTTTCGCACTGCCTCCTGCGTATTCCATTTACTGCCCATCTCTGGTCTTTATACCTTTCTGCCCAAGTATCTGGAGACTCAGTTCCGGCTGGCCACCTATGATGCCAGCCTGATAGCTGCCTTTTGCGGCATTCTGGTCATGGGCATTGGCATTGTAATCTCAGGTTTAGTTATATTTAAGCGCAAACCGACGGCCCAAACAGTAGCCGCTTGGATTGCCTTCACGGCTCTGGTCTATGCAGCGGGCATGCTCATCCTTATGTTCATTGGCTGCAATATGAATGACTTTGCGGGCTATAAGCCTAGCGATGCGAACGGGTAAGTACATACTTATAGTAACTAAGCTTTAAGCCAGGATTAAAGAGAGTAGGGACTTAGTCCTATGCTTAAATCAATTCCAAAACTAATTGACTCAGAGGTTTTACAATTTCGAACTTATAGCAAAACATTTAAATTTCAGCCCTGCAATGATTGAGCCTGCCTGCAGCGCCGCACTCGACTGTACCTGTGATAAGGAGAATTTCTCACCAATTTGTGGCGCCGATAGCAAGATTTATATCTCGGCCTGCCATGCCGGATGCACTAGCTCCTCAAGGCGCAGCAGCGATAATCGCACAGTCTTTTCCGACTGTGCTTGCATTCCAGATGGTGAGTACTATAGAGAGAATACACATTATTGCATAATCTTTATCCGTATCCTATTTACAGTTGCTGCGCCCAGTAACTTGACAGTTATCGAGGCAGTTAACGGACACTGTGATAATAACTGCAAGAACTTTATCTACTTTATATTGATTTTTGCCATTTGCGTATTTATGCATTCCACCTCCGAGGTGGGCAGCATGTTGCTCATCATGCGCTGTACACATCCTAAAGGTGAGTTTATTTTCTAAAAAAAAATCGAGAAATTCTTAAGATCAAGTTATAGTAAAGACTATGGAAGACATGCGATGAATAGCTTAGCTTAATAGAAGCTTGGTCTCACTTTTTTCGGAAGCTAAGCTCGGTTTTTCTAAACAAAAATTCGAGAAAGCCTTAAAATCAAGTTATATTAAAGACTAGGGAATACATGCAATGTATGTAGAAGCTTGGTCTCACTTTTTTCAGAAGCTAAGCTCATGATAGGGTCGAGAAGCTTATGACAAGATGCAGTTCCTTTCGAAAAGTTTTTGAAAATACACCTAATTCTGTTTTTACACGGTAGATTGGTTCCAGAAAAAACCGTGTAAAAAAAAACCGTGTAAAAAAAGACATTGATCGTATGCAAAAATGGGTGATTGGTTCCTTATCCCTAAAACCTATTAAAATTAGTGAAAAAACAAGGATTTTTTACGAATAAGTATTCATGTTTATTTTATTAAATCACATATGTATAGTATAGTGTGTATTTACACATAGTAGTTATTAAAGAAACAAAAGATATGCACTCTAAGCTTAAAAGTATGTAATGTAAATTAAATGTATGACAAGTTCAGGAACTAAAAATAATTACGTATGTATGTAAAACAGCTAAGTTGTTAACAAAAAGAATAGGTTATTTAATTTTTAAAGAAAACAAAATTCAAATGATAATTATAAATACAGGAACATAAACTTAATTGCTGTCATCATCAGTTACTCGAATTCGCTTACTTCAAATGCGTATAAAGTCACTATCATCGCTGGATTAATTTAAAACTGGACTTTCTCTTGCTCGTTCGGCATCTACATTTTTAACAGTGAACTCTGTTATGAGCCGTTGTTGGCCAATTGTTGCTACCTCTTTGTATAATTCTTTATAACGACCTATACAAGAATTCAGCTCACGTTGGAATTGGGCAGCTCTTTCGACAATGGGATCGTTTGTGACGAAATGGTTTCCTAATTTATTTGCAAGTTGGAGTCCTTCTTGAATTAAATTTGCAGTAAGTTTAGCAGGCTCTTCACTATCACTGCTTTCTATAGAATCAGCATTCTCTGAGGCAAAATATAATATTTCGTCTTCGCTAAGAACTTTATCAACCAGCAGTTCATCAATGTCATCGAATGCCAAGTCATCAAAACCCTCCCCGCCAACTGTATGTGCCAAAGTTATTATATTGGGATATTCGTTTGTAGGATCCACATTATTCTTTAACATCCGATCTCCAGAAGCGTTACTGCAAAATAAAAATGTGACTCGATCTTTTTCAACTTTAAAACCACCAGCACTCTTTTGCGATTTGGCCACATATGTTCTTCTCGGCATTTTTTTTCCAAAAAAGACCAGTTTCGTCTGCATTAAAAACCTGATCTGGACTACATGCACCATCGGAAATTATTTTTTTAAGTTTTAGTGGAAATTCTTTGGCAGCTTTCTGATCCCCAGAAGCAATCTCGCCCTTGATTTTTATGTTGTGAAGCGCATGCCTTTGGAGAAATCCTGTCAACCATCCTGTGCTTGCGGAAAATAAGTAGGTCTTCTCAGGAGTTGATTGTGTAGAAGTAGACGGTTGTTCGTCTTTTATCATTCTGTAAAACCTTAATGCTTGCTGTTTGATATTGTTTCCGTCTACTGGAATCCGTTTTTGGGCATTGTCCTCAAGCCATATTATGAGTGCTTTTTCCATTTTTTCTTTAATAGCATCTCTAGTGTATGATGAAGACTTAACTGATAGTTTCGTTCCAGAAATCACCGATTGCCTAATTGAAATTTCATTTTTTTTTATAGTTCTTACTGTGGTTTCGTTTAAGCCGAACATTTTGCCAAGAAGTGTTGAGCCTTCTCCATTTCGAAGGCGATCTAAAATTTCAATTTTAGTTTCCAAAGAAATGGCTTTACGTTTTAGTTTTGTATTTGTTGCTTTCGACATTTTCTTTTAAGGAAACATAAAATATTTAGCAAGATTAGAAAAATATAAATAACTGAATGAATATAAAATATTGTTTGGCTTACCTTTTATCTTAATGCGTTAAATTAAATTTAACGTAACGTTGGAAAAACAAATTTGCCTATGAAAAATATCTTGACAAAAGACGTCTGATTGAATTGATAGTTCACAAAATACTAACACATTTCACTTGCTCTGACAAGTAAATTTGCTTGTATGCATAAAAAGGGAATTCCCCTAAATTTGTGCTATTTACTATTGCTCTGACCAGAAAATTTGCTTGTATGCGTGGTATAATAAGTAAGGTAGAGTAAGTTTTTCTCACTCGGGGCCATACATTTTGTGAGAGCAAAGAAATGTGAGAGAGAGAGAAGCCAAACACATGCTGACGCATACACACTGACACTCGTTTATTGACATTCGCAACAAGTATGTACATATGCATTCTCTTTGTGCTGTTTCTTGTTTTCGTATGGTTTTCAGCTGTTTCTGAACTGTGTGTGCTTTTATTTATTTGTGTTGTGTTTTTGAATCGTGTTATATGGAATAAAATCGTGTAAAAAAATTAAAATTTTTTATTTTCAAACCGTGTTATATCAAAACCGTGTAAAAAAAGACCGTGTAAAAACAGAATTAGGTGTACTTTTCTATATTAAATTGTTGAGCCCAGCCGGTTTTATATATTTTAGGGTTTGCTGAATCCAAATCCGTGGCAAAAAACGCCAGCACAATTCTGAGATAACCTCTAAAATACCTCGTTTTATGCGGTTTTTTGAACCACAAAAACCTTTAGCAAAAACCGAACTTACAATTTGTGGATTTTCAAATAATCTCAAAAAACCCAATGAAACAAGTTATTTCAAAGGGTACTTCAGAAATCCGAAACTAAGATCCAAAAAAATTCTACATATCATGTTTCTGACATAAGCTTAAAAAACTTAATAAGACAAGGTATTTTTGAGGTTATCTCAGAAGCCCGACGTACTGACATTTAAAAAACATAGTCAGAAAAATATTTTTGGTGTTTTGAGGTTATGTTAGAATTATGACGTGCTGGGGTTTTTGGACCCCGAATTTGAATTCAACGACTCCAAAAGCATGAGGAAAACATGCTCTGAACTTTGGATCCGTAGTAGTAGTAAGTATTTAGGGTAAGGTTGGGCAATTCCGACCTATGTCCTATGCCTATGCCTAAAATGCTTATTTGACAACGGATCAACTCGTGCGGTATACCAAATTAAAGCTAACGCTTTGCTGCAACTTTCTAGAACTACTGATTTCTTCGGACCAATACTAATTTTTAAGATATGACCATTTTTAAAAAAAGTACCATTTTTAAAAAAAGTACCATTTTTTAAAAATGGTGGGGTAAACACGACCGCTAATTTTTTTGGCGAATATAAAAAATTATACGAAATTTCCAAATTAAGCTCGCTCAGTATTGCCGTTTTTGAGAAAGAGTAGGTGGTCGGATTTGCCCACACTGTCGGCTTTGCCCCACCTTACCCTACTAATGATAGTAAGTAATTTACGAAAGCATTAGGTTACTTTAACAGCCAAAAATGAAGTACGAAGAATTGTTTTATCAAATAAGGTTCAGGATTACTGACTTGTAACATACACATAACTTGCATATATCTATTCTTAAAAAATAATTCCATTTTTTTGTATATTTTAGATAAAGCCATGGCCATGGGCGTTATACAATCCGCCATTGGTCTGTTCGGTAATGTTCCTTGTCCGATCATATATGGCGCTGTGGTTGACTCGGCCTGTCTTATATGGAAATCGGTTTGTGGCAAGCATGGAGCGTGTTCTCTATACGATGCGGATACATTTAGGCACTACTTCTTGGGTAAGCTCTATCAGTGCACAACTTATTCTAACACTTCTGAACTCTTTATTTTCATATATCTCTTCAGGCATTACGGCCGGCATTATGTTTCTAGCATTTATTATGGATCTGGTTGTCTGGCGTAAGGCGCATCGCATTGATATTGCACCGGAGGACAAGCCAGCTGCGGATGAAGCACAACAACAAGAGACCACAGAGAGTTCCAAGCAGCCAATAACGCAGCCAGCGAATAATACCACGGTCTAGACAGAATCTGGGCGAAAATCCCAACTACTTTAAGACGCAACGAAGCAAACTTCACTCTGCAGCGAAATATTAAAAAAAAAAAAAACAAAAGAGTTAAATAAAATTCGATAAAACACACGTAAAAGATTTCCAATAAATGTTTACCTTAATTGTTAATTAGTTATCATTTTGTCTAGTTATTTAGCTTAGTAAAAAACTAAAACAAAACAAAAAATTTTAAAACAAGTTATGTATTTAGTTAAGTGTAATTTTTTACATGGCGCGTATCAAAATTTTACACACATTTATAACAATAAAAAAAAAAATATTATTTAAAACATTGCAACCTCATTAAACCAACACACACACACACACATACACAAACAAACATACATATAGTTGTGAATGTGTGCGTATTTTATGTAAATCTCAATCGAAAAAACAAAACAAAAACAAAAAAAATTCAAAACGAATTCTTAAAACTATATAATACATAATGCTGTCGTGTAGTATAAGCATGGCCATGTATACATACAATAAACTTACGTGATTTTATGTAAAATGTATAAACATTATAAACAATGCGCCGAAATTTACAACAACGCTATATAAATAAATAACTATGTATGTATGTTTTTTTATGTCTTAAACTCTATATATACATATACATATATATTATATATACATTTATATCGTAATTGCAACCTATCTGTGGTAGTTAAATTTTAGTTAAAATTCAAAATAAATAAATGTCTAAGTTTGTCATAAAAATAAAAAATAAAATAAATCAGAATAAAACAATTTCAATTTTTTAAATAAGTTTTGCATAGATAAATTAAGACATTTTTAAAAATTTACTTTCAAATCGAATAAATGTTGTTCGTTTTCGTTTTTGTGTGCATCCCAATTCCACATTTTGTGTTGTCGATATCAAGAGTAATTTTTTTTATCAAGACATGAACCATTTATGCAAGACAAGAACCATTTTTATGCAAGACACAAACCATTTATGTATGAGCATGCTATTTTTCGGTTTGATTCAGAAAAAAAATAAATATCGAATAAAATATTCGAATTCGCGTTCCGATTAAAAGAAAAGCAGGCTAAGCTAGAGTATACAAAAACTCGGACTATTTATAATTCATATTTTCCAAGTTTGGAAAAACTTTTTTCATAAGCTTTTATTTTCAATACACAAATTTTAAGATTGTTCAATCATAAAATCACAAAATCCAGTACTCCAAGACTTTGAAATTTTTCGAGTCGAGCTAATCTCAAAAGCAATTTTTTGGTCTAAGCCATGGTTCACTAACAACAATCGACAAGGCTACAAAAATTATATGCCTATTTTTATTAAGTACAATATTTATATTTCAAATTATTTAATTTTTTATATTTGCTCAACAATCTGATTTGCAGGTTGACGTCATTTCCGTCAAAAAAAAAAAAATACTTTCTTACAGAAAACAATGATTCAAGCTAAAGGTGTAATAGAGGGGTCGGTACTTTTTCCCCCAGGGCCCGGATTTTTTCGCCCTGGCCGCAGCTCTGCACCTTTTTATTACTATATGTTGTTTAGATTTAATTTTCTTTAAAATATGGCTAGTTCTTTATTATTCTTTATATTAAATAAAATTAAACAAAAATATTACTTTAGCAACAATATTTATTGAAATTAAACAAGACTTAGCTATTTCTTTTAAAAGGGAAATTTTCTTTGCGTAAGGGCCTATACGCAGCACGAAATATTTCGCGCGGAATCGCAAAACTTGATATAAAAAAAAATATCCCAAATGGGATATGAAGTTTTATCATTCCGTGCGAAATATTTCGTGCTGCGTAGACCCCTTAACGCGGGAACCCTGTCGCACTTATCGTCATGTGTTCGTGTATGATATGTGCATATGTATTCGTTTTGGTTATGCACACTATTTTTCAGAAAAAAATAATTAAAAATAATTGCCAATAAATATATAACTTTAAGTTGGCATAAATATAATCTAAGAATATTAAAGAATATTTCAAAAATTATTTCTGTATAAAATTGGTGCGTTTTTAAACCTATTTTACCGATTCGTCTTAATTCCTCTTGCAACAAAACATTCGGTTTTAAACCACATGAAAAATTCGGTTTGGTGGAATTGGGAGCACGAAACATGCAGTTTCAAAACGAATCCGCATATAATGTACGGATTCGTTTTCCGGAGCACGAAACATCATCATTTAGTTTTTGAACAAACACTTTAAGCTGAAATTTTATTCACAGCACTATCTTGGGATCTGAGCCCCCAGTTCCACCGCCTGTATGCGCCACTGCTCTATGATGAGCCATAAAGAAATCGCCAGCTTAGCATGATTATTAAAACACTCGAATATACATATTTAATCTTTATTTGCTTAATATTTAATTTTATGTTTGTCAAACATAGTTTGGTATATATCACAACTAAACCAGCAGATGGCCCACCCTGTTTAATAGCAAATTTAATTGATGTTTGTTTCCATTATAGATCTTTATTAGAGCTGTTGCTAACGCGAATGATGCACATATCCAAAATCTTTAGTTTGAACTCCATAGAAATCATCGGTTTGTACTGGAAGACCCTGACGATTTAAGATAGTAGCAACTGCTATGCCACTTAATGCCATAAGGCAGAACAAATAGATGACCATAAACTTTGGAGCCATTTTATGAACTGCCAAAATAAATAAAATTTATTCAATTAATGGTAATTTTTTTTTGACCAAGTGACCTTACTTATATTAGGGTTATCAGAAGCTGAAGCTTAAGTGAATCCCAGCAGAAGAATTCTTTCTAAGCACACCTATATAAGAAGCACTACATATTCAGCTGCTATCACAGCCCCCGTGGGGCTCGTCCGCTGACCAGACAGCCACATCTGTCAAATTCTGAACTGATGGACCATCTTGTTTAGATTTCTGCATTATTCAGCTAAAAGCATATTTGACCGTCAGCTTTCGAAACATTTTATTAACTGCTTTTGGGATGCTGTCAACATAAATAAATTCAGCTTATCTTTGGGGATTTTTTTTTTCGTGCATGTAGGTCCCAATCGAGCTATATTATACAAACAGCATTATCAGCTGATAAGGCTTATCTGCAGCTTAAGTCGAAGTGAATCCCAGCAGAAGAACTCTCTTTGGACACACCTATATAAAAAGCAGATCTCTTTTTACCAAAGCATCACAAAACGTTCCAAGCATACTTAGACAAAATGTCTTTGAAACTGGTGCTTCTGTTCGTTGCCTGCTGCATGGCTTTGGCTACTGCTATGCCCAGTGGAGGCAGTGGACCCATTATTATAATACGTCGTGCTCGTTCACCACAACCCGGCGGCGGCAGTGTGGACCTGGGCTACTATCAAGGACAAGGAGGACGTGAGGCCAATGTGCAATATAATCACAATTTGTACTCCAGTCGTGATGGGCGTGGCACCATTGATGCATATGCACAGGGTAGTCGTAACTTTGACCACAATCGCAACAACTTTGGTGGCGGTATACAGGGCAGTTGGAGTTTCTAAATGATAATATATTAAATTAAGACATAAATTATTTCAATAATATAAACTATCTCGTATCGAAACTTTATCTTTTATTAACAATTAATTAGAGTTCAAATTAGAATTAACTCGAAGCTAGTTCAGGTAACCCGAAACAAATACTTTCAAATGAGATGCCTGGTCACACTAAAGTTGTGTTATAATATAATATGGTAATGAAGAGAAGACAAAGCCAGATAAAGTACAGACTAGATCTGCGGTTTTGACCTCAGTCATGCCAAGAAATTTCTCCTTCCCAAATGGGCAAAAACATCTCAGGATGCTTACTGTTCTGCTAATTGGACACTATAGATTAAGAGAGCAACTAAGTATTCCTGCAGCTTCTTAAAGCTTCAAGAAGAATCTCATTTTATTGTCCTTTGATTAGAAACGGGAGCTTACTTTAATAAGATTCCAGAATTAATCAACCGAGCATAATTGTGTTGGTAAATGTTCGAAAAAAATATTAAAAATGGGAAGTAAAAACTTTGAAATTTTAGAAAACTTTTCATTTGAAAACGACATAAACTTTGATCTGCCTATGCATGTAAGGAATACAAGTCTCAAGGTTGGTTATCCTAGCTATGATCTCCAAGATCTAGGCGTTCATGCGACATACGGTCGGTCCTATATTTATTTATTTGTTCTCCTGTTAATTGAAGGTAACTTTGTGGGCATCTCCGGCTATTCCATCTCTTTGTTACAGACATTTGCACAAACTTAATATAACTTTTACCTCAAGGTATGGGGTATAAAATGTTTGACCTTAGAAGAAGTTTGTCGATCCATGTGGATATATATTACGCATAGTTATGCAACTTGTTACTAAGAATATTTTGCTGAACATTATTATTAACATCGGATGAAAACTTCAAGATATATTAGCCAAAAATTATCAGTTTGTCAAAACAAACGGCAGAAGGAGGGATTCCCCAAGGGCCCGGAGTTTTCTCAGGCGCCCGGTGTAATTACTGTCGTACAGACGTGATTCAAGCTAAAGGTGTAATAGAGGTGCCGGTACATTTTCCCTCGGGCGCGGATTTTCTCTCTACGGCCCTGATTTCAGCCATATATTTTTCAAAACATATTAAGATTTCTGAAATGTACATATGTTCTCTTCTTCTTGGAGGTGCTCCGGCCTACAACGCCAACCCCCGCCAACATTTCCGCACATAGGCGCTGGAGGCGGAATTATCCAAAATCCTTCCATAGTGCTGACCTAAACCATAAAACGAAACACCATGCATTCGCTCTAGTTCTTACAAGTAGGGCTGGTCGTTAGCACTCGAGCAAATAGAAACGCTCATGCACTTTTACCGTCACTTCGGGGCTAAACTTTGCAACCACCATTACTGCCACCCACATGGGGCGAAAATTTTCCAAAATCCGCAAATATAAACTTTGACCCGCATTACCGCCACTTGGGGGGGAATTTTTCAAAAATCCGCAAATACAAATTTTGTCCCTGTATTACCTACAGTGCAGTGCACTAGACTATCATCGCAGAGGTTGTGGGTTCGAATCCCAAGTAAAGCATGGCCTGCACTTTCCACTTTTCCTATTCCCCTAATTTTTAATGTCTATTCTATATCCTTATCACTTACCCCCATTATCGGTATTACAACGGGCCTATTCTTGGCCTAAGTGAGTTGGGAAGCTAAGTCCCAACTGCTGATTCGCTCTCTTGTATGCTCTTCAACCTCTTGATGGAGAGAGCGTTTAATAAAATACAAAAAATGTAATGTTGTCTTAACAGCTGCTTCCGTTAAGGTGTCATTAACGAGTGTAGAGATCCGCACGGAATTCAATTGGAAAACCCTGGCGACCATCAACTATGTATTTCGAGGAAACTGCTAAATTAAACAAATTTATCTTATCATTGGTTATTTTTTTTCATGCGAATTCTAAGCAACCTTTTTATCAGCTGCTTAGGGTTATCAGCAGCCCTAGTTGAAGTGAATCCCAGCGGAAGAAGTCAATTTTAGTCTTCCAATCCATTGCCAAAATGTCTCTAAAATTGGTGCTGCTGTTTTTGGCCTGTTGCATGGCCTTGGCTACTTCCATGCCCAGTGGGGGCAATGGACCCATTATTATAATATGTCATGCGCGTTCACCTCAACCCAGCGGCGGTGTTGATTTTGGTTACCATCAGGGCCAGCACGGTCGTGAAGCCAATGTGGAACACAATCAAAATTTGTACACAAGCGGCGATGGGCGAGGCAGCCTTGATGCCTGTGTTCAGGCCAATCGCAATTTTGATCAAAATCGCAACAGCTTTGGCGGCGGTGTGCGTGGCAGATGGCGTAAATAAACTATTCAAATAAATTAATTAAATCTGTACCAAAAAATGTTTTTTTTTATTAACAATTTTTATACAAAAGTCTTAAAATTACGAAAGTTCTAGTAAAAGGTGTAACAAATTGTGGTAAGTGTTTAGAAAAACTTGATTCGGGCTATTGTCTGAGTATAACAAAAACGTATTCTTTGCGTTCATTTGCCTAATAATGTGAGTATAAAAATATAAGAATGAAACTTACTTCGGAAGACCGAAGCTTAAGTACCTTTGCAGATAGGCATAGGGGGGAATGAAAATTTCGAATGACTTAGTAACTTATCTAAAGCGTCTTGGTTCAAAAAATAGACCTGAATGTTAGCTATCTGCAAGGATATAAAACTGAACAAGCCAAAATAAATACAACATAATAATCAAAATCAACTATCGGGCGCCCATAGCTTAAAGGTGCGATCGAATGAAGTTGTTGCTATGTACTGTGAATTGGGCGCTACATCCACGCTAATGACTTTGTTATCGTGTCCTTGCAGCGTCTTTAGTGGCTGCCACGTCTTGTTTGACCAGATTTTTGTAGTTGTGTCATATGAACAAGTGATAAGAAAACTGCCACCATCGCGCTGATATTTGACATCGGAAATGAGATTTGTATGTGCGGGTATGGTGTAAACAGGCTGACGACGTCGCAGATCCCAAATCTTACAGGTATTATCCTGCGAACCGGTAGCTATGTGAAAGCCGTTTGGTGAAAAGTCCACACCAAAAATGGCGCCTAAGTGGCCTTCAAGAAACATGATGCAACGACCAGTGCGTAGATCCCAAACACGGCCAAAAGCATCCAATCCGCCGGTGACTATCACGCTGCCATCTGATTGATAGCTAAGGCAGTGTACAGCCTTGGCATGACCTTCCTGATGTAAAACTTCTGTCTTTTGCTCCAAGTCCCACAAACGCCAAGAAGAGTCATAGCAGGCGGTGGCCAGAAATCGACCAGAAGGATGAAACACCACTTTGGAAACACGATGCGGCATGTGACCGGTAATATCCGCAATAGATTCCTCGTTATTAAAACCCCACAGCTTAACAGCACCATCATGTCCACCGGATGCCATTGCAACAACATTTTCCTCGTCCTGTTGTACACCTGGACGCAGAGCAACGCCACCCACATAGCTGGCATGTCCACGCAGTGTTTGCTTAAGCTGACAGTCTGGTACACTCCATAGCTTACACAGACCCGACCATGAGGCAGTTAAAAGTAGCGTGGAATCCTCGCTAAAAGCGGCACTGCTTACGGGTCGCGTATCACCTACTTGAGAACACATTGGCGCTAGCGCTTGCAGCTTCTTTTGCATCTCTACCATGCGACCAGCACGCGTGGCACTTGGCACCTCCAGAGCTTCACGCGCACGTTCCAAGCGATCGCGTGCACGCGGCAGCGAGTAATCCGCCAGCCAGAGACGCGCCACACGCAGCGTATCCGGTCCTTCGTGATACCAGGTAGCCTCTTGTTCTTTTTGCTGCTGCTTGCGTTCCTCTTCCTCAGTTTGCTTTTGTTTTATAGCATTCTCACCAAGATTTGCAAGCAACTCTTTGAGGCGCCGTCGCCGCTCTGCCGGACCTTCGCCAAAAAAGCATATGGGTTCATTTAGCTGTCTTAAATTTCGTTTAATCTCCGCATCGTCTGTAGACACATTTATTTGGCGTGCACGCTTCTTGCGTTCAAACTCCTCAAGCAGCGCTACTTTATCTTTTTCTATTTCCGTGTCCAAATCAAAGTAGGCATCGTCTATTTTATTAGCAAGTGATGCTGCTGTGGGTGGCGGTGGTGCACTTTTTGTATTGACTGTTTTTTTGCCAGTTTCCTCATAATCCTCATCGGACTCAATATCTTCCAACTGACCGGCAGTTACTGTTGTTGTTGTTGTTGTAGTTGCCGGTGTTGCAGTTGCCGACGACGCGCCAGCAGCTTGACGCTTGCGTTCCGTCTCCTCCAACGAACCATAGTGCAGAGTGCGCTGCCGTTTGATATATTGTATATCGTCGTCATCGGACATTGTGTTTTATTATAAAAAATAATTAATTTTAAACTAAAATTCCGCCAAAAACGAAATAAACAACAAAAACTTCCACTGAAAACGTTTAGACAAGCGTTAAGTGTTGGTTAACGCGAGCTGGCAGCATGCAGCACAGTGTGACCGAATTTTTAATCATAAAAAAATACTAAGTCATCAAAAACAAAAATAATCATTCGCTAAATTTAATTTAAAAAATATTGCTTTAATCTTTATGAATGTACAAATTTTTGTAAACTATGTTAATTACTTAAACCTGCTATAAATGCTTGACGTTTATTAGTATTAAATGATAGCACTTTCACAAGCGTTGTTTTTCCATCCCTGCCAACGCGAGCAACGTTCACCAACACTTACCAATGTGTTTTAGTGCACACACACATTTTCATGGTTGACTGAGTGAAAAAGTACATTTCACATTGAAAAGCTGATAAAATTGTATAATTTGCTTCACTTAAGAATTGAAATACAAAAATTATGAGTGCACCAAGCAGCAAAATGTCTGCAACTGATCAAATGCGCGCCATGCTGGATCAACTGATGGGCACAACACGAAACGGTGACGATGGACGCGGCGTTAAATTTTCTGATGCACGCGTCTGCAAATCTTTTCTGCTTGACTGCTGTCCCCATGATATACTGGCATCCACACGCATGGATCTCGGTGAGTGTCCCAAAGTGCATGATCTGGCTTTTCGTGCAGATTACGAGAGCGCATCTAAAACACGTGACTACTACTATGATATTGAGGCCATGGAGCATCTGCAAGCCTTTATAGCCGACTGTGATCGACGCACAGATGCAGCCAAGCAGCGACTTAAGGAAACGCAGGAGGAGCTAACAGCAGAGGTGGCCGAAAAAGCAAACGCAGTACATGCACTGGCTGAAGAAATTGGCAAAAAGCTGGCCAAAGCTGAGGCATTGGGCGAAGCAGGTGAGGTAGAGGAAAGCATGGAGCTGATGAAAGAAATAGACGAGCTGCGCGCAAAGAAAATCAAGGCCGAACATGAATATCGTACATCGATGCCCGCCTCAACGTACCAGCAGCAAAAGCTACGCGTCTGTGAGGTATGCTCCGCCTATCTGGGCATACACGATAATGACATACGTCTAGCGGACCACTTTGGTGGTAAGTTACACTTGGGCTTTCTCACCATACGAGAGAAACTCATCGAACTCGAGAAGACCGCAGCGCCGCGCAAGGCAGAGCTCAAACGCACGGGTAAGATACCAGATCGCGAGGAAGATGGCAGGCAGAGAAATCGCTACTTTGTAGGTGGACGCGAGTTGGATCGACGCTCGCGTGTGCATCGCTCCAGGTCCAGAGAGCGCCAACGACAGCGTGATGCAGAGCGCCAGAACAGTGAACGCGGCAATGGACGCTCCGACAGCGGACGTAGTGGTGAGACAGGACGTAGCGGTGAGACGGCACGCAGCGGCGAGACAGCACGCAGTGGCGATAGAGCACGCAGCGGTGAAAGAGCACGCAGCGGCGAGGCAGCACGCAGCGGTGAGACAGCACGCAGCGGTGAGCCAGAGCGCAGCAGTGCGCGTGAGGCAGATGCCGGCCGCGGCGGGCGTGATCGTGAGCGGGAACGGGAACGCGATGGACGCCGGGATCGAGAACGTGAGCAGCGCAGTGACAGAGGGCGCGGCGGTGGTGGCGATCGACGTGATGAACGCAGACGTTCCCGCTCCAGAGACCGCGGTGAACGTGACCGACGTAACTACAACCACTTTAGCAATAACTCACGAAGGCGCTCACACTCACGTGAACGCTATCGTCGTTAGATTGGGCAAATGGCAACGCACGTACGTAGCAATAACAACTACAACAACAAAACAATACCAACAACTAATTAATTATACAACTAATAAATGACTTTTAAAACATAATATATATAGTAAATATATATACATACACATATAGAGACACCGAATGCCGAGAACGTATAGTATGCAAAATGTTAATAATCTTTATCTCTTGATTTTACTTTTTCCATTTTCCTAAGACCAATAAAGCTAAACTTGTTGCAAGCGTAAATGTACACAAAAATAGCAGAACTAAAAACAAAACTGTAAGCAGAAAGAGCAATGTTGTAATGATAGCTTGACAGACAGCCTTATCCCAAAAACCAACCAACCTAATAAATGACAAGTGGTATGTAAGAGACCCAAAACTATTTATACAAAATAAAAAAGCCAACCCAAGCCTTTTCCCAAAAAAAAAACAAAAAAAAAAAAAAAAAAAAAAAAAAAAACTCAACTCAAAAACTTTCTTAGCTTCGCGCCGAGAGTCACGCACGCAAGAACATACATTGTGCTAAAAGAGAGTCGACTTGGGGGCGCTTCTCTACTGACGCTCCTCCAATTAAGTTGCTGTGTTGTCGAGCCCGCTTAGGGTAAGCGTTTTTTTTTTTTCTGTTTTGTTTGAACCAATACTATCTATTGTAACCACTAAGCGTTTTCTATTCGAAGTAACTTTACAGCCAATAGCCAATATAGCTGCGTATTCAGTTCAACGCTTGGGCTGGGTACGTATTGAGTATTAAAAAAAAAAAAAGAAAACAATATACTATGTAGCTTAACGTCCTTAGCATTTTTTTTTTTGAGAAATTTTGTCAATTGTGCATATATATTGCATATAAATAACTTGGTATCACTTGGGTACGTATGCGTCTACAACTGACAAGTCCGGCCGGCGTTATGCGCTTTGTATTTGGTATACGTTGGGTACGTATTATCTATCTCGTTTGTGGTATCATCAAACAAACACTAATTGAAGGAATGCTGGCTTAGAGTGTTCCGTCATCTCATGCATCCAACCAAGCAACCAAAGGAAACCCAACTAAGTGCGCGTACGTATCACTTAAACCACAAACAAAGCTATATATACTAGTATATTATGTACAGTAGCAGTTTAATAGTTGTATAACCCACAAAAAGCATTTACAACTAATCTTTTTCTCATGCAAAAGTTTTTGCTGTCCGGCTGACAACTCTCTTGCAGACTTAGTACATACATATGTGAGTATTTGGGCATGTTCTAGCATTATTTAAATATTTATCTTGAAACTCAGCACAAATGTGGTTGGGTTGGATAAACATATAACACATTATGTGCATACTACATATTTCTTTCGACAGCTATGGGCTTTTAATTTTCTCTCTAATAAAAGAATACATTAAGAATTGGAATCGTTTGTGGTGGCACTGTTTACAAGTATTTGGGTAAGAATTTTTGCAAATAACTTTTGTCATTCAAATACAATAGTTATATTTTTTAATTAGAGCGAAAAAAAAAATTAAATAAATTAAAATTAATATTTATATACGTTAAGCATATTGTAATTAAATTGCACTTGAATAAAATGCAGCCAAATAAATTGTTTTTTGGGTTATAAAAATTACATACTCTCGTATTTTGGATTTAAATTTTGAATTTCAGAAATACTATACCTATAATAAATGGTTTTGGTTTAGGCTAAGCGTATTTTATGTGGGTGAGTTTCTCTTAAGTAGAACCACAATGGTTGGATTGAATGGTCTTCAAAAGTCGCCCCCTAAGTAAGTCCGTAAGTTTCTCAGAAGCGTCCGGAATACAAATTAAAAGTGTAAAGCGATCTTTAGACTACTCTACAAACTGAGCTGGTGAACGAAAGAAAACAACAATTGGATAATTTGTAGAATTATGTCTGAAACGTGAAGCGGATACCTTTCACAGCTTCTATTTCAATTTCGACTGTGGTTAACTGGATGAAGGTGTAAAATGAAAAAGTCCCTGGAAGATCATTGTTAGATAGAACATGCCACGGCGTGCTATTCGTGCATAAACTGCTACTTGGTCTTGTAGATTCTATCGAATTTTCTACTTCTTAAGAAAGCTACATTTGCATCGCCTTCTAGAGTAACTCTTAATTTTTGTGCCTTAGCCTTCCAATCCAGTTTTGCTCTGCATGATCCTTTCCGTTTCTTATGCTCTAATTATAATAGTCATTATGATTTCAACTTTTTCAAACTGTCTTTATTTTCTATCACTTCTTCTATCTTCAGTCATCTTGACTTGTCTCTTCGATCATCTTTGAGCATATTGACGTGAGTCGGTGCATATCATTAAAAAGTTCACCCATCGGCAGGCCCGTCGAGAGGGCCTCCCCTTTCGGGTTTTCTCAGGGGCCTGGTGTAATTACTGTCGTGATTCAAGCTATAGGTGTAATAGAGGGGCTGGTACCTTTTCCCCCCCCCCCGCCACGGATTTTCTTTCTACGGCCCTGCTCATCGGGCTAGAGACGCGGATTAGTTAATATATGTAGGTATATTTCTGCACTGTTCTACCTTTCCAAAAGTTCTTTTCTAGTATCTAAATAAATATTCGGACTCAACATCAAGAAATATGTGGTCCTTCGGCAGAAAAAGCGACCTAAAAACTTTCTAACATGGTAATTTCGGAGCGATTCTAAATACTCAAATATTAAGGTTGACAAACCACAAATTTTTTAATATCTAGCCATATTAAGGAACAATGTGGTCCTTTCTTTACTAGCAAATGGTGGCCTAACGAAAGTTTGTAACTTAGCCAGGTCTTCGAGAATCGGATAACAAAGCTAATGTTTTCAACACTTTGTTAACTTGTAAACATTATGAATTATATAGCTCTATTATACGAATTTTTCATAGAATCGGGATAGACCAGAACTTGAAGATAGACCTTCAAGAAGCGCACGGCAAGACATCTTAAGCTACAAATTCTATGCAATTCATATACTTAAGATTACAGCCCCAACAACCAACTATTCAATGAGCTTCCTTCCAGACATAACCTCAAAAGCGGTTCCCATAAAATAAATTAAAAACAATTGATCAATTTTTTTTCCTTGAGAAGGCTTCTCGGTGTTGTTTTTTTTTTATTGCTGTTTGTTACTCTCTTTTTTTTTTTTTGTTTTTTAAAGAAATTTTGGTATCTTTTGTTAACTTGTGTTTTTTTTTTTTGATTTGTTTTTGTTGTGCTCGTTTTGTTTGGATACTTTTGCACTCTTTTCCAAAAAAGAAACTTGTACAATTTTTGTTAGAAATAATTTTTGTTTTTTACAATTTTCGTTTTTTTTTGTTGTGGACCGAAAATACAATTTTTTTAAAGCATTACCAAAATGTTGGCTGTGTTGTATTTGTTATTGTTGTTTGTGTCTTAGGAAAACCTTCTCAACTTCTGCTCAATAACATACATCAAATTCATCTCATCAACTTTATCATTACTACGCCTAACTCAAAACAGTCCTGGCAGTTCTTTTGGAGAACTGCATTTAACTCTCTCTTTTTTTTACAATATATTTTCTACTTGTAGTTATATGGTTCTGTGTTGTTGTGGTTTTCTGCCTTATAGCTTATTTGAAACATGGTTTTTGTTATAGCAAATTGCAATTTGCCGATGATCATCAACATTTTTGGAATTACATTACGTATGATTTATGTTTACTAATATTATAATTTTTTACAACAAGAAGTTTTAGTTTTTTGGTTGCTTTTTCGTTGCAACCATTAACATTTTATACTATGATAGTTATTTTATATGCATTTTATGTTGGGTTTGATTTGTTTTTAAAAACTTCATCGCGCTACATTTAAGACTTGCTTTTAGTATTCGATGGGTAAAAAATTAGGTTCTCGATTTTACAATTTTTGCTTAAAGACGCTCATTATAATCTAAATAAAAATCAAAGTGTTGTTTTTTTTTTGTTGTGTGGTACCTCGAACTTATGTCTAAACCTTTGCACTAAACTTAGTATTTTGTAGGTTTTTTTTTTTTTTTTAGAAATAGTATGTAATAGTTTTGTTGATTTTAATGCTTATAAAGTAGACATTTAATTTGGCATTTATTGCGCATACTTTCTGCTCAATCTCACTAATTTAATTAACATGATTTTCAATTAACTTACTTATTTACAAATAGTTTTTTTTGCTTTTGCAAATGTGCCTGTTTGAAAATTGTTTTAATTTCATTTTGAAGACCATTATTTATATAGTATTTTTAAAGGAATTTGGTTGTTTGCTTGGTACCCGATACACACAAAAATAAATTAAAGCTACTTTGTTATAGGGGTTTAATTGCAGCGGCAATCTAGGATGTGCCTACTTTTTTTTTGTGTTTTTTTGGAATAGATGAGTAGTTGGTATCAAAAGTACTCATTGAGCATTAGGTGTAGAAAAATTTAAATTAAGCATTAAGGAAGCCTTACAAAATTCATTATATGTTGCTTGTGGTATGCCTAATCAAATCATTTTTTAAATTTAAATGCTGGACTAGTTTTAAGGGCTATGGTTTAAGAATATTCCGATAAATAACGCGCAAAATGAAAGTTCTAAAGTTTGGCTTTTGGCCAGGGCAGCTTTGTGAGTTTGCTTAAAAACAAAAAATCTTAAACATAAGTCTACAACTAAATATATATACGCGCCGTAGTTAAAAATAAATCGAGTTATGAGAGACTAAGAACTAGATTCACAGGAAACTGGACTTTGATGATCATCACAAGTGTGCGGTTATATTGTGTGTATGTGTGTTTGTATTGTATTGGTGTATGCATGTGTGCAAGCCATGTTAAAGTTGCTGTTTTTTTTTTCCTTTTTTTTGATTGATTTGATTGTTTATTATTTGTTACTTTTGCTGTTTGTTTTTATCGTTGTTTCAGTCCTTTGAGTGAATCGGTATCACATATTTATGTCCATATGGACTTTTGTACTTAATGCCACAATCACGATAAAATTTATCCGGTATACCTAAATTACATAAATACAATTTGCCACAATTGTTCGTTGAAGTTGTTGTTGTTGTTGCTGCTGCTGCAGCTGCAGCCGCCGAAGTTGTTGCTGTTATAATGGGTGTTGGTGTTGCCGTAGCTGATGATGTTGTTGTTACTGTTGATATGCCATTTAATGGTAATATTGGTAATATTGAGTACTTTATAGCAACATCGTAAATGCCACAAGTTGGCGGATCTATGGCAAGCAATGATGCGCTAAAAATAATAACAATCATAATCAATTTTTTAAAAATGTTTTATATGGTTTGTTAGCTTACCGATTCACACTAAGCCATTTCTTGATTTTCTCCGAAAGATTTGCAGTATTTGTCGACAATATCACAAGATCCGGCGTAGTTAGCACTGCAAAATAATTTTAAAATAGTAAGTAGCACAATTGAGCTGCAATTTTAATTACAAGTTTGAGTTTAATAAAAAAAAAAATAATTCCCCAAGTGTTATCTATGTAAGTGTCTACTCTCTACTGTCTACTATCTACAATCTTGGTATAATCGGTTCATTCAACGTTTCAAAGCTCAATACTCACCATCTACAGTATGCACAATGGCATTATTAGTAGCTCTAAACAATGAAATCTCAATATTGCTGGAATTTTGTTGCAAAAGCTGCTCTTGCTCTACATAAAGCATTACACTTAGGCCATGAGAAGCCAACTGACGTCCAGTGGCTGCGCCAATGTTGATAGTTCTAAGGCCAAATAAAACAATATTTTAAGTGTCATTTTGTAAGTTACATTGACCATGTTTTCACCTTATGTTCTTCGGTCCATCACAGATGATGACTATCTTAGGCCACTGATGATTATTCGTCTGCGTTAAGCGTCGAGCACCGCCCAGCAGAGTTATGGCCAAATCACTTGCGCCACGTGCCAATATATCAATCTGTCGTTGCAGCGACAGACCTGCTTTGTCAGCAGTCAGCTCAATTTTGGTGCGCACAAATTGCGGTATGGTGGGTATAATCAGACCATCGTCAGTCACAAAATCCTTGCTTCCCTCAAACATGCTCTCAATTTGACGTAGTTCCAACGGCTTGCTAGCCAAGATGTTCTCATCGTGCCGATACTTTTTCTCCTGTTGGCTTTGGGCACGCACTACATGACGCGTCACGTCCGGCTTTTGATGCGTCGACTCAATATCATCCCAAATGGCACGCTTGTCAAAGAGCGCCAAGTTTCCCTCAAAATCGAAATCTTCCTGCAGCAAGGCATCGTCGGCTTCGCTGCCAAAGGTTTGTTGTTGCTGTTGACGCATGCTGCTCTCACGTCGTACACGATTGCGTTGCTTATTCTTGCCATTTCCATTAACGTTGCTATTGCCATTGAATCCATTGCTGCCGTTAGTATACGAATTGCTGATTCCTGTGCCGTTTCCATTGCGTCTGCCATTATGTGCATTTTGTCCATTGCTATAGCTTGCCTGCTGCTGCTGCTGTTGTTGATAATAACCACCATTGCCGACTATATCTATAGGCCTGCTTGTCGTTTCAGCACAGTTCGCCTCGACGCTTACACTGCTTCCTTCAATGTTGCTTACGCAATGGTTATCCATTACGCCATTGCCCAAGTTGTTACCGCCGTTGTACAAAGCACTGCCTATTTTTACCTCAACCTTGGGCGGAATCAGATTACCGAAGAAAGCCGCCACACTGTTGGGTGTTACTGCCAGTGGCTGCTGTTGCGATTGCTGTGCGCTTGGCACACGTGCATTCACATTCGGTGTCCTGTAATTAAATACATTCTATAGTAAAAATGAAATAAAAGACACTCTTGCTGATAAGGCTCGCGCTGTGTATAACATATACATATGTATGTGTGCATATAGCGAAATCGTAAACTGTTTATGTCTGCAAGAGTCGCTCGCCCTGCCTTATAAATACTATAAACAAGACCTGCAAACGCAGGTCAAACGCATCGTCATAATATACGAAACGAGGGTTTCGTTCTAAAGCCTTTGGATAGCAATAAATTGAGTACACAATAAAAAATTATAAAGGTTAACTGACATGGTAAATACAATAGTATCTACAAACCTTAGATTGCCATTTGTATTTAGCTTTAGTTGTTGCATTTTATCGCTTAACGTCGACTTGCTGGCACTGCCAAATCCTCCAGCGCCACCTCCATTTCTGCCAGCGTTCACATGACCATTCGCCTTGGATCTGGGTGTTAATGGTTGCTGCTGCTGCTGCTCTTCTAAATGGCATTGTTGCTGTTGCTGCTGCTGCAACTGCTGCTGTTGTAGTTGCTGCAGTTTGGCGCCAAGTATATTGGAAAAATTCGGCAACTTAACCGGCGTAGGCTTATTAATCACAGTGGGCGTGTGCGTGTCGGCGTTCTGCTCAGCAGCGGGAATAAGATTGATTTTAAGGATGTCCGAAGATTGGAGTACTACCTCGGCATTTTGCTTACGCAATGGTACGCCGTTGCGAAAGGCTCGAACTATTGTAATCTCGGTAGATGTTATGTCCTTGATGATGCCCTGAAACACGCCAAGCACGTCATCACACACAATGGAGACCGCGCTGCCAACCCACTCAGCTTCCATTAAAGACAGTGTAACAAAATGCACGCAAATAACGGAATATCAAAAACAGCTTTTCTCTTTCCTCTTTATTATTGTGGTTTTTTTTTTATTTGTTGCTTGAGTTTGCAGTTTTTATGCAGGTTGATTTTTTTTTATCAAGTATTATTTTTCTTTTTGATAACTCTTTAAAACTTGGTTTTCGTTGGCGCTTGCGTCTTTTCTTTTTTCTTCTTTCTTACCACTTGGCTTCTTGTTATTGTTGTTTGTGTTTATTTTTAATACGCAATTTCCAGTTTGTGCTTTTGCTTCGCGCTTTTACTTTGCGCATGCAAACTCACTCACACTCACTCACTCGCACATACTTATTTCTCTGCTACTTTTGCAACGTTTTCAATTCTTCCAAGTTTAGCTGCTCTTATTTTGTTTAATTGGGTGTTTATGGATATGGATGGCCGCGGTATTTGGTTTTTATTAAATGCACTTTAGATTTGTTCGTCTTACGTTTAATTTTAATTAACTTTCTTATTCTTATTGCCGACAAATAAATTTTCACTGCTCTTTGATTTTCCTTTGCGCAAAAACAATTTTATGTCTATCGAATTGGCGATGTGCTTTGTTAATGTATCGGAAAAAGCGCCATATGCGCTATCGACGACGTCAAAGCTTAGGTGATGTTGGTATTTTAAGTTTTAAGTTTTATCAACATTCAGCATTTTATTTCATTTTAAAAGCTGCTTGTCAGAAAAGATTTGAATTTCAAAATTTTTAACAATTTGTTACTATGGTAAAAACTGTTTACACCAATAAGTGTAGAAGTAAAATCGCAGAGTTTTAATCACTTCAGAAATTTAAATAAATGAATGCTCGTAATTTATAATTAGGCAAAAAACTTAAATTATAAGCAAATAAAGTAGAATGCGTATGAATTGATCTTAAATATGGCATTGAATTTTACATGACTCTAATGTTAAACTTCCACTCATTTCTTAAATTTTACTTTTAATGCATATATATTTACATAGGGCCTGGCACAGTTGCTGCGAGGAATCTTTGCTGTGACTCTTTGGAAACATCACCGAAGGTGTGCATTGTTGATAAATATGTTTGTTTATATATGCATGTACAAACATAAATGCATGATTTTTCATTGCCAACAGAGTAAAGTAATTCAGCGTTCCATACACAAATTTACATTTAAGAGCATAACCATCTATTTTGTGAGTTAAGTTTAACAGTATTTAAAATTAGTGTGCATGCATTTTTTAAGATTACTAGTATTTTATGACAAAATGCTATATTCAGGCAATTTCAGTTTATATGAACGGTCACACTGACAGCTAGTTATCAGATGTGAGATAGGTGTGCATTTTCCCAGAACGTTTTTTTAGTAGCTTGTAAAACAAGTGTACCAAATTCGCATTAATTCGCCAAATTACATTGACAAACGGGGAAACATGTAAACGTGACGCAGCAGCAAAACAATTGCTAACGCTGTAGTGCATTTTAATTAAATACGCCATTACTATTAGAACAAAATCTGCCGTATATAACCCTAACGTGCCGTGTGAAAAGATGTACGTGCTAAAGCTAATAATTCGCTATATATAAACAAGTGCAAACACATGTATAGCCGCATACATACATATATTTGTCAGATTAAAGAAATAAATTATTTAATAAAAGTATACAACAAAATTTTAGTGCGTTGTGAGCCGCCGCGCCTTAGCAGAGCTCTTTTATTATTTGTGTTCAGTACCGCTGGCGTCTGTGTGTGTGTATTATATTGAAGTGTTTGTGTGTGTTTGTGCTTGTGTTGCATTTGCAATTGCATCTCAGCTTTAACTTAAATGTAAGTAGCACGAGCAATTGTGAAATACATTTATTATATGTACACAAATACTATGTACTAGCATAAATAACCAACGCCGGCATATAAAGAGCAAGAGATGGTATGGCGTTGAACTTTTTTCGCTTGGTTAATTACGCTTAGAGCCTTCGTTAAAAAGAAATGTGTGTTGTGCTTTTATGCTTTGTGGTTATCGTTTGTCCCTCCGTCTATCCGCACGCATATGCATATACATACAACTAAAAAAGTCTGCGTACAGTGCTAAAAAAAAATTTAAATTCAACTCTGGCCGTAGTTAATTCAACTTGTGGAGGCTATCTACAAAGTTATATTTTTATATCTTTATTACTAAAAATTTGCCTAATAATATCTATGATTCACTAAAACTAGTTAAAACAATCACACCTGCAATAGTCTGGGATGGATGTGAGTACTTTTCTTGTCTAGTAACTCTTAAAGTGCATTAAAAAATTATTACAACTATACATACAAAAGGTAATACAATTTGTGTTGTTGTCAGAAAACTTATTATAAAACCCTATGCATAATACATTTAAAAAAAAGCTGGATAGACAGTAGAGTTCATGCAGTATTTTTTTAATAATTAAAATTTTTTCAACTGTTTTTATCCTGTCCGAACTACAAAATGCTCATATATCTTATAGACAAGAAAAAATGTTAAGGAAGAATGAGCGCCCACAAATAAAATTTTCAGATTATGGAACAATTTGCTGAAACTATTTCGCATGATTGACTGCACTAAAGGAATTTTGAAGTAAGCTGGCTATAAAAGTCGTATAAGCCAGTTCGTATACGTAGAGAAGACTTAAATACAGAAAAATCTGGGTACAACGCTAAATATATAGTTTCTAATATGCAATCAAAAAATTTGGTCCTGCACCTAACCTAAAAGTTGGAATTTTCAAATTTGCACTGTACGTAAACATATTTGAGCACGTGTATGTAGGTACATATGGATATGCATAGTACAGCAGCAAGTACCGTTCGTTTATGGTCATACTATTTACTGCGCATTGTGCATTTTCGTATGTGTTGTTGTTCTTGTTCTTCTCGTTGTCTCTTTGTTGTCTGCTGCTTCTATCCGACTGCGCTGCTGCTGCTGCTCAATATGGCCTTGTGCGCTGCTCTTTATGCTTTGGCTATTGTCAACGTCTCAAGCTCACTTCTATCTGCTCCTCTTGTTTTTGTTGCAGCACATGTTAGTGTATTTTTTTTTTGTATTTTAATTTGCACTTCCGTCTCTTATGCAGCCCTTTGTACGCTTCTTCTTCTTTTCTTTTAGAATCGGAAGACAGCAGCATAATGTCTGTTAATTCCGCTACTGCGACACTCGCTGCCTCCAGTTCAGCAGCCGCTGGTAATGGACCACGTCCTCCGCCTCGTCGACGCGCAGCCTCTGTTGCTGGTCAACAGCAGCCACGGCTATCTACCGGCGGCATTGACTATATAAACCGGCACTCGCCACGTCGATCGCTGGCCGCAGTGGTAAGTAATGCACCCTATTATCAACAACATTTTTTTTAAGCTACCCGTGTAGCTATACTATATGGTATTTTCCTCTAATAATCTAATCTCGCACAGCTGTGGTGGCTCGTGCTGTGTGTGGTGCGGGTGTTGGCGCCTCTTGTTTGCACAACTTGTTGCTTGCTATCATTTTGGTTACTCTTGTTAAGTTGGTTTTAACGAACAGTCAAAAACAAATACTATTATGTCTAACAATAATTAACACTCGTCAACAAGCTGTCCTACTTGCATTCCATATTTTTTTTTTTTTCAATGTTTTTAGACTCTGTACCCAAAGGGTAAGTTTAAAAATATTTCTTCTAAGACTCCACAAGATCTTATACAGAATTGATTTAGACATATCCTTCTGTCTCTCTGTGTAACCTATTTCTCAAAGACCAAAATAGCTAGTAAGTACATATTAAAAATGTTAACCCTTTCTAATCTGGTTCTTGATATTGGTATCCATATACAGCGGCTTATTACCACATTGATAAAGAGACAATCTTAAAACTCGACAAAGGCCTTCCAATCTTTATTACCCATTACCCGCTTTTGCACGGTTGAAATCAGGAGTTATCTAAACCAATAACAAATTTTTACTTCTTTTGTAAAATACAGTACAGGCCAAAAGTATGGATACCCCTACAAAAATAACATTTTAAAGATAAAAAATCACTTTATCTGATTTTTCTTGTTATTGCGAATTTACTTGGGCACATTTGGCTTTGATCACTGCGGCATATATTTTTGGCATTGGCTTGCGCACGCCAAGATCTTCTTTCTTTTTTAATCACCGTTACACAATCCCGAAGTGTGTTTTAGATAATTATCTTGTTGGAAGATTGTCGTTGAAAATACGACTCTTTAGTCAGCTTTCCATCAATTTTGTCGAGATGGCCGACTCCATCATAACAAAAACAGCACCAAACCATTACAGAACCACGACTGCCTTTGATAGTTGACGCGATCTATAAAGATTTGAGCCACTCAGCTATTTGACGACGAACGAACTGGCGCCGATTACTTCCAAAAATGGGAAATTTTGGCTCGTTGGACCACAGAAAAAATTTCCATTCGTCAGTTGACCAATTTTAATATTCTTTGGCAAATGCCAATCGTTTTTGTTCGATCATTTTTTTTTATCTCAAAATTTTCGTTTGGCCATATTTCAAGAAATCGGTGCCGAATATCTGATTGACTTCGGCGGCTTGCAGTTCAATAATAAGTGGAGGTTCTATGTTTTGGATGTTTTTCTCGACCTTCCGCGTCCAGCTTGGTTCTTGTTATTGTGGGTTTCACAGTATCTTTTCCGCTTTTTCTGAACACTATTCTGTGAAACCTTCAATAATTTGGCGATTTCGGCGTATGTCGATAATTAATAATTAACCATAAAAAATTATTTTATGTACATGTGTAGTGATTTATTTCTTCTGTCAATATTGGATTATAACCTTTTATAATTATCGGTTGATTGCCAATAAATAAATATACAAAATCAAAAAAATAAAAATAAAATATAAAAAAAAAACCAAAAAATTAAAAACAGTAACATTTTGTTACGAATCATGACGACAATGTAGAAAAAATGAATTGTAGCACCGAAATCAGTTCACGAACATATATGTAGTTAGTTCTATAATTCATCCGTTTTGAACTTGCAAGCAGGCTCAGGTTAACCTCTTCCCCCCATTTCAAGTTTTAAGGAACTGAGAGGCATTGTCTCGCTCCCTCTCTTATTCTTCAAACGATATCTTTAAATATTTTTTGATATTTGACTCGATATCAGAATTTTTTAATTTTTTTAGTAAAACAAAAATATATGTAAAATGCATATCTAATCACATTTTGTCATACTATTTATTTATTCAAATCTTGCCTGATAAAGTTGCTTCGTGTAAAAAATGGTTTAAATTATTTATTTTGCATTTAACTTGCTTATCCAGTAATTAGTAACTTATTGAGAATACAATCCTTTACTTACTCATACTTACCAACTACATATATATTTGTCAAGGGCTTGCCGATAATATTTACTTACCAGCCCGTATTTAATTGCTGCCGTCTCATGTGTCAACAAAATTACGCAAAATGTACAAAAATAAAAAGGTTGGTTCTGCAGGCGACCCGACCGTATATAAAAAGATAAGATTACCATGTGATAATACATGGTTATACGGTCGCCATTATTCTATGTAGTTACTCAAAGTAGTAGCTACTCGCTAAATCTCATTGTCTGCCTTTGTTTAGAATTGTCGATTCGAAAAACTAAACGAAATAAGAAATGTATATTTTGGTTTTAACATGATATAGAGTAGAGATCGTATCGGCAGGTGAAATTCGATCAAATCGTACAACAAGTAAACAAGTGATAAAAAACTAAGCAATTGTCTGAAAGCAAAAATTGAAGCTGCAATCTAAGAAGATTACAAATTATTTTTTGTACTGACACCTATATTCAAAACTTTATATTTTGTGCTTTTAAATAGCGTTTTGCTCACAGAAACATTTTTCAACAAAAACAAAACTCGCCTTTGTGCTAGTCTGGCATTTTTACCTTTATGCCTCAATGTTAGGGTTGCTCATGTTACTCGGTTACTTTTGCCTTTATGCCCAATTGTATATGGTACAGGTATATATATAAAACAAAGTGTTACATCAAGAACGGCTGGATAAATTTTTATGATATTTGATTGGTTGGATTTGTCTGTGCCCCGAATAAGTGTGGCAATCTTAAAAAACCCAAATTGGCCAGTTTTTTTATTTTATTTTGCCCTAGAACATTGGTTGAGTTTGGAAAGTAGTGAAGGTACAAATGATATTACAAACGGCATGTCCAGAAATAAAAAAAAAATAAGGAAAGCGGGTCGATGGTTGGCGAGCAAAGCGACCAGAGAGCCGAACTACTAACTATGGGGGTAACAATTAAATGAAATTATTAAATCACCAAAATAAATAAAAAATATTTAATAATGCATTAAGCTTTGTTTCTTTTTCTTTTAATTTCAAACATTTTTATCAAAAAAAAATAAAGGCGTACGTTAGAGTCAGGCGAGAACGACTTTAGGATACCCTGTACCACCCACCACATTGCAATTAAATCCGGTATATTGCTTAAGAACGCCAAAAGACATATGATTGCTAAAATTGGTTAGGATATCTTCATAAACAAACAAAAAACAGACGAATTTTGTACAAAAATGTTTTTTTTTTACCGATCGGTCCTATAGGAGCTGTATGATATAGTCAACCAATTTTCAGCAAATTTGGGACAATGCTTGGGAACTATAACAGACTTCCGAATGCGAAATTTGGTAATGATATCTTTATAACCAACCGAATTATTCAGGTCACCTGAAACATCCCTATGGGAGCTATATAATATATATATATATATAATATATATATAACCACTATATCAAAAAAAATAAAATAAACTTGTCTACCGTAAGATTCCCCTTTCCTACTTAGGTAGCTTTTGTCTAAAATTCCTAGACGCTCCTCTAGGAATTTTGTACCCTTATCTCTTAAGAGATGCACTACCAACTATGCTTTACATGAGCCATTTAGAGTTTTATGTTCGAATAATAATGACTTGGCACGTATCTTCTCAAGTGAACTTTCTCCATGCAGTTTGATGAGAGCTGTTTTGAATCACCTGGGCTCCAACTAACATCTTCGACCACTCTGCCTGTGGGTAGGGCACAACTCAGGGGCCTCAGGAGAATTAAAAACCCCCAAACGGGTCGGAGTCCGTTTAATTTCTGTACTGCTGATTCAACTTGTTTTAACACTAACCACAATTGGCTGTGGGTAGGGGCATAGCCCTACCCTCGGGCAAATAAAATTCCCCCAACGGGTCAGTGGCAAACTACCTAATATTAATTATATTATATTATATATTATTAATTTTGTGTATAGTTTCTTTTGTATTATCTTTCTTTAATCTATTCAACGGTTTATATTGTATGTTGATTTTTACAAATAAATAAATAATAAAGGATCTAATCTGATAGTTTGGTTGCGCTAGCTCTTACCATCTCTAAGATCTAGGCGTTCAGACAGACGGACGGATGGATATATTGACTTTTCTAGTCACCCTGATCATACTTTAAGTAACTTTGGGGGTCACCGACGTCTCTTTCTATATTTTACATAGATTTTTGGTTTGCACAAACTTAATATACCCTTTGTACCATAAGGTACAGGGTATACAAATTAACTTGTTCTGACTTAAAAATGTTCAACTAGCAGGCAAGTTTGTCTATCTACTATATTCAACACCCTCCCACTTGTAGAGAAGATTTTTTAAAAGCTCTTTAAATTACTTTGTGTCCATTAAGTTTGCTGAGCATTTTGAAGATTTGTATACCACAAATTGGTTCATTATCAACGCTCTAGCAATTTTTAAAAAATTTCCAAAAAATCCAGCTTGTCGCTTTCATTTTACAATTTTTTACTGCCCATCCCGCTGTTATTGAAGGATTTTCCTGTCACGACATCTAATATAGAGGTCTGTAGTTAGTTTAAAAAGATATCGATAGATATCAGAATCAATTCAGCAAGTTAGAAATTGAGGAACTTTAGAACTTTAAAAAATTCGCAGCAAAAACTTAAAACCTCTTTAAAAATAATAATAATAATAAGCTAAAGTCAAGCGCAACTGTGAACACAAGCAACGGAAATTTTCATATAAATACATATATACATACAATGAAAAGTAAATATGTAGTATAAAGTTGCTATTGCAAACAATTGAAAATTGAACGCTTCATTCATGCCGCATACTTTGGCGGTTATGTGTATCTGTTGTTGTGGTTCGAATAGATGATAATTGAATTTATTAGCTCTTTAATGTGCGTAATTTGACGCATTTACAACACAATTAGATGTCCGACATGGTTTTTAGCTAAATACTTAATTTAGTTGGTGCTTGGAAATATCTTTATTATCGTATTATATCTGCTTGGTTGGTTTAATTTTTTGATTTTGTATTCGTTTTTGGTCAATGCAGTAATGATATTGATTATTTTTATTTAATGAGTAAAGTTGGCAAACTTAAAAATATAATTTATGCTGTACAAGAAAAATAATAAAATAAAAGTTTAATTTCTCCCTATTTAAGTTTAAAAGTTAATTTTTAATTGATTAGAGTTTAATATAAAAGAAATTGGAAAATTTGATTTAGTACCAGGGATCGTAACTCTTATAATTTTTGGAACAAAAATGAAATAATTATTATACTGGAGTGCCTCAGAAATCTCTAGAGTTTTGGGGTACGGTTTGAAACCAAATCTTTATTAAAAACCGTAGATGCCATAGATATTTTAGTACATTTAGACACTTATTCAAATATATAAATTCTAAGAGTTATTTAAAAAAGTCAATTTATTATGAGATAAGTCAATAACTTGTGGTATATTTCGCTTTCAATTTCTCATAAATAAATTTGAATATTTATCCTTCCGAACACATGAGCTTGAATAACAACCCTACGAGCCATCAGTTGTCAAGCTGTTAGTAGCATTGTGAATGGCAAAATGTATGTTTTGCCACATTTAATTTTGGATTTTCTTTTAATTTTAATAATTTCCTCTAAAACTCCTTTTTTCCTTTTTCTCAAACTGAAGTCATGTTAGGGAATTAATTTTTTACTTTTGAACTAACTGTCAAATTATTGACAGTCACAAACATCACTGACATACCGAACGTTTCCACCTTACCAGAAAATTGTGCGCAGTACTTACTGTGCACTTAATTCGTCGCACTTCATAATGGCAACATAGTCAAATTAAAAATATAATTTTTTAACTTTAATTTACCACCAAAGACATTTATTAATCTGCAATATTAAATACTCCGAAATGTTAATATTTAGTACCACAACTAGGTGGCAACTCCTTAGCTCGAGACGGTTTTGCACGTTGACACAGAATGAGATTTTGTAAAAATTAAAATCATAAATTAAAATATTAGATTTATTAAGTAAATAAATATACATTTTCTTTTAGTAGAGATTCAAAACCGTCTAGAATCTGTCTGTGGCACCGAGAATTGGAATTGTAGAGAAATTGTTTTCTGACTTTTTGATTTTTTTCATAAAAATTGCATAATAACTCTTATGTTGCAATTTTCAAATAAAAATTGTCATTTAAATATTATTTCGTAATTTTTATTTTTAAAGTCAAAAAATAAGAGATAAGCTTGATTTTTTTGATAAAAATTAAAAACAAAAGTTTATACTTAATCCGGATAGTCCTTTCAAAAATATGATACGCTGTGGCTTGCACTTTCATCCAAAGCAGTTTTTTCACTTTGATTTTTTTCAACCTCATAAATCTTATTTGCGATCCCTGGTTAGTATATTTTTTTTTATGATATTGTAATTTAAATTATCGTTCTACGAGAAACTGTTTGTTCTGCTGTGGATACCATAAAAAATTCAAAGCTTTTGAAGGCTTTTATCAGCAATGCGATGTTATAAAGCCTATCCTAGCAAGAATTTTTGTATAACACTCTTAAAAGCTTGATGTATTTATCAGATACTTTGTCAATTTAAAAATAAATTGTGTTTGTAATCGCTTCTATATCTTTGCACTTTAAGAATCCCGTGTATTTGGTTTAAGTTTCAACAGTTTCACGTATTTTGTAAATTTCAGAGATCGCATCGTCTTTTGCTGCAATCATGCGTTGAAGTTAATCTGAATCAAGCTTTATGAACTTGCAACTCAAGAACAACAAAAGTTGATTATTTCGGCTTATCACTTGAGTGCAATATTTTAGCTTATAATATTTTTAGCCCTATAACATCTGGCGAAGTCGATAAAAGCGTCTGGGACGCTAATTACGGGTCCTTAGTAGAATGGCTTTCACGGTTACATATAAAATAATAAACAATTGAAAAACTACGAAAGGGTGCCTAAAGCCGTCCTAGTTTCGCTCTTTAACCCATTTGGGATATCTCGAGTATATGCCCTGTTCTTTTCTTAATTTTCACACTCATCATCATCATTTACTATATGTATCTCCCACTGGAGCATAGGGCCTTATCCGATTTTGAGGCGTTTTGAAGCATATGTGAGTGTTACAAGTGAAGATGTTCAAATTTTGGAAGTAACTAGTAAAAAACTGATCCTTAAACTGGGCGTTGGTATTCACACCAAAGTAAAAAGCATTTTTCTATATAAAAAATAAGTCTATTAGTATACATACCAAATTTAGTTTGAAGAACAAATTCTGCAGTTAATGCGCATCTCTTGCTAATTTTAGTACACGAGTTCAACATTTGTTTTTAATTAAATTCCAAGCCTTTGTGGCATCGTCCTGCCGCTGCCATTTTGTCTAATTGAGTGCACAGTCAATCAGACGGGAATAATTATTAAAATATTGTCAGTGTGGTGCATTGTGCGTTTGTGTGCAGACAAACCAATGAGGCACACCTGCTGCGTGGCGTGGCATGCCGCCTACACATCGTTAAGGTCATGACACACGTCAGCACGATGCCCCATCGAGAATCAAAATATACATTAAATCTATGTAAATATGTACTGTGTATGTATGTACTGCTGTTTGTGTGTGCGCCATTAATGTGGCGCTTATCAGCTATTTAGGTTGTACTATTTGACTTTTGGCAGCAGCAGTCAAATGTCAATTATAATTGATGACCAGCTGCTACATATAATTCAAAATACTTTAATTTAGGTTAAAAGTTTTAAACAGCAAACTTTCTGCGCTTACTCACACACGCACACACTTAAGCGCGCAAGTAAATTAAATACATACGTAGATACATCATATGTGCAGCTCAGCGTGCACAGCTGTTTTTGTTTTGTTTGCTTTGCGCACTTGTTCGTGCCGCTGCGGCTGTCTGCGTCAGCTGTTGAAAAGCAGCGAGTAACAAAAATTTGTATGGGCAACATTGTTTGAGCTTTCGTCATGCGCATGAAACAGTGTTGCTCTATGTTTTGTTTTTATTGCTAAATGCGTAATTATTTCACACAATTGTGGTTTTTTTGTTTTAATTTATTAAAGTTAATAGCATTAATTAAGCAGTTTTTAAATAGCTGTATATAAATTGAAATGCCTTTAGTGCATATAGTAGCAAATATAAATTACTTGTAGAGCTTTTGGCCAACTAACTTTTGGTATGACATTTGGGCGAGCAAAGTTTCACTTTAGCTTAGAACGCGAGAGCGTAAAGTGACTTACAGCGGCAGTGCGAACGAACGTGTTTTTGGTTTTGTTGCTCACACACGCACACACACACACGCGCGCGCAAACACACACAGATACGAAAAGCATGATTTGGCTTTAAGTGTATTGGTGTGTTGTTGTGGTTGTTGTTGTTGTTGTTGTTGCTGTAGCCGTTTCTATCACATTTGCGCGTATGTGTATAATTTGTGCTTTTCTGTTAATAAAAGATAAATAAATGAATAATTGAATTACAAAAAAAGCCAAAAAAAAAAATTAAATATATATTTAATGCCGCGTGTGTTGAGCCAAAAAAAAAGAAGATGTTTAATGCATATATGTTAATTACATAAAGTAATTGTGTGTGTACGCGAAACGCTATCAACAAAGATTTTCGTGTGCTAAGAATCAAACCATAATACGTAAAAACAAGATTCTTCTTCAAACGCCATTTGCGTTTTGCCACTTGTCTGGTCTACTGTTTTTTTTTTTTTTTTTTGCCTTCCTGCTGTTGTTTTATGCTTCTGCTGTATTTTTTGTTTATTAGTCATGCATGCCAAAAAAAAAATAAGCTAAAAAAATATTGTTCCACTTTGGTGCAAATAGCGTGCTCTGCAGCAGTGCAAAAACCTTAAATTTGTTAGTAGCCTGTTCTGCATACAATACGTAAAAAGTTTTAGTGGCGGCATATTTGTGGCTTACGTACGTATACGTAATATATAGTATATATGTACATACTTATATACATCAAGAAAGAAATAACACAAATTGTTGTGAAACCTGTTTCATTGCGTTGTCGCGCCGCCAAAGTGCAGAGCAGTAGGGCAAAAAGGCAGTTAAAGCCAAACGCAAAGATACATACGCATAATATATACCAACACATACCAAAAGTCAAACATTTAAAAGAGCGAAATTCGCAAATACGTCGTTTTGCGAGCAAAAAAAAATAATATAGTTTAAAGCGTAGAACCAGTTCAGTGCATTTAATAATTTATTTTTACTCTATATCCTAGTGTTATAAACGGAAATTAATTAGTAAACGCAAAAATTTTGATGCTGGCGTAAACAACAAATTTGTTGTTAATCAAATTTACAGCAACAAGCAAAATACAAAAAGTTTATAAGCATATAAGAAAATAAAAAAAACAAATAAATATACAAAAAAAAAAAGGAAAACAAAAATGGCTGAATCAACAACGGCATCGCCAACAGCTACAAGTGAAGATGGTCAAATTCATGGCTATAATAGTGATGTAAGTTCTCTACGCGCTCTCTTCACAATAAATATATAACTAAGCCGCTAATTACGCTCTATAGGCAGACATAGTATATATAATCAGCAAATACATGCCGCTTTTGATGTATGTACGTTCGTTCTCTCAAGATCTAATTCCGCGCAACAATTGTCGTCATTGTTCTTAGCTTTTGCTTTTTAAGCTTATTTTCTTTAATATTGCCCACATGGGCTGTGGGTACACATTGTTGTTGCATTTATATGTGTATATTTATAAATTCTTTTAAATTCCTTAATATTTAAAAATAATTTGAAAATGTGCCTAGTCAATACATTGCTATCTGTGTGCTTTTTGTGCAAAATATAATTCCTTATGGTACAAAACTGGCTAAAACCAGTTTTTTTTAATTCGGTGCTACTTGCAGGTTTGATAAGGCAAGAAGATAAAACTAAAACCCATAAAGCCAACTTATAAGATTTTCAATGTTTTTTTTTCTATCAATGGTCAATTATATTGGGGGAAGAACTTTCCACTACAAAAAATAAGTTTTTGTAATGTTGTCAACAAAGCTAGATTAACAGTCAGTGACTTTTGTATTTGTCATAAGTTTTTTATTATTTAAGGTAGTTGTTTTTTTTTAAGCTTACATTTTAACTCGAATTTTCGCTAAAATACTTTCACAAACACTATAATTTTTTATAGTGGTTTTTTACGGATGTATTCAGCTGATTTTATGAAAAATTTTATAAAATGTTTTAAAGAAAAAAATAAAATGTTATCTATTAAATGTTGCTGCATTAGATACTAAATTGTGTATATACATCAGTGGTGGGCAAAAGCGCACGAGAGAGCAAGAACCGCAATCAAGCAAAAACGAGAGAGAGATTTCACACACCTGGATCGTGCATGAGCCGACTGCGCTGCGGCAGATTTTGGTGCCCTATCCTCGCGAGTTATGTAAATTGAGAGACTGCCCACCACTGATATACATTATTAACCTCACGAATTCATTCTTTGCTATAAAAACATGCTTGACAATTTTAACTGATTTTTTTAATAGTAGAAATAAAAATTTCATTTATAAATTATCGTTTCTTTTATTTAGCTTTGTTTTAGAGATGCCATCAATATTTAGATAAATATTCGAGCTTCGGCAGAATACCAAATAATAAAAAAAAAACCCCCTTCTCATCAAAAACTCTTATTTAAATGTGTTTAAATGTTTTTAATTATTTACAGTCAAGTTTTTATGATATACAATGAAATCTTGAGTCTTTCCGGTCATTGCTCAATGTTCGTTCCAGCAGTAGTTTATGTATTATTTATTAGTAGTATTTTGTTGTTTTTTATGAGTATTTCTCAAAGTTTTTAAAAACAGGTTAATAAAGTACTCATATCAGCGTTTCTTTATTTAACTAGGGGTACTACCCCCAGGAAACCGTTGCAGTCAACACTGCTGTACTGCACCCTGTAGTTTTATTAATTTCTTTAATGCAAAAGATTTTTGGGTGCGAACCCTCCCAAAAGTGAAGTTCAAAGGGAATAACCAAATAACCACCCTATGACCAAATCCGAGATCCTCGCCTGATTCTACATATATTATTTGATGACTGCAGTTTCAAACATATCTAAATACTTGTTGTTCTTTTTTGCCCATAACTTCCGAAGTTCCCAATCGATTTCAATTAAATAGGCACCGATACGTTTTTAAAAAAGGAAGGTCTGTGCCGAGTTTCAATGCGGGAGTAAACCTCGAAAATCTATTGATGGAAAGTGGACCAATATCAAAAAACTGAATGCAAATGAAGAACTAGATCATTAGGTACACCTTGCAGCCATATTGCATGTACCTAGTTCTTCTACTTTTTTTTCTCTTCGAAAAGCAGGCACTACGGGCAGACGAACATTGCTTAATCGATTTTTTTTTGTTCCACTGATCTTATTAGGCTGTGATGATAATGGTTGTGGGGTCTTAATCATCTTAATCTTTTAGGACTAACTTGATATATACTTTGTAGATTCAGCTCAGGGTATAAAGACATTGTATAAGAATGCAACAAACGCTAGTTTTAATAAAAAATTTAAACTTTGGGTGTCGGTTTATTGAACAAAGATGTCACAGACGCAGCTGCAAACTATAAATATACTAGACATTTCACTATCATTGGCTAAGTTGAAAGCTGCTTCAATAAAAGATTGTTTTTGCCATTCGCCAAGCGACTACATACAAACTGTATTGATTGCTTTTTGTTTCTTATAAATTGTTATTTTGGAAAATTAATTGGGATTATCAACATTAATCCAATGTTAGCAAGCATATCTATAAAAACTTCCACTATCAGCCGTGCTCCGGAATCCGAATCCGAGTCCGAATAGTTGCGACATTTTCAACACTCCAATATTTATGGTATTTTTTAAGCTATATTGTGATATGAAAAGCGACCAAATAAGTAAACAAAGTAACTTTTAATGAATTTCACTGACTTAAACAAGTGTGTCTTGTGTATTTTGTTTACTAAATTTACTAAATAAAGCAGGTATTACTTTTAAGTGGCTGAGTTAAATTAAAAATGTAAATAAAATATGAGAAGAAGCACAGACTCAAAAACTCAACTGATGAACTAACAAAAAGGGCGTTCACGATTCAGCTAGTTGAGTTTTTGCGCAACTTCTTAGCTTCTCAACTCAATAGCAACCTTGAATACCTAATGCTTTAAAATTTGACGGTTTTAGGCAAAAATTTAAACAAATGAATTATTTAAAACTTTTGGTTGTTGTTTCTGCAAATATTTATCGTTGTAACTCAACGAGGATATAATCATCATATCCTAAGCACTTTGACCACTCAGCATAGAATTTAAAATGCGCTAGAGGCTTGGTTCAGTTTATTTTTTCTTAAATAAATTATTTATAAAGGTATATTTTTTTGAGATAACCTTCAAGTAGTTTTCATCACAGTTCCATTTATATGACCTTGCCGCATTTGGCATATATATGCTGAATATTTCTTTTCGCACGGCATTCAACTGGGAACTAGTTTTTTACAAATATTTACACAAGCAGTTAAGTAAATATTATTTTATTTTACTGTGAGTGCGCTTTGCTTTGCTTTATCAATGAATTTAAGTCAAAATTATGGTTTTTAATTTAAAATTAAATTTTTTTTACGTTTGCAAGCGCAAAGTTTTAATATGGAAATAGTAAGTTTTAGAAATTGCTGCATTGCAGAAATTTTTGTTGAGTTTTTTTAAACACGTAAATTAACTTGTATGATTGCACACTTTAGTTTTATTAGCTTTATAAACGCAAATTTGTTTGTTTATAAAATAGTTTGCATTCCGCAATTGGAAACACGTTCAAATTGATCGAGGTGCAACCATGTCAACAACAATTAAGTAAAACATTCTAAATATAGTATTGGGTTATAATTTTATGTAGTATATAAGGATAACGTATACAAAAGCCCTCGGCACTTTCATCTATCTCAATGGCAATCCATCGAGGCATACAAAATAGCTCAATGTCAACTCAATATGATTCCTGTCATAAGTACATATGTACTATATGACCAGCGGCAATTTGTGTAATGAATTTACAGAGCGTAACCTTTGTACCATTTACCTAAAGCCAAGTACAAACGGACAGACTAGCATAGTAACACATAATGGCAAATGAGCCCCAACAAATCAATTAAGTTAATGGTTAAAATGACGCTATAAGCCGGAGGGGTTTTGAGCCTTTAAATGAGACAGCCGCAGTCAAATGCTAATAACTTACAGCGATGACATACAAATTATACTAATTAAACTTTAGAACTTTTTCTTTTTGTAGTTATCATTATCATAGAAAGCTGAAAATAAATTTTGCTTCCGTTTTGTTTTGTATGAAGAGTATCAAAGTTTATAAACTTCATTGTATTTGATCAGCTAAAAGTTAGTTTTCTTATCAGCTAATTGTTCAGAAGCTTATTCATTCGGTAAAAAATAACTATTATGAGTAGTATACCTGTTTGTTATTTTAAAACTATTTTATAACTATAGTATACAACAATTTTGCAAAGTTTTGATTGTGGTAATAGTAGTATTTGCCTCAAAGAAAGCTGCAGAATTTCAACAATAGTTTTTTGTTCCAAAATTCACAAACGTACAACAACTGCAAATTAATTACGGCCGTCATGAGCTGTAACGTTGGATTCTGTTTTTTTTTTTTGTTTTCAAATGCCATCTAGTGTACATTGGTGGCGCCATCTTACGTAAAGCATCAGTAAAATCATAGGACAACACTGTTTTGTTTGTTTATATGCGTACGTAAAAACGAATCCAAATAAAATGGTTCGGTTTGGTTTTTTCCGTAGCACGGCTGATTAACATTTTATCTTCACAAATCTTACAACTTTATATTGTTATTGAAAAACATGACGCTATTTTATTTTTTTGGGCTTGTCACTTATTATGAGCGTCCTATATAGTGAACATAGTTAACCGTGTTTAAATTTCTCTTCTTTTTTTTTTTTAACATGTGTAATTTTTTTAAATTCCGTTGATTATACCAGAAATATATCTAACTTTTTTTACAAGAAGCTAGGTGGGTACCTAAAATACCTTCGAATTCGTTCCTGATTATGCAAAGTCGTAATTGATATCGAGAGATCAATGTAAATGTAATATCGACTTGATACATTTAAAAGTTTCCGATTTTTCTAAACAAAAATTATTAAAAATAATTTTTTTTTGAAGCATATTCTAGGCAAAGTGGTTTACATTTGGTAAATTGTGGCTAGAACTCCCAAATATTCCAAGCGATTTTAATTAATTTAATCCACGGATAATTAAAAGGGGCAGGTATTAATTTATTATTTAGTAAGGTTTCCGAGTCAACAGTATCTATTACGGTCGACTGGGCATTTTAGTGACAAGTTTTATAAATAAATAATTTTTTTTTTTTACTTTATGGTAAAGGAAGTGTAAAAAAAAACGACGTGGCTTTATTGACTCGGCTGTTCAAGAGTGTACATATTTGATAGGCTGTATCACGCCTCCCTCTGCTTCTCTAATAAATTTATGCGACTTATTATACTTTTCTGTCTCTGTCTTCGTTACAAAGTATAAAAATATAAAATCATAAAACCATATGACGTCATTGATTTATTATCTCGTAATAGATATAAAAATAAATTATCAATAAAATGCATTGGAAGTTAATTTGCGCATAATATAAATACATATGAGCGAAAATAAATGAAGCTGATAACTTTTTAATATCGATTGCTTCGTTTTTGCAGATTTTTTACATATTTGATAGAAGTACTAGCCAATATTAAAATTGTTATTTTTTTTGTTTTTGCGAAATTCCGATTATTTAACGTGTTATCGATAACTAAACATTTAGCCATATTAATACTTCTTTGCAATGAAAGATACAGGGGCTGTACCCATACTACATGACCCAATTTTTGTACTTTTTTTGACGGTAGACATTTACCTAGAAAATATTGGCTATTTTTAAAACCAATAAGCAAAAAAAAAAGGTTGACATTTCCCCCTTCAGTGACCAAGCGTGGTATTTTCAAGAACCCCCCAAAAACGCATAAAAGCGAAATGTACATTTAAAATAAATTTTAACAATTTGAATAAAAGTTATAAAAATTTATAAATAAAAATAATTTAATAAATTACTCTTTTAAATTTTTTTTTTAATTTTAAAAGTGATATGCCGTTTGTTTTTATTTTTAAAATTTGAAAAATAAAACAAAAAATGAAAATAGATTTTTTTTTTTTAATTCTTAAATTTGAAAGTGATGTGCTGTTTTTTCAAAAACAAAAACATTAACATAACTTCTCGGAATAAAAAAAAAAATAATAATTGTATTGAGAGGAGCACAAAATGTAAGCATTCACTTAATTTAAATAAAAAAATTGAAAAAAAAATTTTGATATTTTTAAATTAAATTTTTTTTTAAAAATCCATTTTTGAATGCAAACATTTTTTTTAATGTAAATTTTTATCTTCATTGTTAAAATATCTTAATTCGTTTACAATATATGCCCTGTGAAAGAAGAGTTTACCTAAATATTTAGTTATCGATAACTCGATAAATAATCGGAATTTTTCACAAAAAATTTACGAGATTAATGTAAGCGACTATGCCTATCAGATATTTAAATATCATTAAAATCGAAGAGACTGATTTAAAAAGTGATCCGCTTTACTTATTTTCGCCCTTATATGTGTTAGCGTATTATATAATATAATAAATAACTTATTAAATGCAATTTATTATCAAAACGAAAACATTCGGTCTAAATTTTCCACAGTATAAATGTTATATCAAGCACTAATTAAATCTGGTTAAGAGAGTTACGGCTGGCGCCTGTGAACCGCGCAGGCTTTTGAAGTCCGTCAAAGGTGCGTCTACTATTTATGCCATCCAAACGTGGGCACGGTCTTCTCATACGTCGTCTATCTTCCAAAGGCGTAATATGAGCGAGCTGTGTCGTTGATCGAACAAACATCTTACGGGCAATATTCTCTTGAAAACTCCAAGCGTATCTTTTTCAGAAGAATGTCTTGTAGAAGATGAGTCTCTTGTAGATTCTTATTTCCTCACCATGCTGAAATCCTTGACAACAACAAAAACAAACAAAAATATCGTATTTAAACGCAATTTGGCAGTTAAATGTCACATGACGTATGGAAAATGTTAAACGTTAATGTTTCCGTTTGTTAAGCTATTTTCGTATTGATAAGAGTTAACGCAGCGTACCGATAATCGTATTGTGATTGGGGCTGATTTGATTATAGATAACATTAACAGTTCATTAGGCCACAAAAAGAAAAGAAAGTAAAAAAAAACTAAACTAATGCAATAGAACGTTTTCGACAGCATGGTGTTTAAGCTGGCACAGATTAAGGGTCTAAAAATCAATTAAATGTCAACTATAGGACTTTAGTGTCAATCAGTAACAGCAAACAATAGAAAGGCGACAAAGAAAATACCTTTAGAACCCAAAATTTTTTTTACTGACTGAGCAAAACACGTGATTCTAGCCTATTATTTGTTATTTCTGTAAAATGTATTGGTTGTGGTCATAAGGTTATTAAGAGGGCTACAGTTTGTCGACGGGAATGGCCCATAATTAAAAATAACGTGCCGGTTTTACACACACAAGCAGTCATGTATATGCATATTTGGACGGGTTTTAAAGGTATACGAGGGCTGCTATTTATAATTCTAATAGTTTAAGCACGTTAATATGACATTGGAAATTCTTAATGGTTGTTACTTTTTTGCCTGCGAATCAATTTTTGAAGCACATTTGCCACTACTTTCTGAAATGAGACTTTTACGAACCTGAACAGCTGTAAGAAGGCTGACCGATTAATACAATTTGTTCAGTAGCTCAAAAATTCTTTTGTTTAAGCCGATGTGTGAGAGCTGCCATTGTCGTGATGAAAGACAATTCGTTTTTGGGGAATGGATTTCCTCAATTCTCTGAAAACTTGTGACAAAACAAATGATTGTATACCATTCAGAACGTTCTCACTTATAAAAGTTGACACGTTACCAATTTTTGCTAAAAAGCAGCCCATCCTATCCCTTAAAGTACATTGACACGAAAAAATGTAATTAGTCATATGGTATTTTGTTTCGGGCTCATATGCATAGATTTATCATTCGAATTAGCTCGGTTGTACTTAACAATCATTTCCTTGCAGCAATCCCAATTCCAATTTTTTGGGCTAATTGTCAATATAAATCTTCTTTAGCTTTAGATCAGTGGACGGCACGAAATAAGGTCACATTTTAGGCTGCGTTTGTGTGAGTGGCGCAGTGACGTCACAACGCTTCGAGACAGGCATTGGCATTGCAGCCTTGGGTCTGTTGCTGCGCACACAAGTGCATGTGACATGTACGTGTGCCGACGCCATTAATCCCTTTATACGTGAGAAAGGGGCATGCCGCTTTAGGTGTTCATACATTATTTGGTTATCCTCACTAATGTCCAAAGATCTGTCACTTGATAAATTTTTCTATATCATTTCTCGAACAGTAACACATAAAGAGTTTTGAGACGAGCTTTACGGGTAATTCGTTCTGCAGCGAATGAGGGTTACTACTAAAAGCTTTGTTCCAGTATTTTAAAGTGAGAGGATTGAAGCATTTCTTGTTGATCCTTATCGAAAATCGTGATGGTGATCATGTAAATTCCAAGTTTATGAATTTTTAAAGTAACTTTTTTTACTTGGTTATGAAAAAACACGGTCTAAAAAAACATTTTTTTACACAATTTCAGTTTTTTCTGGAACGTATCTACCTTGTAAAAACAGAATTAGGTGTTTAAACAATATAAAAAGCGTTTGTAGTAGTTGGCTAGTTAGGCTAGAATATACGGGGCAGTCCCAGAATTAGCTGACATTAAAAACAAAGCACAAAAATTTTAGATTTTTGTTTTTTATTTCTCACTTCCTATCGATGTTTAATAGTTTTAATATCCTTCATCTCTTCATTGTTCCCAAATCTTTTACCACCGGGCCGTTTTTTAGGTTTGAGAAAAGAACATAATCTGAGGGGGGGCGCCTATTCACAATTTTTTCATTTTGAAGATAATCAATGAATATTTTACCATGAGGGTTCAACAAAACTTGAACCATGGTGTGAAGTGATTGACCTATGTATGTTTCATCCATTGCTACAAATCGACGCAAAAACTCAGCCTTATTTTTATGAAACATCACCACGATGCTACTTTTGTTCCATCGCAACTTTTTCATCTCAAATGGCTCCGTCAATATGTGATGTACAACAATTTTTGAAATGCCTATAAATGCAGCTAGATCACGAACTTTTAGTCAGTTAAACGAAGGTTTTAATATTGGATGGACTAAGGTCTTTTAAAAGAGTGTTGGCAAATTCAGTGAGAGCGTTCTCTAGTCAGTTGATTAGTGTCCTTATTGGGCTCCTAGTTGGAGCAAAGATTTCGAAATACGGTACTTCCCATTTTTATACCCTGTGCCTTATGGTACAAAGGGTAAGCCGAAAATGTTTGTAACATACAGAATGAGACGTCGGAGACCCCCAAAAGTTGCCAAAAGTATGATCAGGGTGATCGTAATCTTTCAGATTATTTTGCCTTATTGTGTCACGGGAGACAAGTTTATTTTATTTTTTGATATCGGGGTTATATTATATAGCTCCTATAGGGTTGTTTAAAGGGACCTCGAAAAAATCAAAAGTTTTTCATGGATAATTCGTTTGTTTATAAAGATATCGTTACCAAATTTCGCTTTCGGAAGATTTTTAGAGCTCCCCAGCACTGTAACAAATCGGTTGAGTACATAATGTTGCCCCCATAGGACTGATCGATCAAAAAAAACGTTTTCGGCAATCAACATATTTTGGAGCTCTTAAGCAATATACCGGATTTGATTGCAATGTGATGGAACAGGGTATCCAAAGTCGTCCGCGGCCAACTTTACCGTACGCCATCTTTAATTATTTTTTTTTACGAACATTTACCAACACTAGTATTAGTCGGCTAATTCTGGGTCGGCCCTGGTAAAGAGATACATGTTATATGCATTATTGCACAATTTATCGTATTTTTCACACACACACGTACACACAGATGATGGGAAAAACCACAGACAGTTTTAAATAGTGCGGCAAACAAAACAAAATAAAAAAAATCAATAGCAGGAAAATAGGAAAATGTGCCATAAGTTGTATACGACTAGAACACAAAACATTTGCCAAGCTCCACAAACCATGTAAAAAATAACACATGCAAATCTAGACACGCCTCCTTATGGGTCAACCCACAATTAGCCAGGGTCACGCAGTTGGGTCATGAAATTTTATATGAAAACACTCTAGGTTAAGCCATGTTGACTAGGCTTGGGGCTAACATCCTGCTGTTTAGTGGTTTCCAGTTAATAAACTATGCTTGTAAATTCAATATTTAATGAAACGCTTGTCATTGGAAGGAAACGTGTCACTTTGTGGTCTGACTAAGCTGCCTTTTAGTGTTTAGGACACGTTTTCGTTTTCCCGAAGTACAAATGAACCTTACTATAAGCCAATACCACGGAAAATCGAAGCAAATTTCTTGAAAACTTTTTAGCCTTCTTTAATACTTGAGCATGCAAGTTGGTGAGAAACTTTTCTAATGGCCAAATGTTGCAACAAGTTGTGGTCTTTGTGGCCTTGTTAACTTGTATAAAAAATGCGCGCGGGGCGCGTTTAAGTTTCAACATGACTTTGACTTTGACTCAAGTCAAAACTTTACGTTAGCTATGAACTCGAACATGAGAGGAATGCGTTGAAGTAATCTATAATATATCCTTTTCTATGATGTGCAGTGGGAAAAAAAACAAGGACACTTAAATTCTTTAAACAAAAAGTTCTTAATGGGAAAAGTAAAAACTTGCTTTATATGATAAACGAAAGGAGATCTTAATTTTTTTGTTTTTTTTTTTGTAGAAAAAGTTTTCACTGACTGAATCAAGATTATCGCTAATATTTGGAACTACTATGCCAGAATAGTTTGTAAAACAGCATACTAACTCGGGTACAAAAAAATCGATTAATTTTTTATAAGGCCCAATTATATGAGGTGACAAGAAATCTTGAAAGATTTTGGTTACGGTTTGAAACCGAATCTCTAGTAAAAACCGTAGGTGCCACAGAAATCGCTGAGATTTTATTTTTTGGACATTTGTTTCAGTTGTTTTCAAATGTTTACGCTTCAATGAGAATAACAACAAATAGTTGCTACTGTTCTTTTTTTTTTAGTACATTTAGACACTTATTGTTATAAATTATACGATTTTCAAGAGTGCTTTAAGAAAGCTTTTTTTTCAGACGCCCCCGTCTGTGGCAACGAGAATTGGAATTGTAGAGAAATTTAGGATACATTGTGTTCTGTGGCACACTTGTATTTATTTATTTTTTCATAAATCCTTATAGAAATAGATTTTGGACAAAAACTTTTTATTTAAAGTGGATTATAGCGCCTACCTGGAGATATGGTAATCAGATTTGGGGTACCGCTGCTAAGTCAAACCGCTATAAGTTCGAAAACAAACAGGATGAGGTTCTCCGATTTATTTCTGGATGTGAATGTTCTGTCAGCAATTTGACTTTGTATCGTGACTTTAATCTGTGCTTAATCTTTTTTTTTCAGTAGGTATAGGGTGGGACATCTGTTGATTTGTTTGTTAATTGCATTTTGTTCATATATTTTCCAACAAAATTAGGCAAATGTATATACCAAATGCAAGTTTTAAAGTAATGATAATTTATATATGAAAAAAATATCACCCAAATGGCCGCCGCGGCTGGCTCTACAGGCCCGTCTGCGAACATTGTAATTTTCGATAACTTTTTTTTTTGACGAAAACTCATCTGGCGGTTCTTGAACGAATTGGCGACACTGATAATGGTCCGTGGGCTTCAATTGTTGCGTCATTTGAATTTTGTAAGCGCATAAATGCAGATCCACATGCAAAACTCGACGCAAAGTTGCCCTAGCAAGGTGTAATTCTTGCGAACAATGTCACATCGATGTTCCCGGCGACTAATCTACACTGACTTCAACTGTTTTTTTTTTTTTTTTTCACAGAACGTCCATTTTTATGGTACGCGGTTGTTAAACGATCCATGACTAAAATTGAGTAGTTTTGAACTAGTCACATGTCGATAGCATCCACTTTGTACGGGTTTGTGCCGTATTACGAGTGTTTAACAACCAAACCAACAAATGGCCCACCCTATATAATGATAGTCTGATTGATGAGCACGAAGACTTATAGGGACGGGCCCAGTAATAAAACTGAAGAGGAGACGCTTCAACAATCTCTTGCTAACATCTCATCAAAGACTGCCTAATTAGGAATACTCATGTAATCGATGATACCACACTTTCGTGGCCTTGGTGAATTCTTTAAAAAGCTACAAATTATGTTAAAGTTGCACTCGGGCTTGCAAAAATTTTCCACCTAAATAAAAATATGTTTACAACAAAAGATAAAGAGTGTCTGATTCGAAAATATTATAGTTACTTTGATTACGTGGGTTTCAAAAACACGCGCATTGCAAGCTAACAAATTCAATATTTTATTTTTTTATAGAATACAATTATCGCAAAAAGAATTACCCTAAAAAACACTTTAGCCATTTAAGATAAAGTTTTGTACGCTATTTCATGTCCATTAACTTGCACAGTGTCACGCATAGTACAAAAACTGCACACTTCTTATTTTGTTATTCCCCTAACGTGTTAAGCTTTAAAATGCAAAGTTCTTTATTCATTATGTACTTTTTGAAAAATTGTCCTGTAAATCCCCTTTGATTATTAAGAGTCATTTTTTCTACGCTCATGTCCACTAATTTGCACAGTGCAACCCTTGGTCGGCATATTCCCCAATTACTAGCCCCATTTGTCAGGCCAGCGCATGTTATAAAATTGCAGAGTAACAGACAATTAAATGCAAGCCTATTTATTTGTTATCAAATATCTTAAAAGCCACATTTCTTCATAAAAAGTTATATTAATAATTTTTCACTTCTAACTTAGTACCTAGCAATTTTAATTAGTTTGCACAGTGGCTTAAAACCTTGACCAAAGTCAAGAACTCAAAATTGCCTTAAAACACGGCACTCAAACATGCATTACGTTCTCTCGTCTTGGAAAAAAATAAATAAACATAAAAAGAAGAATGCATAAATTAGCTCGACTAGTATAATACATACTACAAAACGACCAAACAGTGGCACACGCGGCGTATGCGTAATCAGCAACATTAAGCATACGCCGCGTATGGTTGTCGCTGCGGTTTATTTACTTACAATTTTGCCAAGCCAACGCCTTTGGAATAGAGCTCTTTCTTTTGTAGAGCACCATAGCAAGACCCGACGCGCCTCTTTAAACAGCGTAAGTGTTGCCTAGCCGGCAGGTGGCGCCTTTGTATGCATATTTAGTTGTTGGTTGACATTGAATTTGTCTTTTCAGCGTGTTTTCTCTAGTTGGATTTGTGTACGCTTATACGCTGCAGCCATAGGGTCAAGGGTTAGATGTGTGCAAGGAATAGATTTGTCCAGCAGGCAGAACTAGGCCTGGTGCACAACAAATTCGTTATACCAAAATGTTGAGCGTCACCTGGGGTAGCAATAGAGTCATGTCCTTCGGGCGTCCAGAGACGCCAGAATTTATGCTCAGATGCGCATTATCCGTACACAGATGAAGTAGTAGAATGCCTCAGTTTAAATCCTTGTTGCTTAAAATGGTATGCCGTAAAAATTATGAATGCTTCCATTAAAGACCCTCTCCCCTAAGATTATCCTCGTAGTTTCATTAATGAACTAGCCAGAGTCACGAAATTTTGTATGTAGACTGACTCATGTGAGTCTATCTACAACGAAACGTTGGGCTTTTTATAAACCTTTCCGCTACCCCCGTAAGATATTTCCCTTTAATATGCCTAAAATCCTTATGCAACAACATTTGGCGCAAATACTTATTTTTTTTTTTAAAGTGGGTGCAGGGTATCTCTCTGTCGGTTGCAGATCCCACTGATTCACATTCTTTTGTATGCTAAGTATTTTGACGTTGTAATTATTTGGTATGTTTTCGCAACGATGCGTGTACAAGTGGCTCATTTGTGGTTGCCAACATTTTCCATTCTAAGCCAAATCAGTCAGTCAGCTGGCCACCTGCGGCTGGCGACTTTTGTATCCGTTATTGCGACCAAAATAAAAGCCAGAATTTAATGCCAATTTGCTTATTTGTTGTTTTTTTCTTGTTTCTCATTGCAGAATGATACCGGAGACTCGTGTCACTTGCGCATTGTTGTGATGGGTGGCAAATCTTTAGCCAAAAAAGATATATTTGGTGCCAGGTGAGTTGAATATATGCTAAGCATTTAATGCAATACAAGAGCCAAATAAATTTTGCATTAGAAAATTTTAAATTATTTGAGAAGAGAATCTATTCATGCAGGAGTGGGTTTATGTCTATAATTTGTTTGAGGCAATGTAGAGCATATGTATAGACTTTCTCACACTTTGAGCCCCCTATGACGGAACTACTGTGCCTGATTAGCTTAAGTCGTATTGTTTGTTTGCCAAATTTTTGTTTGTTAGCCTATAGAGTTCCGTGTTCCTATCCAATAGTATGGTTTACCTTACGTGCATCGAAATTGATAGCATATACCAAAAAAAAAAGACTGTCAGATTCAGAGATCAGATAATGCTTTCGTAATGTTTTTAGGCTTGCTGAAGATTAAATAAAGACCAGCACGTCAGGGTTCTGATATAACTTAAAAAAAAAAAAACTATAAAACTAGATATTTTGGTGGTTATCTTAGAACCCTGATGTTCAGGTGTTACTTTTTAGATGTCGGATTCGTATGCAGCGAACATAAAAAAAACATCGTTGGACCTCAGGACTTGAAAGAGATTCTATTTTGGTGTATTTTGAGGATATGTAAGAACACAGCTACACAAATAAAAAATCGATGTTTAGAGGCCAGATCATATCCTCTCTTGATTTTGGTGTTCTAAATCGGACTACGAGTTCCAAAACCACTCAATACTTTAGGCTTATCCTTAAAAACTTCATAAAATATGGTATTAGGTGTACAACTTTGTTTCCGTCGTTTTTTCCCAATGTTTGCTTTATTGTAAAAAAATGGTAATATATTTATTATTAAAAGTAATGCCCGTAGTTAGCGACAACTTTTACCCATCTTTCTGGTAGTTATAGGGCACCATCTCGCAAAAACGATGAATCTTTTGAGGCGATCCACAAATAACTCGATTTTTTGACTTCTTCATAAGAGTAGGATTTCTGGTCAGCTAGACTGTGTCCTATGTTTTGAAACCCATGGTAATCCGAAGCAGCAATATCTGGAGAGTAAGGCGGATGAGGTATGTCTTGACCGGTCTGGCGACATGTGTCCGAGCATTGTCATGCTGGAGGATGGCTTTGTCGTGTCTCTCTCGGTACTATGGCAGTTTTTCCTTCAATGCATCAATTGCTTTCGATACCGATCTCCTTTGATGGTTTCACCCGATTTCAGAAACTAGTATACTACACCGAGCAGGTCCCACCAAATACAGAGAATAACCTTAGAGTCGTGATTATTAGGTCTGGCCGTCGACGTGGAGTCATATCCAGGCCTTCCCCATGTTTTTTTGCGCTTGGGATTATCGTAGTGGACCCATTTTTCGTCGCCGATCACAATTCTATACAAAAACCCCATCCGATTGTGTGTTTGAAGCAGCTGTTCAAAAGTGAAGAAACGCCGCTAAACATCTCTCTGCTTTAACTCGTACGGATACCAATTTCCTTGTTTCTGAATCATATCGATGGCTTTAAGGCGTTTCCAAATCGCTTGTTGAATAACTCCCAATGATATTGCCATTTCTTTTTGCGTTTGGCACGAGTCTTCATTAAGCAATTCCTCCAATTCTGAGACTTCAAAAACTCTCTCTGGCCTACCGCTGTCCCTTACATCAAACTCACCTGTTTTGAAGCCCAGAAATCACTCGCACATTTTCTTTCACTAAGAGCAATCTCACGATAGGTATTTTTGAGTATTCGATGAGCATTAACAGCAGTTTTCTTTAAATTGTAGCAGAAAATCTAAACTTCCCGCAAATGAATAGAATTGGGCTCGAACAGTAGCAGCTTCGATCAGGGATAAATTTTTAATGAAAGTACAAGTTCGTTTATTTGGTTATGTCGTTATGTTGGCAGATGACTAAGCTTACTTTGAACCAATTTGATCTATGTATTTGTACCAGCACAGTAGTCCACAGAAAAACGGCGGAAGCAAAGTTGTACACCTAATATTTTAGAGGCTATATCAGAAATCTGACCATATGGGGAGTGTTTTTTTTTTTTTTACCTCGTCTTTTTTGATCTCGGTTATTATGTAACCTCAGCGACCCTACAAACATAAAAAAAAAAATATTGCTGGTCAAGCGGTCTTGAAAAAAAAACTTTGAGACGTTTTTTGAGGTTTTGATGGAATCTAGACCCTTTAGGCTAATTCTTTAAGCGGATTCGTGTTCAGCGCCTTGAAATACATAAGGAAACATAAGCGTCGTCCTCAGATCACGACGCTTTTTATACTCGTGTCCGTCTGTTTGTCTGTATGACGTCTAGATCTCAGAGATGGTAAGAGCTAGAGCAACCAAAAAGATATCTTAACTAAATTTGGTTTTTGGAAGTTTTTTACAGTTCTACCCTAGGATCGGTCAAAAAAAAATTTTCAGGCATAATTCGATATACCGAATTTGTTTGCAATATAATGGTACAGGGAATCTCTAAATCATCCGCGCCCGACCCTAATGGAAGAAAGGCTTTCAGTCAGTTTGACTATAGGAATCAGAGTCTGGAGCAATTTGTTGAATATAATACGATGCGTTGCATGTTCCTTTTTACTAGATGTTTTTTGTCGTTAACTTGTATGATAATTTAATGTAAGCGGAGAGGTTGATTGTGTGCAGAGCAGCTATCACTTCCAGTGTGCTGCAGAAGACGGTTGTAGGCCTTAGTAAAGTTGAGACACAACAGGTGTGGCGTTGACCCCAAGCCATTTTTAGGCCAAATGTTTCAAAACTTGTAAAAAAAAACCCAATTAAAATTTTGAAAATCAAATGCAATAAAGAAATTGAGCTATCAAAGGAGTAGCATATAATATTGCAACACCATCTCTTTATATAAAATTTGGTTAAAGCATATACTAAAAGCCCTCATTAAATTTGCTTGTCTTTGCAGTGATCCTTATGTCAGAATCGATTTGAATACAATCATGGGTGATATTAATATTGACTCGGTTTTAACTAAAACCAAAAAGAAGGTAACTATGGCAAGCAACAAATGTTTATATTGTTTCATTATCTAATCATTTTTATAAATATTAAATAAAAACATATCTTTGGCATTTACAGACACTAAATCCATCCTGGAATGAAGAGTTTATATTTAGAGTAAGTAACAAATATAGTATATTTAAAAATAATAGATAAACAAATAATTTGTTATGTTTGTTTTAGGTAAAACCTTCAGAGCATAAATTGGTGTTTCAAGTATTTGACGAGAATCGTTTGACACGCGATGACTTTTTGGGCATGGTAGAGCTAACCCTGGTTAATCTGCCCACCGAACAAGAGGGTCGTACAATTGGATCCCAAAGTTATACGCTGCGTCCGCGCAGGTCAGTAGGGTATGTTTATATAATTTGCAGTTTGATTTTGTTTATTTAATTTCAGTTGATTTACACAACATAAAATTGTATAAAAAAAAAAAAAAAATTTATAAAAAATTACAAACAAAAATTTAGTTGACAAATAAAAAAAATATGACATTGTAAAATTTGTAAGCAGGTCAGCTTGTAAAAAAAAAGCGCTAAGAGCTTAAATTAACTAAATGTTTGCCTTTTTAATAATAATTTGTATACACAACACAATTAAGCTTTATTAACTTGTATATAAACTTACATTATATACTGTGTAGCGTTGTGTGCAAAAATGTTTTGCGTTTTTAGTTTTCAGTTTTGGTTAACAAATGCAATTAAAATTTATCAACACTGTCGCTAAACAAAATAAAAAAAAAATATTACTAGACGCTTGTTATGACAATTATTATTTGTTGTGGTTTGTTTTAAGTTTTATTTATTTATTTAAACGCTTTGTACAATTGTGTGTTTGTGTGTGTGTGGTGTTTATATTTATATGTAAGCGTGTGTAGGTGTCTGGTACTATAATTTTTATTTTTGTCTGTGTCTGTACATGTATTAATTAAAACTTTAAACATTTTAACTCATTTAATGCCATATTATTATCATATAGCGCCAAATCTCGCATCAAAGGCACGCTGGAGATCTATCATGCCTTCATACACGAAACACGCGAGCAAAGTGAACCCAATACGAGTAGCAGTGATGGGGAATGGGAGCATGTAGAGGCCACAAATGCAGCTGAAAGCACAGCACAGCCGGTAAGTAGGCATTGCTTTTCTCAAATTAAAAAAATATATACATAATAGTTAAATACTTATGCGTGCTTTGCAGCATCCCTTTCCTAGCGGCGCTCATGATGCGCTGCCAGCAGGCTGGGAAGAGCGACAAGATGCCAATGGACGTACATATTATGTGAATCATACAGCGCGCACCACACAATGGGAGCGACCAACCAAGTGAGTAAAGAAGTAGCTTAGCAGCTTGACCAAAATCCAAAACAATTCAATTAAAGGGGCTGCCGCTCGAATTTTATAATGAAGCTTAGAAATCTTAAAAAAATATTATAGAATATTAAAATTCTTGCTTAGAACAAAAAAATACGCAAGGCCCTCAAAAAAACTTCATTAAAAAATCTGAAGAGCACGATTATCTGCTTTAAGTAGAACCATAAGCTATTGTCATCCATCATTTTAGACAGAGCTTAATATAGAAGATTTCGCAAAGCCCTTGAGAGAAGAATATAAAATATTAATCGGCAAAACGAACAATTTTATTCGAATTTGTTTTTGCTTGCTACGGAAAACGAATTTTTTTGTCAATAATTTTGCATATTTCGCTTTTTTAAAACCTATTTTGCCGATTCATTTTAATTCCTCTTGCAAAAAAACATTCGGTTTCAAATCATATACAAAAATTCGTTTTGGTGAAATGGGAAGCACCAAACATTCGATTTCAAAACGAATCCGAATAAAATGTCGGAGTGCCTGTGTTCAGTTTATCTGTTCGGGCCACCTTTTCATAGAAAAATTTAAAGGTGTCATAAGGTGTATCGAGCGTAGTGCTTTACTTGCATTTTTTTTTTTTTGATTTCCAATAGCTTTATGAGGTTTACTTCAAAGTTACAAAATTCGACAAAGACCTTTCTTTTTCTGGAATCCATCTATAAAAATTTCAAATTTAAATCCGACTAAAAACCATAAATTTATTAAGCTTTTGTGAAATAGCTTCCGTCAAGAGAGAAACTCCTGTGGACTCAAATGTTAAATTTATATTTTAAATATAAATATTTGTGTTTTAAAAGTACTTTCAAATAATAAAATAATCGTTTACAAAACAAGGAAATATCGAAATAAAAAATAGGTATCTTAACTAGTTCTTAATAGGAGATACTGGTTCTCCTTACCGGAGCTGTGACAAGCAAAATCGCTTGTCAAACCTCTGTATATGATCAAGGCAAAAAGTCTTGGCAGAACGGACTTAAAACTCCTGGTAGCATACCTATCTGGCCACCACACTGTTAGATACCATCTATAGAAAATTGGCCTATCGGACTCTTCAGAGTGCAGACTCTGTCTCGAGGACGATGAAACCACCAGATATATTCTCTGCCCAGCGCTGGTGTGGGACAGAGTCTGTCACATGGGAAAGGGACGGATTAGTCCCTTCCACCTTAGGTCAATACCAACGAAAGACCTACTGCTATTCATGCGGAAAGTCTTTTGCAGTAATTTATGGGTACGGTACAAAATATCTTCTGGTCGCAGTGCCCCACCTCTTTGTAAGGAACCCATGCGAGGAAAAAAAAAAAAAAACTATTATAGTTCTGAAAGTTTTGTATAGGGTGGGTCATCTGTTGGTTTGGTTGGTGGAACAGGCGTACTATGAAAATGGTCGCTCTGAGAAAAAAAAACATAGGTAGAGAATTACAAATTAAATTCAAATGACGCAACAATTGAAGCCCACGGACTATTATTCTTCGTTCAATGGATGGGAGAACAGCCAGATGAGTTTTCGTCAAAAAAAAGTCATTGAAAATTACGATGTTTGAATACCCATTTGGGCGATATTATTTTTCATACATATATGAGTAGCTTCGAACTTGCATTTGGTAAATATGTCCATTTGTCCAATTTTGTTGGAAAATATAGGAATCAAATGCAATTAACAAAGAAAAACCAACAGATGGACGAACCTATGTAGCACAGATCCTTCATTACGAAATTCAAACTTGTCTTAAGTATTTTTGGCATTTTTACTAACCCAACTAATTATAATATTTTTTTAATCTTCAGTTTGACGACCAACAATAGCCATGCAGTTGAGCAGCTTGCCTCAGATTTCCAAAGACGTTTTCACATTAGTGTGGATGAATCGGAGTCTGGACGTGGCGCGGTAAGTAGTCAGAATTTTTTTAGTGTTAAGAATTTAAACACAATTGTGCAAAAAAAAAAGTTTTTTTTTGTTAAATATTTATAAAATATTATATTAAATATATATGTATAATATAAGATACTCAGCTGCATGTGAGTAAAAAAGTTGACTTAATATTATGCATGACTTTTTTCTAACAATCAAACACGCACATTCTCAAACATATTTAACACAAACATAAAATTGTAAAAAAAACGAAAATTGTAAAATAACGTATACTCTTACCAAATTCGAAACACTTCATCGTTTATCATCATTATCATCAACAACAAAACTTAAAAAAAAAAAAAAACAAAATACAGCAGCAGGAACAGGAACAACATTGTGAAGCACTGCCTGAAGCCTGCAATGAAAGTGAAAGTGAGAGCTATAGCAGTGAGGAGGAAACATCTCCAAATATTGCAGATCCAATGAATAATCAAGCCAATTGTCTGCATTGTGGCGAAATTCATTGTGGGCATCATATTGCAGAGGAACAGCAGCAGGAGCAGCAATCATTTCCAGCAGATGCGCCAGCTGCTGATGACGCCGCAAGACAGTCAATGTCCGATAACGATAACGCGCAAAACTGTGATATACTCGATAGCAATCTGTACCTGAGACGCATTTTTGTAATGTCAAAAGAAAGCCATTCAAAATTATATACTAAATACTTATTCGTATTATTGTAGGCTATTTTAGTTTAGATTTTTTTAATTTGTAATCTATTCGTATAATCAAACCTTATGTATAATGTATGTATATATGCTATATATGTATAGGATGCCATCAGTCAAATTAGTATAGAGGATAATAATAATGCTAGATCAGCAACAGCAACAATTACACCAGCAACAACCCCAACAAGTCCAACTACAACAATCTCACGCACACAATCCCAATCGTCTATAACTATACCAGGAGCACCAACACCGAACAACAACAACAATAATGAAACAAATGATATACAGGATATTACCAGGTTAGCCAGCAAGCGCAAATGTCGGTGCATCATGTTTATGTCTGGAAAGTCAAAAAGTTGTCTTACAAATTGGTTTCGGAACTTTAAAGCTCAGTGCTCGGCTCAAAAGAAGTGATCAAGATTAGGCTGGCTATCTTAATATCGATCGATACACTTTTTTTTAAGTATATTTTATAAAGGTCGTCCGATATAGAGAATTTTATTGCACCACAATATATGCGACCAGTTTCGGAACTTTAAATCCCTAGAAGCATGCATTTTCTTAATTGCATAATTCCATTGCAGTTCTGTTTTTAAAATTAAAATTGGGGATCCAAAATATCGGACCAAGCTTCAAAATATTTTTTTTGTATGATGAAAATTTGTATACAAAGGTTTTTAGAGTCGCTGATTACGATTTTTTTTATCAGATGTAGAAAATTCAAAATGTGAATCCAAAATGGCGGCCCAAGTTTCAAACTTTTTTTTGATTCTGATAGCGACTCTTAAAACCACTTTATAAAAACGTTCTTCACAATAAAGTATTCTTGGAGTCGCTGATTGCGATTCCGTTATCGGATTTTCAAAATTCAAAATAGAGGACAAAGTTTCAAAAATTATGTAATACCAATCCTAACAAGACAAAAATTTTTAAGCTTGGTAAGCCATATTAGCCATCAAAATCCTCATCCTCAAATCCTTTATATACCAAATTTGATCTTAATTAGAAAATCTTTTTTAAAATTCCGTTTGCCATCTTGAACTTTAAAAATCTGTTTGCAGAATTGTAAACAGCGACTCCAAAATGCTTCTAATAGAAATTTTCACATAATTATCAATTTGATGGAGTCGCTGATAAAGATTCTGTTATCTGATTTTCAAAATTCAAAAGGCGGTACCAACTTTATAAAATTATACCAATAAAAATTCTTATAACAATCAGACAAAATTTTAAGAATTTGACAAGAGATCCTGAAAGTCCGTATATGCAAATTTACATCAAAATTATATATATTTTTTTTTAAACTTGTAGTTTTCATCAAAATCAAAAAAAAAAATGTTGAAATTGGTCAAAAGTTTCCTAATCAGAGACTCCAGTTGCATCACATGATCGCGATGTAATTTGTTTTCCAATAATGAACTTTACTCTTATTTATTTTATTGGAATCTTTTTATAAAAAAGCATTATGTGTGATTTTCCAAAAAAAATTGTCTTGATAAATATGCATCAAAAAAAAATTCAAAAATCTGAAGAATATTCAAAATACAAAAATAATAATGATAATCTAGTTGGGGTATTAAATATCCCACCACACTTTCCAGGGTTAAAGATGTTTTATTAACATGCTCATTAGGGTGGCCATTTTTGCAATATCTCACGATTTTCATAATCCCACCTCCTAAAAAGTTTCATTTTTACCTGCATAAAGCGCCTGTAAAATTCAAAGACGATCCGAAAGTATTTGATGGACACTAAAATAGGTCAAAGGTCATACAAATTTTTCATATCATAGGGCCACCCTAATGCTCATATCTAACAGCTGTAGCGAGAACATTATGTTGATAAACTCTTTTTAATATCTAATTAGTGGTATATTATTATATATTAAAGAATAACAGGTATATGGTCTTAAAAATATAATCCTAATCCAATTCATAAAACTAAAATTTCAAAATAAATTTAACAATTAAAATTTAAAAGACAAGCCAATAGGCCGAACAGGCAGCCAGTAATACGGTATCGATTTTGGTGTATGCAAATTCATCTTTTTAAGAGTCATAATTTCTTGAGTATTTCTTTTGAGCTCGGAGCTGAGTTATAATATAATCGAATATTTTATCGTCATGTTTAGAATGAATCATAACAATAAATTTTCCGTTTGACGAAAAAAACCCTTTTCCAAACCCAATTGTCCAAAACAATTTTCTGTGCAACAATGTGTGCTGTTTGTCAAATCAATCCTAACCACCTGCCCCCCAAGTTCCCACCTCCTTCTAGTACAGCTTTGATGGCCACAAAAAGCAGCGCCGCTTTAGCTGTCCCTTGTTACATGTGCAAAATCCATGTCCAAACATTTTTTATTTTCTTACAATTTAGTTTTGTTTACAATTCACTGCGACATCCTGTCGCACATAGGCCACCCGAAATCTCACCTACAAGCTTGCAAAATGATTTGCGTCCGGTGCGTCAGTCTCCTGAATTGCCATCTATAGTTGTTGGCAATTTATTGTCTCGCCGGGAAACTGAGAATATGCGCAATTCTCGTTACAACAACGACGACAACAGCGGGAGCAACAATTTGGAGCAGCGGCAACAACAACAGCGAAGACGTCGGCGACAACAATTACAACAACAGCAGCTTAGTATGCAATCGGTTAGCATGCGTTCCACATAGAGTACACATACAAACTCGTACATACACACATGCCACCACACACGCACACTACATCAAATACACTGAAAACAAAGAAAGATCATTTTTTAAGTAGTTGCACCTTGTAGCTAGATAATTTATTAAATTATCTGTATAGCATTTGATTTATCGTTATCAGTAGATATGAATGTATGCTATATGTGTGTCATGTACATTTAACATTATCAGTTATCTTTTACATTTTTATGTTCATTTATCATATATGTACTTATGTATTTAAATACAAGTAATGCAAAGCATTTGAGAATTCCATCGAATAATCAAAGTGCGTCATTCCATAATAACGCTTGGGCTCTATTGCATAACATCTTTTCGAATACATTTCGAGTTTGGTTTCATAGGCCCCTGGAAATATTAGGTAAAGTAAAAAGTTTAGGAATATCCGATTTAGGTCAAATATGGCCCGTTTTGTTCGATAGCTTTTATCCATTTAGATGGCCATTTCATAATTCCCTGTTTGAAGAATTCCTCGTCGCTATCGGTAAAAAGCCTGACCAACTCATTTTCAGAAGCCTCCATTAGGAAAATTTTGCAAATGGTTAATTAGGTGATACTTGCTTGGTGTCAGGTCGGGACTATACGGTGGGTTTGATGAAACATTCCATCCAAACTTTCGGAGCTAGCTGCTGACGCCTCATTAAAGCTGTTTGCGGCCTGGCGTTGTCTTGATGGAATACAACACCCTTACAATTCTGGCCGCTTCTGGTTGATCACTTACTTCAATCTGGTTAGATGTTGACAATATAGGTCCCAATTGAGTGTTTGGCCCTATGGGAGCAGTTCATAGTGGATGATTATCCCACCAAACACACAGCAAAACCTTCGTGGCCGTTAATCCGGGCGATCGTTTAAGCCGACTCCCCGCGATTGGACCACGATCTTTTTCGGCTGTTGTACTCTTATGTGACCCACTTCTCATTATCAGTCACTTTCGGTTTCAAAAATGGGTCGCAAAAAATCGCAAGGATTAATTCAGTCCACAAGGTTCTTTTGCGTCAATCCGTGTGGCACCCATACGTCGAGTTTCTTCTTGAGTCTAGCCTTATGCAAATGGTTCTAAACTGTTTTCTGGCTAATCTGGCTACCAACATTGTAGATTGGCCTACCAGAGCGTGGCCTATCTTTGACATCCATATTACCAGAACGGAATCGTTGGAACCACAGCTTTGCCATTGTGTTCGATAGACACCACAAATTTGTTTTGTCCGCCTGCTCCGCATTTCACCTTGGTCCTAGTGGTACTGAATAAAGTATCGAATTTTTCTTTCAAAACTTGACCCAGTTACCTTTAAAATGCGGTATGGTATGACCCCAATGCGACATATATATACATCGTGAGATATGGCTAACTACAGACAACTACCGAAAACTGGCGGGAACTTTTTACTTTACCTAATAGAAATATTGTGTGAACTTTATATGTGACAGGGCTACCCATATTTGAGCCCTTGAATCCGAATCCGAGACCCAAAAAAATCGTAGTACTCCCCGTGTTCTGTGAAAAAACAAAACTTTTTTATTTTGATTTATGGATTTCAACGATGTTTTTGGGGTTGCTGAATCTGAATCCGAGGTTCAAAAACCCCTCGGTTAAATCGATATTTTTAGGGTTGTTACAGAAAGCTATGGCTGCCGGACCTTAAGAGAGGAATTAAGAGATCTATACGACGTGTCTTGCACAATTAAGTATTTACATAATATAGTACTCAAACATTAAGTTTTATATGGCCGTAAAATGATTACTCTAAATTCTCGGTTGGAATACATTAAAAATATGCTCTTTGCCCAAGACATAGGATATACTACTAAATATAAGTTATAATTATATATATAATTATATATTAGAAATACTTTTTAGTTTAATTTCAAATTTTATATAATATTTTTGTATACCTATGTAGACCATAGCTACATACTATTATGATTGCTGTGTTATTTGTTCTAAGCGCCATAGCAAGTAGCTCTTAACTTATATGTACTTAACAAAAAATCAGTCATTGTCTTCATATCATTTATCTTCATAGTCTATTATTATAATGCTTAAAATTACAAATTCATCCATATGTATAAATCATAATATCATGCATTTTTGATGTTTTATTATAATTTTTATTTTTTGTTGTATTTTTCACATTTTTTATAATTGTTATGCATTTTGTCTTTGGCTTTGGTAAAAAAAAAAAAAAAAAATTTATAAAATTTAATTTCAAAATTTTAATTTTATAAACATATCTTTTCTGTTTCTTCCAAAAAAAAAATGAATTAAACATGATGCATACTCATTAAAAAAAAATCATCAGAGTGAAGACACCGATCATACAGACAGCCAAAATCCCTCAGAGATCTCAGCCCCGTCAACACGCCGCAATTCCGAGGAAGACAATGCGTCTGTGGCAACAGCAGAACAAGTAAATTTCATATCACATCAACTTCACAAATACAAAAAATTGTATTTTCTATAATTTTTTATGCATGTGCCTGTGAAGATTTCAAAAATTAGGCTTTAATATAAATATATTACATTTTTCTCTTATATATATCTGCATTTGCTTCTTGCAGAATGCCGCCAGCGAAGAGGAAGCGCTACCACCACGTTGGTCCATGCAAGTGGCACCAAATGGACGCACTTTCTTTATAGATCATGCGTCACGTCGAACTACATGGATTGATCCGCGAAATGGGCGTGCCAGTCCTATGCCTAATCAAACACGTCGCGTTGAGGATGATTTGGGACCACTGCCAGAAGGCTGGGAAGAGCGTGTGCATACCGATGGACGCGTATTCTATATAGATCATAGTGCGTGAGCATTGTTTTATGTAAGCTTAAATTTTATTAATATGCATTTAATTTGTACAGATACGCGCACCACACAGTGGGAGGATCCACGCTTGTCCAATCCAAATATAGCCGGTCAGGCGGTACCTTATTCACGAGATTACAAACAGAAATATGAGTATTTCAAGAGTCATATTAGAAAGCCCGTAAGTATTTATACAATTGTCGTCTTTATTCAATGTTTCAAACTCATTCCATTCTTTTACTTTAATATAGACAAATGTACCAAATAAATTTGAAATACGCATACGCCGTACATCGATATTTGAGGACTCATATAGAATAATTAGTTCAGTAACAAAAACCGATTTACTAAAGACTAAATTATGGATAGAGTTCGAAGGAGAGACTGGTTTAGGTAAGTAGTTCAAACTTAAACTGTATAAAACAAAAAGTTTACTCTAATTGCATTGTTTTTATTTTCTAGATTATGGTGGCCTTGCTAGAGAATGGTTCTATTTACTATCCAAAGAAATGTTTAATCCATACTATGGACTCTTTGAGTACTCAGCCATGGATAATTATACGCTTCAAATTAATAATGGCAGCGGCATTTGCAATGATGAGCATTTAAGTTATTTCAAGTGAGATCGTAAAACGCAGCTCCATGAAAATATGTACTTAAAATATTTTATTTGTATGCATAGATTTATTGGTCGCGTAGCGGGCATGGCTGTGTATCATGGCAAACTGTTGGATGCTTTCTTTATACGTCCCTTTTATAAAATGATGTTGCAAAAGTCCATTGATCTTAAGGATATGGAATCTGTTGATACTGAATATTATAATTCGTTAATGTGGATTAAAGAAAACGATCCGCGCACATTGGAGCTGACATTCTGCTTGGATGAGGACATACTTGGTCAGAAGAGTCAGCATGAACTGAAACCAGGTGGTGCCAATATTGATGTGACTAATGATAACAAAGATGAATACATCAAGTAAGCTGGCATGTATTTATTGCTTATGAAGCATTAATATAATACATTTTAATTTGCAGACTTGTCATCGAATGGCGCTTTGTAGCGCGTGTTAAGGAGCAAATGTCGGTCTTCTTGGATGGCTTTGGCTCTATCATACCATTGAATCTAATCAAAATTTTTGATGAACATGAACTGGAACTGCTTATGTGCGGCATACAGAACATTGATGTAAAGGATTGGCGTGAGAATACGCTATACAAGGGCGATTATCATATGAACCATATTATTATACAATGGTTCTGGCGTGCTGTGCTCTCATTTTCAAATGAAATGCGTTCACGTTTATTGCAATTTGTTACGGGAACGTCACGTGTGCCAATGAACGGTTTCAAAGAGCTTTACGGTTCCAACGGTCCACAAATGTTTACAATTGAAAAGTGGGGCACGCCAAACAACTTTCCACGAGCGCACACCTGGTAAGCATGTGAATGTAAACGAAGCATTTAAGCATGCTGCTGTTCCTGGAAATTTTTGATAAACTTTCTGTGTAAAATGATAAGTAGAAACCGACGTGGTTATCTGGGATATTCTTTTCATTGATACTTAATTTTAAAGCCCATTTGTCCAAATGTATGTAAATAATGTACATACCAAATCGTTCAAATGTAATATAGACATGTTCGTCACTATACAAGCGCTGAGATTAGGAGACTAAGAAAGCTAAATTTTTCCATAAGATGCGCGCAATGACTACACAAATAAAGTTTAGTCAATTGACTCGACTTGTGGTCCACTTAAATCTAAGCCTTGCGAAGCTTAAGTGTTCAAAAATGTATCAAGAAATCGCAAGTTATAGTTACAAATGTGCTAATTATTTAAAATACAGAGTATTGGGACACCTCCTCAAGTAGTATCTTCATCGACCACGCCTCAATCAGCTTAGCCATTTTTCTTAAAAATGCTACCTATCAAGACTATATTTAATTGTTCTACGAACTCTTTGCAGCTTTAATCGTTTGGATTTACCGCCATATGAGGGTTACCTGCAGTTGAAGGATAAGCTTATCAAGGCTATTGAGGGCAGTCAAGGCTTTGCGGGTGTCGATTAATAGCACCGGCCACGGCGGCTTTGGCAATGTGGGTGACAGTAGCCTTGTATGGCTATCTGTACAGCAGCTTTTGAACCAGCAACAGCACCACCAACAACGAAGAAGACGTCTGTATACTACATCACCATCACAATTGGAACTGCAGCAAATGAATAACTTCAACGCAGAGTTTCACATTGGCCGCCGCATAAGCAGCAACAACAACAACTTGAATCGCTTTGCTGCTAATTGGAACACCACCGCAACCAAATCGTGTACTTATTTGTTTGTTTGCTTTTGTATTATAATCATTTTTGCTAGCTTAGTGTTATTTCGCATGTATTTCTAAAAATAAGCAAACCGAGTGACGTGAGACCCCAAATAGCACACTACATATATATTTCCGAGAGCCACTTAGTAATAAATAGAAATGAGAAAAGTTAAAGAATTTGTTCATTGTGTTACATATTTTAATGCGTATTTTTATAAATATTTATAAATGTGTTGACTATTGTAAAAAGGTTTTAAACATTTTACAAGCTATATACTTGATGCTTTTATTCTTTTAACAACATTTTTAATAAACCAAACAAAAAACTTAAAACTTAACTTAAACTATTCGAGCAAACTTTTTATAATTGTTATATATTTATGCGCTATACTCTACTCCTCTACAAAAACAAAAAAAAAAAAAACACTAATCGTTATGCATAACTACAGCAAACTGCAATAAAAAAAAAAAACAAAGATCATTATAATTAACTTTTTTTATTATGTAAAACTTCTACACTGATATAGATATGTGTATTGAAATAATATAATGTTACTGTGTATAAGTCGCTCTACTATTAAACTATAAAGTTAAACAAAAAAATATATATATTTAAAAACTCCATTTGATAAAAATAAACTAACAAATCAATTAAATTTATTTACATAAATGTATATTGTAAAAATGTTAATTATATACATTCCAAATAATTTCTGCAAAAGAAACAAAATATAAAACAAAGCAGTCTATCAAAATTAAGTTTTAAAAACAAATATGAAGAGAAAACAAAAACTCAATAATAAAAAAAAAACCAAACAATAAATACAAACAAAAGTAAAGTTAACGATGGTTTTGAATTGATTTTATTTTTATGTGTATAATCGACTAATAAATTTATTCTTATAAAGTAAAAATAATAAATATTCTGCACAAAGTGAGCAGCAAAAGCGCTAGATGGCGCTAGTATTCGCTTTGCACCTTATTATGTCCGTGTACATTCTTGCCAGAGGCCGCTAGAGTTCTGGTCATTTGATACCGACTTTTTAGTCAATCTCGGCGTTCATGCCCAGTGCTACCCAAAGAAAGGCCAATTAATATTTTCAATCAAGTAAAGATGACTAAGTTTAAGAGCTTTATTTGTAAGCCTTTTAATTATCCGAAAGATACGTTCATATACTAGCAATGCACATTATTCGTGATACAAATATATAAATGTAAACTGAAAATAATTTGTAACCCAGCATTGATGCTTATGGTGCATTCCTAACACAATATTATCCCATAACGTGTCAAAAAAATCTTCCTTGTCAGATTTTATTTGCGTATGAGTTTAAGGTTATGCTGTCCTAAACTGATTCTGACAAACAAAATCAAAGTGACCTGTGTTATAAGCGGAAAGTTTGTGCGAACCTTTGTTTCGAACATCATCATCATATGGCTTGAAATTTTAGCAAAAAAATTATTTACCACACCCAATTACCTCCCACACTTTCCCATTGGGATCATCCATATATTACGTGATGGTCCAGGGGGTGGGGGGGTGTGGCGAAGTGTCACGATCAAATGGAAAATCTTCAAAAAATTTTCCGACACTGTGTCACTAGGGGAAGGGGGGTGGGGGGGTTCTATTTTGACGGAAATCACTCACGTAGTTTATGGATGATCCCCTTATGCTTTTTCTTTTAGGCAACACAACGGACAACATAGTCTTTGGGTGATAGGAATCTGGATTAGGCTGAGCTGCCTAACTTAATTGACGTAACGACCTGGCGATTTGAAAAAGTTATCTTAAGAATCTTTTTATTAGGCTCATACCAATTGCTCAATCCGCCAAAGAAAAACATTACGGAAGGCTTTTTTTGGCTTTTGCATTTATGATTTGGCTTTTGCCAAATCTGTTGTCTCGTGCTCTTATGGTCTTTGAGAACTGTGTGGACAGTAGGGTGGCCGCCGCTGGTATGGAGGATTTTTAAGCCGTCGATATCAATAACGCCACCCCCTAAAAAGTTTCCTTTTTACCTGCATATAGCGCCTGTAAAATTTAAAAACGATCCGAATGTATTTGATGGGTCCGGCAATAGTTCAAAGGTCATAACTCGCACTTTTTCCGTTTTTGACTGTATTGTTGTACATAAAGTTTGAAAACTTATTTCCAATCAAACAAATTATGGTTCAAAAAGTCTCATATCTACCAAAACATAATTTTTAAAAAATATAGAGTCGGCCTAAATAAATTTGGTAAGCTCTAAAATTGATTAAATTGACTAATTATACCAGTTTACAAATAAAAAAAAATGTTGGTATCCTTAACATTTTTGAATCGTTTCTGTAGTAAAATGACATGCTAAAACCGAAAATGCAGTCAAAATTTTTTTTCATGAAACGGGCTTCGAGATATTTTGAAAAAACCATTTTTCGAAATTAAAAAAAAAAAAAAAAAAAGTGCCTTTACTTAACAGCAAATATCTCTGGTTATACTAAACTGATTTCGATCATTTTCTTTCTCGACTGTAGATAATTGAATTACCCATTGATTATATTTGGAACATGTTTTTGTCAAACTTACGGTTTGGTCGCTATTTATGCATTCATATGAACATTTTTTATGACCTTTGACCTATTGCCGGACCCATCAAATACATTCGGATCGTTTTTAAATTTTACAGGCGCTATATGCAGGTAAAAAGGAAACTTTTTAGGGGGTGGCGTTAGTAAAATCGTGAGATGTTGCAATAATGGCCACCCTAGTGGACAGTCGATATGAAAGACGACTAAATGCAACAAATACTTGAATTAAAAAAAAAAAAAATGCAATAACTTGGAAAATTTGGGATTCAATTCAGTTTAATTTCGAGAATTTACAAATGCTCCATTACTTAGTGTGTTCAGAGATCCAATCCAAGTAGCTAGTAACACGAGTGAAAGCAGCAGGGTAGCCCTTAGCGCAACCAGTTGCAGAACCGAAGGAGGTAAGACCGACCTGTTCCTTGTTGGAAGCCAAAACCAATGGGCCGCCAGAGTCACCGTTGCAGGTAGATACACCATTGGGTGTGGATATGCAAATGTTGTCGCTGGTCACAGTGGTTCCATAGGTTTTTCTGCAATCGGCGTTTGTGATGATTTCCATCTCGGCGTACATTAGTTTGCTGGAAACAGCGCTGGAAGAATCGGAGGTGCGACCCCAACCGGAAGCGATGGCTTTGTCACCGGCAAAAGTTGAGTAAGAAGAGGCCTTAGCGGGCAATTTAGTGGCCTTGATAGAGTCACTGTAATCAACATGTGGAATCTCAATAATGGAAATGTCATTTTTCAGGGTCTTGCTGTTCCAGCCAGAGTGAATAATGATTTTATCCTTGCTGACAGTGCGGGTCTCTTTGGGTGCACTACGGTTGGTGCTGCCCAAATGAACGGTCACGGAATCAATGCTGTAGGAATTTTGTTGTTGGTTAATACGAGTAAAATATGCCTATCAAAAAAAAAAAAAAACAAAAACTACTTACCCTTCAGTACAATGAGCTGCAGTCAAGACGAATCTGTTGTTGACCAAAGAGCCACCGCACCAGGAAGAAGAAGAACCCCTTTTCAGGGATAGACCCACCTGGTAGGGAAACTGGTCAGCGCTAGCCTCTTTGCCATTGGTAATACGACCCTCTGGACGTTCTACAACAGGCACAAACAAATCACGTGGTTCCAGTTGCTCACGCAAAACCGAACCGGAGGCATAGGCCAAAGCCAAGGCGAATACTACTAACACTTTCATTTTGACTACAAGGAAAAGTCTGAAATACTTTCTAGACTTGATGGCTCTTTTATAGCTGCTAACAAAACGCAAGCCATCCACTTAAGCAACAGAACTATAAGATTTGTTATCATTGACGGATCTGCACTGTTTATGACGTTGATGCGCCTATCGTACGTACACCTGTTCAAGTAGTACCTTATCTCTGTGCGTCCGATTATTAGCATTGATCTTTGATAGACTTGGTTAGTGCTTAATGAAAAATTTAAGATACGAGCCGTGATTAGGCATATTTGCCAAATAATAGATAGTATTTGTTATTTCCTCAACTTTTACGCACCGGTTATTAATTAAATAAAGAGAAAGCCAGGAATATCCGAGAGTGGTTAGATAAATACTACTACAAAATTCTTATCTAGTAGCAAGTAGTTGCTGCTCTATCCATGTGATAGACAGCTATATAAAGGCACTCGATTGCGTAGCTTCTTCAGTTATTTCCAGCTAATCATGAAGTATTTGTTAGTGCTTATCGCTTTGGCCTTGTTCGGTTGTGCCGCCGCCAGATCCATCGATGGTCGCATCACCAATGGCATAGATGCCACTCCTGGACAGTTTCCCTACCAAGTGGGTCTATCGCTTAAGCTAAGCGTGCTCTCTTCGTCCTGGTGCGGTGGTTCACTGATTTCCAACAACTACGTCTTGACCGCTGCTCACTGCACCACCGGAGCACAGTCTGTCACAGTCTACTTGGGCGCTACCAAGCGCACTCAGGCGGAGAAACAGCAGACCGTCAGCAGTGCTAATATAGTCATTCACTCTGGCTGGAACAGCGCCAATCTGCGCAACGATATTTCGTTGATTAGAATCGAACATGTAGACTATACCGACCATATTAAGGCCGTGCGTCTACCTTCCGTTGCTTCCTCTTACTCGACCTATGCTGGCGATCATGCTATTGCCTCCGGCTGGGGTCGTACCACCGATAGCTCCAATGCGGTTGCCTCGGACTTGCAATGGGCTCGTCTTCAAGTCATTACCAACACAGTTTGCGCTTCCACTTATGGCTCATCGATTGTAACCGCCTCGAATGTGTGTGTAGCCACTCCTGATCGCACCTCAACTTGCCAGGGTGACTCCGGTGGTCCATTGGTTTTGGAATCGAGCAAGCAGCAAATCGGCTTGACCTCTTTTGGCGCTGCTGCCGGTTGCGAATTGGGCTATCCCGTGGCCTTCACTCGTGTCACCAGCTACTTGGACTGGATTAAGGAACACAGTGGCGTTGCCTATTAATTTGAATAAAACTATTAATATATAAAGATTAAAGTTATGAAAATTAAAATGATTTATTTTGGGATTCTTGTTCTGCTTAGAATGTACATATGTACATAGAAGCATGCTATGGTATTTGTAAGTTCTTGAGAATATAGTGAACCACATGGAAGTACAAGCGTAGGATAGGACGCTGTCAAAGTGCACGCTCAAGGATACCGAGTCCGGCTCAACGAAGTAGATTTACCCCAAAAACGCTCAGCATGGAAAGCCGAGTCAATGAACCTATTGTCAATTACTATTTCTCCTTCCTCTACTCTCTGAATATAGTTGCTTTCGAGAAGCGATTGTGGGTTGAAAAATTTGACACGTCTGCCGAAAGACTCCATCAAAAGAAGACTTAAAAAATTAAAATTGAGTTAACTAAAAGCATACAGTTTTTATAGAAAATTTAGCTTAATTTTTTTTGCAAAATTCCGATTACACTAGTTTACAAATTTAAGGGTCATCGAGTGAAGTTTTTTTTAGGGTAATTTCTGGTCGAGAACACGAAAATGACATTCATTTTTTTCGAGAATCATGTTTTTGGGCACTTTTTTTAGTTATTCGTCAATATTTAAAAATTTAAGAAAATATGGAAAAAGGAGATGATAGTATTATCAATAAAAATAATATAAAGTAATCTCTTAAGATTTGTTAATAAATGCATTTATTATTAATGGTTTTTGTGTTGTGCTTAGAAATAAAAAACTTAGCAAAAATACGTGCAATCTTCTTTTTTTTTTAAATTCTATAATGCATATAATCAAAAATACATATATTTTTATGAATCGCAGTTTTCAAATTCAATCACCAATCCAGCCTATTCTTTAATCATATTTCAATATTAAATTATCCTTTTTTCAAATCTCGAATGTGCAATAAAAAATTAAGAGATTTTTAAAAACACATAACGTATACGCAATGCAACCTTATATGTGCGGTTAAAGTCAGGCGTTGCCAGATCGATCAAAAATATTGTACAAATGTTATATGTGCAATTATAATTTTAAAATCCACCAAATTTTAGCTTTGCACAATCATCTCTCGATCTTTTGCCCAAAAGTTGTCAATTTGGCCCATTGTGACCATAATAACCAGCACCTTTTACTACCTACATACAAGCATAAGTCGTCGGAAAGAAAAGATAATAAGATAATAATAGTATCATTCATTGTTACTATGAATGTACTTTTTAGCATTTTAGAAGAAATTTTTAAATTTACTATAAATATTATGGACGGATTACAAGATATTAAAGCTCAAAGATCGCAAAAATGGTTTTTTAACAAATACTATTGTTGTGTATAAAAGCTATTTTGTCGAGGATACGTGCCATGCGAAGCGAGCAGGAAGCAAAGCCCCTTCGTATTAATAACAAAAACTACAAAAATTCCCAATTGCCCATTCACTAAAAGCCTGCTTATCTTGGACTTCCTTTTGAAATGTCATGACATTTGAATGCCAGACTTTTTTGTCAGTTATTGCACTTGAATCATCTAGATTAGGAACATTTTTGAGTGCAAGTGTCATAAAATTAGACATATTTTTGATGGGCTATACAACGAATAATGATATCACAGACACACAAAAAAAATCCGACCTTTGTATCCAAAGAGCTGAACCTGTTTTGCTAATGTTTTTAATGTCGCTCAATCCGCATCCGAGGTCAAGGGGCCTAAAGCTCAGGGTTCTGACATAACCTTAAAATTTTCCATAGATTTAGTTCAGCGGTGCCCAAACGCTGCTTATGGAATAGCAAAAACCAATACATATGAAAGAAAAAAACTTATACATCTAAAGCGAACCGTTTTTTCATGTTATTTTGTGCACTGAAAAAAATAGTATATAGTCTTATAAATGTTTCGATCTTCGTTGTAACTATTTTTTGTTTGCAAGCAATGCCTTAACACTCACATTTAACACGTGATGCAAACAAATTTCGTGTCCGCGATCAATCCCATACCCTTTTTTGTATGTGCAAGAGTTCAGAGAGCACAAACGAAAAAAATGTGGTACAGTCGAGGCGGTGCCCGACAGTGGAATACCCTGTACCTTTTGTCTCGCAAACAATTTTTCCTGCATATTCCTTCTACGAACTTTCCAATTGGATTTTTTTTTTTTTGGTGAAATTCGATATTTATAGCTATAAGTTCCCTAAATTTTTACCGATTTTGATGAAACTCGAATGTTACGTCAAAGAAGTTATTTAAAGTATATGGGGTAAGTTTCAAGTTGGTATGTTGAGGGGTGTGGGAGAAAACACGGTAAATCGATTGCGGGGGGTGGTGGGACCGCATCGATAAAATTTGGATGTGGATTTGTTCATTAGAGCCACATGAATCAGCTTACCAAAAATAGGTCACTTGTAACCATAATTACGAGGAGTCAAATATTGATGCACTTTATGGGCAAGGGGCAGTGAAATTTGTACATTTTTGACTATAACTTTTTCTGTATTTGTCCGATTTTGTTCATTTTTTACACATAGATGCATGTATCCACAACGCATCGCTCTGTTAAATTTCAAATGAAAATATTAAACGGTGTGGCTAAAAACCGCGAAAATCTACAGCGGGGGAACGGGGAAAGATATTGACATGATTCAACAAACTTCATCTGCTTAGGAAATATGCGCACCAGCAGGTAAAGTTCCGTGTCTCTAGCTCTTATAGTCTCCGAGATCTAGGCGTTCATACGGACGGACGGACGGACATGGCTCAATCGCTACCCGAGGTTATGATAAGCATTTTGGAATAAAGGACTTGGGGTCTGCCACTCCTCCTTCTGTCCGTTACATACATTGCACAAATCTAGTATACCCTTGATACCTATAGGTTACAGGGTATAAACAACAACAAAATTACAGTGAAAATTAGTAGACCAACAACAAATATGCGCAAGGGTTGTTTCCATGGTGGAATAACATGATCCAACAATAAGAAGGTCACGCAATGCGCAGGTCCGTTATTATTCGTGTCTCTCTCAAAAGAGAGTGAGCTCACTTTTTGTATGGTAGCTATGTGAAATAGTGGATCAATATTGATCAAACTTCACACAAATATAAAGACTGATACTAAATTAAACTGACATAAATTTGGTTGCGATATTCAAAAAAACAAAAAAAGTGAGCCCGATCCGCCATGTTTTCTGCGCAACCCGCGAATTTGGTTGCTTGTTTGCGCCATCTTGTAAAATTCTTTGCATCATGTATACGCGCATTGCTGCCTATGCCTAAAAGCAATTACAAAAACAAAAAGAGCTAGATGAGCAATGGGCCTGGGCACCCCTGATTTAGTTGTTATCTTAGATCTCAAAAAAACATCGCCGAACAACCGATGTCGGCAAAAATTCTTCTTAGTTTTTTTGAGATTGGAATAGAACCTAGATTCCCAATTCTGTTAGCGGAAATAAGCAACCATATGCCTCGTCCTCAGTTCAGGACTAATCTTTTAGTACTAGTATCTTTAACTATTAAATTAGAGATTAAAATTATTGTATACAAAAAAGAGATCTTTCTCCATGTACAAATACGGTTTTTTTTTATAACCTTCAAGCAAGCACAAACATTTTATCAAGATCTGACATTTTTTTTAATTAGACTTCGCTGAAAATGGAACTTTCATGGGATTGAAATTCTGATGTATGTATATACTTGTTATTACTTTTAACACTTTTTGTAGTATCAGAGCTGAAGGTCATCTTTCTAGTTTACTACGATCTAGAGGTCAATGTATTAAGACCCTACAGAGACTTATCAAACTAGTTACATGCCTTAGTGATATATGACATCTGCGCTTAAGGTCATCCCCAAATTTGTACAAGCTTTGATAAGATATACCATATATTGATGGGTCTGTAAAATTAAGAAACGGTATAAATGTAGTGTTGTTACCTTTATTAGTTACACTTGCAACATGAAGTTATTGGTTGCACTAGCTGCTTTATTGGCCAGCACAGTGGCTACGCCCTTGGCAGGCCGAATCTCTGGCGGTAACCAAGTTTCTGTGGAATTATATCCCTATATGGCTGCATTAAGAATCACTCCGGATAATGTAAAATATATCTTATGTGGCGGCGCATTAATTTCTAGTGGCTGGATTTTAACATCTGCTTCCTGCGTCGATGGTGCTTTAAAGGTTGAAGTCGTTTTGGGGCTGCAAAATATCTCTGCGCCAGTTGAGCCTGGACGATTGCTCTTCGAAGTATCTCAGAAGGATATTATAATTCACGAAAAATTTAAACGAAGTCAACTTTACGCATATGATATTGCTCTCATAGAGCTGCCGAGCAGTTTTGAGCCATCGAGTAGCATTTACCCCATAGCTTTGCCCTCAAAGAAAGATAAAGATAGGACCTACGTTGACAAGAAAGTACTTGTACTTGGTTATGGTGCCCATAGCTATCAAGGCAATACTATAGATACATTAAAGTTGGTAAAAAATCGCGTTATATCATATGTAGCTTGCAAACTGTTTTGGATGGATTACCAAATGAAGGACACTATTTGCACGGACACCAAAAAAGGATCTATTTGCGCAGGCGATCAAGGCGGTCCATTGATTTATGCGGATAAGGACGGTGATGAAGAAATCATTGGCATAGCTCTGGCAGCTCTTGAAAATTGCGATAAACGATATCCAGCTGTATTTACACGTGTCACGCTTTTCAGAGATTGGATTGTGAAGAAAACGGGTTTGGTTTGTGGTCTTGGTGAAAAGTGTGAAAAGTTATAAAGTTAATGGTATGAAAAATCCAGAAAAAAATGCTTGAAAAACAAACTATGACTGAATATATTTAAGTCTAGAATAAAGAGGAAGAGCTTTCCTACAACTGTTGTTGCAAAATAATTGTTTTTTAAAAATATAATTAATAAGCTACAAAATTATAGCAGACAATGGCGAAAATCGGTGATGACTCTAATGCCTTAAAAATCAATTACTATCCTTAAAAAGAAACAAATAAAGTGAAGAAAACTATAAAAAAAAAACTTTTAAATAAATTTATTTGGTTGACGTCCCCTGAAGAAACGTCTTTCCGTAAGTGACTGAGGCAGGCTTGCCCGCTCGGCTGAACAGAAATTTATATAGGTACATAGAACCGATTCAATCTGATTAGCTTTTATAAGAAATAAAGGGTCATCAATCTTGAGGTTTTTTTTCAATAAGGTCTTTTTTGATAAACCACGCGTGAGTACTGTCAAGTTGCCATGTGTTTTTTATTGAGTTTTCATGGCCATTTCATCATGGAAAAACTTACACCCGAACAACGTTTACAAATCGTACAATTATATTACGAAAATTTGCGTTCTGTAAAGAATGTTTTTCGTGCGCTTATGCCATTTTATGGTCGCCATAATCGACACTCGACCGTATAGACCTCGTCCAGCGCGTAGTTTATGGGCCGGTGGAATCATCAGTCCATATTTCTTCAAAAATGACGCTTGTCAGACCGTAACCGTCAATGGCGACCGTTATCGCACCATGATAAGGAATTATTTGCTACCTGAAATTTAAGCCCGAGACATATTGGACATATTGAGGAACCAACTCGGTGAACAATTAATTTCAGGCTCCGGACCGGTGAATCGGCCACCAAGATCGTGTGATGTCACACCATTAGACTTTTTCCTTTGGGGCTACGTGAAGTCTAAAGTGTTTGTGGATAATCCAGCTACGATTGAAGCATTAGAGGCCAACATTATTCGCGAGATACCGCCGATTATGCTCGAACGCGTCATCGTAAATTTGAACCTCCGCTTGGACGATCAACGGCGCAGTTGCGGCCAATATTTGAAAGGTGATTATTTTTAAAAAGTTCATGGCAAGAACGGTTCTTTTTATTGATAATTAAGATTTTTCGATTCATTTGAAATTTTTGTGTTTTTTTTATTATTATTATTATTATTTTGACGAAAATCAGCGCCACGTAGTTTATGGATTCCATAATCGTCTTTCTTACCATCCAAAGCAGTTAGCACCTTCCTTTGCGTCCCCTTAACCTAGTTGGTAAGCGATGTATACACTTTGTACAATTTAAAAAAAAACTGAGTCGCACGGTTCAACCCGAAATACCGCAACAAATACTACAAACACAAAAAAATACTAGAAACAGAACGCCAATTACGAAAAAAAATACCACATACTGTTTGTACGGGCATACAATTCGTTTTGTTAGCAAAATAATTTGCAGTTTTTGCTTCGACGCGTTTTTCGATGCTGCGTACAGAACTTGACTTACGTACTTTTTTTTAAGATTGGTAAATTTTTTAATTTTTGGAGAATCGAAGCAGGTATTCACGCTTAAACGATTTTATGAAACCCAAAGTATTATCTGGTTAATTTATTATATGTTAATTTTCTATTTCTCTTATATAACATATCTCTTTAATTAGAACGTAAAAACATGGGAATTTACGGAAATCAATGCACTTAAATCAGTGTAGTCACCCACCTGCTAAACACTACACAACATCTAAGTATTATTTATAAAATCGTTGTAATTCAAGTTTAAGTTTTACTAGTATTTATAAACAAAATTAATCCACCTTAGATAACATTGTCTCGAATTAGAAGTGTCAGCACGCTTTATATATTTTCAATTGATCCACTTAAAAGATAGCGTTGTGGCATTAACCATATGATTCGGTAATGCTCCAGTCCGAGTTTCAAATAGTATTTACCATATGTGCAGATTCTTACTGGTACATTAAATATATAAAAACTAGGAGAATTCATGTAGATGGATATATGCTACTTAGTAATTAAAAAGTCATCTGACTTGCTATCAATTAATTTGATTCAGAGACATTTCAGATTGCCTATATAGTTCTGAGAAGCATAGTGCTTGAGAAACTTGGGATCAAAAATCTCCAACCTGTGTTCCACTTGTAGAAGGCACACTATATGGAAAAGATTGCAAAGAACGTATATGCTATGATACGGTTTAAAGTGTCTCAAAGTGATATAGTAAATTAGCTTTGCCAGTGTTTATTAAAAGGTATTTTTAACAAATTAAACTAATTTCTTAATGTCGACCATATCTTATGGCGATTAGAAAAAATGATTGGTGAGTAATCACTGGCAGTAGTACCAGTGGCGGATTTAAGAAAAAAAAAGTTCCGCGTTTCCATTTCTTAAAGGGGCCCAGTATTATGGTACAGTACGAGCTAACATCGTCAGCAATTTTAAAACTTTTATTGAATGTAGAAAGATAAATTAGTTATTCTTATTAATTAGGTATGCTTCAGATCTTTTAATGGATACCCCTCAAAAAAGGTAAAAGAGAGTCTCTCTGTTAGTCGGTCGTCTAAAAATTGATTATACCCTGTACCGTATGGTACAAAGGGTATATTGTGTTTGTGCAAGCCGAAAATGCATGTAACGTACAGAAGGAGAAGTCGGAGACCCCCCAAAGTTACCTAAAGTATGATCAGAGTGACTAGAGAAGTCGATATACCCATGTCCGTCTGTCCGTCTGTCCGTATGAACGCCTAGATCTCAGAGATGGTAAGAGCTAGAGCAACCAAACTTTCAGATAAGATCCCTTATCAATCCATAGGAGACAAGTTTATTTTATTTTTTTGATATCGGGACTACATTATATAGCTCCCATAGGGGTGTTTCAGAGGACCTCGAAAAAAAGCAAAAGTTTTAGATGGATAATTCATTTGTTTATGAAGATATCATAACCAAATTTGGCAATCGGAAGTTTTTTAGAAACTCCCAGCACTGTACCAAATTTTAGCAAAATCGGTTGACTATATCATATAGGTCCCATAGGATCGATCGGTCGAAAATTTGTTTTTTGTACAAAATTCGTTGTGTTTCGTTTGTTTGAGAAGATATTGTAACCAAATTTGGCATTAAGAAGTTTTTTAGAGTTCCCAAGCACTATACCAAATTTGGTCAAAATCGGTTGACTATATCATATAGCTCCCATAGGACCAATCGGTCAAAAAATCGTGTTTTTTACAAAATTCGTTGTGTTTCGTTTATTTGTGAACATACCGTAACCACATTTGGCATTAAGAAGTTTTTTAGAGTTCCCAAGCACTATACCAAATTTGATCAAAATCAGTTGACTATATTATATAGCTCCCATAGGGCCAATCGGTCAAAAAAACGTTTTTTGCACAAAATTCGTTGTGTTTCGTTTGTTTGTGCAGATATTGTAACCAAATTTGGCATTCAGAAGTTTTTTAGAGATCTTCAACACTGTACCAAATTTTATCAAAATCGGTTGACTATATCATATAGCTCCCATAGGGCCGATCGGTCGAAAAAAAGTTTTTGATTAAAAATTCGTCTGTTTTTGGTTATCATATCATGAAGGTATCATAATCTAATTTGGCAATCAAATGTCTTTTGGTGTTCTTAAGCAATTTACCGGATTTTATTGCAAGCAGTGGTACAGGGTATCCCAAAGTCGTCCGCGCCCGACTTTAACGTACGCCATCTTTATACCCTGTACCTATAGGTACAAAGGGTATACTAGGTTTGTGCAATGTATGTAACGGACAGAAGGAGGAGTGGCAGACCCCAAGTCCTTTATACCAAAATGCTTATCATAACCTCGGGTAGCGATTGAGCCATGTCCGTCCGTATGAACGCCTAGATCTCAGAGACTATAAGAGCTAGAGACACGAAACTTTACCAGCAGGTGCGCATATTTCCTAAGCAGATGAAGTTTGTTGAATCATGTCAATATCTTCCCCCGTTCCCCCGCAGTAGAGTTTCGCGGTTTTTAGCCACACCGTTAAGTATTTTCACCTGAAATTTAACAGAGCGATGCGTTGTAGCTACATGCATCTATGTGTAAAAAATGAACAAAATCGGACAAATACAACAGAAGTTATAGTCAAAAATGTGCAAATTTCACCACCCCTTGCCAATAAACTGCGTCAATATTTGACTCTACGCAATTATGGCTACAACTGACCTAGAATCACAATTTTTGGTAAGCTCATTCATGTGGCTCTAATGAACAAATCCACATCCAAATTTTATCGATGCGGTCCCCCCACCCCCCGCAATCGATTTACCGTGTTTTCTCCCACACCCCTCAACATACCAACTTGAAACTTACCCCGTATACTTTTAATAAACTCTTTGTTGTAACATTCGAGTTTCATCAAAATGGGTAAAAATTTAGGGAACTTATAGGTATAAATATCGATTTTCACCAAAAAAAAATAAATTCCAATTGGAAAGTTCTTAGATGGAATATGCAGGAAAAATTTTTTTGACACAAAAGGTACAGGGTATTCCACTGTCGGGCACCGCCTCGACTGTACCACATTTTTTTATACTGTGAATGTTAATAGTTCCATGTGTAGATGTGTAAAAAAATATTACTTTATGTTTACTTTATCATACATTTGTGTCAAGATCGGATAAATCAAAAATTTCGGATTGCAGCTAGCCTACCTTTCCTTCATAAAAAAAAAACAATACTGGAATACTTCCTGATATAAATTTATCTGTACCCCGTACCTTATGCTACAAAGGGTATATTAATTATTTTTATTGGTGCAAACCGAAACGTTGGAGATCCCCCAAATTTACCAAAAATATCATTAGAGTGATTAGAAAAGACGATATACCAATGTTCTTCTCTAAGAACGCATAGATCTCAGATAGGATAAGAGTTGTAGCAAGCTAACTTTTCAATTAGATCTATTAGTCAGGGGAAATAAGTTTAATTTACTTTTACAATATCGGATGTATATTATATGGCACCCATAGGCATAGGCACAGAGCACCTCCCCAAAAACAAAAAGGTTTCGAGGTACAGTTCGTTTGTTTATCAATATATAAAAACCAAATTTGGCATTTAGAAGTTTTTAGAGCTCCCAAGCACTATGTAAAATTTTGTCAAAATCGGTATCATATAGACCCAGTAGGACTGATTGGTCAAAAAAACATTTTCAGGATACAAATTGATGGTTTTCGTTTGTTTTTGTAGATATTATGGCCAGTATTTTAGCAATATTTTTAATTGGAACGAAATCGGATAGATAAATAAATTTGCGTTTGTTATGATGGTATCTCAAACTCATCCGCGCCGAACTTTAATATCCCGCCATATTTTAAGATCTGCCATACAAAATTTTTAAAGGAATGCCCAAATGCGGGTGTAGGAGTCCACCCATTAGCCCCAAAAAAGTACGCCACCTTTTATAATGGAACGCTTAGGCACAAGGCGATTTCTGGAAGAAAAGTTAGAGAATATAGGGGTAACCTTTTTTTTGCCTATTAGGCTCAAATGATCAAAAATTTGTGGCTCTAGCGTGTCTTCAATTTTGTAGCAGGGTATTAGATAAGCGGTTTATATCATATTTGATATATTGCAGCCATTTTTTTTTTTTTTTTTTTGATATTTGCAACCGACAGAAAATTTTTGATGCACAGTATTGTAAGTGATAAGTAGAAATGTGCCAAGTTTCGAACAGGTAAATTTTGTAGCTCGGGTGTAAACTGCGAACCTTTGGGTACAGTGTACAAAAACTTACAAACTTGTTAATACCTTTAAATCCTTTTGCTGATTTGTACCGAAAAGTAACCATTAAATAGTGAAAAATACAGAATGATCGCTTCCAGTGGTTTCAAGCGTTTATCGATATACATTTGTCTATTTTGCTAATTTTATCGACTCATCCCTTCAGTTCGGCTCAGGCCTGAATTAGTCACGAAATCATGCCTGAATTTTCAGTACCAGCCATGAATCTACGCTTTCATTTGTCACTGATTTTAACACATGCATGTCCTAGGCTTTCAGGCCTGAAGCTCAGCCATAACAGTAAATTCAAAATTCATGCCTGAAATCAGGGGTGAATTTTTTGAAAAATCCGACATGAATTACAAGTGAGAATACACTACAACAAATACTCTTCATACATTTTTAACAAAATTTTATTATCAATTTTAATTTTAATTTAATATTATAAATTAAAGTGGATTGGGTGCAGCCTTACAGTCCCCTGTAACCAGTATTGATTCTAAAATGAAAAAATATTTTTTAAATATTACAATACCCTTATTTTTTGACCTACCGAGTAAAGGTAAGGGTGGGGTTTAAGGCTGTCTTGTTTTGCACGCCCATTACGTGTTTCTTACAAATACGTCAAAATTTTTTTAATAGTTCCTTTTTTTCAGTTAGCCGAAACTTGCGCAGTTGTCTTTTGCTCTACATTGTTAATGCCTTTCAATTTTTTTTATAAAGAAAAAATAATGCTTTAAATAATAATATTTAATAAATACTTACCTAGAAATTAAAATTTTCACAGCACATGCACACAAAAAAACCATTCTTACAAAGCCATAAGTGGTCGCTTTCTTTTCATGCCTGAATTCAGGGCTGAATTTTTCAGGCCTGAACGCCCGAACTGGAGGAATACTACAGTATACTTAGTATTTAGAAATAATCTGTCAATCGGATCGTCAGGTAATGTAGCTCTCAAGTCCATCCGATTTTTGCCAATTTGTGTAAATAATTTATTTCAAACAAATTGTCCAATGCCTTGGGTAAGTTTGCCAGAAAACGCTTTGCTCATAGATTTCTGTTTACTTATAATTGGGACCTTGAACTGATATCTTCTGATAGCTTTATATCCCAAAAAAGAAGCATATACCTACATTTTCATTATTATTAGCTTGCTTATTATCTGCTCAAGATATACCGGACTGTATGACGAAATATTGCTTTAAAAGATTTCCACTACGTTTATTGTTTCAAAAGATGATTTCTATTTGAGGCGCATGGCAATTATCTTTTCAAGTGCTTTTTCTACAAAACCCCATTCAATCAAATACTTTAATTGTTTTGACAGTGGCAAAAATATTTGTATTCCTGCGCACTACACACGCCCCATTTTTAAGTGGTGGTCAGGTTCCAATGTTGACCTGCCAATTCTGAAAACTTATTGATAAGATAAATTTTATTTTTTGACGTCTAACGAATGCGCTGATTTAACGTTATTTTCTCCCCGCTTAGATTAACGAATTAGTATAAATGCAGAATTGTGTTGAGTGTACATACCATTAGCTTTGTTACATCCAAGCCATGAAGTTATTTGTTGCATTAGCTGCCTTGTTGGCCACCGCTGTGGCTGCGCCCATGGATGGTCGCATCACGAATGGAGAAGAAGCACATGTTGGCCAATTCCCCTATCAGGTTGGTCTAAGTTTGGAAATTGGTGAATCTAGTGCCTGGTGCGGTGGTACCTTGATTTCGGATCGTTGGGTTGTCACTGCTGCTCACTGTACCGACGGTGCCCATGCTGTTACCGTCTTTGTGGGTGCAGTTAATATAAGAGAAGAGGAGCCCGGACAACATCGCATTCATGTGAACGACAAGCAAGACATTATTGTGCACAAAGATTGGGATGCCAGCACTGTCTCCAACGATATCTCTCTGATCAAACTGCCAGTTAAGCTAGAGTTCAATGAGCGCGTGCGTGCCGCCACTTTGCCCAAGAAGACCGGTCACTACTCGACCTATGCCGGCGAGTTGGCTATTGCCTCTGGTTGGGGTAAGGATAGCGACAAGGCCAACGCAGTTTCCCCTGTCTTGCTCTATGTTGAGAGGCCTATTATGGAGACATCGTCCTGCAACAAATACTGGGGTGGTATGATCACTGACAAAACTATCTGCATGAGCACCAAGGGTGGCATGTCTACCTGCAATGGTGATTCTGGTGGTCCTTTGGTGCACAAGGATGGTGATATTGACTATCTCATTGGTGCTACCTCCTTTGGTTTGTCTTTGGGTTGTGAGAAGGGCTACCCAGCTGTTTTCACACGCATTAGTTACTATCTGGATTGGATTGAGGAACACTCTGGTGTGGTCAACAAATAATTTCAGATTTTGTTGAACATTCTTAACTTGATAATGAACTTTAACGTCTTTATTCTCGAAACTGTAACGCTTATAAATTAAATCAATTAGTAGACTTTTGTATGAGAGTTAAACAAAATTGGATTGTTGGCTAAAAAAAATTTTTTAAGCATATAAACAATAAAGCATTGTATATAGAAATGATATGATGTGTATAGTTTTTGCTTTTATATCAAGGTTGGTACGCAGCAGCCAAAAGCTAGTACTTTTTGACGTTTTTGTTCTGGCTGTGATGTTTTTGATCGTGTTTTGGTGTTTATTGAATTTTTGTTGCGGAATTTTGTGCTAAAGTAAAAACGGTCATAATAGAATCAGCTGTTTTTTGTTATGATATAATAAAAAGAAAAATAAAAAACAACACGTATTATTGTTGTTGAAATATTTGATTTTTTTTATTGTAAACAATGCAATAAAGGTGCAGAATTTTTTTTTTAATTTTTCATATGACGGCAGATAAAATTAATTTAATACTTTATTTGGATTGTTAGACACGCCACTGACGCTAAAAGGCTTTGTAATAAATGTTTCACAACGTCTTTTGCTACTCACCATATTTTGACGTCAAAACAGATCAGCTGTTCATATTTTTTCACAAATGAAGGGGCAACACTGTTTTGTAATAAACGACTTAAAAGCAAATTCATCAATCGTTTTTTTTTTATACGAAAGCCTTAAAACAGCTATAAAAACACGTCCAAAAAAAACAAATCTTCATATATGTAATAATAAAAGGCCTCCGCCACCTGCATGCTTCGCACTTCTATATTCATTCAATATTTGCAACACTTTTCTTGATTTCTAAAAATTTTAACATGCCTATCCGACTCTAAAATATCCTGAACCTGAACGCAGTTCAAGCAGTTTGTAAAGAATCGCTTTCGTTTTTTGGTTATGGCTCCTAAAGTGTCGGGTTTTAATGGAACTTGCATCCAATTAAAGTTGCTACTTAGATAGGTTTCAGTGTGCCAGGAACGGTTCTGTATTGCTAGGCTACCTTGCGGTTACGGATATAGGAAGACCCTTACAGGACGTCGTATTTGAAATTAGGGGGACGGCCAGAGCTCAGGCGGAAAGAGAATGGGATTCTGTGTCCGGTTGTCGCTTCTCCCGAGCACTCTGGCCACGGTACACTCCAAAGCGAACATCTGAACTCCTGCGCTTTCACAAAAACAGGACCACGATGGTGGTAGGAGTTTTAACTGCACCATAGGCCAAATGGCTGAGAGGCTGCTCGTTCCTCAACACGATTTCTGCCGCAGCTGCGGAGACGAGGAAGAGACAGAATGCATCCAACAGATGTTATGCGACTGCCCGGCGCTTCTAAGATGACGAACCCAGTTTCTGGATAAATCATTCTTGGAAGACATGGGCTGTCTGGCAAATGTGCCTATAGCGGACCTGGCTGCTTTTTTCGAACCCTCGCAATGGTTCTGCAATAAGAGAGACTTAGGTGACTAGAATTGCCCATGCCCATATTCCTTCTCATATTCCTTTCCTCCTTTTTCACAATTAGACAACACAATTAACCTCATGGTCTCTGGATGATCTCAGTTACTGACTGAGCAGTCTATTCAACCTAACCTAACCTCACCTAGATAATTTCAGATTAATTGTTAAAAAACTGTTGCGGGACCCTGGTATGTGGTAGCCGGACAGCCGGACAGACCAACATGCAGGGCCATAGAGAGAAAATCCGGGCCCGGAGGGAAACTTACCGGCCCCTCTATTCCACCTTCAGCTTGAACCCCCCATTCCCATCCCATTGCCCACATGGCTATATTGACTCGGCTGTTGATGCTGCTCAAGAATGTGAATACTTTGTGGAGTCTGCATTGCCTCCATAGTAATAATAATAGTGGACAAAATCTTTTGCAATCCAAAGGATTTTGCATTTCGTATATTTTTTGGCCTCTCAAATCACCTTTATATATACAAAAAATATAATTCATTTTCTTTCAGTTTTACATCAAATCTTTTTGTCTTCCTTCCTTCTTTTTGCCGTCCAACTATTTTTCTGTCGTTTCTTCGATCTTGCCAGCCGGAACTCTACATTTTTTTGCGGGCTCCTTCTGTCTTTTTTTTTTGGACCAAGCAAAGCTTGATAGGTTCATGTTTTTATTTCTTTGCCTCTCTTTGGGATCACTTTCGCTCCGATCAAGCTGGCCGGTCCTTTTTTTCATCCACCAGTCAAAGTCGGGTTTGATGTGAATGGTTTTTCTTGGAACCCTTATGTTCTCATCTCGCTGCTGGAGCCATTGTCTGCCATATTCCCAACTAAGCAGCTTTGACATTTGCGGCTCCTCGTTATTGCATGCCGACTTACGCTTAAATTCTAAACGCCTATCCTGGATCGGGTTTTTCGGTAATATGCATGCACAATCGATTGGTTTATTGGCAATAGCGCGGCCCCAGGTATTTGCGTTAACCATTTTTTTTTTTAAATATCACAATTGTATAGATTGTGATTAAAATCAATATGGTATAGTGATTTTAGTATGGTAGACATTCGAATGGTAAGCCTACTTTGGGAAAACTTTTAAGTCACTGTCATATGGTAAACTTTTGATGCGAAACGCTTCAACGTAAAAAATATCAACTCGTGATCATCTCATCACCGCTGTGGACATTCAAAACGGAAAAAACATCAGAGTTATATCAAACGGCTTAGAAGTAGGTTCTAAGGCAAGATGCATTTTATTGCTAGAAGACATCTTGAATTTTTAACAATTTCCAAAATTAATTTAAGAAAATAAATTAAATAGTAAAATAAAAGCAAAGTAAATATTATGTTGCAAGTTTGGCTTTGCAGTCTGGCGAACTTATTTTTCCTCGTTGTTCTTCTTGGAGTTACACATTGTAGCCAAGCTAAGATAAGTCTCAAACATACAGGGACAACCCTCAAAAGTTGGTAGCCTCAGTCGCCGCGAGTCATCGCATGTATCGCAGCCATCTTCATGTTCGCGACAGGTGAGATCAGTGTTTAATGAACTACTTGAACCTGTACCAGAGAACCAAAAGTAGAGTTGTAAGTGGGAAAAAAGATGCATTGACTTTTACTTACGACACGAGTCATCGCAACTTGCAAAATCCGTTTCTTCCTCGTCTGGAAACGTAATCGAACACATTTCGCGTGGGCAGGGATCAGTGTATGCTAGCTGAGACATACAGGTATGAGATGAAGCGGGGCTTTCGCATGAGCGGAGATCATTATATGCTGGTTGAGACGGATATGGCGTATAAGGCTGGCTAACAGCGGCATTTTGGATATAACTGCGTGTTTCACTGTATGCTGGCTGAGACTGATAATATGGATCACTCGGCTGATCCACAGCTGCTACCTGGTTATAACTGCGAGATGAAGCGGGACTTTCGCATATGCGGGGATCAGTGTACGCTGGCTGAGACTGATAATATGGCGCACTCGGCTGATCCACAGCTGCTATCTGGTTATAACTGCGAGATGAAGCGGGCCTTTCGCATATGCGGGGATCAGTGTACGCTGGCTGAGATTGATAATATGGCGCACTCGGCTGATCCACAGCTGCTACCTGGTTATAACTGCGAGATGAAGAGGGCCTTTCGCATATGCATGGTTCACTGTATGCTGGCTGAGACTGATAATATGGCGCACTCGGCTGATCCACAGCTGCTATCTGGTTATAACTGCGAGATGAAGCGGGCCTTTCGCATATGCGGGGATCAGTGTACGCTGGCTGAGACTGATAATATGGCGCACACGGCTGATCCACAGCAGCTCTCTGGTTATAACTGCGAGATGAAGAGGGCCCTTCGCATATGCGGGGATCAGTGTACGCTGGCTTATTAGGCGGATTCATAGCTGCTGTTTGGCTATAACTTAGAGATGAAGCGGGCTTTTGACGGGAACTGTATGAAACAACAGTGACGTCATGATAGTTTTCATTGAGCGCCGTCTTATTTCTTTCAACATACAGATAGGAATTACAGGGGCTTGCAGAGGTAGGTTTGCCATGACACTGCCTACTGTATTGGCAGTCCATGGACATCCAATCCGTCGGCTTACTATTATCCGCAAAAGCTATATGTTCCGTTTGTATTCGAGTTTTTGACGCAACCTTATTGTCAGCACAACAGCAGTTGGAGCTAACAACCCGCTTGCTGTATTGAGTTTGCTTAATGGGTGCACTGCCTTGTGAGGCAGTTTGTGGATATATTCCAAGTATCTGCTTTTGCACACATTGGCAGCTAGTTTGAAATGTTTGGTCAGCAGCGTATTCGTTTGTAGCTAAATTTTGTCGCTGTAAATCTGCGTACAGATCCTGTTGTCTAGGCAGCTGATGTACACTATAAAAGGACTTTTGTCCGGAGTTGTGTACAAGCTGCTGCTGTTGCTCAACATGCAGCTGTGAATTTTTGTTACCATCCTGTTCCAAGTAGGAGTTATTACACATGCATTCTGGAAAAGAAAGAGTGGTTAATAGATGTGATACAATGAGGTAAATCTTTTGCGCTTACCATTTGGCACACTTGACGTGCCGTATCTAGCATAACTTTTGCCTGAATCCGGTTGCCGTCCTCGGTCATATGATAACCCAGTCTCCTTCGCTGACGAGATGCTACCCCGATCCATTTCTTGGCGTCGCTGATATTTATCCCACGGTTCACCGTACAGTGACTTATCGTAAGGCTTTTCGGTGTCTAGTCTTGCATCATCAACTATAGTTTCTCGACTTTTATCTTTACTGCGACTTGGTAACGTTTCCTTATCACTTAACTGTTTTCGCTGAGTTGCTTCCGTTGCCTGTTGGTCTTCTCTTTTTTCAGTTGGATCTGGCTGCAGATTCCGTCCTTTTTCATAAGCTCTCACTTGATCTTCACGCACCTGTTTGTTCTGTGGTGCTTCTTTCATTTCTTGTTTTTGACCGTTTTCACCGCTTTTTTGCTGTTGAGCTCCTTCTTTCGTTTGGCGCTCTTGAACTTTTCCAGCAGAATCTGATAGCAGAGCTCGCTCTTTTTCAGTAACTGTCACTGGCTTTTCACCGATCTTTTGTTGCTGCACTGTGTCCTTTGATTGCTGGTCTTGTTTATTTCCAAACGATTCCGATTGCGGTTGCCGTTCTTTTTCATAACCTGTCTCTTGTTTTTCGCCAATCTTTTGTTGCTGAGCTGTTTCATTCGCTTGTTGGTCTTGTTTTTTGCCAGACGAATCTGTTTGCAGTTGCCGTCCTTTTTCAATAGCTGTCACTTCACCGATCTTCTGTTGCTGAGCTGTTTCTGTCTCTTGCTGGTCTTGTTTTTTTCCGGAAGAATCTGTTCGCGGGCCACGTTCTACTTCTTTAGCTGTTCCTGGCGTTTCGCCTATCTTTTGTTGCTGAGCTGTTTCTTTTGCTTGTTGGTCTTGTTTTTTTTCTGACGAATCTGTTTGCAGATCCCGTCCTTTTTCATTAGCTGTCCCTGGCTTTTCGCCAATCTTTTGTTGCTGAGTTGTTTCTTTCGCTTGCTGGTCTTGTTTTTTGCCAGACGAGTCGGCTTGCAGATTCCGTCCTTTTTCATTAGCTGTACCTGACTTTTCACCGAGCTTTTGTTGTTGCGCTATTTCTTTTTTTGCTGGCTGGTCTTGTTTTCTTCCAGACGAATCTCTTCGTGAATCACGTTCGTTTTCGCCGTCCCGCAGTGGCTTTTTAGCGATCGTCCGCTGTTGACCTGTTTTTTTCACTTGCTGGTCTTCGGATTTTCCAGTGGAATCTCTCAGCTTTGTATAAGTAGGCCGAGTCTCCAAGCCCGAACTACCGGTATCTTCAATCCTTTTAGCAGTTCTTTCATTCTCAGTTTTATACCTTTCCATATACTGGCGATGCATTTTTGCCGTTTCTGACTTATCCTTTTTCAATCCGGTTTGATCTTTACCCCTGGCCTGATCCTGCTTAACCAGTGTAACTTTCAATGTTTTTTCGTGACTTTGTACTTTATACTTTTCCAACGAGGATATGTCACTGACACCATCTTGTTTTAATTTATCGTGCATGCGTCGATTCAACGGAGATTTGCTAGCACGTCTAGGGCTTTTACTTCTGCGATGATGATGAGGTAATGCTTGTGAGTCATCTTTATCCCTAGCGGCACGACGTCTATAATTGCAAAAAACCTCAGTGTTTAGGTCGGTGGCACGCCGCCCACAAATGGGACGCTCTGTGCAGCATACACCTATGTTCGGTCTATGTACTTGCTGTGGACATGAACCACGTTGCTGCAAATCAAAAGACGGATATACGCTGCCCTGGTGAGGTGTAACTCTCGGTGGTGAATTGAAGCATGAGCAATTTATGCGCCCTTGTGTTGGTTGCTGTTGTGAACAATAGTTCTGTGCTGGGTAGCAGCAAGTGTGTTGGCGCCTGGGAGAAGCTGGGCTATTGCAGCTTTGATAGTTGCCTCCATAATAGCAGCCAGCGCTGAGGCGCGGAGTATTGTTAAATGTGGACTCCACTGCGTCGCTGTTTAATTTCCGTTCTGGCTCCTTTGTTGATAAAAGTTTTATGCCAAGTGTCATAAATTTTGAGCTTGGTTTAGGCGTTTCCAAAGGCGGCGTCTGTTCGTTACTTTGGAATGTGCGCTCAACTTTTTCGCTGCTAGTTATATTTGCTAAAAGATTCTGTCGCTGCTGTCTCGGCCGGCTATTGTTTTCCTTTTCCATGCACAGGATGCGTTCGCGCAACTGCTTTAATTGCTCAATTTCCTTTTCGATTTTGTCATCAAGCACACTCACTTGCAGCTTGGCATTTAAAATTTTCGCTTCACTGGAGGAAGACTCCTTAGCAGTAGTGTAAGGTACGTTGTTATTAGCAGTGCTATGACGATAGATCTCCCGCACTTGTGTTTCGGTATTTTTAATAAAAACAAAACCTTTCTTCTTAAAGGAAATGTGTTCTTGTCGTTCCAACAAAATGTTTTGAGTGTCTGAGGGTAAAATGATTTACAAAGTTAATATATCGTACGCAAGTTATCGTACCCCTATGCGTCTTCTTTTGGGGTTTTGTATCCTTAGATCCTTTCAATGAAAAATATAACTTTTTGCTCATACTTTTGTTTAAGTCTATGCTTGATAACGCCAGGCCTATTTAGTTAACTTTCGAAAGCTTATCTGGGGTGCCACAGAAAACAATTTCTTTTCAATTACTTTACTATTCCAAATCTTGATGCCACAGACTTAATTCATAACGGTTTTAAAAACCTTGACAAAATTGTTTGAGATTTGTTGAAATTCCAGAATAAATCCTATTTTATTCAAAGAAACTGTTACTTATTTGAAAAGGTTATTCAAGTTCTGATTTATCTGTATCTTTGTTTTGATAAATCTAATGTTTTAATTCATGGTTTTAATTTTTTTTTTTTGCCATTCTATGTCAAAGTCCAAAATCTTTTCAAGCTAAGGAGTTGCCACCTAGTTGCTGTACTAAATAATAATAATTCGGAGTACTTTTTTACCATATTAATAGATGTTTTTAATGTTAAATGAAAGTTCAAAAATTGCTTGATATATTTTAAATAAGTTGTGCACACTTTTCTCCTAGTGTGGCAACGTACGGCGTGTTTGTGATAAATGTGAATGTCAATAATTAAATTTACAGTTCATAATCAAAAATAAAAACAAGCAATTAAAAAATTAAAAATGTAAGTGAAAATTTATTTTAAGGCATCAATGGCTGATAATCCCGCAATAGGCATTTTAAAAAATATTTTCTATTTGCGCAAATTTTCAAAAGTAATCAAACGAATTTTGCCATACACAACGCTGATGACAGCTCTTTACACATAGGGTTGTCATACAAACTCATTTATTGGGCAGGAGTTTATTTAAATTTCATTCCTATTTATTTTGTACAAATAGAAAGTAAAATGTTGCAAAATATGCTGATAATTGTCGCTTAATGTAATAAAGAATTAATATTCTTGGATCACTGTTAAAAAGCATTTATTTAAATAAGTGTCTAAATGTTCTAGAATAATTTTAGGAAAGTGGCAACCCTTTGCTGCCGTTCTAGCAATTGTCCGAAAAATGAAATCTTTGCCATTTCTGTGGCACCTAAGGGTTTTTCTAAAGATTTGTTTTCAAACCGTTGCCAAAATCTTTAAAGATTTTTGTGGCACCCCCTATAGTCAAATATAAGAAAGCAACCCAACTATTCTTTCATAGTTCATTTCTTGCTTGAAACTATTTATATATAGGTAATTGTAAGCAACTCATATCTGGCTTTAGCTCATTTAGGCAAAAAAAAAATTTAAAGGTCTGGTGTCACCTAAGCTTCAAAATATTTAAAGAACAAAATATGTATGTGCAAAATTTATATAACGAACAACAATTGTTTAAGTTACCCATAATTGTCAGTTGCAAAGTTTCAATTAAGTGGCGTAAAAAACTGTCTTGAAATTTGACTTAAAACATTTAATATAACAAATAAAAATAAATAATAATATTGAAAAAAGCTAAACGACAGCTAATTCAATGAACTAAGATTTGTAGCTTCACACAATCTGGTCACACTGATCGACTAAACACACGCTCGCAGCTGAGCGAAAAGCTAAACTACAGCTAATTCTCTAAAATAAGCTTTATAGCTTACCATAAGCTGGTCACACTGGCTAGCCAAACACACACTCTCACTCTCAGCTGAGCGCGTGCGCAAGCGGCTTAAAGTTCTTATTTCTTGCATTCACATTCGCATTCGCAATGCTGTTAGCAGCACGCGTCGCAGTGTTTACATATCAAGACAGTGAAAAATGTGTGTTTTTGTTTAGTTTTTGAAAAAAACAAAAAAACAATTGGTGAAATTTTTTCGTAGTTGTAAATAAAATGTATTGCAAGCCAAAGGCAAGTGACAACAACTGAATTTAGTCAAAATTCGAAACTAATAAATCGTGGTGTCACATCGATTGGCTGATTTGGCTTACATTTTGTTGTCGTTGTTTGTGATTTTCGATTCTTAAAGGCAAATTGGCGTTGGCGCGTAGGTGGCCAAAGTGGCAGTTATGGCCATAAAATCATTTGTACGCGTAAGCAGCTATTGAATAAAAATGCTATTAAAGCCATTTATAAGAAATGCTTCACAACTGTGCCAGCAACCAAACAGTCTACATACTAGATACATACATATATTTGTAGTACATAGTAGATGTGCAATTTTTAACGTCGCGCGAAATGTTTCTAGCCGGTCAACCTACGGATGCAGAGACGGTGATGTAACCACGTCCGATTTGTTATGGTTGGTCTACGGTCTCGGCAGATCTCCAACGTTGCAGCACCGCTGCTGACTGACTTTATTTTTTTGCAAACTTGCCCACCCACCCTCAGTGTCGGCTGGATTTTGTGCTTTGTATAGGCGAATACCATTTATAATCTCAAGCAGCCAGCAGCATTGAACATTAAATGATTAGCAATATGTACATATGTACTATAATATACATACTTTATATGTAGTACTCACCTGTTGACTAAGTGCTTGGCTGCACTTGATGGCTCCTAAGCTCGAAGCGCGGCTCATTATCAATTCAAATATGTATTATTTGTTTTTATTCAACATTTTGGTGCTTGAAGCCAAATATTTGGTTATAAGCGTTGGAACGCATAAGGCGTGAATTACTTTTTTGGTCATGCTACGGACTTTTTATTGCGTTTTGCATATGCATATATATGGGAAGTGTATTAAGTACAGGCTTATTGATGCGAGGGCTGCATGATAGATAACCGCATTGAACAGCATAAGTTGCCAAAAAAAATACTAACCAATATGCGTTTTAAAAAATATACATTTTTTTAAATATCTTTTTAAAAACTCAAGTTGGCGCAGTTATGCCAGATGATTTTTTGCGGTAACGTGCGACTCTATAACAGGCAACGAAATAGCCGATGAACTAGCCAGACATGACACGACCATTACCCTCCTCCCGGATAAGGAAGATATTCGTATGCCAATGGCTACTTTTAAAATATATACAAGGGAAAATTTAGTTCCCAGGCTCAAAGGATGTGGAACAACACATCCCACTGTAGAATCAGTCGCCAAATATGGCCTAGAATAGACCCGAAACGTTCTGCCAGGCTCTGTGAACTCAACCGCTCACAGTGTTCGACTGTTGTTAGGGCGATCACTGCGACCAGAATGAATGCCCCGAGCAACGAATTCTGCTCACTTCTTCACTTCTTCTGTTTCTGTGAAGCTCTATGTAGACGCAGCAAAAAATATCTGGGAAATTATTTCCTCCACAACCTAGAGGAGCTAGGTCCTATCTGTCCAAACATTGATTGCAAGATATATTGCAGCAACAGGCTGGGACTCCCTTTAAGAAAACTTTCTGGAGACGGGTTTAATTAGAGATTCGCGCGGCATCACAACGGGCCAGTCTAGGCCTAAGTGTGCTGGCTTGATAAGCCAGCTACCGCTATAACCTATCCTAACCTAACCTAACCTAAGGTACGACTCTTTTAAAACACAAATCCGTCTTAGTGCAAAAAACATATTAAATCCTATAAGAACTTGATGCTATCAGTTCTAAAAATTACTTATATCACTAAGATAACTTCAAAACTGAGCTAGTCTCACAGCGTCAGAGAAATCTTCTTGACAACTTATATGTATCTTGGGATTTACTAATAAACCCTCTGCAAGGTAATAATAATGGCTTAATTGCGTTTACTCGATTTCCATTAACACGAATGGTTAAATTGTCATAATTCCATATAAAGAGCTAAGTAATTCCAATTTGACAATTGTCAAAATGTGCAAAGAAGCAAAAACCCACTAATGCGGACATAAAAAGAGGGACAGTTGGGTATACAAAAACAGATTTGGAATCATACAGCTATTTTTTAAATTTCGGCTTTTGTGGACGTGTCTATTTTCGCCTTGGCATCAAGGTTATGCACAGTTTAAATTTCTTTTCTTTTTTATTTGCGGGAACCTTGCGCTGCGGTTTTTGAGCTTTTTAATTAGAAATTTATTTGTACTTTACTGAGCAAGCCTAACCGCGAGGCATAAGGGTAAAAATGCCCGACTCACAACGTGTGCAACAACAATCAGCTGCTTACAAGTGTCATATTGTTTGATTTGTTTTTGTTAAGAAAAGTTTTTGTGAGAAAAATGCCATTTAAAAGCATAAAAGATAAAGTTTTGCTTATTTGTCAGTACAATATATATTTTTTGTTCAACTGCAAAGAAATTGCAACTTTAATTATATTTAATAAAAAATTCACTCTTATCAGTTGTGTACAGACAACACTAAATAATACCAAAAACAGTGAAAAAATTATGGTCACACTCGTAGATATTAGCGCTTTTTACTACTTTTCGTAGTTAAGGATCTAGATCGGGCATGAATGCCAATTTTTTTTTAGTAAAAATTATTTCTAAACACTTTCTCTTTTACCATTATGCATTTTTGCCCTACAAAGTGAACACCCCAATTCTATTAAACCATCCGTTCAAACATAGAGTCTTAATGCTGAAGAACCATACCAAATATTAAGTAGTGTAGGTTTATGAAATTGGACGAGCTGAGCTACCTAGAGCTAGCAGGGAGCAAAGCAGATCCATAGGATCGCAGTGCAGTTTTGCTATACCAGGTTGACCTTATTTATTTTTTTTTTTTGGGTGGGGTTCAAAAATTCAAAAATTGGGTTACGTAATTTGGGTACGGCCCATTACACTAGTTTACACGAAAAATTAACCTTCGTATAAAAGTGTTTTTTAGTGTAATTTTGGGTCGAGAAAGACGAAAATGACATTCATTTTTTTTTTTAAGAACCGTTTTCAAGTTTTTTTCGAAAAACATGTTTTTGGGTCCTGTTTTCAGTTATTTGTGAATATATCGTGAACAAAATGTTTTACCATCATAAAATACCATTAGATCGAAAGGTATTGATGTGGCCTTTACGGTGATATGCGATACGTGAAGACGTTACTAAACGCAAACGAAAAACTTTGAGTGAAACATTTTTTTTTCGAGTGTAAACTGGAACTTTTGTACATGGTTCCATAGCATCTACAGTTCTTACCCGTTTTTAGGCTCGAAATGTTCGTAAAAATAAAAAAAAATTTTTTTTGTTAACAGAAAATTTGTAATTTTGATTTTGAAAAATGAACGAAAATGTCACTTTTTTTCGACTTTGGTTGCTTGTAACTTCAATAATTATGATGTTATTTTAAGCCGGGAAATCATTTTGTTCACGAGATATTCACGAATAACTAAAAACAGTACACAAAAACCTTTTTTTTCGAAAAAATCTCGAAAACTGTTCTTGAGAAAAAAAATTTATGTCATTTTCGTATTTCTCGACACAAAATTACCCTAAAAAGCTCTTCATTTTCAAGGTTCACTCGATGACCCTAAAATTTGTTAACACTAGTTCTATTGCTGTCTATAACACTAAAAACCGTTTTTAGCATGTACCTAAATTTGGATTTTAAAATAGCAGTTATATAGCTTCCTGATTCGTGCAAAAATTATTATTCTCAAAGAAGCCGTGGAAGGAGTGAAAAACTATAAACTGTTGACGCAAAAATCAAATCGAGCAAAATCGACTTGGTTATAGACATGATGGGCACAGTATCTTTAAAGTTTAAGCGAACCCCTAAATCTCGGAAATCATAAGGCCTAGCAACATCGAATTTTACTGGACCTCATAAAGCTAATCGAATTGTTATTATTTATTTCACCATTTCTTCCTCAGCATTATTTTGAGGCTAAGAGCCATAATGTTAAAACTTTTGACCCGCATTTCACTTACCCTTTTTCGATACAAGGTCTGAGATCCTTTTTCTTTCTAACCAAAAGTTCTAGAAGTATAAAATTTCTGCGCTTTCTGACATTGAAGTTTCAACTTTTCAGAAATAATACAATTGTTTTTAAACTTTTTCGTAAAACTACTCAAAATCGGATCGCGAAAAACGGTGGAAATAAAACTCCTTAAAGTGTAGTGAATAAGTCCAGCGTACAGGATGCATTATAATGATGTTTTTGCGATTCAAGGCTTGCTGTGAGTTGACTTATTTGTTAATTTCTACAGAGATAATATCAGACATAATGCTGTGTTTCAATTTAAATCACTATCGAGACGCTTTGAGAGACAAAAGTACAGGCTTCCTTCTTGCTTAAGCGATGAAATAAAACATTGTCGGTATATTTTCGCTTTCCTCTATTGCTGTTCTTTTTGGGAAGTGGTTTACGAACATGCGATGTTCTTCAGACAGCAATTAAATCGGATGGGTGTTTTGAGGTTGCAGCAATAGTCCGATTTCAGATGTCACCCTGGATTGTATAATCTGTTGGAATCAACTATTATTTGGTGTAACAGTCCTGCTATAAGCCCTAAAAAAGCTCCTCATATGAATGAAATCTTCGTTAAAAGAGTATAATTTGGGATTCTACGTTTTTCACTAAAGAAATCACTCTGCGCTTGTGCCTATCGATGACGATTTGTTACAATTGAAAGCGAAAGACAATTTTCAAAACTTCGATTATTCTTCGTATTGATATCAAAACAACAGATTTGCCCAATTTTGTTGGAAAATATACGTATAAAATGCAATTAACAAACATACCAACAGATGGTCCACCCTATATAAAAACCAATGTATAGGTTTGGAGCAGTGGCGTAGATGAATTTTTATGCGGGATTGCATCGAATTCATTTTTCTCCATGCATTTTATTGGACAATTTAATTTTTCAAACGAAAACAAAAAACATGTGATGGATTGATCCTCTTGATTCCTCCCCATTAACTACGTCACTGGTTTGGAGTTAACATACTTATATTAACAGGTTAACGCAAAATATCTGTTGAATTTCAAATGTTGGAAATACAGCAGGAAGAAAATTTTTAAGTGTTGAATTGTTTAGCTTAATGTCGGAATTTTATAAAAAAGTTATTTATTATTTATTTAAAGTTATCTTCTGACTTTAAAAAACGCGCCAAAAAATCCAAGAGTTTCTAGATAAAACCGCTTTGTTTCATACACAACAGCTATCCTTGGTACCAAGATATTCAGCGACTGTACATGAATAATTGCTTTACGGAGCACAAAACAGCTATCTGTAGTCAGTCCTGGGGAAAAACGCATCCAAGGCACGTAAAAGCGTAAATAATGTGAAGAAGATCGCAGTCAGTTAAATGATATAATATGTATTAACAACAGAGCTATAGACTCGGCAGATCCTAGTAACAAAAGAAAGCACTTCCCCAAGAAAAAATTACGCTCACCGGTCTGGATTAATGAATCATATTTTTAAATTTTGAATTTCCATAACTGATGAATGATTAATTCTTTTGAAAAACATTATTTGGAAAAAATTGTGCAGTTGGGCGTGTTTATATGGAAGCTAGGAGAAGACGTGGTTCGAAGCTCATGAAGTTTTTTTTAAAAACTATAATTTTGAATTTTAATGTAAAAAAATGGGAGTTCCCACCATGGTGCGATACAAATACATGTTTACGAATAATTGTTACAAACTTTAAAAAGTTGAATGATTTTTCGAAAAAGGTTTTCAAAAAACGAAATTTAAAATTATTTTTTTTGTTGGCTATAAAAGCAAAAGTTTTTTTTGTAGAGTTTCAAATAGCGTTCAAATCATGGTGTTGACCTATGTTATGTACATACGTATGTACACGTACATTTTTACATATGTAAGTATAAGCACTAACACGTTGACCCATATATATAGCCAGAAATAGACATCCGTAAGCAAATACCTATTTATATACAGACACATTTTTCCTTTTCGGAAACTAATAAGCCCAAAGGCATTCCGACACCTACACCTACACATGCTCATGCTCATACACACACACACGCACACGCACACCTTTAAAACTCCAAAACATTTGAAATCTATTATTAGAGATTAACATGAATTAGAGAGGCAGCTTGCACACCTTGATATGACTGCAGCTGCTGAAAGAAAATGCTGAGTAAAAAATATGTATAAAAAAAGCAAAAGCTTCTTGTTAGCCATTTTCACCAAATTTAGGCAATCTATCAAATTTCGTAGCCATACCAAAATAGCGCCCATGTCGCTTGACCTCAGCGTCGAATTGGCCGTAAACCGAGCCAAATTGTTTGTCGTTATAGTAGATAATGGATGGGATTTACTACAATACGAGCAAAAACTTGAAAAAAAATGGATGTTGTAGAAAAACAAACAAAAACAACATTTAAAGCAAACTCATGAATGAAACAACAAAAACAGTCTATATAGATGTTTTTTCCGATTTCTCTCTTATTTGATATGCGGGTTTTTGTTTTTGCTCTATGGCGGCTGTGTGTTGGCTTTTTTCTAAAAATGAAAATACGAAAATTATCTTCGTCTTTGGCGTTAAATACAGCAACGAAGACACGACGCATTGAAGAGCAGACAGCAAAAATTTTCATTTGATTTTCTGATTTTTCATTTGGTGTGTTCTCAACAACTTTTGGCCACGATGCTACGATATTTTCTTCTATTGTGTGCGGGGCGTGCTTGTGCTTGCTCTCCGCTTTGCAAACCATCTAAGGAGCATATTTTCAAAAAAAAAAAAATTTTATTTAAAAAAAATGCTTTTCGTTGTGACTTTCGCCAGAACTAGTTGCGTTTTGGATGTCAACACGATGTACACGCGCACGTTGACCACGCTGTCTTTAGTTGGAGGGACGTAAAGCTAAAAGCTAGACGTGAGCACCTGTACGCGATACATAGTTCCATAAACTTTAGAATACGACTGCCAAACAGGTAAAGGCTTATGCTATTTGCAAAATTCTTTATGCCAAATAATTTTTTTTTTTTTCAATATTTAAACTTAAAAGCAAATTGCTGCATATACATACTTGTATTATATAAAGTTATAAAGTGCTAAATACGTATACCATAGTTTTAGATACACGCTCTATAAGCTAAAACCTTTTACGGGCATACTTTTTCGCCAAGGGAATCGAATTTCATGCACAACAACAAAAGGCAGCGAATAAATTTGTGAGCAAAATGATCGGGCTCCTCGCTCTTTTGAGTAAACCTATGTATATGTACAAGTGTGTGTGTGTGATAAATCTGTGCGCGAGCAGCCACTTGCCAGCGCGTAGAGCATTTAAATAGAATCCCAAAAATGCTCGATAAAATCAACGATCGACCAAAGGCTGCCGGCAGCCGGTCCATGCGCAGATTTATACCCACTTTATCTATATATCATATACATACTATCTATCTGCTCTAATCATATCTAACATATTGTCATTATAGTCAAGAGCATGCAAGAGTTGACGCGCGAGGTCAGTAACGCCAACGTCGCCTTCAACGTCTGCGAGCTCAATCACCGCCAGCAGCATAAGCTGGATATGAGTCCTAATGTTGCGACAACTAAAGCTAACAGTCAAGAGCTATATGCAAATGGCACGGTCACACTGTTAGCCGGTCAGCGCATCAAGTTGGAAAATGGTCACGAGCATATGTCGGAGACTGCGGCATGGCAAGCACGCCCGGATTTTAATGCCAACAGCAAGTTGCTGCTGCAAGGCTCCGATGATCCGCTTATTTGCCATGGCGCCAACAATGATGCACATGACGAGGATCATCCCTTTAAGTTACTTTTGGCGCGTAAAAGTCAAGAGCAGCGTGCTGCTAGCAATGGCGCCTGTAGCACGCTGACCAAGCAACAGCTCAAGGTAAAGGCCAGCTTAATGAGCGCGCGCAAAAGCTACAAACAAGCGACGCCAGTTGTGCCGGAAATAGCCATAAATTCACAGTCTTTGAATGCAACTAGACAAAGCAAGCCGAAGAAACGTCAAGGTGCCGCCGGTACGCTAAAACTGCGCTTCCATCATCAGGCACTGCCCGCCGAATATCTAAGCCATTACGAGGCTACCCAGGGTCGCCAAGTGAGCGCCGCCAAGCCGGCACAAGCCATGCCAAATGTAAGAGCCACGCCGAATCCAAGCGGCAAACAATCGCATGAGAATGTGCGGAGCTGGCTGCGTAAGATTGCTGAAATTCAACGCAGCGCGGAACGGCAACGTGATGCTACGACAGCTCAGTTGCAGACATCCTCGCCAGCGCCAATGCCAACGCCAGAAGCAGCTCCAGCTGAGACAGCGCCCAATAAGCGTGCTGCACTGCGGTACGCCGATTTGCCCTATATGGGTGAGATAACCTTGGACAACTACAAGCCACGACGCGGACGTAAGCCCAAGAAGGCGGATATATGTCATCTGATCTATAAAAATTATGGCACAGTCGTGCCGGTTACTGCGCCAATAGCTGGCGCAACAGCACCAACAGCTGCCATAGTCAAAAAGTTGTTGGTACAAACAAAAAAAAAGTCCGCAGAAGTGACGTTGCTGGAGGAGCCATTGAATTTGTGCTTGCGCGATCAATCAAGCGATCGTTACTCCATCTCAAGTGGTGACAGCGACAAACCCTCAACTTTAACAGTTACAACAACAGCGACCGGCTCCAGCAGTCCATTTGGGCATAGTCAAAAGTGCGAAAAGTCAAAGAAACCGCTGCAACTACAGCTGCCGGAGGAGCAAACTGCCACAGCAGCAGCCAAGTTGCTACTGCAGCCCGTTGGACTTTATTACCAGCAACTAATGGAATCTTGTGCCTTAGGCCTGCCTGTGGAGACTATTGAAAAAGACAACCAATTAGCTCTAAAAATACCCATACCCAGTGGCTTCTTGGCCAGCAGCAGCAGCAGCTGCAATGGCAAACGCGACACCGACTCTTCCTTAACACTGCGTAAGCGTAAACGTTCCGCCATCTTTATACCGCCCATGCCTACCGAACACTCATCCAGTCCCACAACGGAGGTCAGCATTTGCAAATTTAAATTTACGGGCGGTGCCAAGCCCACGCTGCAGGAAAAGAAAATGCTCTCAGTAGATGCCGAGGGCAACTATCGCTACTACAGTGGCACTGGCGATAAGGCTATGCGTGGCTATGAGTTTATCTCGCGCGAGCAACAGCAGCAGCAGCAACAGTTAATGATGGTGCAACCTTCGAACGAAGGCAATGATAAACTTTATATTGATATACCGCCACCCTCAACAGATCTCAGCTTGGAATTGCTAAATATACCGCCAGAGTCACCCACAGCATCGCTGCTTATGTCTGCAAATCTAACGCCAGTTGCGACGCCTCAAAGTCCAGCCTCCAACTACTCCAGTTCACGTAGTCCCATGCCTTCAGAAACGTGCCTAAAGAGCCGCAGCGAATTTGCCGGTAGCCCCATGCCAGCAAGCAAACAGACTGAGACTGAGCACAAACGGCGCTCCTCAAGACGCTCCAAGCAACGCGAAAAACTGGAAAAGACATTCAAGGAAAAGGGGTTTCTCATACAAACGCAACAGCTGCAATCCGCTGAAGGCGCCACTTATTGCAAGTTTCGCCAATTGAAGAAATTTACGCGATATTTGTTTCGGAATTGGAAAGATCACATACCGGAAAGTGATTTGGTTAGGCATCAAGTTAGCGGCAACCATGAGTCTCATGGCATTATTGAGAATTTGCTCAGTGGTCAGCAAGAAACGCCAATTACGGCTATAACAGATCAGGTGGCCAGATGAAGCCAAAATGCTGCTTATAGTTTGGAAACCACAAATCGCACTGCCAAAGATTCTTTTTAATGATTTTTTTAATAATAACTATGATTAATTCCGTCCATGCTGGCTGCTATACATACAAATACAACTTATAGCCAGGCTTTTATCTAGTCTTTCAGCAATTTAAGTACCTAACACGGATATTATTGTGAATAAATAAAATATTTAACAAAAGATTTTGTTTTAAAGGTGCATATACTTTGGTGTAAATAATATGTTTATATAAAGTTAGCTCAAATGTAATCCATATAATAAAGTAAGTATATAGTATAAATAATTGTAAATACATTACAATGTTAGTAGTATAAAAACAAACATTATTAATGAGCATTGGTATTGCTTAAAATGCTCCGATTTTAAACTCCTTTTAAAGGTGTTTCGTGAAATACTTCAGTTCATAGTGTTGGCTTAGTTTGGAAGAACCCAATTCTGTGTATGTATGTGTTTTTGTCTCTAGCTCTCTATAAAAGTTTTTCTATAAAAGGGTTTCTTGTATAAATTTCCAAAAGGTACATACATACTATGTACATATATGTTTCTTTTTAAAGGCTTGCTAACGCATTAATTAATCATAGGTTGTACATTTTTTTTTAGATTTCTCTTTGATGTCAATGGTTGTAAAATTGCTTAAGATTTCAAAATTCAATTTGCTTAGCTAGTTCAATTCTTGCTAGTATTGTCAGTTAATAGTTTCAATATTTTGGCAGTTGGTTTAGCTAACAAATAATTCAACAACTTCTTATAATGAAATATGCATTGTATTCTGTGTGTTGCTGTGTGTCTGAGTTGTGCGTAAGGTTTCGCAACACGCACCATTAGTATCATCACTCATCATTTCTCTTTTTTTTAATTTCCGCTTTGCACCGATTTGCTTGAACTATACGATCCCTCATGATCTTTCATAATTTCCGATTCCGATACAGTATCATTACTCATTGGACATACATAATCCGTCCAATCTACTTCGTTTTGTCCTTTTGTACTCTTTCTACGCTTTAAGGTAAATTGCGTACGTTTTGGCGGCTTAAGTTTGGCCGTTATGGTAAGCGGCTGATAGCCAGCAGCTGCCTCAGTATCCCGCTTGCCGTGTATGACAACAAGGCCTACCAATTCCTTAAAGTGCGTGGCTAAGTGACGTCGTAGCAACGACTTGCTGGGTGGTATCGATAGCAAATCAGCCAATAGATCGGCATTAAAACGAGGCTCGTAAACCATGAGCGCACCATGCACTCCGGCACCACGCAAATTTGGCGCATATTCTGATAAATCCACAACGCGCAGCCATTCCATCACACGATGTGCGGTCCATAGCTGCACTGAGTCACTGTCTCTGTTGTTGGCAGCACGCTCGTTGCCTTCGCTCAAGGCAGCAACGTTGGTGGAGCGACGTATAAGACTCTCGCCATCCCAGGACATACGTCGCAGACACTGTATGCCACAGCGCAGCGAGGCAATGTGCAAGCACGAACTGACATGCAACTGCGCCAGATCTTCCAGCGTCAAACGATTTAACATGCGTCCATCAACCTTGGCCTGCATAAAATGATCTTTATACTGGGGTAAGCCAATATCATCCAGCCAGCGTAGCACCCAGCCAACGTCCAGATTAGCTGCTTTTAAAGTAAGCTTATCCAGTTCCTTGCCGGTGATTTCGTCGATAGCAAGTAGAATTTTCTTACGATGCAAAGGCAACTTTAGGTTTAGTTCGTGTTCAATATCAACGGGTGCGGCGTTAAATATTGAAACCGTTGGATTAGCTTTAAGCCATTTTCTGTGGATGACAAGGCATTTGCGATGAGTACAACAAAACTAACTTGAAAGTTGTTTATACTAGTGCAGGGATTGATGATAGTTATCGTGCAGTTAGCCTATTCCACATAGAGCGTCAACAAAAGCCAGATATGGTAGATGGTTGGTTGATTGGTGTATGGTGGTGCAAGTGGCAACAAAGGGGGAACAACAAAACGAATTACAATAAAGCCGGAAATCAAAACAAAGCCAATGAAAACTTAAAATAATACCGCTACCAAACCCAAAAATCTTAAATTTAGTATTATCGATGACAATAAAAAAAAGTGGGGTAAATTAAACTTATAACCATATGTACTAAAGAGATAATATACATGTATATATAGATATGAGCTAGTCTCATTAGAGACCTAAGTAAAATTATTATACATTGTTAGTCGACCATTTCTTGTTTAATCATCTATTTTCTTAAAATGATTTTTATTCTTTGGTTTGATTTTACTAAAACTGCTGTAGTAAATATTCTTCATTTCAAAAGGACAGAGATTGCTATTTATTGTATACTGGTTTAAAGGGAGATTTAAGTTACATTATATACATATGTACAATCACAAAATATAAACATATAATACAAAAAGTATAAACAATTATGCACAGATGCTGCATGTTATTTACAATTTACAAAAATTTAAGAATTTGATGGCGACAATTGTTAGACAACAAAATTTACAATTGCAAATACAAGTTAATACTTTGGTCTAGTAAGCTTACTCACCGGCAGTTATCTTCATAGCAACCAAGCCCCATGTGCGTCAGCCAATTACACACCTCCTGCACGTTCCAGCTGCTGTAATGCTTGCTTGTATCGCTAAACAGCGGCGTCTGTACACTCCATTCAATGCGACCACCTGTTGTGGCACGTGCGCCGCCTCTTCGAAACTCGGGATCGGCTTGTTCCAAGCCAGTCAGCTCACTGGTGCTGCTATTGCTGCGACGCAACTTGCCAAAAATATTGCGCAAGCCGCGCACAGAACGTTCCCGGAGCTTTGGCGAGGGTGTTGATTGTGTTTGTTGCGATATTAAACTGTTGAACATTGCATCATCCGTGTGGTTTGTGGCATTGCTACCCAGCATGGTGTCATCAATAAGGATTTGTTCGTTGGAGGCAAAAGCCACATTGCGTTGCTTGCCACTGCTGTTTGCATTTACATCAAGGGCTCTTGGATTGTTGTTGTTTGTTTGAAAGCGCAACGTTTGTTTGCCAGCACCACCATGAGAGCGGGGCAAACTGTGGAATTGCGGAGTAATCTGATGCCGCAAGGCTGAGGGAGGCGTTTTGGGTGCTAGCGTACCAATGCCCATAAATCCTTTTTGGTTAATATTTCCCATGCTTCCATAGGGATGCCCTCCTCCGCCAGCATCATTGGCATGTAGTTCATTATCACGCTCCAAAGCGGCACGATGTAGTTTTAACTCACTTAAGGCACTCATTAACTCGAGTTTTTGTGTCTCAAAGGCAGATTGCGATATCATTTGGCGTTGCACCTGCTCCTCTTTGCTGCAAAGTTGCTGCGTCTTTTCCGTCAAAAGACCTTCTAGTTCAATTATTTTATCAGCCTGCTCTGACACACGTTCGGCCAACATTTGGTACTGCAATGCTAGTCCTTCCTTATCACGCTGCAAGCGACGCATACGCTCATCAGAATCTTGACGTGGTATATGCGTCTCGAGCCAGTCGCTGATAATGGCTGCAGTAACCGGATCTGGTGCAGGAGCCGCCAAGCCCACCTAAGACACAAAGTTTTCGTTAAATTATATCAACATCAATGCGCCATGAAAACTTACCTGTTGCAGGGCCAAAGCTAATGTTTTTGCAGTTGATAGCACATTGGTTGCGGAAATCAAGTTACGTTCACTGAGCGTAATTGAAGCACCTGGCTGGCCATTGTTGGTTGCTGCTGTGCTTGATATGATGCCATCCATTTGTTGTAGTGCTGCTTCAAGCATTTTACTTGCTTCTGTTGCTGTGGCTGTCATATTTGTAAAAACCAATGTATGTTAATTCCTCTGTAGGCAATTCTAATGCTTTGATCGATGAGACTGCCCTTGCGTTGGGCTTTGTCCAGACTTTGTTGTTTCGTTTAACCACACACAAAAATAAATTTATGTAAGCATTGCCCTAGAAACATGCTCTTGTGCACTTACAATTACCAATTTGAGTGATTTAAATAGCTAAGCCAAAAAAAACACAACCGCAAAATCTATTTTGGAAACTGGAAACGCAACAAATGAAAAGTTTAGCAACAGTGCTGCCAACTTTTAGTTAGACAAAAGCATTTATCGAAATACCCATGGAGTATCGAAAGTCGCAATTGTATCGATGCTTTTTAGCGCTTAGTGACCCATTCCTAATAAAACCAAAACAATTTTAGAAATAAAACCGTATTGCTACATATTAATTAGCAATGAATCGATTTGCGTATATAGAAGCACGCTTAGCAGAAAACGAGACATTTGTAAGCCGCGATCGCAATGTCAAAATCTACGATGGAGACCATAAAGTAAGCAACTAAAACTAAGCGCTTATCTCATCATTTATGGGTGGACCCAAAACCAACTTCTTTCTCAGACAGAGTTCGAGGAAGGTGAAGTGGTTCTGACGACACATCGTCTTTTCTGGGGCAAACCAGGCGAAATAGCGCGAGCCGCCGTCACACTTTGCCTGCCTTTAAGTTATGTGATATCACTCAGCGAGGAAACTAGCTCAAATTTTTTTGGACGCAAGACGCGTGTAATTATGCACTTGCGCCCACCCTTGCCGAACAAAGCGCCTGGTCCTTTAGACAATAGTCGTGCCGCACACATAAAACTCTCTGGGAAAAACGGCTTAAGTGTAGAATTTCACAGTGCATTACGGGAGACGCTGAACGCGCGAATTTGGGAAATCACGTTAACGAATGAAACTATTATTAGCGTAATGAATAGTGGCGGCACATCTTCAGCATCTAGCAGCAATGAAAGATTGGCACGCATACAAAAACGCACAGGCATAGGCGGCATTGAACGTTCCATAGAAGCCAAAGCCAAGGCGACTGATGAAAACATAGCTCTAGCATTTAAGGATCTAAGCGTACTAATGGCGATGGCAAAGGATATGGTTGGTATTTCTAAAACGATAAGCAGCAAAATACGAGAGCAGAAGGGTGAAATATCCGATGATGAAACTGTACGCTTTAAGTCCTATCTATTGAGCCTGGGCATTGATGATCCGGTGACGCGTGACAACTTTACAAGCAATTCGGCTTATTACAGTAGCTTGGCGCAACAAATATGCGAAATGCTTTTGGACCCCATCGAGGTATTATAATATTGCAATATTTTGCTAATTTAAGTGCATACAAATTGTTTGTCTTACCAAATAAACTAGGAACAAGGAGGTATGATGTCACTGGCTGATGTCTATTGTCGCGTCAATCGTGCACGTGGACTAGAACTGCTTTCACCGGAAGATTTGCTGCATGCTTGCGAGCAGCTGCAGTTCGATGGTCCCATAAGGCTACGCAGTTTTCCCAGTGGGGCCATGGTTTTGCAGCTGGAGTCTCACAATGATGCTTTGATTGCTGTTGATACGCTGGAAAAGGTGCAGGCAGCAGAATCGCTGGCTGTGGAGGAATTAGCCAAACAGTTGGACATCTCATTGCTGCTGGCCAAGGAGCGTTTATTGGTAGCCGAACGTCTTGGCAAAGTATGTCGCGATGAGTCTGTGGAGGGTTTGCGCTTTTATCCCAATAAATTGTTAAACCGCGAGCTATGTCAATAAAACAATTGCAAAAACAATGATCTAACAAAATAAACTGTCCGATTCCACTTGTTCCAGTTGTAGTTGAAACGCTTGGGAAAATTAAACTCTGAATAAAATTAAAATTTGTTGTACATTTACACATTAAAAAACGTTTAATATTGTGTTTATTTAGAAGTCTTTTTAAATGTTTTTACTGTTTATAATTTAGTTCTTTGTTTTTTTTTTTTTTTTCACACATTCAGTAATTAACGGAGCTTTGCGCTGACTTTGTCTGCACTCATCAATAAGTGTTTTTTGTTTTCTTTTTTGAAATGGCTTATCTCTCATTTACTTTCCAATGAAAAGTCTCTAAATTCAGGTATTTTGATAAGCAGTTATTGAATTGAAATTACATTTAATACACATTTATAATCAATCATATAGCATATACATATATATAAATTTTTATGTATATATATATACCTACACTAATATAGCTTTTACTGCTTCTGCTTTTATTGCTGGCATTACATTCAGTTATACGTTTTATTAGTATTTCCAGTAACTTGTCGAATTCGTTTATTTTGTTCTTTAAAGACTTTCTCAAACCACATAATTTTGTTTATATTTAACTTTCGTACTCAGGTTTTTGGCTTTGCAATTGTAATTTGAGGGCCCACTTGAAGCTGCAGTTGTACGACGCTCTAAAAAGCTTGGATTTTCTGTCGTCTCACGGCTTACCATTAGCTTCAGTATTAGTACTACATTATTATATAATATATAATTAATTAATTTTTAGGTAGTACCACGTTTTTCTTGCTTAAATCACATTTATTATTTTTGTTTATAGTATATGTATTAACATTGAGTAAATTATGATCGAGTGTATTGATTTGTTTCTTTCTTCATATACATAAATAGTATTTAATGTAATGTTATTAATTTTAATTATTTTTAATGTTTTGTTTATTTTAAAAGCTTTAAACGTACAGCTGAAGCCAAAAACGCCAAACAATTACTGCAAAAGTGTATAACATAATTAAAATCGTTACTTAAATAAATAATTTCATGCTACACGAACTGGCTTAGTGGAAAAACAAATTGATTTAGTCATATAATAGCTTTTCATTACATTATAAAATTATGCTTTACACACGTTCTATCTCTCATCGCTTCCCACTCCATATCTTCCACTTTCATTGTACATTGCGCTATTACAAATACATTTGTTATTTTAAATAAGTATTTTTTTTTTTAATTCAAATTTTTGACTTTTGTTTGAGTTTCGTAAATCTTACAATTTCATTATCTTCTTACCTAGACTAATGTTAAAAAATGTATATGTTTTGTTTTGGTTTTTTTTTTTTAAGAATTAATTAATTGGAAGTACTAAATTGGTTATAAATGAAAAATTGGTTGACGCTACGACTTTTACGACTTTTTATTGCATTATCAACTAAAATTTGTGGTTTTGTTTCGTAAAATTAAGTTAAGCGATTGTTTTTATAAAAATTAAATATCCTAGTAATAATCGTAATAGTACAATCATATACAATAGTATAATATATATATTTAATATTATATATATATATATGCATAGATAGTGAATATATTTATAAGTTTATATGCATGCGTTTATACGAACCCCATTCACTTGTTCATATATTTGTAACTATGCTTAAAAATTAGCATAATTTGTTTTACAATTAAGTTCATTTTGTTTTTCTTCTTAATATTGCTTTAAATATTTGATTTTTTTTTTGTTTTGTTTTTTCTTTTCGATTTTTTTTTTTTTGTTTGTTTTTCCTTTTTTTATCTTAGCTAGAGCTTAATATGGTAGCTAGCACACTTACAAGGTAGATTTTTAAAAGGTGTATAACAAAATTTGAATATAGCTTAGGACCAACTATACGAAGTAGGTTCTACAAGTGGCATTTAAAGCAGTTATTTTAATAGTTTATACAACTAGATAAATATTAGTAAGAACTTATTTTGCCATCTATAACTTTTCAAAAACAATTGATGGGGCGGGGGAAAAAAAAATACAAAGTCTGGACAATTGATATACAAATAAGGGGTTGACTACAATTTTAAGTGACTTGGATTTGTGTTCGTAGACCTTAAGGCTGCCGTTGAAAATTGAAAACCCAATTTTATCAATCTCTATAGTTCCAACAACTGGCTCCATTTACGAAGTATTATATAAATATATATATATTGCATTGAATGCGCTGTTATGCTGTGGAGCTTACATTTGACTTTACACTTACACTTATATACATCAAATTATGTATGAGGGATCATCTAGGGGTGTACAATTTGTTGTATGGCTGCTATGTCTTCTATGTACAATTTTCATATTTTAACCATAAACTATATAATATCATGCAAGTCAACTAAATATTCCTTCATTTGTAGATTCAACTGAGTGTGCATTTCGCATTCTAGGCATTAGAGATGGACGCGGAACAGAGACATTCACGGAACAACTCGAATAAGGCGGTATGAAAGTTTAGCTTCGGACATTTTCAAAATACATTCGAATGCAATGTTATTATAAAAACTAAATGGATTTAAATATCGATTGATTTTTGCGTCCAGCTCTTATGTGAAAAAACAAAAGGTAGGTAGATAGTGCCTGAATTAGCTGCTAGATGGTGCGCTACACTCCGAGTCGAACATTTAGGAGTTTTACTTCGTAGCATCTGTCGTTGAGCGTCGTCGGTTAAGTGCCGCCTGTTGTTGCTGCTGTTGTTGTTGCTGCTGTTGTTGCTGCTGCTGCTGCTGTTTGGCCGCAGCTATCGCTGTCAAGGTGCGTTGAGTAATTGGACCCATTGCGGTTGTCCGCCCCGTAATTTGAATGTGCTGGAGCTGTTGCTGATTGGGCAGTGTTTGCGATGCTATGCTCTGTTGCTGTTGTTGGTTCTGTGTGGGCAGAGGAGCTTTTAGAGTCTTAAGCTGCAGCTTTTGCGTGGACATTACGATAGGCGCTGACGTCAGACTAGTACTGCTGCTGCTAACCACATTTGCTGCAAGACAAAAGTTTTGAATTATTTATAGGTTAATTAATCTTTATTAAGTTATATTTAACGAAGCAAGCGTGCTGGGTTGTACTGCCTTATTATTGCAAGTACAATAAGTTATTAAATTAAACGTACCATTCATCGGCGCAGTGGCTATCTTCAGCGTGGAACCCCCAATTTGTCTTTGTGTGGTGAGCAGCTGGCGACTGCTGGCCAATTGCTTGGCACCCACTACCTGAATATTGCGTGCTCTTGGTTGAAGCGTGCCCACCAGCTGAATGGCAGCCGTTGTATTGTTGGCCTGCTGTTGTTGCTGGTGCTGATGCTGCGTTTGAATCTGTGACTGCGACTGCACGGAGTTTGGCTGAGGCAGGGCAACGCCTACAGCGCCTGTTGAGGTACGTATTGTTTGAGGATTGAGTTTTTGTACACCAGCGGCATTGACTATTTGAGCTGTAAAAAAAGAGCAGAACGGGTGTGCGGGGAAATTTTTTTGGTTGTTGTTTAAGGTAACACATGAGATAGTTTTTGGTATCAACTACAGTATAAATGTGTTGAGATGTAAATAGATGCATATACAAATGTATTTTTCATGAAGTTATGGTAGGTTCTACGTATTCAAACTGAATTTGTGATTTAAATACAAGACGACACATTAAAAATATATTAATTAAATGAATGAGAGTTAAAGTTGTTTGTTTTCGAAACGGAGTTGTTAACAGGTTTGTGTAGTTTTTATTGTTGTAAACGAAAAACGAAACAGAAAAAGAACAAAAGTTAGCATGTTCAAAAAGTAAGAGGAAAATTCATAATTTAAATAAAATAATTTACAATTTCAAAAAAGATATTCCTCTTTATACACACATGGACGCTCTGTGGCAGAACGCACCGCAAAAGCTTTGAAAATAAAAAATAAATAAGATGTAGTATTCTAATGTAAATAAATAAAAAAAACACTAAAATGGACAAAAGCACAAAGAAGCACAGAATTTTAAGAAGGGTTGCTAAAAATGTTCTCTATCCTGAACAATTGTTCGAAGATAAATGATCCTTCGTAGGTTTTGAAGATCAGGCCAAGTATACCCAATGAAGCGTGTTCTCGTTGTATTTGCTAAACTTTTGGAATATTTCGCTTAGGATAAAAAAAACACCTCGAGCTTGATTATATAAAAATAAACTGGATAAAAAAATCATAAAATCTTAACCGGATTATGAGCGTGTGTGTATGTATAAAGTAATCAAAATTACAACTTAAAAAAAAAAAAATAAAAAATTTTTGGATTAGTTGGTCACCGCACCGACCAACAGAGGGGCTACCCTGCATAGTTTATCCCCAAAAATCGATACGTTAATTAATCAAAGGACTTGTTTTACTGGGGTAGGGTAAAATTTGGTAGATTAGCTCCCATATTAACAAATTTGCATAATTCATATGGTCATTAACATTCTGATGTTCATAAGGACAGACGGGCATTGTTGCAAAAGGAACCCGTAAAGGAACCCGACATATCCTATTTTGCAGAATCTTGCACTCATTCTAATATACTCTTACTATTATTATCTCAATTGTTTCACCTCCACACCACATTCATTTTGATTCACTCACCAATTGGCAATGTAAGCATAGCTGTTGTTGCACCGCCTCCACCACCAGCACCACCTGCGTTGCCCACCCCACCACTGTTGCCACTTCCGTTCGCTGACGCCGCGTTATTCGTAATGACCACAGTCTGTGTGCCGGCCACAGAAGAGGGCAGACTCACAATAGTGCCCGTTGGTGGCGCATGTTGTTGTGATTGAGGTTGCTGCGTTTGCAGAGTTATGGTATGTGGCAGTTGCTGTGTTTGTTGTTGCTGCTGATGCGTTGACACAGGCACTGAGACCAGCACACTACGCTGCTGTGTTTGCGTTTGCTGCACATTCGTGACTGGCGTCACTTGGCCGCTACCCGTCGTCTGCACTACGGACACTGTGGTGCTGCCAGTGTTACCTTGTTGCTGTGTTTGTTGTTGCTGTTGCAGGCTATTGCCCGAAAACTGCAGCGAAATGGGCTGCGTGAAGCCAGGTATTTGAACTTGTACATTCTGAAGCCCCGCAAAGTTGGCCATGGCACCTTGAAGTTGTGAGATGTTAATGCCCTGCAAATTTAATGTGGCGGTTGTTTGTTGTTGCGGTTGTTGCTGCGGCGATGCCGAGGGCTGCGGATGTGGACTAGACATCGGCGAGTGTATGGACGAAGTGGCAGGCGAGTGCACCAGAGTTTTAGTTATAAACTGCTGCTGAGAAGATGTAGGCTGCTGTGGTGACATATGCGGTATGGCAACGGCGGAGACATTCGATGTCACATTGCTCAGTCGCTCCAACAGCGTCTGATTGGGATGCGTTTGTGATGACTGCGAATGATCCGAACCGGAAGGAGAAGGCGTCGCCGTATTGCTGAGCAGTGCGCTTAATCCAGCGTTTGATGGAACTGTGCCCACATTTGTGGGCACTGCAAAACCACTAGCATTCGAGGCATTCGAATCACTACCCGGCGAGGGCGCAGCCATGCCCACAACTATAGCATTAGGTGGGGCTACCACATTTCCACTGCCTGTGGTGCTATCACGTCGCAAGGTGCTCAGTATGCGTTGTTGTTGCTGCTGCTGCTGACCAGTGTTAAGAATCTTAAGGCTGCCACAAACGCCTCCTGTACTGACCGTATAGGCACCATAGCTTGTTGTGGGATTGGTCATAATGGCCGGTGGTGAGGCTAGCTGGGAGGCCAGGGCGGACATAGAAACGCGCACAGTTTGATGACCCACAGTTGTTCCATCTTGTGATTGCTGTTGCTGCTGTTGATGTTGCGGGCTCTGATTGAGATTGACTGCTATGAGATTACCCGCCGAGTTGGTGCGAAAGGTAGTGGCTCCAGTGGTGCCAACTATATTGATCTTGCGGTTGGCATTCAACAGATTTTGAAGAACTTCATTCGATTGTTGCTTACGCTGAGTCGTCACTAGGCTGGGCGTGCCGCGAGTGGTTGTTTGCACATAGGTAGAAGCATCGGCTGTAGCAGTTGCAAGCTGTTGTTGTTGCTGTTGTTGTGGTGGGGCGGCATGCTGCACCAGTGTGAGGGTTTGTTGCTGTCCTGTGGATGTGGTAAACGTGCCGCTGGCAACCGGCGTGCTGGTCATGGCAGCGGGTGCGCTGTTTAACAGCGTTAGTATTGAGGCATTGCTAGAATTCTTGAGCGCGGTTGAAGGGGTGCTACCACTGTTGTTAGTATTGTTGTTGCTCACTGAAACAGGCACAGAACTGTTGGTAGCTGCACAAAAAATAAAATGTGTTGGTTGTAGTTGTTAAATATACTCTGTTTCAAAAACTGATTACTTACAGTGTTGTTGTTGCTGCTGATATTGATTTGCAGAATTCATGATACTGGTTACAATCGCATTTATTGCAGGGTTCGGATGCATGGCCGTGTTGTTATTGTTGTTGTTGGCAGTAATCTGTTGCTGCTGTTGCTTTTGTAGCAATTGCGGTGTTGCCTTTAACTGCGACTGCTGTGTTAAGTAAATAAATCAAGAATTAAAGAATCTCTTAGATTGATTGTTTGCTGTACTATACAATACTCACCAAAATTGGCACGTTGGAGTTTAGCTGGGCTCGCAATGCGGAGTTGGCGCCCATGGCCTTTTGATGTTGTAAATTGGCAGGTTGTATAGTTATGCCCGAATGCTGCAAAGCTGTTGCCAGCTGTTGTTGCGTTTGTGGCGCTTGTTGTGATTGCTGCGGTTGTTGTTGCTGTACTAGCACAAGTGAACCATTGCTAAGACTTACTTGATGCGTAGCTGTGGATGAACTGTTGGCCGTCAATGGCTGCAGCTGTATGTGTGGCGGTGGTTGGGGTTGTGGTGTAGTTGTTTGTTGCGCTGGTTGTTGCAATATGTTACCGCTAACCAGCTGTGGTTGTGGTTGCAAACCACTTCCATCGACCGTATATTGAGGGCTGGTTGCAAGTGGTTGTTGTTGCTGTCGAAAGGTTTGCTGTACGGTAATTCCACTGCTGACTGACTTGGTCATTTGTTGATGGGCCAAAGCAACGTTAGGATGCGCGACATGATGAACAGTAGCGGGCAACGCAGTTGGTTGTGATTGCGGTTGTTGTGATTGCTGAGTAGTAAATTGCGGTTGACGCTGCTGCTGTTGTTGTTGTTGCTGCTGCTGTTGTTGTTGCTGCTGCTGTTGCTGCTGCTGATGTTGTTGCTGCAATAGCAACCGCTGCTCATTAGTCAAACCCGTATGCGTTACAATTGGCACATGTCCAGGTATTAGATGCGTTATTTTAACCGCTTTGCGTCCCTCCTCTGTGAAAATTTCACGAAATTGTTGTATATAACGATTCGCATGAACACGCGTGCCCAAGGCAAAGCGACAGCTTTCGCCATTTCGCTCGCCCTCGCGATAATCCCGATCCACATACAATTCGCCAAGAAATTCCGCATCGGAGGGACGCTGATATATGGATAACTTAATATGATACAATGCTCGACGTCCCTCATTTGCTTCTCGCTCCGTTTCCAACACATATTCCTCGATAAGCTGCGGCTGAAAATTGTGCCTACAATTTGGCTGACAGCCATCCTTACAGGCCTCACTAAACTCATTAAGCGGCTCCATTGGCTTGGCATACTTCTCCACACTTATAATATTCTCGGGAACTTTCAGATTGGCCGGATATTGCAGCGAGGGCGCACGTATAGGTCGTATTACCTCGTGTGGACGACGCGGCACTTTTGAAGTAAAGGATGAGAGCATGGCACCCACAAGCGGGTTATTGCTAGGTGCTGTGGCGGGTGTGGCGTTCGCCTGGCTACTGCTTGTGCTGCGCGGTCGCTGCCGCAAACGCGTCAAATAATCACTAAGCTCCAGGCCATGATGATGTGTAAACTGATCCAGTTTGCGTTTGCGATTGATTGCAATTTGCGTAAACTTTTTCATTTGACGGCGCAGCTCGTGTGAGTTAAAGCGCTGCCGCTCGTGCTGCGCGTTAATGGCCAGCCGGCCAATGCTCGGATCAGGTTCCAGGCACAACGGCTCTGCTGTGGCAAGCACCAATTGGCTTTCCAATGTCAGCTTGTCCTCGGCCGTGGGACTGGGCATTCCTGAAGTGGCGGGCAGAGAGCTACTTAGCTGTTGCACGTCGGCAAAGAGCGTGGCATTGGTGGGCCGCAGCAGTATGTGCTTCATATCACAGATATTGGTTGATGTTGCAAAGGTTTGACGAAAGTCGCGTATCTGAGCAATTACGCAACCCGCATAGAAAACGCTGGGTTTGGCATAAATGCGCGGCGCTTCGCTGCCGTCTTGAGCTAAGTTGAGCGTAACCGAGTCAGCGCATAGCATGTCCATGAGGAACTCTGGCAGGTGCTCGCGATCAATGCATTGCAATAACAGATCGTTTTCATAGGGCCATCGCAACACCTCGACAAGGGCATAATCCGATCCCAATTTGCCGCTTGCATCTTCTGAATTGTCGGCTAGGCGTGTTTTCGTTTTGGCTATGCTATCGGCAGCATCAGAAAAGCTCTTACTGCTGCTGCGACTAGTTAAGCTCTTATGGGGATTATTGGTTATTGTGCTGGCCTCTATGGATATTGCATCTGCAGTAGCATTGGAGTCCGTGGATTGCCACTCGTTGGTTTGGGAGTTCAGCATCAAATGCTCGTCGTAATGCAGTGCCAGGGAATAGCCTTTGTTACCGGGATACAAATTCACCACAATCGTATTCAGTCTCTCAACCTCCACCAAACGCTCCAATATAAACGAGCGTGTGCGATGCTTTAACTGTAATAGAAATAGTTACCTTTGAGTGATTTATATGCTAGGTTATGTTATTTCGACTTACGCCAGTTTCCGTAAAGTTGTTTAAATCGCTGCCTAGCAATTGCAAATATAAATCCTTGATTTTTTCGTTTAGATTGATGAACTTCGTTGACGAGGACAGGTTGCTTGCAGTATTGTTGCTATCACGCTTTGAGCTTGGAGTGCTACTTACAGTCGTAGCTGCAGAAGCGGAACGCTCTGAGGTTGCTGTTAAAGCTGTGCTGCGACTAGAGGAACTGCTGGTGCTGCTTAGGCTCTCCTTGCCGCTGCTCTTCTGACGCTTGTTCGGCGACGAAGTTGGCGAGGATGTTACCGTCACGTGATGATTGTGGTGATGGTGATGGCTGCTGCTACTGCTGTTGGATGAAGTTGGCCTCTTCTCGGCATTATTCCGCTTTTTGCTATTGTTGCTGTTGCTGTGCTGAAATATGTTTGCAGCTGTTGTTGTTACAGCTATACTTTCAACATTGTTGCTGGGATTGATGCCTGGCGGTGTGGATAGCAACAGATCAGGAACTACCGGTGAGGGCGACGTAATCGAATTGAAATTCGACAATGTTGTCGTTGATGAGGAGCACGATGATGGCGAGGGCGCAATTGCGTTCGCAGTGGTTGGCACACCACTGGGCGCAACTGCTGCCGAAGTCGCTCCCTGAGGTTCTGTGAGTATAACAATGCTGCCAAGTCCATGTCCAGAGCTGCTCTCAACGACAGCGCTAGACGTTGGCACATCTGATGGTGGCTCATCATCATCAAATATGCAGATTGGCGGCTGTGCAGGTATTTGCGGTATGGCTTGCAGCAAGCTCGTCTCTAAAAACGATTTATTGCTGCTGGGAAAGCTTACCGTTACCGAGGCGGGGGACAGTTGAGAAAGCTGCTGCTGCTGCTGATTTGCGGCAAATGTAGGTGAGCATGTAGATTGAAGCACTGTATGCAGCTGATGGTAAGTTTGAGAGTGCGGCTGAGACTGTGGCGAGCTTTGTGGCGTAGTTTGATAGACAAACTGCTGCTGTTGTTGTTGCTGCTGCTGTTGCTGCTGCTGCAGCAATACGCCAGTGCCAACGGCATGCGCTAATCCCTGTGTACTCGCATTCAGTGTGCTGGCAGCGTTAGTAGAGCCCTTTAGTTTCTTTAGCGTGTCATTTATGATAAACTGCAAATGACCATGAGCGTTAGTGATATTTAGAAAGATTTAGATTAGGTAATAAAACTTACGTCTGCTTCTTGGCATGATGAGTCCAAGCTTTGCATTGTGCCAGTGAATGCAGGTTCCAGCTAAAATCCAATGCAATTACCGACGACATTCAAATCAGGAAACAAAACGAAATCATTGGTATAAAAGCACGGACCAGTTGATTTAGTATTTAATGCGTAGTATTAGCCTTATAGCGATAGTACAACTGGTTAGTCTATTTGTACTCTGCAAGTGCCAGCTGCTCCTTTAGACTGAGTTCTACTGCTGCTGACTTAAGAAACGCATGCGCTGCGTCTGCCTCTGGTGTTTGTTGGTAATGTTGTTGTTTTGGCTCTGGTCGAGGTCGTTGTTGATGGCAGCGTTTGCGACGTTGACTGCGCTGCTGCTGCTGGAGTAGACATAATGAAAGACCATTGACGGCCCGTGACTGCTTGCCGAAATCTATCTATACGTTTAGCATAATATTTGCTTTACTAATATTAGCGTCTTTTAGAAATCCATAAATGTTTTACATAAGGATCACACGGTATTGCTTGGCACCACACGATTGGCAATATTACCAGTAGCTTAGGGCCGCTGATATTATGCTATTTTGCATCATTCCTTGCACTCGCAGGTGTCACTGCCTGCGCCCGAGTTATAATTTTGGTTTTTATTTTCGCGTTTCGTTTTCTTTTTCAACACTTACACTTCGTACACCCTACTACGCTACGAATCACGACGATTGGGCGATGCAACATTATCATATGTTTTGTTGCGAACAAAACACACTTTTTGCATAAACAAACTTTTGTAATATTGTTATTGTTTAATTTTCTGATGATTTTCCTTCAAATGTGATTTCTCACTCTTCATCGACGACTTTTTTTGCTAGCTCTGCTGCTGCTTTGCGTGACATTTTCTCTTCGCCGTCCGTCGTCGTCTTGGTGGCTACTATGCGATTTTCGCACACACACACACAATTATTTTTAAATTAAGGATTAACGCAACGTGTTAACGCACTACACATTCAATTTTATTTAATTATAATCATTGGTTTTAATTGTTATGGTTTTTCATTTGTTTAAAATTGTGTTTTTATATGCAATTGCAGGGGAAAAGGTTTTGCAATTTTACGATTCTCACCGAATGAAGAAACACTGGCAGCCGCAAAGTGTTACCACAATATACGAACAAACGAGTTGAGTTGTGCGCACTTTTTGAATTAAAAATGCAAATTGATGGCATTAAAGCGCAACCAACTGAAAGTAGTATAAGTGTTTAATTGTAGCTTTTCACAAAATATTTATTGAAGGCAGCACATTTATTTTCGGCATAAAAATAATTGTAAACATTGTCGCAGCAGGGTCTCACTGAAAAATAATAGAGATGGGCAAACTGACGATAACAGCAGTTGCAAACCCACCCCAAACTATAGCGTTGCCATATGGGCAATTTACCATACATAAATTTGGCGCCAAACACACATTTTTAAACAAAATAATTTTCACTTTCATTTCCATCAGTTTTTATGTAATACGTCACTGTAGTGCAAAAGTTTTATTTTGGTGAGTGACTCACGGCAACGTGTTCCAAATGCGCTCTAACTATTTAAATAAATCAGTTAATTTAGTTTACACAGTAGCTGTATCGGACCCGCGCAAAATATTGAAAATAAAAATAAGCAAGCCACTGTAAAAAGAACATTAAAAAAACATGTTTCAATTGTATGATGTATATATATATTTGTATATATATTTATTACCCACTTACAGCACTAAAATGTTTTAATTTAATTTTATAGGATTCATTTGGATAAACTTAACTATTGTTCATAATTTATAATTATGAAATGTGTACATACATCAATAATCAGATCATGTTCAGCGTTTGCCTGTCATTTAATATTCTTAAGTTACCACATTATTATCATTACGTACGGCATACTAAGACATTATTAAGGATTAGTCTACTATTTCCATTAATTAATAAAAATACAACTTTTGTCACTTGTGTGTGTGTGTGTACGTATACGCTTTTTGCAATTGATCGTTAATCGTTTTGATTAAATCTACGATCAATTATAATCAGTAAAATTATTAAATCAAAAATTTGTAATACATTCGCATTTGAAGCTTTTATCTTTTTTTCACATCATCATGAGATCTTAAAAAATCAGTTAGTTATCAGTTAGTTTGAATAAAAAGTGGCAAATAATTTTGCCTTTGAGATGTTCGCCTATACTAGATCTACTCCTTTTGGCCTTGCAGCTTCTTCCAAGTAGCGCCCAACGCCTTGGCAAAATGATCGTCTACAGAGGCTTCAGCCTCAGTTTTTGTGAATATTGAAATGTTATTGGAAGAGGTCGGTGAGGCGGGCGGTGTATGCGTCGACGATGCTGCAGCCAAGCCCGGCTCAGCTTTGACACGCAAAATAGCCGGCATAGTAGGTGTTGGCGTCGGGGTCGATGCTGGCCCACCAGCGCTACCGTAAGCTGGCGGCGGTGTATTATATCTAGGCGGTGTGTGATGTGGTGACTCCAGCACACGCTTTGTTATTGTCACATCATTAAGGGCCGGCGGTGGTGGTGGCGGCGATGTTGTTGTGCACGCCAGTAAGTGTTGCTGTGGCGGCGGCGTTGGAGCACGATGTAAGGAAAGTGGTTCTTCTTGCGGCGGCGGCAGCTGCTTGGCAAGCGGCGATACTGAGGCAGATTTCTCCGTGGGTGAGTGCTGCATAAGCTTCGTGCCACCAAGCAGTGGCAGCGGCTGATATGCAGACAGCTGTTCGCCGCCAGCCGTTGTAGACGCTGGCTGTGGCGACGGTGTCGGTGAGCCGGAGCTAGGCGTTGGTGATTTTTTGCCAAACAATGCCGCATAGTTGGGTCCCAGAGAGCGGCGGAAATGCTCATCAATATCGCAAACGGATACAGACTCTGCAAAAAGAATATGCAATTAACTACAATGTTACCAAGTGTGCAACTTCTTTCTACACAACTTACCCGTGCTGCGATTGTCAAAGTCGCGATTGGAGTGCTCCTGCAGCTCACGCTTGGGTGGCGCCTGTGTGATTACACTGGGCCGCATGGCGGCATAGTTGGTACCAGGCAGCGGCTCACGATAGGGCGGTGGTGAGGCGCGCTGACGACTTGACGTCACAGACATGTCAATCGGACTATCCATGTCCCGTTCGTCCAGCTCCAGTTCAGTTGTAATAGTGGTTCCACTGTTGCTGCTTCCGTTGCCGGTTTCATGAACTTGATATTCAGCTGTGCGCTGGCGGCGCTCGCGACGCCACTTTGTTGTTGGCAGTTCCTTTGACGTCAGACGCGTTTCTGCAATGATTGGGGAGAAGAAAAAAAAACACATAAAAAGTAAGAAAACTGGTCTCAAAACAAGTTTCGATATTCGGGGTTAATAAGCAAACAAAAAGTCTTATTTAAATTAAAGTTAACCATAAATAAATGTAGCTATATGACTTGGCGTGAGATTCTAATTTGATTATGGATAGATTGTTGCGGTTTGTCCCCGCGAGCTTATATATATATGTGTGTGTGTGTGTGTCTATGTGATATTCAATGTGGGCGTAATGAATCATATAGAGGCAGTCTAGCAAGATGACTTGACAGTCGCCTGCAAAAGTCTCTAGCTATTGGAGCAGTCACGTTCAAGTTTGTTGCTTAAGTCATTCGTTTTTGAATGAATTTTGTGCGCCAAGCCTTTGCCTAGGCTCATTTCGCTCCAAAACGCTATAGAGCAGACCCAAAAGCAAATTATGCATAAAAGCCCGGCCCAAACACAATAACAACTATAACAACAACAACTGTCCCAGCCGGCAGCAAAAACAATCGAAACTCCAAGTCACAATAAAATTGGTTAAGAAAACTTGTTTTGCTATGATAATAAGCAGACACACATATATATATATAGTAGGTATAAGATATATATATAACTATCTAACTATATGTAACGCTCATTTTTATACTGGGCAAAATACTTATGCGCAAGTTTATGGCGTGGGAAGTTTGTATTTGGGTTTTAGGCCCAGAGTTTTGAGTACCCTCCTCCAAGCTGCAGACTGCCCCTTACATGTTTTAAGCGCTTTACTGCAGCATCTGCGTTTGCCCTACTCCGCGCAGTGCAATTTAAGTTAAAAATAAGTCTAAGGGAGTGGTGCGGCTTACAGAACCACTTCATGCTGTTGTGAAGTTGTGTAAAGACGCGTGTTGGCCGGGACCGAAATCCAACAGGCAACAAACCAGTCAAACGACTTCTGTTCATTTTCAACGGCAAAGCGCCGCAAAAACTGAAACAGCTATACAACGACCATCACCACATCACGGCTCCGCCTCAGAGACAATCAGAGAACGCCAAAACGTTGCAAAAAAAAAAAAAGAAAAAAGAAACAAAAAACAAGAAATAAAAACCTGAAGAGGAAAAAACGGAGCGCATGAATGAATGAATGAATCAAAGTGATAGTGGAGGCGTTTGCCACAGACAAGGAAAGGGAAACAAGCACAAAGGGTACTGCCCGCGCGTTGTCCTGTTTTTGGCCAAGACGTCAATGTGCTAGGGAAAAGGTGCTTCCATACATAATTTTGTGTACAAGGGCGCAGCCGCCGTATTGCAGTTAAAAGCAAAACATGGTATATATGTATAAAGGGACAGACACTATAGACACAAACAGACTGCTACTACAAATGTGAATAAGTCAGAGCGATGGCCGACACTAAGATACCCTGCAACCATTTTTCTCAAAAGAATTTATAAATTGTGGGTTGTAGGAAGAAGATTTTATGTCAACGTTTTGTTGTTGATTAAGCTCACATGAGATTATCAATGCAACAAAGTGGTATATTGTTGTTGTTTATACGGAAGGGCAACCGAAGTTGAAACATTTTTGTCACTATCTTTAGAAGATGTTTTACTTATCAATCTTTGCAAAAATTTAAAAATGTGGTTGTCATCCAGCAAAGATACCAGATTTTGAAAAATTTGATAACTTCAAACTAAGCCTGTGCATCTTTTGCTTCAATTGAATATCTCTAGCGCCACTGTTTTCTGAGAACTGGCTGATCATATGCACGGACTGAAAGAACTTTGGGTCAGCCAAGCCCCAACTTTTGCCTCTTACATGCATTGCATAAATCTATAGTACCCTTGGGCCCTATGGGTACAGTGTATAATGATGATGATGAGGACAGAGATGATGATAATAATAAAGAAACATTCAAATTTTATTGCACATTTCCGGTCGCTCGTTGCGAGCTCTGCGATTCGTTATATGTTTGTGCTTTCTTTTATTTATTTGTTTATTTATGTGCGTTTCGTATTTTTTGTCTTTGCTTCCCGCCTGCTTTAATGAACAACGAGACGCTGGTAAATTTTTTTTTTTGTTTTTGTATCTTTTTGTGTGTGTTTTATTTTCATTTTGTTTCAAGCTTAAGCTAATTGGAGCTTGTAGCGCCCTACACGGCAAACGGCGCGTCGTTCTTTTAAAATGCCATTAAAGTTCGTTTACTCAACTGAGCTGCTCATAAAAACTTGCACGTTTCTTAAATAACTTCTAAAGTGAGGTTAAAGCGCTGCTAGTTTGCGTAAAAGGCTTAGATTTTCCATAGCTTTGCAGAGTATATAGTAAATTTAACGGCTTGCATAAAATCGGTTAAGCGTGCTGCCAACTTATTAAGCTTATATAGCTGCTTTTGTTATCGCTTTCGAAGTGCGCTTTTGTCGTAATCAGCATTTATCGATATTGTTTTTACAAGTTTTGAAAACTGTACGTGCAATATATAATTCATTCTAAAGGCCTATATGCAGAATGCAAAAAATTTATTTATTTATGGGATATCCAATACGGGATTTTTTTTTTATATTGTTTTGTCATTCCGTTCGAAATTTTTTTGCATTCTGCGTATAGGCCTTAAGGCAAAAATTAAATATTTTGAAAATAGCTTGCTGTTCAAATTGAAACAGAAATTATAAAAAAAATTGATAAATTTAAACTTTTAGCTTTGTTATATGAATCGATAAACCGCACAACATTAAACAATGACAATATAAACACCGAGATGTATAATACAACTCAGATGTTGGATAAAATTTTGTACCAGCCCCTGATGCTTATATTATCTTTAAGCTATAAAAGAAAGGACCAAAATAGCATACATATGTTATCTATTAACGCGTTTGTAGCCAGATAATTCAAAAAATATTTCCGAGGCACTACAAAATAGACTGATGTCTGTAGAATTCTTCAAGTAAACATAGACTCTCTGATTAAGCTCTACAAATCTACTTTTTATGTTATCAAGGAATACCTCCGAATAACTATGCCAGAGAAGAATTACACGTAAGAATTAGTCTTTTGAAACGACGTTACTACCAGTAGGTGATTAAGTCGTAAAGACAACGCTCGACGCTACTCATTCTTTCTGTTCTACTTTTTGGAATTAAGCATAGATAATAGCGCTGCCGTATTGTGAGTGTATGAAATGAAAGTGCTCCGTAATACCTAGTATTGTCGAACACTCGATGGAACGACAAACTCTTAGCGCTCTATGAAGCCATAGACTTAGTCAAGCGGCTCCACTGACTGGATCGCGTTATCGGCTATGGGTGACGCAGCTCTAAGCGATAGTTTGTTGATAAAAGGAGTGCAAGTGTGCGTAGAAAACCAGATCAAGGAAGCACTAGCTTAGTTTATGAGTGGCTTTTGCAGGCACGACTAACAAGAGACTGTAGCGCAGTATAGGGTTATTATGGCCAATCAAGTAGGGGAAACAGTGCTTTCTCGACAAAAGTCGTTTAAAGTATTGCGCGCACTATAATAATAATTAGGCTGCGCTTCTGGCCAAATTTTTACAGCATCTGTACCAACATATCCTAAAAATAAAACAATTAAAACAATCGGGACGCTGCCTAAAAGTGGAATGGCTGGCTTGGCATTTTGCCACTTCAGTTTGTTTTGACAAAAAGTCTACGTTTCTTTGATAACGAGGAGTACCCATATCAAATTTGGCGTCTCCTGCTCATATGTATATAAATATATTTTTTTGTAGTTTGTGTATGTAAACAAACAATTTTTCCTAAGGGGGAACTGGATCAGATAACAGCATAAAACGGTAATGAAGCTGCCTCAATCGATACCAGAGTCGATGCTTATTATTGCGGTATAAACAACTCAATGTCTGTATGAACTTTTTCTGACTTAAAAAAAACATTCCACAAATCTATGTATACACACTTGACCATAAGGCTATAAAAGTGAATATTTTAATAATAGTGTCCTGGCTTAAAAATGCAGTTGAAAAGTTTTGGTTTCGTTACATACTTTCGTTTTTTTAAGTTTTCAAAATTAATTTATAAGTTAATGTTTGGATAGCTGATATGTACAAGAACTTGAACTACGATGTATTCCAGTTTGTATTTCGATATCGATTGCTTACAACATCAACAGCTAGTTAGTTTTTTTTTTAATAAATGTGCTCGTTTTTCAGTAAGCATTCGCTCTACTCTCACTAAGGGCTAATAAAGCATGCTGTAAAATATACATAAATCGATAAGCACTATCGATATTTAACGAAATCTATCAAACGCCTTACTTTCTGTTTGTAATGCAGACAAATAAAATAGCTAAAAGTTTATTGAATTAGCGTTAAATTGACAAAATAAATAACATTAACCAAAATATCCTCAAAATTCGACTAAAAAATAAAAAAACAAACAAGAAAAAAAATAACACGCGATTAACAACTAAACAAATAAGTAACTTCTGCGGCTTAAGCCGTGCCATCTGTATGTAGTACATACAAAGATATACATGTGTATCAATGTACATAATGACAAATACTAGCAGCCAAAGCTCTCTTTACATTTGCTCTTTATGCAAACAAGTTGTATACATTTATGTCTATGTGTATGCTTTGTATGTATTTGTTTATTTTCCATACACAAGTTTTGTTGATTTTTTTCTTTTCTTGTATTTTTATATTTTTATTATTTTTCGCGCCGGTACATGAGTCATTCATGACTTGATTGCAAATCTGGTTTTAATATTTCAACAAATTAACAAGCAGCTACCGCCAGCCAGCCAGTCAAACCCGGCATCAGTTTTAAGTCTCAGACGCAGTCACTCACTCGCAGTCCCTCCTCACCAGACTCAATTACAATACATAAGTATAACTTTTTTTTTGTACTTTAATGCTTTTCCAGGCGCCGTCTTTGTAATTGAAAGCATTTGTATAATTTGTAAAATGTTATAAATAAGTTTGTATGTGTAGTTGGCTGTAGTTGAGACACCCAAGCCACACTCTAACTTCCAAGTCATTATTCGGTTTAAGGCAACTGTTGGTAAGCGTAGTAAAAGTTTTGCCAATTTCATTACCAATTTTTACACATTAACACAGTACGAAAGTTTTACTAAATGAAACGTTAAAATCGTCATAGACTGTTGCTGTCGTCAGTTGACCGACTCGGATTAAGCGTAACCGATTGAAATGTCGTATGTTACTTGCTGTTTAGTTGTGAGTAACTGGTTATAGCGTATTGCGTATACGTAATTGAAAAACATAAGAGAACACGTCCTGGCCACGCTTCATATGATAAGCCAGTCTGTTGTCATTCATAAAGTGTGTGTCGATTTTTTTTTAATTTTTTTTGTTGTACTGATGGCAGTGGGTTTCCTTATAATCTTAAAGGCACGTAGTGCCACAATTACACCTTTGTTTACTATACAATTTGATCCAAATGGTAACTCAACTAAAATCAACAACATCACGTGACTTGTGGGTGCGAAAACAAAAGCAACTCATGTGACCAATACATGAGTTTATAGACTCATAAAACTCGAGCATATTGAAGCGAATAAAGTCGTTTCAAAGTGCAAAAACTAAGAAAAATAAAATCGCATAATATTCTACGAAACGGTCAAGATAGCAAGAGATCTTGCTTATAACTGGAAAACCATGAGCTGCATTCTTATTTTCATCTGCTCCAAAAGCTGGCATTGGAAAGTCAAATTTTTGACGTCAAATTTGGCTTATGTCTATAGACTCGCATTTAAGAGTGAGATTTTATACTTTTCAAAGTATTTCTTAATTTTAAGTTACTTTCGAAATCGGCATATTCGCCAATTCGTAGATCTCCGACAGAGCCGTCGATGGAAAAGTAGGGCCTACTGGGACTATTGAGGAGTCCATAGCGAATGAATTTCAATTTTTCAAGGTCAGCAACATACATTGTTTATTATACTTTTTCGGATGCAAAATAGAATCAATAGAAAGAAAATCGAAAACAATTAGTACCGTCAACAAAGAGTTTGAGCTAGAAAAAAATACTTAGTTGATTTGCTTAGAATCATAAAATCGGTAGAATTTTTCGCAAACATACCCAAATACCGTTTTGAAGTATTTTAAATTATCTACAAAATGAGTCCTTCGTTTACTGACCTTCTGACTTTTTTCAACTTTTGGAAAAATTTTTAAAGCCCCTACGCAGCAGCCCGAAACGTTTACGAACAAAACTAAAACTTAATGGCTTCAAGAACGAACAGTGTATACCTATTAAAGCAATGTAGTATTTTTCTTGTTTCTTTTTGGTTTATGTGGTATTTCGGTATTTGTGGTAGTTCACAATAAAATCAGCTGGTTGGCTCGCAGATACTGAATCTTTACATTTTGTTTGGAGACGAAATTTTTGAGACTTTTCATATGAAGTTCATTCTTGTTCGGAAGCGTTTTGTGCTGCTGATTATTGACTTTTTGTAAAAAGAAATGATTTTTTAGAGAACTTCGGATACGGAGGAATTGCCCCAAACCAAGAAAAACCCAATAATAAGTAGAAAGTCATTTTTCTAGAGTTTCTGTTTACATCTACGCTGTGGCTCCAAATTTTCATGTCATAGTTTTCTGGTTCCGGCAGCAACTTGATAAGATTTAACTTTCAGAAATAACGACCTAAGACAACTTTCGCTTGCAATTGTGTGCCACATAGATATAAATCTGTAAAGAAGCTTTGGTGCTTTTCTTGGCAATGTTCTCCTAACTAACGTGCCCATTAAGACGCAATTGGAATCTAAGTCTCAAAGTTTTGTTATTAATTTTTATGTTCTTTCAATTAGCCAAGTTCTCAAGTTGTGCAAGCCATATAATATTCCGAGCCACAGAAATATTGCCCGCTACCAAACTCTAGTAGGGAACTAAAAGATAAGGCAGGGAGCAAAGAACTGAAAAATATGGTCACACTAGTATATATTGCCTATTTTTAACAACGCTTTTTGGGAAGAGCGCCATAACATATATAGTCAAGGGTCTGGGTCATGCGTAAATAGCAATTTTTTTTTTAGTGTAAATTGTTGTACATTTTGGCCTGTTACCATTTTGCAACAATGCGCTTCAAAGTGAATACCCTAAATATGCCAGTAAATTGTGGCAAAGTCAAACTTTGGCCTAGCTGAGGGTTAAAACTTTTGGTACATCTGTGGTACATTGGCATATCCAACAAACCTTTCTGAAACTGGTGGTGGTGTTGTTGTTGTTGCTGCTGCTGCTGCCTATACAGCTGATGATGCATAGCCGCAGCCTGTTGCAAATCCCGCCAGGGTTGCCACAACAAACTATTAGCCATATTGGAGTTTTGTTGTTGTTGATTTTGTTGCAGCGATTGCTGTGTATGTTGCTGTGCTCCTGAATGCGCTTGTCGCTGATAGAACAGCGGCGTTTGTCCCGGAAATTCACCAACACTAAAGTGATGTTGCAGGTGCTGCTGTGTGGCTGCCAGGGCTGCGGCATGCGCAAATGACGGGAAAGGCGTACGATGTGCTGATGTATGCGTTGCGGATATGGTGGCTTCCTTGCTGATAGCTAATGTTGCTGCTGCTGTAGCCGCCGGCGGCTGCTGCTGCTGTTGTTGTTGTTGTTGAGTAGTGGGCGAGCTAGCCGTTGAGGATGCGGCCGATGAAGACGCAGAGTTGCCTGTCGATAATGCCAAAGTACCGGGAGAATTGGCATTGACCAAATCACGCGAATGCAGCTGCTGTTGTTGTTGTTGCTGGTGTTGTTTCTTTTGAGTGGCAGCGACTGCAGCTGTAGCCGCCAGACGTTGCATTTCCTTGATGCGATTATAGTAGTTCTGCTCAAAGGCATTCAATATGCATAAATATTCCATATTCCTTTTATTTGCTGTGTATGTGTTGTAACATGTAAACTTTTTTTTTTTTTGTATTTCTTGCTGAATTGTCAATTGTAACGCATGTTGTACAACACTCACGCAGCGGCACACTCACGAGTTCACTCACGCACAGAAATGTGTTTGATAAAAGCAGCGCTGACGCTTGACTGAATGACTGACTGACTGACTGAATGAATGATAGCCAGCCGGACTTACGCTGCCGGCTTTAATGTGCTGGACAAGACAAGTTTAAGCGGCGATTTATTATTTTATGACTGCCTTTAGCTTTTGCTTTTTTTTTTTTGTTGTTACTATATTTATTATTACGCTTGCGTTGCCTTAGTTTATGATTACTGTTTGCGCTGCCGCAGCTACAGATACAGCCGCGCACAACAGATACAGATACAATCTGTGCTCGGGTTACAGTTTTTGTTGTTGCTGTTGCACACTAGATACCGTAGAATTGTTTGACGTGCGCTTTAGCTTCAAGTCGTCTTTGAGCGAAAAAAAATATATAGCACGCCTTTTATATGCACGATATACGAGGGACGTACGGACGTTTGTATCTGTATCTGTATCTGAGTGTGTGTTCGTTTTTCTGAGTAATAATTTGCATAGAAATCGCCAAAGACTTGACTCTGCGACACATTCGCTGAACTTGAGCGCCAGTTTCGCTTTCGCATGTAGTTTTTATATTTTATTTTTATTTTGCTGTTTTAAAAACTTTTTTTTTTCATGGCGCATTGCCAGCACGTTTTGTTGACTGTAGCTCTCTAGAGGCACATTACTTGGCAACCGCAACGACAAAGATGGAGACGACGACGTTGGCAGCAACGACAACGAGAGCACGACGACGCGCCTGTTGCTACTTAACAGCTCCACGTTCAAACTCAAACTGAGACTGAGACTGACAAACTGCGCCAACTGCTTAGCTCAAAGCTCAAGCTCAAAGTCTCCAACGTTGCGCTCCCACTCTACACAGTGACTTGGATCTTGCCGCTCTTTTACGCTTTATTGTTCCTTTCATGTTTTATTCGTGTGTTATGGTTTTTGCAATCGGCTTGACTCTCGTCGTGTAGACTTCTGGTTTTAAAAGCCATTTGCACTTGCGCCAGTTGTTTACTTGTTTTTTCTTTTGCTTTTATTTTTCCTTTTTCTCTTACCAATTTCCGTTTTGGTTTATGCTTTCTTGATGTTGTTGTTGTTATTGCTTTCTTTGCATTTAGTTTTTTTTTGTTTTTTGGTTACTTTTTATCCAGTAATTGAAATTAAGTTTGAGCCTTTTTTTTTGGCGTCTAGAAGCGCAACTAAATGGCAAAAAAAAAGTAATAATCTTAGTCTAAGCCATAAAGCCATTGCAGCTTGGGTTGGGTTTTAGTTCAACTTAGACTTGGCTTGGGTTGGGCTGGATTGGACAGCAAGACAGTGCACATGGCGTGGGCGTTTTTGGGCCCGGTCAATGCATGGCTCTCATTATAATGTGGGCAAACACACACATACACTTACATATATACATATGTATATACTGTGTACATACATATGTTTGTCTTATGCGTTTAGGACTGACTGCAAAACTTGCTTGCGAAAACGACAACAAAATGAAACAAACAATAGGTCGAGCGTACACAAGAGCTGCAACAACAACCACAACAACAATAACATTGTAGTGTCTATAGACCAACTTCAACTTCATATGGCAAGTGATGGTCGTTGTAATTGTTGTTGCTGTTGTTGTTATTGTGTAGTCTTTTGTGGCAGCCAAACAAAAAGCCAACAAAACTAAAAAGTGACTGTTGTCTGATTGTTGTTGTTGTTGTTGCTGTAAACGTGGTATAGCAGCAGCCATTGCTGCAACAAACTAGAAAAAAAAAAAAAAACTGTGAATAAGTCGAGACGCTGTCCGATATTGGGATACCCTATAACAAGTTATTCCAAAAAAAGTTGGTTACAGTCGAACTTACCTATAACACATTTCTCCACCACGAAATTTAACTACTAGGACTTTTTTAAGAGCGTTCGAACTCATGATGCAATGAATTCAACAAGGAGCCGCAAAAAAGTGCGCCAGTTCCGCTGCGCAGAAAACTGGTTCAATTTTTGTATGGTAACTATACGAAATGGTGAACCAATTGTGATCAAACTTTGCACAAATGTTTTGTCTAAAAAAAATACAGCTGACACAAATTTTGGTCGCAATATTTATGTATTTCATATTCATAAGTTTTAGGAACACAAATTCGTTCGTGTCGCCGTCGGAAGCACTCGGGCTAAATCGTTTTGTGATAGGTACGTAGCTTAAAAATTGTTCGAAAAGTTCCCAACTTGGAATATTTTTTGCGGCAATTACTGCGATGCAATTATACTTAAAATAACAATTTAATCATTTTTCAAAATAGCAACGGCGGTTATTCGTGACTAATTTTGTATGAATGCGTTGAGTATTGTAGGAAATAGCATATTTTTTATTTTTTTTTTTTTTATTGAGTCTACATGAGCATAATATATATATCTAGAATAAATAGTAGGTATCATCATCAATCCATCTTAAAAACATGATAGCATGTATTACAAACTCCAAAACCACAATATTTGTCAATAACTATTTTTACTGTGGGAGCTCTCAGGGCAGTCGAAAGAAAAAAATATCCCGATGGTGACTAACGCCAAAGGCATGAAGCACCAAACCAACAGATGGCCCACCCTGTATAACTGTGCCAAGTTTCGCCTGTGTGGCTTTTATATTTTTGTTATTGCTCCCCACTGAGAACAATATAGATTAAAATCGAGCAACTAAAATTTGGTATTTATAGTTTTCATGGTCTCTAAGAACTAGGTGACGTTACCTGAGTTAACGCTGTTATCTGCCCCACGCCTCCTTCTGTTTGTTATAAAGGTTAGTCAAATCTATAATACTCTTGAGACTATGAGTACAGGGTATACAGAAAAAAAATAAAAAACACTGAAAAATAAAGCACAGCAGAAGTAGCAGCAGAAAGCAAAACAACACAAAAAAGAAAAAAAAAAAGAAAAAACTACAATAAAAAAAACCCGTTTTTAATTCAATAGCAGGCCCATGAAATTTTGCGCCCGATTTGTACAACTACTACTGTTGCCTGTAACCAGCACACAAACAACAACATCCACAACAAGAACAACAACAACAACATCTGCAACTAGACATGAGTTGCAACAGTTAGGCAACAACAATAGTGCAACTGTTGCATTTAGAAAAAATCAATCAGCTGATGGATCTATCGATTTCATATAACAACGAGCATAATTCGAAATTCGATCAATCGAATTTATTTGCACGTTTGTACATCTGTGTGTAAGTGTATATTATTTATACACTGTACATACAAACATAAGTACATACATACATATGTACATATTTGCTAATTTATGTCAAAATATTTGCAATTTTTCATTGCGTAGCAAAACTAAATTAAACAAAAATTGGCAAAAAAAAAAATCGGAATTATTGAACGATTGATTGACTAACTGAACAACTGAAGCGCCGCCGGTTAAGTCGCTTGGTTTACTCATCAACCAAAGATTTTGTTTTTGTATATTGGGTTATTATACGCTTGCAAAGGATCTATTAACTTGTTCCTAAAGCTTGTAAAATTTATTATCCAAATTATAGGTAATTAAATGTTTCCCACTATTAAAATATGTATGACTTTATTTTCTTTTTATTTATTTATACAAGAGTTAAAAAAAGAAATCGAAGTAATATTCTAGGTTAATGTATTCCAAAATGGGATTAATGTAAGAGCACGTCGAATCAATTACGGTGTTCACTTTGTTAGGCAATAAGTGCAGAAGTGCCCAACAACAACTTACACTAAAAAAATTCTGCATTTATATCCGACCCAGACCCTTGTTTACGAAAAGTGGGTGAGTTTTTGCTATTATTTAGTGAAGTGAGACTGAAAACTTAATTTTTTTTTTAAATAATTTAAGTTGTAATTTTTTTATTCCACTACATCTGCAAATGTCCTCAGGGGAGGCTGTAACCCCTAGAGGACGCGTCGGAAGTGGCGGATAGCGAATGCCTCCCAGATATGGGTGGTAGGAGGGAAATGAAATACCTCCCGCGGACCAAACAGTCGAAAGATGAAAAAAAAAAAACGATACTTGTAAACAGCTGATTTTTGTTGCGCGTATGTTAGTCAAGCACTACTGCATTTCTGCCCGACAATATCGAACACTCTTAATGTGTTTGAAAATTTATTAGCTGACGAAACAGAGGAAAGTTGTTCTATCATTTCTAAGGATCTTCCTGTTATACATATGTATTTCTTTTAATTTACTCTACCTCATGGTGATGAGTTAAATAAGTCAAATTTAAAAGTGAATAAAATCAAAAACTTGGTACAATTCTGGATCTGGCCACTGACACAAATACACTTACCTTGATCTTGGTAAAATTTATTGTTTTTAGCACAAATAGTAGTGTATAAACTAGTCGTAAACTACTATTCGATATTTGCCAACTTGGTTGTGTTTATTTTTAGTGTAGCGTGAAACATGCGCACGCATGCGCAACGAGGTCAATCGAATGGCAATCGAGGCAACAACAACAATGCCAACAAAATCCACAACAACAATAGAATGATTTAAAACAATAGCCGAGTTACTACTTATAGAGTATAGTACTCACACAATCCATCAAAATGAAGAGCACCAAGAGCTTAAATTAGACCAAGCTTAGAGCAAAAAAAAAAAAAAAACAAAAAATTGGTATTGACAAATTGACACAGTTGACGAAATTCTGCAACATTACTTCAAATAGATGGAAGTTTTCTTTTTTTATACCCTGCACTCATTGGGTCAAGGGTATTATAGATTTATGCAACGTCATAAAGCTCATACGTTTTTTATACCAAAATGCTTAGCATCATCTCGGCTGGCGATTGATAGTTATCCGTTTTTCCGTCTCTGTGAACACCTATAGTGTATCTTAGGGAGCGATCGATTTTTCACGTCTGTTCTATATTTCGACTCGTCTCGAAAAGACAAAACATGAAGATTTCGATGCTTTATGTTCTACATTTCGTGTGAGTTCAAATCAATTTTGAATCGTTTTTATTCCGATCTGTAATCGATTGTAAGATTTGTGTAAGTTTTTGCAGTTTCTAACTATTGTGCATTAAAGAGAGCAGGGTGCTCTCCTAATTTGCTCTTCGTTTTTTTGAAGCTTTAAAAGTAAATTCTTTTAAATAATTGCAGTAAAAAGCACCCAAATGTTAGTTCGATTAAAAAGTAACTCAGCTGGCTGTTAACAACTGAAAATGTTATCGATAGGTTCACTATGTGAAGTCGTCAACGTTCCCGCACCCAATAAGCTAATTATTTAGTAATTTTACTGTTAATTAATAATTATTTTTTTTGTTAAATATAAGCTTTTTATAGAATTACACTAATAAACGATCAACAAAAAAAAAAAAAGCTAATTATTTATATTTTGTTTTTGTCATCATCTTTCAAAAAGAAAAACATTTACAATTCAATAAATTTAATTCATATACTTTTTTGCTCGAATTCACAAATTATACACTATGATCGTAATATAAAACACGTCGCACAGTGGTCGATTTGGTCTATTTAGCGGAAAAAAAAGCAAATTTACGTACAGCAAATCACTTTTTAAAACGATCTTTTCAATTTTAATGATTTTTACATGTGTGATAGGGGCACTTGAAAGTATTTACTGATTACTTATCGAGCTATCGATAACTGAATATTTGGGTAGTCTTTTCTTTGACACGATATATCGCGTAAATGATTAAAGATATTTGATTAATATTTTTTTAAATGAATGACAAAATTTTTATTGTTTTTACTTTTCTTAAACATTTTTAATAACTTTTTTTAATTTAAAAATTTTCCTTGTTGTTTTTAAAATTTGACATAAAATGTACAAACGAGCATTCAAAGCAATTTGAAGTTCTTATCTCTTGCTTCAGAGAAGTAAAAAATGTTAAAGAAAGTTTTTTTAAATTTAAAATTTGAATTTTCATTAAAAAAAATTCTTTAAATATCTTCATACGTTAACGAGCTGAGACAGATGATTCGGCCCACAGGCAGCCAAAATAATTGGCGTGAAATTTACATGCGACAGGGCTACTCCTCTGATGCCTAATCCGAGGTCCAAAAAAAATCCAGCACTCAAAATTAATTAAAATAACATAAAATCTATATATCTTAGTAAAATATTTTTGATTACTGCAAAACAAAACTTTGGAAAACGATTTTATTTTGGTTTCATCTAATTTTCGAAATGTTTTGTAGTTATCGAAATTCCAAATCTTGCTAAAAATATGATGCTATAGAAATTATTTAGATTGAATATAATTTTCTTAAGCTATATATATCTACAAAAATAACTATGTTTCACTTGACCTCCATAAAAAACTAGCTAGAACCATCAAATTTGGTATGTGCGATCATGTGAGCCTGATCAACATTGAATTCTCCAGAAAATGCCGCTTCCAAACCAAGATATGGTTTCACAAAATTTGTGCAAATCATTCAATTTTCGGTTTTGAGAAAAGTGGCTGCAGAGTATTCCACGGCCGCATTATTATTATTTTTTTTACTTTTTTTTTATTAAATTGTCAGCCCTTCAATTTGATCATTTCGATATTGTTGTGATTTTCAGTCGAGCTAAGCAGCAATATAGTATTACGCTTGCAACATGGAAAATGCTTTGGCACAGTAACAATTATCATAAGCGCATATTGTTTAGAAATCAGTGCAGAAATTTAAAACCTTGCCACGACAGAGATACAAAAAAATAGGTCATGGTATTGGTGTTGTATGTATCTATGTATATTTTGGTTGCACATTTTGTCGCGGAAATGCTAATGGCAAATTAATACAAATCTTCAAAGAAGATACAGACAACAGATAACGCGAATTTTTGCATTTTTTGTTTGCAACAGATAAGTATGTTTATATTTTGTGAAATCTAATGGAGTCGCAAAAGTCAAAAAGATATACTAGCTGTATATATAGTATAGTATGTAAGTATGTATGTATGCATAAAGTTAGTTATATGGCGTTCATAAAAACAAATCAGCAGCAAACCAGTTCAAAATTTAAATAAAAGCTGAGCGTGCGCGCGATTTAAAACCGGTTGGTAAGAACAAATAACAAAAAAAATAAGTAATAAAAAACGATTAAATAGGCAAAGGAGATAGATAATCATAACATAAATATGCTTGCCATTAAAAAAAATAAAAATATCATATCATCCGGTGTTAAATCAAGCGTGAGAAAAAAACAAAAAAAAAAATGTTTCAAATTCACAAATTTGGTGAAATTGCCAACTAGTTACAAATATTGAAAACATAAATTAAACTATGCTAATATATAGTTATATGTATGTATTATGTATTACGGTTAGTCTACCGTTACAATAAAAAACTTTTCAGCTTAAACTTTCATTTCCCAGCTCCAAAAACTATAAATTTTATTGTTTTGCAGTTAAGCTAAATATCGTTCAAACTTGGAATAATAAAAAATTTCAAATTTCTGGTATTCTTGTTTTTGTTACTATGCCAAAACTTCAATGATATGGATCTGATTATTAGTGCTTTTGATCATAACGTGCTGTGGGTCGAAGCACAGATCGGCATTTGGCAAATCCAATCATCCATACCGTTTGAAGTTTCTCGATTTTGCTGTGTGGTGAGTCATAGCTGGCCAACCTTAAAATAATATTGCCCACCGGGTTAGGGCTATCCAGCTAAGTTTGATCTTTAAAATACACTTTTCATTGTGTAATCTATTTATTTTCTGCAAAGGGCTCCGCACCCTGCTCGCTTAATTTGCCAAGCCTCCTTAGGTTTGATCTTTAAAATGAATTTTTCATTGTGTGTTATATTTATTTCCTACTAGGGGGCTCCGCACCATGCTCGCTTAACTTGTCAATCCCCCTTTGGTCTAGCCAGTTAGGATTGATCTTCAAAATGCACTTTTCATTGTGTGTTCTATTTATTTCTTACTAGAGGGCTTCGCACGCTGCTAGCTTAGCTTCCTAACCCCCTTAGGCGTCGCCAGCTAGGTTTGATCTTTAGAATGCATTTTTCATTGTGTGTTTTATTTATTTCCTACTAGGGGGCTCCGCACCCTTCTCGCTTAACTTGTTAATCCCCCTCAGGGCTAACCAGTTAGGATTGATCTTCAAAATGTACTTTTCATTGTGTTCTCTTTGTTTTCTACTAGAGAGCTCCGCAATTTGCTCGCTTTCTTCGCTCTACACCCTCATTTATTACAGCACATCCCGACTATAATTTCCACTGTTGTTTGATTAATTTCCAAAGCGTTCAATTGGAATGATAGTCATGTCTGCACGAATTTGAGTTAAATGCATCATCTTCGTTTGTAAGACCATTTTTGAGGATAGCAACGATGTTAGGGAACACTTTGCTTGTTAAAAATCGGTCCAGCCGTATTTGAGTTATAAATGATGTCACATTCATATCCTGTACAGGAAACGAACATAATCAAAAAACCATGACCAACATAATGTGAATACATAATACTCGAAGTTCATAAATTTTGTCAGAAGATGCGACTTATGTTTTTTTTTTTTTTTTTTACTTTCGTCCCCTCAAAACTCCACTATTAAGTATCTGTGAAGTGCTCCAAAAGATTCTTTACTATTCTTACCCCAAACATGATGTATGATGTGAATAGGGTTAGGGTATAAATTTCCTACTGCACTGCGACCAACATATAGGTCTTTTGTGCACCCTTATATGACTAATCGTCGTTTAATGTTTTGGCGAAGGCAGTTATACCCTTTAGTGGTAGGGGTTTGTAGTCCTCTTCAAGCAGTATATAGCTGTTAAAGAATTTTGCTCTGCGTTTGGTTAGCGCTGGGCAGTTGGCTAAAAGGTGCTCCATGGTTTCCTCCTCTTCATTGCAGTATCTGCAAGTTACCGTGTCCGATAGACCTAGCTCGGCCATGTGGTATCTACATGGGTAGTGGCCAGTAAGTGCACCGCATAGGATGCGTAGGTCTCTTCTATTGAATTCTAGAGCTGCTGCCCCCTTTTTAGAGTCGAACTGAAGGAATTTTTTGGAGTGACGGAGCCCTTCCAGGTTATCCCAGTAGTTTTTTGCCTCTTTTCTGGTATTTTTTAAAATGATGTTTGTAATATCATTTTTTGTGAAGCCATACAGAGGGCTAGGTCCTGTGAAGAGAACCTCCGCCCCTTTTCTGGCTTGTGCATCTGCTGCTTCATTACCTTCAAAACCTTTGTGCCCAGGCACCCAAATAAGTTTTACCTTATTATTATGGGATGCAAGTAGGTTTAGGTTGTTATGGCATTCGAGAACAGATTTGAACATAAATTTGTAATTGTTGAGGGCTTTAAGTACCGCTTGGCTATCAGATAGAATATTTATTTTTATTCTTTGCACATTGCGGCTTAATAGTTTCTGAATTGCAGAGTTTATTTTAGAGTTTTATTTTATTTAGCAAACAGTTCAGCATCGAATATTGTTGCGTCTTTACATAGAGAAATGTGTATTTGGCAGCGGGGACCGACTACCCCTGCACCTACTCCTTCTGTCGTTTTGGAGCCATCTGTATACCATTTCTGGGCATCTTCTTGCACCCAATTTGGGTTATTTGTCCATTCATCCCTTGTGGGTATGAAGATCTCGTAGTTTTTAGTTGTTTTTAGTTATCATCATCATCATACCCCAAACAAGTAAGAATGGTGCCACGTCTTACTGACGTCATCTCCTATTTCACTAAAGCCTTAAAGAAGAACAATCCAGTTGGAGGTGGTGCCCTCATGGAGCCGTTTAGCACAAATCAGGCTTTTAGTCTTCCGAAACATTGCAGTTTTTCTTAAGAGAAAGGCCATGGGCTAAGTGCAGCGATTTGATGCCTCCATTTTAGAGTTAACATAAGTACTCATAAGGTATTGCAAACGCTTATCAAAACGATTGGCTTCATGTTTACTAGCGAGATGCTTCTAACAAATTCTCGCTGATTTCTATATGAGATGACTCAGTAGTTCGTGAGTAGTTGGACATCGAAGCGGGGTCGTCGGTACAATGTAGACAAATGTATAGCGGACGAACTTGTCAATAGGAATGTGGTCTAGTATTTGTAGATCTAGCTTTGAAATACGAAAATATTTCAAGCAAAAAGTCAACTCAAAATATAACAAATTCTCTTACGGCCCGGAAAACGAAGGCAGTTGTGGACAAGTAGCGCACAACAGAGCTCTGCTCGCTAAGGCTAGAGCGATGCTACGCTGTTCCGCGTGATAAATAGGGATATTGGTTAGTCGGTGTTTCTGCAGGAGACGTTGGTATGATGAAGAAATTAAAACAGTGCAGTACTTCTTCAGTTCAAGCAGAATACTAGAGTACCGAAGCAATTACAGGTTAGCCGGTGCTCGTGAAGGTACACACTTTCTGTAATGCCTTCTGCAGGAACTGTTGGTACACTGTTCTCTAAGGAGAAGAAGACTAGAGTACCTATGCGATTACATGTTAGTCGCTTTTCATGCAAGTAGACACTCCGCTCCTTTCAATGACTTCTGCAGGAACTGTTGGTACAATGGATAGATAAAAACAGTGGAGCTCTTCTTCTGTTCATGCGCGTCCTTAAGGGGAAGAAGACTAGAGTGCCTAGGCGATTACTGGTTAGTCGGTGCTCGTGAAAATTCACAGAAGAGTTAAAAAGGGTGGGGCACCTCTTCTGTTCATGAGCGCCCCTATGCAGAACAAGTCCTGGAAACCGAAGCGGTTAATGGTTAGTCGGCACTCATGCACGTAGACTGCAACGACTTCTGCAGGAACTGTTGGTACAAAGGTGAGATGAAAATGGTGGAGGCTAACCCTATGCAGAAGTAGGCTAGAATACCGAAGCAGTTACTGTTTAGTCGGTGCCCCTGCTAGGAGATATTTAACTTTCTTTAATGCCTTCTGCAGGAGCTATTGGTACGATGAAGAGATGACAACGGTGGAGCACAACTTCTGTTCATGCCTTAAGAAGGCTAGAGCTCCAAAGCAGTTGCTTTTAAGACCGTTTTTCACAGCTGTCTATTATCGACCACAAACAAACAAAGGTAACTTCAAACAATCACAATTGTCCGAGTCTAGCCTAAGTGTTGCAAGTACTTGTTCCAACCTAACCTAATCTAAGAATTAATATTAATTTTATATGCCAATAGCGTTGTTCACATCACCGTATCCATGCAAAATACTAATAGCTTATCATTCAAAGCATTTACATATTAAACATTATTGCTCCAATTTATTGCAATCATTAAACAAGCGCATTTGGCCCATAGTGCAACGTTAAGTGCGCATATTAAAATGTGTGGCAAATAGGCAAATGTTATTGTTAAATACATAAATAAATAAATAACAGCAGCAACAGCAACAAGCGGTGGCAGCAGTAACATAGAAAATAGAAAAAAGAAAAAGGCAGAGTCAGAGTTGGATTCGAAGTCAGGCGTATTTGGCGGGACGAGCCGTAAAACGAGTTTTAGTTTTATTTTCCATTTCTTTTTTTTTTTTTTTGGACGAGATTTGCGGCAATTACGCGCACCGTTTGCCAGTGTAGTAAAAGGAAGAGAGTGTTGTTGCAACAACAACAAAAACAACAGGCTACACTCAAAAGAAGAAGAAGCAAACAAGAGAATTGAAAGGCCATGTAAATTACACGATGAGCGGACACATGTCGACGTCTCCAGCTGTGCTTAAGTCTCGAAATTGCCACGATTTTTCTTTCTTTTACTATGTAGTATTTATGTATATATGTATCTCTATGCATGCTTGCCCCATGCCGCACAATTTGTGTAACTATTTGTTTATTAATTATGGGCACACACCAAAAACGATTTCAACTTATAATGCTCAGGCAGCTTAATTAACGGCCATCGACAAACGACCCGCTTTTTTTTTTCATCTATTTTTTTGAGACCTTAACTTGAAAGTTTTCATTATGTTTATTACATTGGGCACTGTTGGGTGATTTATGTATAATCGGTACGTAGTACATACATATATATGTCTACAAACTTATGCTATGTTTACACTAACTGCACAACAATGTGCCGTTTGTCAAGTCCAGCCAAATTTTGCCCTTAAATTAAAAGCGTTTACATGGCTTACAACAAATTTTGCTTTATGCTATGTTTACACCGGGGCACACTGTGGCAATGTGGCGAGGTAATGAGTGTTCACATTGATGTCACACAAAATTTAAAAAATGTACTTCACAACGTTGTGAAGAAGCAATTTAGATATTGGTATGGTTTTTTTTTTATTCTATCAGATGACAATTGATGACAGTTTTTAGAAATAAGTATCGAGTTCGCATGTAAACAGAATATTAGATCATTATATACGAAATTTGTTGTACAGAAATTAAAGGTTTTTTTTAACAAATCAGTTATTTTGGTTTAAATTACACTTTTTCCTTTTTGTTAGAAACGTGAATTGATAAAGTATCATAAAAGTGACATTTTCAAGGTCTATGCTTAATATTCGCACTAAAGCCTTTTTTTTTAAATTATTGATAATGGCTGCGAGGAATTCCGCGCTGCTTAGAAATATTTTGTTTAAGGGCTCTACGCAGCATGAAAATTTCCATATGGAATGTTTTTCATATTATTTCATATGGAGGCACCAGTGTGTGCACAGTAAGACAAAGTGCTATTTTTTATCGAGTTATCGTTTTTTTTTTTCGGTATACATCGATATTTTTTCCAATGTAAACAATGCGTGTGTGACTGCCTACCTAATTGTAAAAAGGTCGGCTGCAAAAAAAAACCATCTTTATTTAACATTTTAGCAATTTCCTCCCATGCACTTTTTCTCACCAGTGCATTAAAGTGCATTTTGTGTGTTATATCCCATAACACTGGGTGAGCTTGTACTGCTTTTATAAGCGCTATTTTTTGTTCTCTTGGAAATGGTTCACACCGTTTTCTTCTACCTGCCATTTCGAATAAAAAAATTCTGCATATATGTGTATATTAATTAGCGCCAACGCGCAACAGCTGCTGTTAGTGTTACCACACCTAGTAAAGTAGTGGCGCCATCTAACGTTAGGCATTTTTAAAATTAAAATACAACAATGTTTTGTCTGCGACCCATCGTCAAACATTTTTAATCGGAATTTTTCGCCACCATTTTTTTTATATGAAGTTTTTCATTTTTTGCGTGCTGCGTATAGGCCTTTAAACGAAATTATTTTACGGAGCTTAAAAAAGTCGTCACGTAACGAAATATGGTATGCGGTATTTTACTTCAGGTAAGCTCAAATTTTTTTTTTTTAATTCCTGTCTTGTACATATATTTTGTATTTTAATATAAATATTTTTAAATATTTGTATTAATATTTTGTTTATAATTTATTTATTCTGTGCTATTTTGCTTAAAATTTGTTGAATATATATAAATATTCGTTATAAGGAGATCAAAGTAGACTAGATCTTGTGCGAAAAAGTAGTGCTTTGGGTGAAGCTTTTTGTAGAGTGGCTCTCTTTGCGGAAGCAAAAGTTTGGACAAAAATAAATAAAATTTAGGTTGACAGAGCCGAAGAATAAAAGAGACTGAAAGTACACTTATAAATCAAGTTAAAGGCACAGTCTAAAGAAAATCGAATAGTTAAAAGCCTGTACGATGAACGAATATTAACACTATTCGATACTTTGGCGTTTGGCAACTCTGCCAACTTGTTACACTAAAATGTGCCGCTGTTAAGCTTAAGTGTGTGATGTGCCATGGCGCAGTGTAAACCCAGCATGACTATGTACAATCCCATGTATATATGAGTACATTAAATTCATATGCGCCTTGCTGCTGTTGCTGATGCCTTTGATTATGACAAATTCATTAATCATACATAGGTTAACGACATTTTGCATTTCGGGCTGGCTGATCAATCAAATTCTGACTACAACAACTATTACAACAATACACGCGAAAACAGCATGGTCTGCGATTTATGGCCTCATGGTCAGTTGGTTGATTTGTTTGTTTTGGCCAAAAGCTGAATTGTTGACATGTGCCCAGAGGTTGGGGCTCTAAATGAGGTTAGCCAAACTAACTAGTATCTAGCTAGCCAGAAGCTTCAAAATATCTGTGCAAACTGAAGTCCCACAAATGGCAGCAAATACAAGAACAAAAGAATTGCTTACGTTAAAGTTGGGAGGGTGACCGTATTCTCTAAGCCTGTAAATCAAACTAAAGGCGGTGTTCGTCAGTGGTATGCGCTATTTCATTTTATACCAACAACATTTTTTTTTTTGGAATGGTCAAATTGGAACTTGAGAACTTATGCCTGATTGTATACGGTCTAACAAGCAGTGCCCAAAAATTGTAATTCTACCTTAATAGTGAACTCGATAGAACTTGTCCTGCCCGAACGTTGTCTAGCCTGCTATTAGTCGGATCCCAAAGACGCTAACCGAAAGATATTATAAATTATGTCTCATTGGAGAAATACATTTTGAAAAAATATTTCATCATAAAATTCGGTTGAAAACGATTTAAATTCGATTTAATGTAGAATCTTCCATGTTGACTTAAATTTGCTCTAGAAGGGGTTTTTATCAAAAAATGTCGGCTTTGTTGTAACCCTAATGAATGAGGGTTACATGAGGCTGTGCATCAAATTTGATATCTTCAGCTATGCATACAGGGTAGGATCAAAAGAAGGAATTAATTAAAATTTTTTTATTGAACTAATCGATACAAATACTTAGTAGTCTTTGAAAGAGCACACTTGAGCCTACTTCGTCTGGTACTCATTTTTCGGGATCCCATTCAGAGATGCCGTCACGGCCACTTTGACGTCTTCTATATCGGTTTCCCTTGAGGAACTACCAGAGCCGAGCAAAGAGAAAGAAGTCCGTAGGTGCCACGTCTGGAACGTAGCAACACTGTGCTTGGCCAGAAGCGGTGTAGCACGCCGCGTTATCGTGGTGAAGCATCCAAGAATCGGTCTGAATCGAAGAAGCGACGTGCTTCTTCTATCCTCTTTGCTTCAAACGACTAAACACAATAACGGTCTGTTCGGAAAGCTCCCCAATACAACGCACATGTGGTCCGACTGACCTCTGACCGCAACATTTGAATATTTAAATGGAGATTTATGAATATACATAACTTTTTTTGTAAAACAGCTGCATAAAACTATGACGCATAGCAAACGGTCTAGTCTCAGGATTTACTTTTCGAAACTCTTTGAATACGATCTATATGATTAAAAATCATAAACTGCTTTTCGGGGATTGGGGAAGCAGGGATATATACTTTATAAGATTAGAAGTTACGCTCATCAGTTGCTAAAGCACTCTTATGATCTCCGAGATCTAATAAAAACGAACCATAGCGCAACTATAGCTCGGTCAAGTTTCAGGATTCACACTTTCAAAGCTCTTGGAATGCTATCTACATCACTAAAAATCGCAAAGCTGTGTTGGATGAAGTGTTGCGAATGTCGACTGAACTTAAACCACTTAGAGGTTATGTTCATCTTTTGTTAAAATTTTGTGTCCAAAGCTCTCTTATCAAACATCTCGATAACAATGACCCAACAATTCATGCTAAACAAATTGGTGTAGAATAGATGAATGGAATAGTTTGTACTTTCTACTCCCTGTTACAAAGATCTCCGCCTAGTAGAACTTAATATACGTTTCTAATCTATGAGTATTATGCATAAAAACGCAACGAAGACGCTTTCGCGTTTTTAATCGCGCGCAAAACGCTTGCGCTTGTAGCTCGTTAAAATTTCAAGAATTTATTTTTTCAAAACATTTTATCGCAACGTTTTTTTGTTTTTGTTATTACTTTTGCTGCTGTGTGTATGTATGTGTGTGTGTGTTTTTGTTTTATATATGATTATATTTAATAAAAAGCTTGCTATGTGACAGCTGTGCGCATATTTTTCAAAGGAATTTGTCAAATATGTGGCATGTATATTTATGTATGTTTATACACATGTGTAGTTATATATTATGTATCCATGCATATGTTGATAAAGACATTAAATTGGAGCACGAAAACAAACAAATAATAAATAAGCAGACGATCAGAATATAGAAAAATACTAACCATATGAAAGGTATGCAAAAATGTTTACATAGTTTATATAATTGTTATATATTGATATACTACATAATAACAAAATGACATAAAAATTGATTTATATTGTAGTTGAGTGCGTGACAAGACTTCTCAATACTTTGAAACAAGCTATCTTCAGTTTGATGTACCCTCAAGCAGCAAACTGTGTTCGAACCTGGATATCCGGATATAAAATTTTGAATTGAGCCTTGAAAATTTTGCATGCGGAAGATTTGGGCAACAAAAAATCTTAGATTTGAAATTCTGTTTAGTTTTTTGCATTTCTTCGGGATTTTGTAGGAAACATTGTTTTTAAGAGTTGCATTTTTTAGTTTTTGAAAATTAAACATTAAAAATTAATAAAATTCAATAAAAGAACATGTACTAAAAATTAAATATCACTTTTTAATGAGATATTTCATTACAAGAAGATAGCCTTTTCCATTTTTTATGTTTGTTAGGCTTAACTATGGCTTAAATAATGGTTTCCCAGGAACTTATGCTTTTCATCGAATTTTCGACATTTTTGGAGTAAATCTTCGAAAACTTAGTAGTTATTGCTGTTTTACGTCAGCTGGTGATTACTCATTCCAGCAATTACCAATGCAATTGATGTCCGGAAACTGGGTTAGAATTTCGGTTACAAGCAATGACACAATAACCATTCCTAAACCAGATGTAATGATTGTTAGAGGGCCTATTATTATTAAGAATTTACTGTGCTCCCTGCCAGTTTTTTTTATTTTTAAAAAGCAAAGTGTAAAATTTGGACCCATTTCGTTTTTGTATTTTGATTTTATTGTAGTATAATTTAATTAAATTTGTGTGTACGGCTGGTTAAAAAAAAAACTTTTTATACTGCATTGAAATTGATATTTTAAAATTTTCATAAACTTAATTTTTTTTCTTTGAAGCCAGCAGCAGTTTTTCATAGTCTTTAGTTTTTTGAAAGGTCAAAATTTACTATCCCTGTATAATTCTTTTCCAAAGTATATTTCTCTGGTTTTCATATTTTTTTACCAATTTTTTTGTTGAAAAAATTTGATGCAAATAAATATTTATTCAGCTCGCTTCGCTTATCAACTTCCATTCCCATTTTTTTTTTTTAGATTTTGTTATGCAAAATTTTTCTTTAAATATAGCACAAATCTGCAACAACTTGCAAGCGCCATCTAGCGGCCACACTAAACAGAGAAATTAATTTAACATCTAACAACTTTTATATATAATAGAGAAGCTTATGTGGGCGCTGCATAAAGGCGTGGTCTGACTTGTCCAAAATTTTTTAAATATTATTTATATAAGTATCACCACTAAGGACTATCTAGTCTATGTGTGACTGCCCCAGGGATTAACCGGTACAACCTATCCTATGTGAGTATCCAATCAGTGTGCATTGCCTGCAGTCATTTTGCATAAGAAAATCAACTGCAACTGCAACTTAGACTACTTGAATTGGATTGGAAATCATGCATTCTATGAGACAGTCACTCACGAACAAAGTGATCACGATTTAAAGTCTACTCACGAAACCATATCGCGCGTACAATAACAAACAACAGTTGCCTTGCTTGCTAATGATCATAATAAAAAGATTGGGATTTATAATAAAATTGACAGGCTTTGGGGTTACATACATTAATCAGCGCATTTTTTTTATAAATATTATATCAACGTTTAACAGCGTGACGACAGCTTATCGCTTATTTATAAATAAATAGGTTTAAATACAATATATATTTATTAATTGCACAATAAATAAATAATGAAAAAGCAAACCAAAAAATGTTAAAAGCATTGCGCTTCATTTCTAAACAAATTGTTATGTGGGATTTTAGCCAGTGGCGTAGATATAGGGGTTTTAAAAATTGTTGAAAAATAAGAAATAAAAAACCCGTATTTTTCTTCATTTAATTGTTACTTATTGTTGGAACAAATTTCCTTTTGTAGAGTGAAATAATAAAAAAAATTGTCATGACTCATTTCGAGTCTTCTAGAAAAGTTTTTATTTACGCATCGTGTACAGACATATTTTTAGTTAATACAAACTTATTGGCATTTTTTAAGGCATTTTGTTTACAATTTCTAAATTTGCGATTATTACTTTTCTCTTCCGGGTTACGATCTTAAAACTCGCCCCAGCCATTGAGCTTCAACTTTGTAAAAAAGATGATAAGAAAATCATGCTAAGTACGGCAAAAATAGTGAAGGTCCGTGCGTGTTTTTAAAATAACTTCTGTAGCTTCACAATATTTTCAAGTATTTCTTAAACAAAGTGGTATGCCCAACTTTTCGTAAAAAAAAAAGTGAGCATCTCCTTCAAATGATCTATTGATAACATGAAAAGTGCTGGATTGCTTGGTTAAGGGAATTAGAGCGCAGTTTTGAAAAAGTCACCGTTTTATTGTTAATTAGGCTCACAAGAGCTTACCCACCAAATTTGGTTCAAGCTTGTATGTTATTGAAGGTCTGAAAAAAAAACATTTGTGCCTATGTTTATCTTTTAAGTTCTTTGTTCGATTATTTGTGGAATAAAGAAACAACTTTCCTTAGTTTGAAAGGAAACATTATACAAAAAACGCAACGAATTCTCTACCTCAATAGTAGTAAGGAAACAAAGATAGATTCAAATACTTGGCACATCCGCACTGAAAGCTGGGCGGTTAGTAAAACACGAAGAGGCGGAAGACCCCCTAGTTATATTTTATAGGTACTATTTTAAACAAGTTAAGACATAAATATACCGGCTAAATTTTATACTGTGGGAGTTAACTTTGAAATATAGAAAAAGGAATGAGAATCGTCATGGATCAACCTACATATCTCTAATGCACTCTAAGAGCTAGGTGTTCATGAGGACAAATGGTCATACCTGAATGAAAATTTGAAAAATGTAATACGTCCGCCCCTGACCAAAAGGCTAACTATGCCACTGTTTTGACTATTAACTAAAAATTCGCACATTTCTTTGGCTGGTGGTCACGCGGCTTATTTGTTTGTCGTCGACGCCAACGTCTGCGTCGGCGTTGCTATTTGCCGAATGAAAATTGCATAAATAAATAAATAAAGAAAATATGAGATATGTCGCCAACACAAAACTATGCAAGTCCGAACCGAGGGCATTCGCTACTGTTGCTGCAACCGCTGCAGCTATTATTGATAACATGCCGCCCCGTGCGGTGTCCGAGTCGAGCATCGGGTGCGACTGCCGTCAAAAATGCGGCATTTGACACATTTATGAAAATCGGAATCGGAATGCGCTGCAAACTCATTTGGTTGGAATGTTTTGTTCGTTTTTGTACAAAAATAAAACATTCGCTGCGTGTGTTTATGTGTGTGTGTGTGAGTTGACGGTAGAGATTATGAGCAGATGTTCGAAATACTCTTTTTGTTATTATTACATTTTTTGTTCTTTACAAAGATGTCATGGAGTTGGCATGCATTTTAAATGCCATGAATCATGCAGCAAAGGAGCCATTAAAAGGTAAGTTTACTTTGGAATATGATGATGGCACAAACTTTAGTTTTCTGCGGCTCAAAGGTGAAAGACATAAACATAAATTGTACAAAATGTTGGCCTCGTAAAGTGTTTATATGGAATTTGTTAATGGCTGTAATGTTAATTTAAAAGACTTACCACTCGCATTGTTTTGCACCATGGTAGCCGCCCGGGAGAGCACATCGAGAGCTGTTTCCATGTTGGGAACTAGATTTTAAGACTATAGAACAGGGCGCATGGACTGCACACTGTAAAGGAATAGAGCATATTTTAACAATAAGCGAAAATATAATATACTATACTATACTAAACCATATACATAGATTTAAGCTAGTCTATATAGAAGTTGTTGCCATGTAAATGGTACGAAAACTGAACAAAGACTGTCGCTAACTGACTGACGAAATCCTGCTGCCAGCAAACATTTTGGATTTGTTTCATGTGTGCAGCAGGCAGGCAGCAACAAACATCGACCCTAGGCCTGGGCAAGTGTGCGGGGGCATACGTACAATGCAGTTTGGGACAGGTTTGAAGCAAACCCGCAGCAGCAAACACGAAATTTGGCAGCAACGCGCACGAAACCGAAACGGATTTACTTAAAATGCCATATTGTTGCCATGCAGGGGCTCTTCAGCAGCCTAAAATTTGGATACTGCTTGGGGGTTTTTCTTTTTTACCTTTTGTTTGCTTTTTTTTAACGCTTTCAAATTGTTGCTGTTTCTGCGTATGTGCGTGTGTGCGCAAGTATGGAATGCAGCTGTTGTTGTTTTTTTTGTTTTTGGTGATTTTGCGGAACAGCGTTTTAGATTTTTGCAAAGGTTTATGCTAGTTTCGTTTTAGCTTAGCAACATCACTTTACTACTTTACTGCACTTGGCTTATTTATTTTTGGTACAATTATAATCACAATAGTTCATGCTTTAAGATTTCACTTTATAATATGGTTGTATATTTAATACGCTTGGCTTTTATTGGCCAACATTTCATTACTGATTTATTTGTTTTATGTTTCTATATCAAGCAAAACTGTTTACTTAGCGCGTATTCCGAATAAAACGTATTTTTACAATAATGTAAAATAAAATGAGAAATTATGCTGCCGACGTTAGTGATGAGATACTATCGAATGGCTGTATTGATGACATTGTTGCCACTTGCAAGTATATGTTATCGATAAATTGTAATTTTGATTTATTATTAAATTTGATTTTGTATAAAAAACTTGAATAGTGGTGTTATATTAAAAATACTATATTTAAGTTAAATTTTGTTTAAGTTTGATTTTTGTTTTATGTGCATTGTGCGCATGTAATGCATTGTTGCTATGCTGCTGTTTTACTATCGGTGCTTTAAATTCAAACGTATTCAAACAGTTCTTGTTTAATAATACTAGTTTTTGTTTAGCTTGTGTAGCGTACAATACACTTTAATAAAAAAAAAACAGCAACAGTTAACAGCACAGCAAGGTGCCTCTTTTTATAAAAGCATTTAATAAACAATTCAGTGAAAAATAACATTCACATATTGCAGCGTTGCCAGCATATTGAAACATATCGTTTTTGCTTAGTGCCACCTTGTTAAAAAACATCGCATTACTGCAACGGGCACTAGACACATCACTAACGAAAAGAAGTGTAGGCCGTAATGCTGAGCAAAATAATAAATATGTAATTATTGTCTAAATTGAATTAATCAAAATGTAAGTAAAGCATAAAATATAAATTTTGACCTGCCGCTATATACTGCTTTGCAAACAACTCACGAAATGCAATGTCTTATTGTGTGCTTTCATTTACAGTGTCGGTGAAAAATCAATTGGCCCGCTATACAAATTGCTAATACGTATATGTATGTATGTGCATTTATCTATAATGTTACAGCCGTTGTACATTTAATTAAAACTCAAGCCAATTGACAGCAAACTAAAACGGGTGCGTGAGGGGCGTCGGCTTTCACCCAAAACAGAGATAACGCCTCCAAAAGAGGGCAAAAGTGAAAGCTTCCATTTGCAGATTTTGCATTCAAGGTCGTTGGCAGGTAGCTTCAACTCTTTGTCTTCATTTCTATACAAGCACAATGGCAATAAGCTTTGAAAAACATCGTGCGCAAATTTTGGCCGCCTGGAAAGATGTTCTTGATGCTAAGAGCAGTACTAATTGGTCTCTGTTCGGATACGAGGGTCAGACCAATGAATTAAAAGTTGTGAGCACTGGCGAGGGCGGCGTAGATGAGTTAATCGAGGATCTGAACAGTGGTAAAATTATGTACGCCTTTTTACGCATAGATGATCCCAAAACAGGCCTTAACAAATATCTACTCATTAACTGGCAGGTGAGTCGATTGTTTATCTTATCTGACAGTTATATATATATGTACTTATAAAATATTTGTACTGTTTAGGGAGAGGGCGCACCTGTTGTACGTAAGGGCACTTGCGCAAATCACATACATGATGTTGGCAAACTGTTATCTGGAGCACACTTGACCATAAATGCGCGGAATGAGGATGATATTGATCTGGAACGTCTGCTGAAAAAACTGAGCACAGTAAGCTCGGCCTATAGCTTCAAGGAGCCGCGCGGTGGAATGGAGGAGCAAAAGGCACCAGTGGGCACTAACTATACGCGCGTCATACCCACAAAGGAACTGAACGCCAGCGTCATGCAGGATTTTTGGAAAAAAGAAGAAGCCGAAGAGAAGCGTCGCATTGAAGCGGAAAAAGAAACCAAGCGAATGCAGTCACAAAAGCTCGAGCAGGAACAGCGCTCACGTGAAGAAAAGGAGCATAAGGAGCGAGAAAAGCTGGTCATAACCACGGCCAAACTGCAGCCAGCACATGTGCCTATAAAAACGTAAGTATTGTTGGACTAAGCAACTCATATATCATTCTCATAATGCGATTGCCTTGTACAGCTCACCTCAGCCGCTGAGCCCTGAAAAAACCGCTCCAGCATTTGCCAGCAATTTGACAGATGCTGATCGTATGCGCCAGGAGCGCAACCAGGAAGCTCGTGAGCTTATTGGTTCACGGGTGGGTGCAGCCAAAGCCATGTTCACCAAGCACACCAGCGAGGGTCAACTCCAGTCCAAGTTAGTACAATGCTTTAATGTATTAAGAATTACACAATAACTATTGCTATTTTGTAGACTTAATACACAGCCACCAGCCAAACCTGCACGCAATTCCATCGCTCAACGCATTAATGCATTCAATCAGCAAACTCCAATCCAGGATGTGCCTGTAGCAGCGACACTGGCAACCACTGCCCGTGACGTGTCACCCGTTAAGCCAGCAGTAGCCATTGTTGAGCCATCGACTGTAAAGCCCGAAGTAATTTCCGCCATAGTCAATGCAGAGGAGGATAATCCGCCTGTTGATGATATGCCATTGGCTCATGAAAGCGAGCAATTCTCGACTATTAAGCGTTCGCCGCATAGCAAGACCAATTCTTTGCAATCGCAGTCACCAGATGAAACGACTTCGTCCAATGAAACGGATACGGCCGTGTATCAGGCGGATGAGGAGGAGGTGCGAACCAAAGTCTCGGTCACTGTGCAGCAATCACAGTCGACCAAAAACGGAGTTACAACTGTGGAACGCAATGACTGTGAGTTGGGGAAATTTAGCTTTAATGAGCGACCAGTTTATAGCATAAAAATGTTTAAATATGTTTAACTATTTTGCTTTTAGTGACGGACCTGATTAATGAAGATGATTTTATATGCCAGGAGAGTTTGGGTGATTTGGGTTTACGTGCACGCGCGCTTTACGACTATCAGGCAGCTGATGAATCTGAGATTACTTTTGATCCGGGCGATGTTATAACGCATATCGATCAAATCGATGAAGGCTGGTGGCAAGGACTTGGCCCCGATGGAACCTATGGACTGTTTCCGGCAAACTATGTCGAAATCATAACCTAAGCACGTATTATGTCAAACTGCAAAGCAGCTAAGAAACATTTTTTGCTAGATATTTATACATATTACATATATTATATAAAATTGATATATAACTTTACTTTTTGGAAAATGTACCGAAACTTCATAAACATTTACCTAATACTAATTGCTACGGACTCTACTATATTTATATACAAAAGCATATACATGCATATTAAGTGTATGCCAAAACATACACAGTAAAAAGCCCAGTAATACTGTTTTTGAACAATAATTTAGCAATTAATGAGATTTCGACACTTACTAATATGCCCAATAATTACTTATAAAGCATACTATATACTTACTTACCTACTCACATACTTATGTATATCCTACATTTGTAATACAATGATGCATCACACGCAATTGTTATAAGAAGCTTTTTGTTTTGATATGTAAGCTGGAGGACGCGTGTATTTCAGCATGTAGTACTTTACTTTTGTATATGATAATGATAATACTGCGATTATGATGATGATGATGATTGTTTGTTTTCTTAAGTTTTTGAAACAATGTTGCGTCCTTTCTAATTATAGCCAATATTTTGTAATTCGTAACCAAGACTTCCAATAGAACACAACTGTGTCGTCCTAATAATTAATTTTGCTGCATTTTAAACATACTATTTTTTATTATTGTATTTGATTGTTATAACTTATAACTTTATAAGCAAGTTTTGTAAACTTTTTCCAATATATAAATTATTGTGCAACAATAAGCAATATTATAATGGCACAATTAAAGTGAATATATAAATGAAAAGCACATTTCATATAGTCAACAATATCTACATTTATTTTATTAATTAGTAGCATAAATAATTACATATATGTTTGTTTATATAGCATATATAGAGTGTTGTAAGAGTTTGTTTATTTAACAATTTAGCAAAAAGTTGACTGACATTTTGGCCACACCTTTTGGTAAGTGCAAACGGATGCATTTTGTTGTTTTTGTATGTGAGATCATACTGTGGCTTATTTGCACTTGGCTAGCCAAAAAGAGATTGTTTGGTTGGTATGTCTACTATCCCGAGTAATGCTCGCTGCTTGCTCTTAATCATTAACTGATATACATATTTATAAAGAAAAAAGAACCAATATATAATAGTTAATTATTTAGCTTTTTGTTTTTCTTTTCAATATCGCGTTGCTTAAATCTAATCAGCTCTTTTGAGTCCATAGAAATGATGAAATTGTTTGCAATGTTTCTAAGGCATATGTATGTATGTATATAATAAGTACACATCTTAACTTTCAATTCTAGTTATAAAGCAAAAATTCATTTGTTGAGGCACTTTTATCGATTTACTTAAGGCTAGCGAAATTTTGTTGGTGTTGTTGGTTATGTCACATGAGATTTGCAAGTCTAATCAGTAAGTACCAAATTACAAAAAAAAAAAAGATAACGAGTGCGAAATTTAACAATTACATGGTATCGATACTTTTAATCATAATCTTTCGACCAACCACAAGTTCGAGAATTCGGCGCGGCTTTATATCTCCTTAGCTCTCTCTTCACCTCTCACTTGAATTTGGTAATTGTTTTGCTTAAATGTTTCGAAATGGTCGCTGTGTAGCGGCTCTGGCTTCATCATTTACTGGACTCGGTGAGCGTAGTTGACTCCGTAGCGTTATTGCAGCTTACTTCCTCCTGAGTGGTTGTAGCCTGCGCAGGATCTGCTCCAGCTTCAGTTGCTGTGCCTGCAGCGACTCCTGGCGGCGGTGGCAGGGGTATGGGCTCTTGTATTTTGGTAGCATCTGCCGGTTGTGGTGACATGGGCTCGGGCACGCTTGTCGCGGGCGCCTCTTCAACGCTTGTCGCAGCCACCGCAGCTCCTGCAGCCATTCTGGCATTCTCCTCGGCCTTCGCTTCGAGCACATTAATGGAAGCCTGTATGCACTTAATGGCTTCCTTGCGCGCCAAACGTATGCTATCCTTGCCATTCGTATCGATTGTGTCCAACTTCAGTAAATTACGCGTAAGCATTTCATCCAAATACACATACTCTTTGTCCTTGCGCATACCCTTATACTGCTCCACTTTGCCCATTAGATCCAGCACATCGCGCTGTATGTCTTGTATCTTGCTAATAGAGTCCAGCGTGTGTGGTGTTTGTGGTGGCAGGCCTGCATCAGCCTCTGACATTTGCTCTTGCTGCGGTTGCTGTTGAGTATTAAGTGGACTGGGTCGTTGCTGAGTATGTTGTGCCGGCTGCTGCGGCATCTGGGCATGCGCTTGTGCATTAGCTGTAGTTGTGCCTGCAGCAGCATGCTGGTTTGGTATCTCCTTATGCGCATTTATAATGGGTTCACTGCGACCCTCTACAAAGATCGGTATAGTGCGCACATTGCTGCCATTGGGTGTTTGTGGTGGCGGCGGAGTTTGCTGCTTCTGCTGAGTCTGCGGCATAAAGTACGGCTGCGGCTTTTGCTGTGGATGAGGCTGCGTCTGTGGCATATAGTACTGCGGCGGCTGCTGCTGGTACTGCTGCGGACCTGGACTTGTCTGTGTGCCAAACTGCTGCTGTTGTGGCTGTGCAGCAGGCGCAGGTTTTGGACGCGGCTGCTGCTGCTGCTGTTGTTGATATTGGAAATTCTGCTGCTGCTGCTCGGGTGGTGGCGCCGAGTGAGAGCGCGCTGCCTGGTCCTGTTCGGCTGCGGTCTTTATGCCCATATCCATGGTATTGCGCAGTCCATGCTGATTCAACGGCACGCAGTCGACTTCAGAGCGACCAATGGTATCCTCTGTTTGGATAGCAGCATCACATAGACGCTTTGTAGGCGATTGTGGCATAGGCTGTTGCTGCTGATAGTAAGCCTGGGGCGGCTGTGACATAGGCTGTTGTTGTTGCTGATAGACAGCATGCGGCGACTGTGACATAGGCTGCTGCTGCGGCACATGTGTATATACATGCGACTGTTGTGGATTTACATTTTCAGCCTGCGGCATGCCGCCGCTGCGACGTGTGGCAAAGCCGTCGGGTATATATGGCCGGAACTCTGAAGGCAATCTGTTGAAGAAGTCATCATCTCCTTGCATGCGACTGTTGGCACCTCCAGCTGGACGTCCGCGACGTCCCAGGGTGGAGCTGGCCCACTGCGGCACTCCAAAGTCTGCAGCATCGTTGAAGAAAGAAAAATCATCATCAGCATGCATTGAGGAGGAAGGATGATGGGGATCATGCAAACTATTCCGCTTACGTGAGCCATTAAAGGCAGCAAATGGATCTTGATGCAGGCGACCCAGCCGCGTACGTGGGAACATATTATCCATATCCATGTCCGATTCGAAACCAAATGGCGACTGCAAGTAAACAATGTCAATTAGTATACATATCCATGTATATACAAATATACTATTTACAATGTGTGTAGATACATACTACATGCATATTTTTAAGACAAATCGTGCAAAGCGTTCAAAGGCGAGTTGCACAGTGGGCGAATTGTTTATAAATAAGCTTATGATTCAGCGTCAGCAGCAACGTTGCCAAAGTTGCTGCCAACTTATAAAAAACTAAGTGTATTTGTGTGTGTGTGTGTGTGTGTATTGATATAGCAAAAGTTAACAAGAACTTGGTAATGGCAACAACAATAACAACAAGTGACGTCAACTTGCTTGAGTTTAAAACAAATAGTAAGGAGAGCATCATAGTCTTTATAAGTTGTACTAGTCTTTATAGTAAAACAAGCATAAATAAGCGTGCAAGTGTGTGTGTAAACAGCTGTTTTTCAAAATGGCGCGCAGCTCTATAATCAGCCATAATAGATGGGAATTTTAATTATATCTAGACTAAAATGATATATGTACGTACATATATGCGTTACGAATCAAGAGGCCATAACAAAAAAAAATAAATTGTTTGCTTAAAAATGCAAAAAGTTTTTCTATATAATTTTATATACGAATATGTATATATAAAAAATAATTTTAAGAAAAAGTAAGAGACACAGTGATCTTTACATAAATTGTGAAATAAATGCTATTGATGCTCAGTGCGCTTTAATTTACTGCATTTTTAAAAGAAATTTTTCGAAAAACGCATCGATTTGAACAAAAAAAGCGTAGAGTAAATTTTGAGAAATAAAACTCTAGAAGTGTCGAACAAAATGTTTGTCAAACAAAATTTAAAAAACGCTATTGATACACAGCTTAAAAAATATATAACAATTGCTCTCATTACTTTATTGCACTTTTCAAAGAAATTTTAAATAAATCAATTGAAATCCAGAAAAAAAAACCCTTAAAATTTCATTACGTTTCTTACAAAAAAAACTTTTTAAATTCCGTAAAAATAATGTGATTGTAATAAGCTGTAATATTATATGGAAAAAAAAGAGGCCTTGAATAGAAAAGAGCACATTCATTTTAAAGAACTTTTTTTAAATAAAAAATTTGTGACATTTATTTATATTAAATAGCACTTTGTACAGTATCTATAATATACACAAAACTCACAAAAAAGTTAAAAAAGTATAATTTTTTGAAAATTATTTTGAAAAATTACCTAAAATTTTTACATGTACAGTATCTATAATATAGTTTACACAAAACTCACAAAAAAGTTAATAAAATATAATTTTTTGAAAATTATTTTGAAAAATTATCGTTTTTTTTTAAAAATTTTGAACTCTTTTAATAAAAATTAAATGTGCTTGTTTTTGCTGCATTTCAATTATTTTTATGTAATTTTATATAAAACTCACTTTACACTTATTTATATATTTCAATATTTAATGCGGATTGTGTTTTCTTTTAGTTATTTAAATTGTACTTTTGCGTTTTGCGTTCAGCTTTATTCGAGCTCTTTACTGCGACTGACTTAACAGTCGCTCACTGTCATCCCTTTTATAGAAAATTGTATTGGCCAAGTGTCTGGCCGGTTATGGGCTTGAAGTGCTGTAGATTTTTGTGGCAAATTCTGTAAACCACTCGAATTTTCTACAGCAGGATGCATTATGTACAACACAAATATACAGTTATTATGCTTTTTGGCTTCCGTTTGTCCAACATGGTGTATATATGTATTTTAACATCATATAGCTATTACTTCCTGTTAATGTTCTTGAAAAAAAACGTCACTATATAGAAACTACCACGCTACATTGGCCAAGAATTTCAGCAAGTAAAAAAAAATGTTGTTGTTATTTTTGTTGTACGACGTGTCGTTGTCGTTGTCAAAAAAGTCGCCCACGCGTCCCCATTAAATGCGATATAAGACATAATAGACAAGGCATTGCTTATATGAGCGCCATACTATATACACAGTATACGCAATATGCTCACTCACTCAAATACTAATACACATACGCCGTGTATGGCTTTGTGCTGCCCACCTACTTGTGCACCTACACATGTTATACGTTGTACAAAAACAAATAGCAAGTCGGTCGCATCTCGCACTCGTTCTTTTGATACAAGCACTCGTTGCTAATGAGCGAGTGCTCTCTCTCTAGCACAGCGTCGTCGTGCCATTTGTGTTTGTCCGTCAAGAACTTTGAATTTGTTGTTGGTTATTCTAGAAATTGGTTGAATTAACCGAAGAAACTTGCGACAAACACAAATCTCGAAATCATCCAAATTGACCAGAAAATCTTGTTCTTAGAAGAAAATTTATAGCTAGCGATAAGATTAGACAGTGACTATTGTATGTTGTTCGCACAGCTGTTGAACGCCTATGCCACAACATTACTCATACGCAGCATTAGCCAGTCAAGCAAAGTGCTTGGCATGACTACAGTAGCGCACTATAAGTCAACCAAATCCAGCCACCCCCTATGGAGCAGAGTAGGTCAATAGAGTAAACACACATACTTGACACATTGCAACTGAGTGTGTGTGTGTGTGTGAACACTCGACACTGTGCTCGACAAAATGCATGAGCACACAAAGCGTTTCCGTGTGTGCGTGTGCAAGCTCCAGGGGGCTGTCACTGTCATTTTTACGCAACAAAAAAATAGATACATTCGGTTTGGCTTTGTTTTTAAAATTCATCTAGATTTTGGTTATAATTTGCATTATACTATTTTTGCCTCTAAAAGCTGTTTTAGAAATTTATATTTCTTTTCATTAATATATAAAAAAAACTCTAAGTAAATATAATAAATTCCACAGACACTCGAAAAGCCATTTTCAAAATCTGCTCCCATATGTTCCAATAAATCTAACAAACCGCAAAAAATATTATACGTACATGCTATTCGCAAGTACTTTAAAATGTTTATCCAGCATTAAAGGCGGATTCAGTTGAAGAGTCAGGGGAGCTGAAATACCTGAATTTTTTTAAATGTTTGGCTCTGTTCTGAGCAGCACTCGAGTATTTCAGTCAGAAATGAAACTTTTAATCAAATTTTCACCCTTAAGGCGTATAGAGACGGCGGGCCTTAGCATTCAAAAAGTAAGATTCCTACAAATTTTGGGCACTTTCTTGGGTACAAAATCGGGTACTAAAAACTAAAGTAAGTGCACCAATAGCCTCTATATTCTTTTGACCTATTCTTTCTTAAAAGCCTCAACCTTCAGGAATAACATACTAGTATAGTTAACGCTTAGTTGCATATTTTCATGTTTGTTGGTACATAAAAAATTTCAAGGCGTTGCTGTACAAAAGAAAATGTACTTTTTGAAAATGTGAAAAATGTAATGTTCTCGTTAAAGTTTTTGCAATTTTCCAATAAGCTTGCTAATTATATTTACACACGAACATACGTATGTATATACGTATATGCTATGTCAGAAACTTGCATGCATTCTCGTACACGCCTCACTGCCTAACTGAACAAAAAGTATATTGAGTAAAATAATTTGAGCCGGCTAGGTCGAACATCTTATACACTTTTTGGAAAGCGATAAACATTTTCAAGAACTTATTTTTTTACTTGCATGGACATCACTTTATTTTACATGTCTATGCATTCAAATGACTTGTCCACATTATCGGGCAGAAATGCAAAAGTGCCCGACTTACAAAAATCAGCTGTTTACAAGTGTTATATATTGTATCTTGCTTTGTTTTTGTTAAGAAAGGTTTTTGTTAAAAAAATTACATTTCAAAGCATTAAATATAAAGTTTTGTATTATGTATATATTTATCAGTAAAGTATATATATAGCACTAAATAATGCCAAAAGCTTTATTAAATAATGTGTACACACTGGCAGATTTCAACTACACTCTTTTGGGCAGAAGTGCACAATTTTCATAGTCACGGGTCTGGGTTGGGCAAAAATTCTAAATTTTTTAAGTGTAACTTGTTGATTGGCACTTTTACATTTATGCCCAACTAAGAAAACACGCTAATTATGTCGGTGAATGATTAATTAGTTACAATAAGAGTTTCATGCATAGTCAATCATTGTTTTATGACGAGCTATGCTTATGCATAACCAAATTATTTGTAGTCCTAAAAATAACTCTACACTACGCAAAAGTCATTTTTTATTCTTACTCAAAAAGTACGTATAAAAACAAAAACGCAAAAAAGTAGCAAAAAATATGTCGAAACGCATATTGAACGACCTTGCCTGGCGCCCACTTATAAAACGTTGGACCTTGAATTGCCTTGCTGCCTGGCAAACTGCAACGTTTTGCCATTGTAGTAGTTCACGCGAACTCCCCTACAACACATGCCCTAACACTCACCTGAAAATGTTGTTGCTGCATGGGATTCTGCTGCTGCCGTGGTGAGCCATAAGCAGTGTTACCGGCTTCCGCATATGGCTGGAATTGAACCGGGTGCTGTTGTGGCGAACCATGGCCAGCATTGGTAGTTTCACGGTTTATGGGTATATGTATTCCGGCGCCAGCATGGCCAGGCGCTGCATTGTTGCTGCCATTGCCATTTGAGGATGCAGCATTGGGATTTGCTATCACAGTTGGCTTCATGTTTGCTGTGACTTTTATGTCGAGATGTTTCGATTTTGGTGTCGATTTCTGCTTCCGGTTGCCTTTTCCTGTTTTTTTTTTTGTTATCTTTCACTCACTGCGTGTTGTTGCACGCGTTTGACTGGGCGGCTACGTAATGCCAATTGCCGCTACTCAAATTTGTTTTATTTTTTTACTCGTTGTAAATTATTTGTTTTGATTTTGAAACTTGGCCGATACGTCCCTGACTTTAGGTTTCTTTTGCACTTGGCAACTTGGAATTGGTCACGTTGTGTACTGCCACTGCTGCTACTTGGTTGTCAGGTTTGCCTTGAGTGCGACGTCGCGGCTGCGGCTGCCAATTGTCTGTCTGTCTGTTTGTTCGCTCGTTATTTCTAGTACGTTCCGCAGCCGGCTGCTGTCTCGCTTTGGCGTCTTTGTGTATGTAAGTACGTATATGCTGCGGTTAGTTTGCGCCTCACGTTTCGCAGTTTTTCAACACTGACCCGATTGACTTTTCCACAGAAACGTCAGCAGCGCCAACAACACTAATTGCCTTCGCGTGATGTCACTCTTTTATTTTGGTTTTACTTGTTTCGTGCTTTGCCACACTTTCTAACAGTCACGGCTACTGCTTTTTAAACGTCTCCGGCACGCACACATACACATGCATACAAATGTGTCTCTTTTTACCTCGCGCTCGCCAACCAAACTTAATAGAATTTCCGTTTGCCGTTTCAATCTCTTTTTACGTCTCGACGTTTTGTGCGCGAGAGCGTATTTACGTGTGTGTGTGTGTGTATTTTTATTTTAAATTCAAATAGATTTCTTATTTTTGCACATTGCTGCCGCTTCGACAAAAAATAAAACGCACAACAAAGCGCAAACTGTGCTACTGCCACTACTGCTCCACTCGTTTCAACCGTTGCTCGTCGACTGAGTACGCCAAAGCTCGTTGCGTTCGGTTAATGCGATTGTGGCTCACTTGTTATACGACTCGTTGTTGGCTCGCTCACGGACGCGCACTTGCGCTCTCAATTTCTTTCTTGCTCTCTTTTGCTGTGCTTGCAATGCAGACTGAGACTGACGCTTACAATTAGCCAACACTAGTTGAAGCTTTAGCAGTTAAGGCCTAAAATGGCAAATCTGTCAACACGTAATTACAGTAAACTGTATGAGCGTTGCTTTCGCTCTCACTCTCTTTTTACTTGCCGTCTATCTCTCTGGGCCAGCTTTTGATCTGCGCACAGCACTTGAACGTCAAGATACACACACATCAGATTTATAAATAGCCAAAAGCCAAAGCAACAATAGCCAAAAAATCAAATGCAAAATACAGTAGCACCTCGATGGCATGGCTTACGATTGCTTCTTTCTTCTTGAAGTGCGTTTTGTTGCATTTACCATTATGCGACGCCTATACAATTGCCTAATTATTCATTGAAAATGTGTTGAGTATGGATATATCGACTATTTTACAGTGCTGGTACCAAGTAGGGGCCTTGTTTCTTTATCAAAGATTATCACAAATATTCATATTGCTTAGCGTTTTTATTTAAATATGTATACCAAAAAGGGAATAGGGAAAACGAGTAAAAATAAAATTGAAAATACCATATTATATAGAAAGACCAATTATGTTGTTTTTTAAATATACACCTTTTAATTACCCTAATAAATATTAAAAAAGTATAGACAAAATATATTTGGTTTTATTGTTTTTTTTTTTAATAAATAAATTCTAGTCAAAATATTATACAGTAGTTTCAAGTTAATTACATAAATTAAATAAAGAAATAATAAATAAATTACATGTTCATAATTCCGTATCCCAAAAACAATTATTTATACTCTACTATTAAAAAATGGCTTTATAGGATAAAACGTTCTTTATGTAATTACTGAATATTATAAAACGAATAAAATATACGGTATCGTTTTGATTTAAAATTTAAAAATAATTTATTATGTGTTTTAAATCCGACTGCTTTGATGTAATAGATTTCAAAATGAATTGACAAAATAGGTTCAAAAGTGTAAAAATTCTGAACTGAACTAATTATTTTAATATTCTATGATATTCGTAGGTTCTGTTTATGCCAATTTCAAATGTGATTTTAATGGATAATTATTTTTAATTTTTTTGGTTTAACACGAAAAATAGCATGCACAAACTGATAAACACACACAGATATCGATAACTGATAGGTGCGACAGGGTTGATGTGTTGCACAAAAAAAAAGTTATCGTTGTGTTCAAAATAGCTAAACCGTAGTTATTTTTAATAAACATTGTTGCTAAAGGAAAATTTATTTAAAAGACGAAATAATAAAGTACTAGCTACATTTTAATCCAACTAAAATTGAAGAAGAAGTAAATGATTGCAGAGCTGTGACAACAAAGTAAGGGAAACATGAGAATTTATCGAAAACGTTAAGGGAAATATAAGAAGTTATGGACAACAAAAATTGTGAAACTGTGAGTACGCAAAAACGAAAACGAATAAAATGCATTTGCTTTGGTTATACACAAATCAATGCTCTACTGTACATTCAAAAAAGAGTAAAAGAGAGCGCAATTTATTAAATTGGCCAAAATGAATTCCGCTTTCTTGCGCTTACGCTCTTGCGCTCAATTCGAACAAATTCCATTAGCAGCGGCTAGGCGCAGTAATTTTTTCTAGATTCTAGATTAATCTTGCGTGCAGCTACATAGAAATATATATACTCAGTACATTAGACGTATGTAGGCATGTAAGTATATATATACAGGTATAAAGAACTTTTAAGCCCACATAGTCAAGTTTTTTTTGCGTCACATTAAGAGCAGCGTCATCAACTGGATCTTTGGCCCACACACACACCTGCAAAATTCAATCACAAAGTAAGCGTTTAAAGTAATTTTAAGAACGATTGGTTTCAGATAAGAAAACAATAGAATTCGCGTGTAATTGCATTTGGAGCGTTGCACAGGGCGTATGTGTAATAAAAAATAATCGCCAACAATTTATTTGATTAATTTAAAATTCACTTAACGAATGAATTTGTCATTTTGTTATTCCATTAACTTGAACTACTCCAAATGTAAGGTCCCAAAACGTAGCTAAAGGCAAGCCTCATGTCCCCTCCCATTCCCATTTGGTATGTATGTATATGAATATGTACTGTTATGCTACGTATTCGCATTCAGCGTTTTTTCCCACAAATATTTTCTTTTTTCAAAATAAACTAAATACACATTCATATCCTAATGCTACACGCATTTATATACAAACAGTGGCGTTGGGGGTTAGGGGACTTAATATTAAATTCTATATGTTTTTCTTCAGAAGTTGTATTATTCAACTTGGAAATTATTTTTGATTTAAAGAAAAATTTTAGTAAAAGAATATGTATATTTAAAAAAAAATCGATAGACAAATTTTAACAAATTTCCTCTAGTTTTCAAATTGTTACCCACTCTAGAACTCGCAAGTTAAGTATAGGAGTTGCTCGAAAAAAAGTATATCCTCAAAAAATGTATAAAACGCCTAGATAACAAGTTTTTGGGAGACCTCTTGTTTTATTTGTTGGGCTAAAATAAATTCAAACAAAAAATTTAGATTTTTCATTTGAAAAAAACTGTACTTGCATGGCGTGACCAGTGCCTAGTGCCAGTCTCCCACAGCTGTCGCAATATCGACAACCATATTTTTTATATTTATTGCAAATTTTTCTTTTTGTCATTATTTATTTTTAAGATACCAAGCAATAAATTTGAAAAAATTATATTATATTATATTATATTATTAAAAAAAAGATATGAAAAATCAATAAAACTTTTCTCGTTATTTTTTATTTTCCGTAGTATCGGGCGTAAAGTTACATGGCGTGACGTTACAAAAATTTCCATTGAAATTTTCCAATTTATAATTTTTTTTTCAAAACTAAATTAGAACGAGAGAAACATCAATTGTGGCTTTAACATTAATAACTCTTACTTGTTAAAAAAATTAAATTTAATATAATGAAGATGGCGTACGTTAAAGTCGGGCGCGGACGACTTTGGGATACCCTGTACCACTGCTTGCAATAAAATCCGGTAAATTGCTTAAGAACACCAAAAGACATTTGATTGCCAAATTAGATTATGATACCTTCATAAAAAACCAAAAACAGACGAATTTTTAATCAAAAACGTTTTTTTCGACTGATCGGCCCTATGGGAGCTATGAGATATAGTCAACCGATTTTGATCAAATTTAGTACAGTGCTTGGGAACTCTAAAAAACTTCTTAATGCCAAATGTGGTTATGGTATGTTCACAAATAAACGAAACACAACGAATTTTGTACAAAACACGATTTTTTGACCGATTGGTCCTATTGGAGCTATATGATATAGTCAACCGATTTTGATCAAATTTGGTATAGTACTTGGGAACTCTAAAAAACTTCTTAATGCCAAATTTAGTTACAATATCTTCACAAACAAACGAAATACAACGAATTTTGTACAAAAAACAAATTTTCGACCGATCGATCCTATGGGAGCTATATGATATAGTCAACCGATTTTGATAAAATTTGGTACAGTGCTGGGAGTTTCTAAAAATCTTCCGATTGCCAAATTTGGTTATGATATCTTCATAAGCAAACGAATTATCCATCTAAAACTTTTGCTTTTTTTCGAGGTCCTCTGAAACACCCCTATGTGAGCTATATAATGTAGTCCCGATATCAAAAAATAAAATAAACTTGTCTCTTATGGATTAATAAGAGATCTTATCTGAAAGTTTGGTTGCTCTATCTCTTACCATCTCTGAGATCTAGGCGTTCATACGGACAGACGGACAGACGGACAGACGGTCAGACGGTCAGACGGACATACGGACATGGGTATATCGACTTCTCTAGTCACTCTGATCGTACTTTAGGTAACTTTGGGGGGTCTCCGACTTCTCCTTCTGTACGTTACATACATTTTCGGCTTGCACAAACACAATATACCCTTTGTACCATACGGTACAGGGTATAATAAAAAAAGATAAATAAAAGACGCACGCCATGTAACAACCTTAGTTGCGCGAAAAACTTTAAACTCTTTACTTTAATAATTTTTAATAAAAGTAAGAACATATTTTTATTGAACTTCTAATTTTTCTATCGTAGTGAACCTGTCTGTATCCACAAAAATCTACAAAAATTCTAATTTTCTTATACTCATTGTAGAATTGATTCCCTACCCCCACTCCACGCCACTGCTGCATACGTTTAGACATATATGTACGTACAAAATTATTGTATACATATATATACAGGCACGCGGGCGTGGGCATTGCAAGAGCAAATAGCTTATACATAGCAACAACAAAGAACGCATTTGATGATTTGTCAGCAGAGCATATAGAATTGAATTAATTTTTAATTGAACAATCGCGTTTTGTGCATGTCATTCACGCCCCGTCCCACATTTTTCCTCAGTCAATTCATAAACCAATTTACGAATTCAGGAATATCGGAACTGCGCTCGGTTAATTTTAATAGATTTAATAGAAAAATTTATTCATTACAGATAATAATTGGTTGCTACTGGCTTTAAGTTTAAGAAGAATTGGCAATCTCATCTGGAGCGTATACGTAATATGGACTGAGTTTTTCAGCTAATCTTGTTGCGGTCTGTAATTTCTACTGCTAGCTTTTGTAAACTTGAAAACAAACTAATTCTTTTTAGAATTTAAGTGGCAATCATTGGATGTACAGCACAATAGAGCTTCAAAGTCATCATAGTGCCGTATAATTTTTAATAATAGTTCAACAATGCCAATCTCATTTTGGTTGCTAGAAAGTACTTACTACTGTAGCTCTACATTTTTTCTACTTTCGGATCGTCTTAAAAAGACCAACTCGATGGTCTGTTTGGTTTAAAAGGTGACGTTTCACAAGTATTATCGTTGGCACTACTCCAATGGCCAACTTCCGTCGCATACTCTTTTATTTTTCTGCCATTTTTGACATTTACCTAATGTTGATTAGATTATTGGGTGATATGAGTCCATCCGAACTTAAATGTATCATTATCATATGTCAATCACCTTCAATGGGTACTGGTATAATTTTAATTAATTTCAATGGGTACCTACCAAACAAAGGAATTTTGGCATTTATAATCAATTTGCTAAGCACAAACATTATCCTCACTTTTAAAAGAGAATAAAAGGAATTATTACTTTTAAAGAATTTTCGCTCTTTGTAAGGTATAGTGCAAAAGTTTTCTTCACGTACTTAACTCAAGTTTTAATAACTTTTACTAAGTTTTATTTTAGTAGATTTCTTAGAAGTTAAAATCTTCAAGTTTTTTGGGCTATGCTTTCCAAAACCTTTTGTAACTTAGCATTATGAATTCCTGTATTTAAGCAAAATAAAACCGCGCTGTCATTGTTTACTGAATTCTCTTAAAACGCATATTATAGCAATCAGACGTTTTCTGACAAAAAACTGAATCAACAACCTGAAAAGCTTCAATTTCCATTTATGGCTCTAGATTGAATTCAAAACAAATGACCAAAGCCGGTGGGTCTAATGAGTCAGCAGCAGTCGTCCAAGTCTGTTAAACCGAAACTGTAATGGATCATGCGATAAATGCTTATAAACACAAACGCACACACAATCCCACAATTGGTTAAATGGTATATAATGTATTACGAGTTTGTTTTGTTTGTTTTGGTCATACGAGTCGTATGCGTTATTTTGTATGTACTCAAATTTTTAAATGCAATTTCTGTTGGCTGCATTTTGGGTTTAGCTCTGGATAAGAAAATCACGTTATTTGTAAAATGTTAAATGCTGCTCGACAAAAAAACAAAAACAAAAATGGCGCGCTAGTTCGGCGCTGCGCACGTTTTGAATTATATAACTTTAGAAATGTTAGGCTCACTCAGAAACGCATTTGAGTGAAACTGGGCAACAGTCTGTTAGCCGCTTACCAACACTGCGCATGCTCATTTTCATTCACATTTATATCCTTTAGGCATAACTTTCACTCACTTTCAGTTTGAGTGTTTATACTCTACACGTGTTGAGTGAGTGTTTAGAGTGTGTCAAGACATTTGTAACAGACTTTATAAGGAATAACTTTTGTTTAGGTGGTATAGATAGCAGCCCTATTTTGTCATCTTTTTTCTATTTTGATTTTGCAAAGCTGTCCATCAAGCATTTAAGCAAATTATGTATACGTCAAATCCAAGTGAAAACTAAGATAAATAGTTAGTTAAATGCATGTATTGTTGTTTGTGATAGCTTTGTAGTTAATCTAGTAACTTTGGGTGCTCGAAATGTTGGTTAAAGACTTAGATTTTGTCCAAAAATTGCAGGCAGCAATTTAATTAATTTATTTATTTACTTTTTATATTAACCCAATTTGTTTCGCATTCTTCGCTGATATATTTTTTTTTTTATGAATTTTGATGACCAGAAAGTGATTTGTTACCGGCCTCCCACAGTGATATTTTCCCGGCCCCATGCTGTACAACATCTGATATTCCAAAACAACATTAAATTATAAAAATTCTCTATGGCTGTCAAATTTTGTAAGTCGGTCAATTATCTGACCAAGCTACAAACACAAAAAAAAAAAACTCGACCTACATTCTCCTGATCGTCTATTAATGTATTAAGTACATATGATACAGATAACCGTTGTGGTCATATGCCACATAAAGTGATCATTAGCTTTAGGGCAAAGCGGCATATGAACATGAATATCCTTTCAACATATACAAGGTGTGTTGGGAAAGTAGGGAACTTTTTTCGGAAGGACGATAAAAATGCCCGCACAGTGTTCCGATTGCTTGGATTAGTTGACGCGGACTCTCAACTTTAAAGCGATACCAGTTTGCTCCGGGTAGTTGGACCACCAAAATCGCTACTCGCCCACATCCTTGTTTAAGACGGGTATCACGGAATCGTCACAGTTACGAAAACTTACCAAATGATTAAGCAAGCTTACAGGAACAATTATTATTATTTTTTTTTTTTTTTTTTTTTTTTTTTTAATTATATTTATTTACAATCTATCCTTTAGACAATAAGTAAATGTTTTGGAAATTATAAATTAACAGGAGAAATAGTTAAACTCCAATGAGTAATAACTATTGCTTTTTTAAGTGCTGTAAGCTTAATTTGAATATGGCATGTCTAAGACATGATTGCGTTTTAATCTTCGTATTCTATCGCTATCATCCAAGAGGCCTATTGCCAAAACATTCGAATGATTATGTAGCCTTTCCACGTAACTAGTGCTTAGTCTTCGTATTTCGTCCTTAACGTATGGAATATCGAGGTCTTTATGAATTTGCTCATTGGATACAAACCATGGGGCGTCAACAATAAGTCTTAAAGTCTTGGACTGATACCGTTGAATGATTTTAATGTTTGAGTGACTTGCTGTGCCCCATAATTGGATACCATAAGTCCATATATTTGATACAATTTTTTCAATTCAATTCAATTTATTTCTTAAATTATAATATTTACTGTGTACGTGAATTCTAACACAGAAAATTTAAGAGTTCAGGTTTTAATAACCTTTTCTAGGATAGGATTATGATATAAAAGATTGTGGAAAAATATACAAAAACTAACTGAAGAAATTAACTACTTAGCAATTATTTAATACACAATACAGCATACTAAAAAAAATAATTTTTTTTTATATTTCATAACTCTACTCTACGGGGTGTAGGTGTTGGAGTCGTTAGACCCAACACCAGGCTCTATACTGGAATGGGTATTTGGCCCAGCATCTTTCAAGCCGAGATTCATGCCATAGAGATCTGCGCCCACAGTATCCTTCACAAGGGAACTAGGAGAGGAAACGTCTGTATTTATTCAGATAGCCAAACTGCTATCATGGCACAATCATCATGGAGCATCTCCTCCAGGATGGACTTAAAACTCCTGGTAGCATACCTATCTGGGCACCACACTGTAAGACACCATCTACAGAAAATAGGCCTATCGGATTCTTTAGAGTGTAGACTCTGTATAGAAGACGTCGCAGTGCCCCACCTCTTTGTGAGGAACCCATGCAGGAGAAAAAAAAAAAAAACTCTATGTCCTTGAAAGCCCGCCATTTTCGATTTGTAATGTTCGAATGTAATGTCACAACATAGCTTATAACTAACGGACGACCAAGATGCTTCCAACGATACCTCATTTGTCAAATTATAGTAAGTGGTTTAGTAGGTAGGAGAGAACAGACGAACATTCTTACATACACACAGGCCAAGTTGGATAAAATATAATAAAATTATACGTATTTACCTGGAAGATGAAGCAAAACTTGCGAAGATGAGTAATTTTGACCCTAGTTTTAAAAACAAAAATAGTTCTCATCCTATTTTCCTAGCATAAGCTTATTTCTGTTATTGCTAACTAGTTACAAAATTTTGAAGTGCATACAAAATTTTTATACCCTGTACCTATAGGTACAAAGGGTATACTAGATTTGTGCAATGTATGTAACGGACAGAAGGAGGCGTGGCAAACCCCAAGTCCTTTATACCAAAATGCTTATCATAACCTCGGGTAGCGATTGAGCCATGTCCGTCCGTCCGTCCGTCTGTCCGTATGAACGCCTAGATCTCGAAGACTATAAGAGCTCGAGACACGAATCATTACCAGCTGGTGCGCATATTTCCTAAGAAGATGAAGTTTGTTGAATCATGTCAATATCTTCCCCCGTTCCCTTGCAGTAGAGTTTCGCGGTTTTTAGCCACACCGTTTACTATTTTCACCTGACATTTAACAGAGCGATGCGTTGTGGATACATGCATCTATGTGTAAAAAATGAACAAAATCGGACAAATACAACAGAAGTTATAGTCAAAAATGTGCAAATTTCACCTCCCCTTGCCAATAAACTGCGTCAATATTTGACTCTACGCAATTATGGTTACAAGTGACCTAGAATCACAATTTTGGCAAGCTGATTCATGTGGCTCTAATGAACAAATCCACATCCAAATTTTATCGATGCGGTCCCCCCACCCCCCGCAATCGATTTACCGTGTTTTCTCCCACACCCCTCAACATACCAACTTGAAACTTACCCAATATAATTAAAATAGCTTCTTTGTTGTAACATTCGATTTTCATCAAAATCGGTACAAATTTACGGAACTTATAGGTATAAATATCGTTTTGCACCAAAAAAAAAATAAATTCCAATTGGAAAGTTCTTAGATGGAATATGTAGGAACAATTTTTTTGACACAAAAGGTACAGGGTATTCCACTGTCGGGCACCGCCTCGACTGTACCACATTTTTAAGTAATGTAGAGTTCCAAAAAACGACCTTCGTTGAAATAAAAGAAAATTCAATTGAAATTGCTTCATATTTGTATTTGTTATAGAGTATAAAAGCGTCGACTGTTGCATTTAGTCTTTCATTCAAGTTATTGGGCACTTTTTTTTTTGTTTTGCTTTTGTGCTCGAGTTGAGCCACTGCTCCAACTTGGCGGCTGCTCTTGGCCCAAAGGTATGCTCAATGGCTCAGTCTGTGAACAGCGTTTAAAGCGTTTTGGCGTGTTTGCTGCCCAGTTTATTATTATTTATTTGTTGTAATTGGTTACTTGGATTTCTTGCGCAGTTGTTGCGGTCACTTTGTTGTTGCTTTTCCTTGGCTTTGTTTTACTGAGAACACAAACATTCTTAGAATATGTTTATTTTCGTGTTCGCTTCAGTTTGAGATATGCATTAGAATAGAATAGAAAACGCAGTAGCTAAAATTAAACTGATAGTCAATGCTTTGAATTTCAATACTAAAAAACAAAAACATTAAATTAAATTTAATAAAAGTGAATCAAAATTTTTGCACCAAATAAAAAAAACAAAAAAAAGTTTTACGCATGCAGTGATATAACAGCTGTGAAGGAGTTACCGTTGGCTTTACCGTTGCCTGAGCGAGCGCCGTTTTATGCATGTCTGTGTGCGTGAGAGTGCGGCTGTGTGAGTGCGTGCGGGTGTATATTATTCGCATTATGACTATGGTGTCAAATTGACCGCAGGAGACGCAGAGAATTCATTGAATAAGAGTAAGTACAAATTGACGACTTAAGCTGTATCAAAATTCATTTATCGTTAGTTCGACACAGCTACACATGCACCACTCGTATAAACCAGGGCTGCAATTTTTAGAACGTTTACCTTAGAAGGCTTGCTGTGTGGCCTCAAAACAAATGGGCTTCAAGCTCAAGCACTAGTTTGCGGCAACTTCTGCACACAGGTTTTGGTTCAAAATAAGATTTACTTAAAGGATTTAAGGATTTATTTTCTATACATACTTCAGAAATTCCAAACTAGCCGTAGTGAAATGATAGGTAACTCGGTGCGCTGTTGTTGGACTCCAAGTATTTTTTTCATTGTTTTATTTTACAGTTTTACAGAAAACACAAATTTTTTGACATTTAAATTTAGTCTAAAGTGTATCAGAATTACTAAAACTATTTTCTATACAAGCTGCCTTAAAAAAAATTATTTTTGAAGTTACTGTAGTGTTAAGTTTTATTTTTAATTTGGGTTAAAATTTTTTTTACTGCTATTTTTTTATTTTAAAAGGCTAACACTTTGATATTCAAATTAAATTAATAAATAAATAATAAATGTCTCAGCTAAGGGTTTCCACTTCTGTAACATCGTAAGTCCGGAGATTTTGGTCAATGTTCGTTGTAGAAAATGGGTTTTGGCGAACTGGGATGAAATTCAAATATTTTTAAAATTGAAAATTGATTATATATTTTGAAATGCAATTATTATATATTATAATATAAAGTGGGCAATACATTAATATTAGAATGAAATTAAGAAATAACTAACTATTGTCTCAGCTAAGGGTTTCCATTGCTGTAACATCGTTTACCCAAAGATTTTGATCAATGCTGAATGTAGAAAATGAATTGTGGGGAGGATTTCAAAAATTTACAAAGAAAAATTTAGTATGTATATTAGGGTGGCTATTTTGCAACATCTCACGATTTTAATAACGTCACCGCCTAAAACATTCGGAACATATTTTTGTCAAACTTACGGTTTGATCGGTTTTTATGCATTCATATGAAATTTTTCGTCACCTATTATCGCAACCATCAAATACTTTCGGATCGCTATATGCAGGTAAAAAGAAAACTTTTTAAGCGGTGACGTTATTGATATCGTCGGTTTAAAAATTTACCATATCAGCGGCGTCCACCCCAATGTAAAGGGTCATCAATCTTGAGGTTTTTTTTCAATAAGTTTTTTTTTTGATAAACCACGCGGGAGTACTGTCAAGTTGCCATGTGTTTTTAATTCAGTTTTCATTGCCATTTCATCATGGATGAACTTACACCCAAACAACGTTTACAAATCGTACAATTATATTACGAAAATTCGCGTTCTGTAAAGAATGTTTATCGCGCGCTTAGGCCATTTTATGGTTGCCATAATCGACCTACTGAGCCACTATTCGCCATACCATCAACAAATTTGATACTCAATATTCATTATTGGATGACACTCGACCGAATAGACCTCGTCCATCGCGCACATTATGGGCCGCTGGAATCATCGGTCCATTTTCTTCAAAAATGACGCTGGTCAGACCGTAACCGTCAATGGCGACTGTTATCGCACCATGATATCGAATTATTTGCTACCTGAAATTGAAGCCCGAGATCTAGACGACATTTGGTTTCAATAGGACGGCACTACATGCCACACAAAAAAGAAATTGAAACTTCCACTTGGACGAGCTACGGCGCAGTTCCGGCCAACATTTGAAAGCGATTCATTTGAAATTTTTGTATTTTTTTTTTATTTAAAAGAAAAACCTCAATATTGATGACCCTTTATATAGGAAAATAATAATTATATACTATAATAATAAAAATTTAACAAAATTAAGGTTCAAATATGGTAGCAGTGCACTATAGCGCATTGTGTGGCATTTTTTTGTTATATTTCATAAATAAATCTCTGCTTTTGAAACTTTAGGTAGTGCGATTTTTTTCTTTCGTGTATTTGGGCTTGACCTAATGTCTAGCAATGAACTCCCCGGCTTACCTAATTTTTTTTAGATTAAGATAATTGCAACGATTTTTCTTAAAAAAAAGTAAAGACTAAAAAGAATCGAGAGTTTAAGCTTGATAGTTCAATATGCCATATTCATTTCATATTAAACAGTCAATTGCAATCGAACAGATTTTTTTAATTTATTGATTCAAAAGTTTAAGATTAAACATATTTTTATAGATTCAGATAGTTCACGCTAAGAGTTAAATTTGGCTGCAATTTCACATATTTCTGGAATAGGTGGCTACTCTAACTCAGATGCAAAGGTTGAGCCTAAATTCGATGTACATAAGATCAAGCTAGATTTAAGAAAACATTAAAAATGAAGGAGAAGACGCACTGAAGTTGAGGCTGCTTCATTGGGATGCTTACTGAGCGAGAAGAGAAGTAAAAAGAATGAATGCAAAGAGAGAGCTGAGAGATGTAGTTGGGTGGAATAAATGGAGAGCGCATTCAGCATCGCTCTACTTACTAAATCATTTTGAGTATTTGATAGAAACAGCCAGATCCGCTTTGAACAGATTAGCCAGACAACCTAGGATTTCGTAGAAATGCTTTTCCAGATACTGGATGCGTTTCCTAAGAAGTGTAGGGTAGTCACATAGTCAGTGTTGGATGCTCTCTATTTCCAGCTCATCTCCGTGCCTACGATAGAAGTCGTGAGCCGTAACAAAAAGATAGGTAAAGTGCTCTGATTTTGGGCACCAAGATGTATGACATCTACAAAAGTAGGATATTTAGATTTTTGTGTATATAAAAATTATTTCAATTTTTCAATTTCAAGGTTTGCTTTATTGCCAAAGAAAGTATAAGATTTGCTTAAAGCTAGCAATATAAAAATTATGAAAAAAAAAATTGTAAATAAATTTATCTTACTCAACATATATAAGAAGATTTCGATAAAGAAATCGATTATCTTTTATTTGTTTAAATTTTAATAGACCTAAATAGAAAAACCAACTTTCCCAAGGGCATATGAATGGGAATGCATTCCAACACTTATTCTACTTGATGATGTATTATACGTTTTTATGATAGAACATACTAATTTTGGTAAAACATATATAAGAAGATTTCGATAAAGAAATATATTATCTTTTATTTGTTTAAATTTTAATAGACCTAAATAGAAAAACTAACTTTCCCAAGGGCATATGAATTGGAATGCATTCCAACACTTATTCTACTTGATGTATTATATGTTTTTATGATAGAACATACTAATTTTGGTAAAAGCTTTTTTTTAACATTTAACATAAAATTAAGCGTACCGCTAAAAAAGGTTTTTTTTTTACATCCAATGCAACAGCAAATGTACAAATAAAGCCAAATATTTAAAGTTAATTTCTTTGCACTTTTTTAAATTTTAAAAATTATTCGGGTAACTTAATTTTTATTGAAAACGTTAAAAGTAACATATTTGAAACTCCAAATATTTTTACTGGAATATCTTCATTCAAAACCTAGTAAATTGTATATTTTTAATTTGAATTGATTTTTTTTGGTTTAAATTGATCTCTGAAAAAAAAAAAATATATCTCGAAACAAAGCTCTTGGTTTGAAAAACTTTTCCATTGAGGCTTCGCTACAAATTGCAAACAAAGGAAAAGTTTTGTTTTTTTGCCCTGTTCGTTGTTGCGTTCAAGCCTAGCATGCAGCCCTGGAATAAACACACTCGGCGGTTTAATGGCCAAACCAAATAACGTAGATTATTTGTATAGTATACCGTAATTTGTGGCTTTCAGCTATGGACTTTCCCTATTTTGTTGTGCTTTTCCTTTTTCATAGAAAATGAAGTTAGCGGCACGCAACTCGGGAATTAACGCGCCAGCCCCCCCCCAGGCGCTCTTGGCACTTTTAAATGTCTACATACATACATACAATATAAATCATGTGCCACACGGCGTATATGTAATTCATGGAACTTTGACTTGCTGACTCTCTCTGACTGACCTCACTTTGGCGAATTCCATTTGCTTCAAACATTTTTACTGCACTTGTCTTTAGCACGTGCCCATTATATTTACACGGTTGAGCGACCCATTAATATTAGATCATTTTGTCACACACACACACACACACACATACATAAGCAGTATCTATACGTATATAGATGAAGTAACACATACTAAGATATAGATATTTACACTTGCTTTACGCTTCAGCGCAGCTATTGAATTATTTCAGATTGCTCATACGCCCCGTCGGCTATTTGTTTGTCTATTTATACCTGCAACCAATACAAAAAAAAAAAAAAAAGTTACACAAGGCAAAATCATTTATTATAGGCATACATATATGTATTAATTTATGGGCAGCTTAAGCACATACGTTGATAGGCCTATTTATGTCCTTTGATTTGAGAGACGCTAAGAGTTTGAACTTAATAGATTTGTGTTTATGTATCAGATTCTCTCTGGCATGTATCAAGATAATTGAGACTCTACTTAGTCAACTGCAATCATTATCTTTATATACATTATTAATCAGCATTATTATGATTATTATTAGTAGTCTATTTATACAATAAATATCTGCATGTATAACAGCATAAGGGAAAACAAAATATTTTAGCGTATCCTCTGGAAAACCTTAAGCAGCAAAATTATGTAGAACTTTATTTCGACTAGCTTATTACTATTATATTAAATACATAGACATAGACATACAGCATCTTATAGTTATATATTTACTTCTTGTGCTCAAAGACATTATAATATTTTTTAACAAAGAGCATTCTATGTTTTTTATTTTGCCCCAGCCATTTTGTCTTGTTTTGTTTGTGTAGAACTTGGACTTAACAAGCTTATCCTTGCTCAAATACGCTCCTGTTTATTTTCATTTAGTTTCTGTTTGCTTTTAAGCGAATTATTTTTTTTTTTTTCAATAAAAAGCAAACATGTTTTGCGGATATGCTGTAAGTTCCTCGATGTTTTGAAAAAACTGATGACAATTTAACTATTTTAACTAGAATTCGAATAATTGAGTTTGAGTTGACTTTAATGCAAAATGTTATATTAAATATGGCTCTGCTTCAAAGTTTTGTGCTAAAGTATTAGATTAAGCATAATTTATTCGATTTTAAAGCGGTTGTCCGGAACGCCGTCAGATTTATTAGATTTTTGAAGAAATTTTGTAGTACCCTGTGCTAGTTAAGTGGAATATAGGAGAGGATGACGAAGGAGAAGTTTCTTTTGCAGAAATGGTCAGCAGACGGGAATATATAGAGCCATCTTCTTTATAATTTGTTTGTTATTATTTTTGTACAAGCCTCAGGTGCGGCTTTTAACATAATTTTTGACTTGTTAGAATTCGCCAAGGCCAAGTATTGGTGGCATCCTGTGTTGAGGGTATACTCAATAAGTCAGTCTATGAGCGGAAGCTGGCGGCAGATAGTTGTAGCATCTACTCTGCAGTATTCTTCTTGGGAAAAGTCTCTTTGCATAGCTATAACCTTGTCGTCCAAGAGTATAAGAAATAATGAATCACTCTGAAACCACTTTATAAGTATATTAAAATCAATTTGATTTTTCATCTGATTTGGATAACATATATTGCAAAGCATCAATTGAAGGGTATGGATGTGTAAGCCAAACTTTCTACTAAGCTTCTTAGTTCAAAAGATAATAAAATTAAATTTTTATTTTCTTTAATTTTTAGTCTTGATCCTTCGAGAATAGGTTAGGCATCGAAAGAAAGGTATTGAAGAGTACACCACACCAATGCTCCTACCATTATAATGCTCCCCTTTTTTCAAAAGTGTTGGTATTTAATAATGTTTATTGTGTTTGTACTTAGTAATAGTGTGTCTTAATATATTGTCGGGAGACAGTTATCGATATCGATATTGATGGCAAGGTTGCCAGCTAGTTTACGGCGAAGTGGGTTGCCAGATGTATCTCTAACAGAAAGATATTTAAATTCTATTTTTATTAAAAAATTATATTTGTATTTTTAATTTATACAATACAAATTTGTTAATAACTTTTAGCTCTTAATCTTCAATTTTAATAATAAAAATTATTTATTTTTTAGTATTGGCAATTTATTTATTGGCAAAAATAAACTCAAAAAAAAATATTTTTTTTTTTCTCTAAAAATAAAACATATGAAATAATAGTTAAAGTTTAAAAGATAAGAATTATTTCGTTATTTTTGATTAAAAATTTATTTTAAATAGATTGGCACAAACCCCATAGAATTAAGTTTGTTGTTAGGTATTAAGGCTTTAAAATTATTTTAGCAATTTTTGTTCATCTGTGTACCAAAGTCTCGCATATTAGATCTCATAATTTAAATTATCTAATTTTTTTTTTGAGAATAAATAAAATAAAAATAAAATAATAAATAAAGATTTATATATAACTATTATTTCAAGTATTTATTTTTACATCAAACAATAATTTTTTTTTTTTTCAATTTGAGTAATATAATGTAATTAATTAGTTTTTATTATATTATTAGTTATTTCATAATTTGAATTTTAAAAATTATAATATTTACGATTCCTGAAAATATCTGTTAAAAACTATAAAATGGATAAAAATATCCCAAAAACGGCAAAGATAATCTGTTTTGTTTCAAATATCAAAATGAATGTCAAATTCACTTGGTATATATAAAGGCCAGGACTACGCCTGATTGAATACTGGGAGGAAAAAAATCTATTAGTTTAGATCCTTTTTATCACTGCTGTATACATATATTATTTAATTTGCGTTAATTAAACTAGTTCTTTCCTATAAACGCAAACGAATTACAATAGTTTAATGTTGTGTTTTAATGTATTTTGAAAATAAGAATATTCGTAAACAAAAAAGTTTAGTGTAGGCTAGTCTAAATCCAAAACCTCTTTTTAAACAAAAAACATTTAAAATCGATCTAATCTATTTTGATGATTTTATCAGATTCCTTAGAACTGCTTCCTAATGTTCACCTCTTAAAATTTGGCTTGCAAGATTCCGATTACCTATCGAATTATCGATAAAAAAAAAACTTTTTTTTTTAAGACCATACCATAAGTCATACCTGAAAATGTTTTTTTAATGAAAATAAAACTTTAAATAAAAAATAATAATGTAAAACTTAAGAATTAAAAAGATTTATATTAATCGTTAACTTGGTTATTAGCAATTTTTATTGGGCTTTTCTATTTTTTTTTTTAATAAATAAAATAAATGAAATAATACAAAAAAAAATTGTTTGCAAATGTTTAACAAATTTAAAAAATATCAACTTTTTTTTAATGTAAAATTTGATCTTTCATTAAAAAAAAAGTTCAAATATCTTTATTCGCATACGAGATATGGCTTATCAAAGATAGTCCTATCTAAATATTTAGTTATCGATAACTCAGCCAATAAGCGAAATTTAAGAATGTGGATTTATTTATTTCACTTATTTCGTCCATGTGTATATATTCTACATGAAAGACCAAAGAATTAAGCTAACTAAGTTTGGTAACTGATGGAACGAGGATATTCGAGTAAAGAGAAACTAAAAAACTAGTTTTTTCAGCTTCAGACTGTACTTTTAAGAATTATTAAATAATTATTACAATTAACTCAAGCAACTGCAGCGTATCTTATAGTCTTTATTTAGTATCTTCTTTACTTGACACTCTTTAGTCAGGCAACAAACATTTTAGTTATTTATTTAACTACTAACTCGTTTTTTAATTTGCATACCCAATGCTGAGGGTTCAACTTGTTTAATTTCCCTAGTTGACAACAAATTTGTTAGCCTCTTTCATATGCAAAACTCAAATTAATATTCCGTCTCATCGCACACGCACAGGCACAGGCAGCTCCAAACAACAATTTATATAAACATGACTAATTACATATTTAAATTGAAATTGTCCTGCTGACAAAGTAAAGGGCCTAAATGGTCAGCTTGGCCCTTACTCATATTTTCTCTCATTCCGCAAGCAACAAATGCAACGACCTTCGCGCTTTAGACCCAACAAACCAACCAAAATTCTTCCCCTTTGTCACAATTACGTCCGTCTCTGCCATGGCCGGAACAATAAGAAAATGCAAAGAGCAAAATCACTGTGGCAATGACAGGGTCTAATTCAAGTGTTTGTGGGTATAAGGTATGTACTTATGTATATAAAGGGTGCGCCATCTGAATGTATGCAAAGAAACCATCGAATAAATTTGACTATTCTCAAACGATCGGTCAGCAATGAGACATATTTTGAAAAGATAGCGTTCACGTTATACCAAAGAAAATATTTACAAAATAAATATCTTATATTAAAATAAAAATTGTATTATAAAAAAGCCAATAGAGCAGAGACAATTGAAAAGAAATGTAGTTAAAAAGACGTTCACCATGTAAAGTAAAATTTGATTTAAAAAATTTTAAATTACGAAATTACGAGTTACTTTGTAAGAATTTTCTAATATAAAGCTCGCATCATTAAGGCAAATGGCAACAGTCTTCCCCGAGACGCTTGCGAATGTTCTGTAGAAAATTCGAAAAAAAGAACCCACTTTTATATACCAAAAAATTTTAGTATTATTTTCAGTTATTAATTAGTATAAGTATATAACAATAAACTTAAGAAAAAAAAAAAATTAAATATATCAAGAACTTGTCAAAGTTATTCGAAAATTTCGTACCTTACATTACGATGGCACACCCTGTATCTTTGAGTGTGTGCTTGCATATGTATGCAGCTAATTAGACTTGTTGGAGAATGCATAAAAGCTGCCAATGAAAATATTAACAATCCTACATCAAGAAAAGTGTGGCAAAAACTGCTGGTCGAGGCTGATTTGTGGGTGCGTGCCTGGAATTTTAATGAATTTACTTAGGAGCTGACCCCTTGCCTAATGCCTTAAAACGTATATGGTCTGGTTTATACTCTACATAATGCACTTTAAATTTTGAAATATTTTTATCCAACTAGTGAATTTCATATCAGATATATAATGAGTTATAAGAAAAAAGACTCATAGAAGAAGTAAAGCAAAAGCTGAATTACGCTCATAAACAGCCGATGTGGAGGCGGAATGATGATGAAAGGTAGTCCTCGGCTGGCGTAAATTGGCAAATGTTTGGAAAAAAGTCGAGAAATGCTTGTAGAGAGCTGAAACTTGATGGACTTGGTATTGTCGAAATTTTTTATCAAACTGGCAACGTCTATCTTTACCGTCCATATAAGCCAATGTTGCGTATACGTAATTTTGTATTACTCATAATCGAAAAAAAGTAATGAAATGCTTTTTCAGAGCCAAAACTTGGTGGATTTGATAATGATAGCAAAATTTTTGTCCAATCTGCCAACGTCTACCTTTACCGTCCATATAAGGTGTCATTGCGTATACGTAATATTTTTTAAATTGCCAAATGTTTGGAAAGCTGAAACTTGGTAGATTTGATAATGATAGCATGCATAACCTTTGTCCAAAATTAGGAATATTTACAATCTAGCAATGTCTGCCATTACCGTCCATATAAGCTAACGTTGCGTATACGTATTTTTTTGTTAAAAACCTAATTGGAAAATAGTCCAGAAATGCTTGTTCATAGCTGAAACTTGGTGGATTTGATATTTTTTTTTTTTTTTTATTATTTTAATTTCTTACAATTTTAATTTATACAATCTAAAAGAAACAAATTAAATATGGCACCTAGTACATGCAAACTAATAAGCATTTTTTTTATAATTACACATTGTGTATACACATTATTATTAACCATGAGTTATTTTATCTATTAACTAGATCAGCAGGCTTTGTGCGTTTAAGTCTACGCATTATCTGGTCAGTCTGAAGAAGACATGATGCTTCAGCATTGACGTGTGTGCTGAGTCTGTTTTGATGTAACTTTGCACAGCGCGTGATCTCTTCATCGACGGTTGTGATATCGAGATTTCTATGCAGGTCACTGTCACGGACGTACCATGGAGCATTTGTGATTGCCCTAAGCACAATGTTTTGAAATCTTTGGATGATCCCCCGATTTTTTATTGAAGTGCAACCCCATAGTTGGGCTCCATATGACCAGATAGGCGTTAGGACTTGCTTGTATAGCATGATTTTGTTAGAAATTGAGAGCGTGGACCTTCTCCCAATTAACCACTTCATTGTATGAAATTTCTGGTTGAGTTCATTTCTTATTTTCTTTACATGCTCAACCCACCGGAGCTTGGCGTCTAATGTCATTCCAAGATATTTCGCTGTATCGGAGTAGGGAATTTGTATACCATCTAGATATAGCGGCAAATAGCTGATTTTTTTTGTTCGTGAAGTCCACATGCACAGATTTAAGATTATTCAATTTAATTCCATATTTTCTAGTCCACGCCGTGATTTCATTTAGCCCCGATTGTAACTTTCTTGTGGTTTCCAATTCGGATTTCCCTTCTGCAATTATAGCGGTATCATCTGCGAAGGTGGCTATCTTTGTGTTGCTTGGACTCGGCATTTGGATTTGATAATGAAAGCAAAGTTTTCGTCCAATCTAGCAACGTCTACCTTTACCGTCCATATAAGGTGTCATTGCGTATACGTAATACTTTTTAAATTGCCAAATGTTCGGAAAAAAGTTGAGAAATGCTTTTACTTGAAACTTGGTACATTTGATAATGATAGCAATAATCCAAAAATTTTTTGCAATCTGGCAACGAAGGCAGACGTCCATATAAGCCAACGTGGAGTATACGTAATTTGTTTTAGTCATATAATTGGAAAATAGTCTAGAAATGCTTGTACACAGTTTAAACTTGGTGGTTTTGATAATGAATGCATGCATAACAATTCTTCAAAATTGTTTTCCAATCTGGCCAATTTCACCTTTACCGTCCATATAAAGGTGTCATTGCGTATACGTAATATTTTTTTAAATTACCAAATGTTTGGAAAGAAGAAACTTGGTTGATTTGATAATGATAGCATTTATTCAAAATTTAAGTCCAATCTGGCAACGTCTGCCTTTACCGTCCATATAAGCCAACGAGGCGTATACGTAATTTTTGTAGTCATAATTGGAAAATAGTCGATAAATGCTTGTACAGAGTTGAAATCTGGTGGATTTGATAATGATAGCCTGCATAACATTTGTTCAACATTTTTATTCAATCTGGCAAAGTCCAACTTTACCGCACATATAATATTACGTATACGTTTTTTTTTTTAAGTCAATTTTATATAAATAGTAAAATATAGTAAAAAATAAGTAAAATGTACCAATATTTATTTGTATTATTATAATACAGCTGGTATTTGCATCATTTATAAATTTAAAATTTCTTAAAATTCTCAATTCAACAGCAGCCCTGGATACCACAATCTAAAACTTTTATTAGTATTATTTTCCTTTCATTTATTTTATTCTAATTTATTTTAGTAATACTTTAAGAGTACGCAAGATTCGGCGCACCAATTTAGCCTGCCTCATCATTTTTTTTTTTATTATTAGCTTGTTCAACAGTTGCTGAGCAGCCTGATTCGGTTGCCTGTTGGCCAATATATTTGCTTACGCAGCGATTTATCTACGTGTGTGTGTGTGTGCGGGTGTGTATTTAGGCTGTGGCCAAATATTTGCATTAGACGGAATAGAATTTAAGGCATGGATGGTTATATGTTGGCAGCTGTTTTTATCAATTCGTCAGATCTTTAAACATAATCTTATAGAGCGAACGTTAGCGTGCTACTGTTGAGACTTTTCTTAGATAAGATATAGTGAGACCAACGGTCAGTTTTTAAAATACTATTATAATATTTCCACAAATAAACATATGAAGCAGCCGTGGCCGAGCGGTTAAGGCGTCTGACTAGAAATCAGATTCCCTCTGGGAGCGTAGGTTCGAATCCTACCGGCTGCGTCTCAACGTCTACAATTTTTTTTCGAAACTTTCGCTTCAATTTTTATAACATAATTTCTAGCTTTTGTTTTTATTGTTGTTATTAAGAAGCATTTTATGACAGCACGTGGCCCATAAATTTTCAATAGTCAGAACTCAAGGAGCCACAGGCATAAATATGGCCACTCCTCCAAAAACATTTGTTGGCGACTTGTCGGCTAGGCCGACGCTCATCAAACTACCAGTCCATTGACTTTTATTTTAGCCAAATACATGTACAAATTCAAATCCAAGGCAAGACATTAGAATAGACAGAACGGCGCTGTTTTTGCGTCTGGAGCTGCCATTTCATTTCTACCGTTAAATCTCGGAGTCCGCCTCGATGCCTAGTTAGCTTTTTTTTCGTGCAAATGACTGGAATTGTGTGTGTTGTCATATGTTTTGGGCAATTTGTGAGGCAGCACGGGTTATATTAACTTTGTTGTGAAAATTGGCAAGCACAGACAGTGACAACAAAATTAAAAATCAAGAATATAAAAAAAAAAAAAACTTTTATTTAGGTTTGATGTAGGTGTCACTCCCGTTGAAGTAAGATTTAGTTAGGTTACTATACTATATGAACGCTTCCTTAACAAATCATTTTAAGAGATATATTTTTTTCTTATGCCATTGGAACACCGTTGAGCGGCTCATGGCTGTCTCCTCGAAGGTGTGCTTAATCATTCCAAGGGTCTGCACCGCGGTTTTCCAGAATTTGACGCACAATTAAATGGCTTAGCTTGAGATTTTTCTGTATCTTGGATCACGACGGCACTTCTTCACAGAGTTGCATGGAAATCGACGTCCTTATCTCAACTTACCCGCAGGCGACTGGAAAATAATCGTTCTCTTTTAAAGACTCCCCACTACCACGGCCAGGTGTTCCGAATGCACTTCTTCGCTCCGTTAGCGCTAGAAAAATTCAGTCCCACTACTTTTTGATCCTATACTCTATTTACCTATATGTTGTGTTTTTGTGTCGGTCTTCTAATTTTTGTCTTTAACCAATTTTGAAAAATATCCAATCACTTATGGGTTTTGTACCAAGAAATTCTCTTGGGTATACCGGGGCTCAATATCTATAATATAATATATTTAATGAAGTTATTCGTTTCCTAGCTGTTACACAGAAAATTGTTTTCCAATAGCTTAATAAATATATCTGTTGCGTCGGAAAATAGCAATATTCCGCAACGCGCCGACTGTTCCAATTATTCCTACTGGGTTGCTTGTCAGTAGCACTTCCAGTAACGGATCTTATGCAATGTGTGTTTGTCTCGCTCGCACCTGCACGAAATGCCAGCCACATGCTGGACTGTAGCAGCTACTGCAATAGCTTCTGCAGTCAAGCATGTAAAATGAACTGAACATCATGTTCTTCTTAGCTAAGAAAAAGATTTGCTTTTTAAACTAAATTGTAAAATAATTAAATTTCCTTGTCCAAAATCCCGAATTAAATGTATTTTATTTATTTGTAGCCAAGTACTTTTACATTCACCGCCTAAATATGTACCCAACTGATTTTAGAGCCCGTTTTACGAATTCAGTTAAGATAACGAAAACATTTCTTAAATTTCAACCTAAAAATAAAAACTAAGAAAACTAATAATATCAAAAGTTTCGAAAGGAAAAAACTTTTAGCCATCCTCTATAGTTACAAAGCTCTGCATATAAGCAAAACCAAAAAGGAAGCTTACAATTAGTCAAAAACCAATCTAGGGCTTTAACAACAATTTTTTTTTTTTAAATATAAAAATCAATTGCCGCCGACCAGCAGTAGTTCAAAATTAATTGGAAAAAGTGTAAACAAAGGCTAGCCAGGAGCGGATCCAAGATTTGGTCTTAGGGTTGGTTTTTGGTCAACATAGTTTTCCAACATTTGGGGGGTCCGGACGCGTAACCCCCTCGTAGATCCGCTACTGACTCTAGGTAAAAGCTTTGATTTGTGTTAAACTTTGTTGTTCAAATCAAACACGGCTCGGAAACTTTGCTCCAGCTTAGTACTGGTAGTTTCGCAGTTTTGCAGCCCTTGACGTTTATTATGAGATCCAAAGCCAAATCGATTCAAACATTTTGTTCTGCTTCAATAAAGTTATTACGTTGTTAATATTTGCCGGATTCGATTTAAGACAACATTTTGTTCCATTACGCTTGCCAGTTAAATCGATTAAGTGTTTGGGCTTCGGTTACACATTTTGTTTACGCTGAGACTCACTGCTCGACCACTAATTGGGTAAAAGAGTCGCACATTATATTTAGATAGCTGTCATAGAAACCATCTATAAGTGTGCAAGGGTAACAAATTTTCGTGTCGATTTTTATTCTACCCTATAAACATTAGGTCAAGGGGTAGTATACCTTTGTGTAATTTATCAGGCAGAAGAAGTTGTGGCATACCAAAAGTTCGTTCTACCGACATATCATAGCCAGACGGCAGGAAAAAATTCAGTGCCGAACTGGTTCCCAACCAACCCAAACGGGTAACTGGTAGATCCGCAGTCTAGTATGATTGCATACTTGCTAACTAGTATGTTGTTTAACTGGTAGCAAACTGGTTCAGTTGAGTATGAAATAATACTAGTCGCTTCCTTGCTAACAGTGGCGGATCTCAGATCGGCATACCCCCGCCCACCCAAATGTTGCAAAAATGGATTGACACTGTGTTGATATATATAAACTTCGAAGTGAAAAACCCCCCTATGACCAAATCTTGCATACGCGCCTGCTTACTAAGATACAACAATTCGCTTTGGCATGCTTTCGTACTAGTATATAACTAGCATAAATTTAACCAGTTTATATTGTTTTATTAAAATATTATTTTATTTTATTTGTAACCAATTTATTCACTTATAGGTAGTTGACACAATTTTCGAATTTTTTAATTACAGACATGATGAAGATCTATTGAAATACGTTCAATGAGATACAATCGAGTCAATGGCTCTAGTAGCTAACGCTCTTCTTTTTTATTTATAGTTATTACATTATTATTGCATTATTTATTTTATTGCATTAATAATTTATATAGGCATGTATTTATAATAATTATTTTTAAAATTATGTTTATGTATTTAATTTTAATGCATATTTTTTTTAAAGAAACCCTGAAAAGTTAAATGTTATTCATAGGTTAAGGGCGGCTGCTGGCTTAAAGCCAGCACACTTAGGCCTGGGTCGGCCCTTTGTGACATGTTATTCTTAAAAAACAATAAAAAAAATTAAAATAAAATAAAAAATATTAGTTACTATTATTATTTATATAAAGGTCTATACGCAGTTCGAAATATTTCGCACGGAATGACAAAACTTCATATAAAAAAAAAGTCCCAAATGGGATATAAAAAAAAGTCCCAAATGGGATATCGCAAATGGGATTTTTTTTTATATGAAGTTTTGTCATTCAGTACGAAATGTTTCGAATAGCGTAGATCCCTTACAGCTGAAATTTAAGTTTTTTGGTGCACGTGTAAAACTGAAAATAAAATCAGATATTTTGTTGTACGTATATGCAGACATTTGCTTTCTGAGAGAGATTGATCATTGAGCGACACAAACTTAACAGTGAGAGCGCTCTCCTTTGCCGTTTTTTCCCGTCGCTCGGCTATTCTTTTTTGAACCATTCACAAACTAGTTATATTTAGAATAGTTGCGGCCATGATGCAATGAAATTTACAAGGAAGTGGTTCAATTTGTATGTTAGCTATATGAAAGATGGCGTACGTTAAAGTCGGTCGCGGACGACTTTGGGATACCCTGTACCACTGCTTGCAATCAAATCCGGTAAATTGCTTAAGAACACCAAAAGACATTTGATTGCCAAATTAGATTATGATACCTTCATAAACAACCAAAAACAGACGAATTTTTAATCAAAAACTTTTTTTTCGACCGATCGGCCCTGTGGGAGCTATGAGATATAGTCAACCGATTTTGATAAAATTTGGTACAGTGTTGAAGATCTTCAAAAAACTTCTGGATGCCAAATTTGGTTACAATATCTTCACAAACAAACGAAACACAACGAATTTTGTGCGAAAAACGTTTTTTTGACCGATTGGCCCTATGGGAGCTATATAATATAGTCAACTGATTTTGATCAAATTTGGTATAGTGCTTGGGAACTCTAAAAAACTTCTTAATGCCAAATGTGGTTTTGGTATGTTCACAAATAAACGAAACACAACGAATTTTGTAAAAAACACGATTTTTTGACCGATTGGTCCTATGGGAGCTATATGATATAGTCAACCGATTTTGATCAAATTTGGTATAGTGCTTGGGAACTCTAAAAAACTTCTTAATGCCAAATTTGGTTACATTATCTTCACAAACAAACGAAACACAACGAATTTTGTACAAAAAACAAATTTTCGACCGATCGATCCTATGGGACCTATATGATATAGTCAACCGATTTTGATAAAATTTGGTACAGTGCTGGGGGTTTCTAAAAAACTTCCGATTGCCAAATTTGGTTATGATATCTTCATAAGAAAACGAATTATCCATCTAAAACTTTTGCTTTTTTTCGAGGTCCTCTGAAACACCCCTATGGGAGCTATATAATGTAGTCCCGATATCAAAAAAATAAAATAAACTTGTCTCCTATGGATTAATAAGGGATCTTATCTGAAAGTTTGGTTGCTCTAGCTCTTACCATCTCTGAGATCTAGGCGTTCATACGGACAGACGGTCAGACGGACAGACGGACAGACGGACATGGGTATATCGTCTTCTCTAGTCACTCTGATCATACTTTAGGTAACTTTGGGGGGTCTCCGACTTCTCCTTCTGTACGTTACATACATTTTCGGCTTGCACAAACACAATATACCCTTTGTACCATACGGTACAGGGTATAAAAAGTGAAGCAATTTCGAGCAAACCTTGGACAAATATTTAGTCTAAAATAAAATACAACTGATATAAATTTGATCACAATTTTTTAAAAAATAAAAAAATTTTAAATCACTTAGTTATGTTTTTCATATTAGATGAAATTTATCGATTCATATCGATATCTTGTCCCCTTGCCAAGTTATTGTTGCCAAGAATAGTATGCTGCAAAAATGTTTAAGATCGTTTCAAAACATCAAAACATGTATAAATTTAGGAACTCTTTTCCGAATAAACAGCAGAAATATTTTACTTTAATAAATAAGCTTAAGTCATGAAATTTGGTATATGGACATATGTGAACCTAATATAAAAGTAAATGTCCCCCATTCATATACCCCATTTTCACTGTATCTTCAGCAAATCTATGCAAAATTGTTCACAAATAATTTTTTAACTTTGGAAAAACTGGATGCAGTGTATCTCATTGTCGTACACGGCCTCAACCAATTCACATATTCCTTCTATTTCAAAAATGCCAGCGGCAGCGAAATAAAAACTTAATCAGCCGAATATTTGCGTGCTCTTGTGTGTGACTTTTGTCAGGGCCTACAATAATTTATTTTACATATTTTCCACAGTCGTTGAGCTTTGGGCCCAGCAATTACCCTGAGCCCGAAACAAGCCGTCTTCTCTACTACTGGCGGGTGTTCCGTTTCCATAAATTATGACTCATGGTCGGAACGATATAGCACCACATGGAAGTGGCTAAAATGGAGTCATAAAATGCGCTATTAAACTAGTGTCTGTGTCTGTGTTAGGTGCTCGAATGGCAGTCAGGAATATTTTATTACTCATGTAAAATATCTAAACGAAATAATTGTCAGTTTGGTCAAAACAAGACAAAACACAAGAAATATGAAGGCATTGACAACAAACAAAAACAAAGCACAACAGAAGTACAGTGAAACACGACATGTCAAAATGTTTGAAGTTTGTTTGTTTTTTGTGCAAAGACATTGACATGACGGCAAGGCCGAGGTCTAATTTATTTAAATTGTTTTACATTTGAGTGTTATATAAATAATGAAGGATACTTGCATATATTTAAAGCTATATAAATTAAAAATGAAGGAAATAATAGTAACCTTGCATATGAAAATAAAATAAGAAATATCTTCGAAACATTTTTATGATATGCGCTTGGTATTAAACTTACGAACTGGTATGGTTTCGTGTTTAAATATCCAGCGTAGTTTACTTTTAGCCCTATAAAGTCCCAGTTGTTACTTAAGGCCCCTACGCAGAAAAAAAAGCGACTTATTTGGGTTACGCAGCGAACAGTGTGTCTCTAGAAATAAAATGTGAAATTTCCAATTTATCATCACACGCCACAGGTTTTTCCTTCACCGCCCTTATGAGGTCCATTTTCTTATCCCTTAAAAACGACGCGCAACGATTTTGCCTTCCTGCCACATTAGCTTTGGTGGTGGCGGCAAAACAGAACAGCTGTTGTTCTGCTGGCGCCATCTGTGATTTTTTTGGGTCTTGGATTCGGTATCAAAAAAATTGGTATGCGGTCTTTCAAGGTTATGTAGGAGCATTGACGTGATGGAGTTGTTTTTTTGTTTGTGGTTATGTTATTTAGAACGTAATGTTTCCATCGTCTTTGTTTGACTTTTATCCATGAAGCATCAAAAACCCAAATAAAATTTTAACTTATTTAAAAAAATGTTAGTTGAAATTGGACCATATTTCACAAAGAGGTAGATATGAGCTCCACACACATTAAAAAAAAGGCTATATCCAAAATATTGAATGGTTTTGGAGTTATAGCCCCAAACAGTTTCAGCTTTCCAAACCAATTACAAAAAGACGACACCACCAATCAATCTGGTTTTTAAAAGTTATCATTTTTTTGGCAAGCTCTCTTAATTTCCGAAAAAAAATTTCAAAAAACCATATTTATATTTTTACGTTTTTTCGTCAAAATTTATAATTTTTACATTTTTGATTTGCATCTTTATTAGTATGCTATAAAATTTTCAAATAGTAAATTTTTTTTACATTTTAGTACAACTTTTGAAAAAATGCTTATTAAAGCATACTTTTAGGCAGCTAAGAAATTAAAAAAATAGTAAAATTTCCTGGGGGTGAATTTTTAAAATTCAACTTTTATATACAAAATTAAATTTCCGAAAATCGGAAGGAATTACATTTTGTTGTAAAACATGTGAAGTAATTTATAAAAATTTTTTCGATCAAATATCGAGTGGTAGTCGGAGGTACCCTTAAAGCAAATTAGCCAAATAATAAAAAAACCTACAAAATCTTTATAACTACTAGAATATATTTAAAATCAAAAATTTTTTAAGCTCAATTTTATTTTTTCTCTGAAGTAATATTTATAAATAATAAAGTGAATGAAGATTTCGTAGCTACATGTATCATGGTAAATGCAGGTTTTTTTTTTTTGTAAATTATCGCGAAAGCTCATAAAATACAAAATATCAACTTTGATTGCAAATAACTTAAAAACCACTAATTATAATTTAATATTTTTTTTTGGACAGGATACCATAATATGTGTAAAATCATAGTAAATTGCCATTTTGTCCAAATTTTGACTTTCTTCTGGGGGACTTTTGGCCAAAATCTGGCTACGCGGGCCCATTTTAGTTGTGGCTATCATTCGCTGCAGGACAAAATCAGCAAAGTTTGCCCTTAAATCATGTGCTGAAAAATTTAGTGTTGCTGGACAACTAATAGAGAAAGATTTGATTTGATGATTTTGATTCGTCAGATTAGGCCACCTTTGGGCATTAGGAAGAAACTGAAAAATGATTTTCTTTCGTGTGGTTGTGTCAACTAGAAAGGAATAGAACCATCAGATTTCCTTCGCATTTGGCTATTAGACATCATGATTAACCATTGCAAGTGTATAGTGGTAGCAGTCATCCTTTCCAGGACTAAATAAGTAAATTTTGTTCTAAAACAATCTGCTAAAAATTAATGCTGCTTCAGAACTGATAGAGAAAGAATTGACATACCGTGAAATTAAGGCATCTTTAGACTTATGTGGGACCAGTATATATTTAATATCTAATAAATATATATAGTTCTAAAAGATTCGTTTCCATTGAACACCGCATACTTTGACAATTGCCAAATAAAAGCTCCTTTTTGATAAAAATAAAAAATAATAACATCTTAACAGGCAACGCATAACTTATCTATGCATCTGAGCCCAAAATAAAAAACAACAATCGACCGGGTTTTCCAAAACCCCAAATCCAATCAATTTCTTTGCTGTTGCAGCACCTTAAGGCAAGGGGTTGCCGGTTTCTTTAAAAAAACTGTTCATGTGGAAACTGTTCCATTGTTACAAAGCAGCACGTTGACTTCTGAATGGTATATAAATATTTGTTTGTCACAAGTTTTCAGAGTATTGGGGAAGCGGACGGATTGTGCTGACAATGTTAGCTTTCGAATATCGGCTCAAGCAACAGGATTTTTGGGCATTCAAAAGATTGAATTAATGGTAATCTGGCTTACAGCTGTGACTAATTTGCATAGTCAACCAGCAGAGGTTCATTTTACAAGTACCGTCCTCGGAGAATGGAAAAGCGATTCAAAAATTGGTTTATTATTATTATTATTACATCCTTAATTATACAGCGTTATATCCATTTATAAATTAAATTAAATAACTCAGCGTTGTCGCTCTTATTTAGAGCATGGTGGCTATCATCAGGTTTGAAACGTACACCTGTTTATCCGTTTGTGCCCTTTGTGCCCTTTAGAAAATTCCGTGCCCGGGGGAATCTCCGCCCTATCTGCCGACAGGAATGTTGGCATCTTATCTTCTTCTGCTGACTGCCCGGTGTCACTTGTGAATATATTTTTTCTCTAACGCTAATTAAAATGCAAGTGAAACAAAACTGATAAGCAAATGAGTTTCCAGGAATATTAATTTCTATGGCTAAACATTGCCAAGAAGTCAATGGAAAAAATGTAGGAAAAAAAATTTTAAAATATATACGTATTACGTATACTCTTTTTTTTTTTTATTGATGTTTATTTGTTATTGGCAATCAACCGATAAAAATTTGGTTATAATCGAATATTGATGACAAATTATTCGCTACACAAGAAATAAAATTAGTTGTGTGTGATAGGGTAGGCTGCTATTGAAAGATCTCCCCGCAACGCTTTCAAAAGCTTAGAGTTTGTAATTCAGTCTGAGACGTTTCTCAGCAGCAGGATACCCTGCACTCCTTTTCCTTCAATGAAAGTCAAGTTTTGTATCGAAACTTTGTGGGTGTTAGGCGTATATAAGTACTATGCTTTCGGGTAGAGGTACTGGAATAAAGAGAGAGGTAAAATAAAACATTTTTGATTAATCTAAATAAACTTTAATTTCAAACGTTCGGCCGTGCCCCGAAAAAAGAATTCGAAAATTTTATTCGGATTCGTTTCGAAAGGGAATGTTTGGTGCTCCCAATTTCACCAAACCGAATTTTTCATGTGGTTTGAAACCGAATGTTTTGTTGCAAGAGGAATTAAAACGAATCAGAAAAATAGTTTTAAAAAAGTACGCATTTTATACTGAAATAATTTTTAAAATATTCTTTGATTACACTAGTTTACAAATTTAAGGATCATCGAGTGAAGCCTCGCATAAAAGTGTTTTTTAGGGTAATTTTGGGTTGAGAAACACAAAAATGACTACCTTTTTTTTCTTAAGCACCGTTTTCGAGATTTTTTCGAAAAACATGTTTTTGGGCACTTTTTCAGTTTTTCGTTAATATCTCGAGAGTAAAATTTTGTATCGACATGAAAGACAATTAGATCGAAAGGTATTGATGTGCTATATGATATGCACATATTAAATAAAAATTATTAAAGTTACAAGCAACCAAAGTAAAAAAAAAGCTTAACATAATTTTTTAAAATTTTTTTTCGTTTATAAAAAGCAAACCGAAAATTTTTAATTTTGAAAAGTTGTTGAAAAGTACACTTTTTTCGACTTTCGTTGATTTGTTTGTTTTTGTTCACGATATATTAACGAATAACTAAAAAAAAGTGCCCAAAAACATGTTGTTCGAAAAAATCTCGAAAACGGTGCTTATGAACCTCGACCCAAAATTACAGACATTTTTTTACGAAGGTTCATTTTTTGAGTAAACTAGTGTTATATATATGCCAACTTAAAGCTATATATTTATTGACAATTATTTTTAATTATTTTTTTTCTGAATTATGTTAAGGTATGTGCATATATCCTACACGAACACATGACGATAAATGCGACAGAGCTCCCGCGTTATACAAAGACAATTTCCCTTGTAACAAAAATAGCTAAGTTGTGTTTAATTTCAATAGCTATTGTTGCTAAAGTAATATTTCTGTGTAATTTTATTAAAAGATAGAATAATAAAGAATTAGCAATAGTTTAATGCAAATAAAATGTAAACAACATATAGTAATAAAAAGGCGCAGTGCTGCGGCAACCATGTCAGCTGTTTTGTATCAATCAAAAATAATTTCGCGCCAACACAAGGGGAAAATTTACCGGAAAAATAAGGGTATAATTTATGGAAAATTAAAAAGGAAATATCGACAAAAACATGCAAAACCGAATCCGAATAAGATTGTTCGGCTTGGATTTTTCGATTTCCGGAGCACGGCTGATTATTACGAATTTATGGGGTTTTTGCCATTTTTGAGCCTTTTCTTAATCATTTCCAAATGCTATATAATCCCATCTTGGTGGGCTGATAGACAAGTGTAAAACGATGTCAGAGGCGATAACAATCATTTAACTGTTTGTTCCATAAAATCTCTGCTACTACCCTAGAGTTAAAAAGTTTTAAAATAAAGTAATTTATGATAGGCCTTTCAAATCTTAAAGTTTTGTCCAGAGACATTTTCCAATAACAAGACGCTAGACAAACTCTGCAGCAGCATTTAACGACCCCTAACTATCGTATACATATTTAGGCCAGTTCAAGATAACGTTTCCGATTGCAGCTATTCAAAATGGCTGCATAAATTGTGTTTGCTGTTAAATGGACCAAGCGACAATGGTACCTAAATCCGGAATAGACCTGATTAAAGCATTGGCTTTTGTTGCGTTGGCAGTGTCATGTAAAATGGGACAGTCCTGGCTATTAAAAAAAAGGTTGTTTGGATTTTATAGTATTCAAAGGGATTCTAGGGCAACATGTTATCCCTCTTAATCATCGCTTCATGCTTAATTAAGCTACCGTGAATACCTTTTAGGAGCTTTACAAAACTTGTTATTTACATAAAATTAAATTTGTTTACATTTATGCATGCACATGTAATTCTATACGCTTTATCAGAATAAAACAGTCTGGAAACTGTCTACAGATAGAATTTAATTCTTAGTTTAGTTTTTTTGTAACAATTCGAATATTATTCTTTAACCAATGCATTATATAAATATTTATCTTTCAAACAAAAAAATGAATTACTGTAGAGGCGCGAGGGATACACTGCAAAATGTTTTCCCAAAAATTTGTTATTTTCCTACAAAATTTGCTATTTTTGGGGAAAATATTTATAAACTTTGTAAGCAAAAATATTAATTCATTTTTAAGAATTTTTTTTTAACAATTTTTTTTTTGTAATTTGAAAATTCAAAAGATATCTCCCACTTTAAAAAAAGGGTTAATGTCATTTTATGCTCGTAAATTCACTGTGAAAAACAAAAAAATAAAAAGTTACTAAAGTTTTTAATTTGCTATTTTATCTATCATGAAAAAAAAATTAGCGTCAATATCTTTATTCATTTAGGAGATATGGCTAGTCAAAAAAAAGGCTAAAAATGAAAAATCCAATGTTCAATATAAATAGATAAGTTAGTTTAGGTTGTACCGGTTGACACCTGGGGGGAGTCACACATAGACTCGGTAGTCCTTAGTGGTTAAAAAAAAATACAAAAAATTGCATTAGAATAAATACTAAATAAATATATACATTTATATAACAAATTAAAATAAATAAAAAAAATAATTTAAACTTTATTTAATATGTTATGAAAAATATTTGTTTATTAACAATTATATTATAAATTGTATAAAATTAAAAAAAAAGTATATTCAATCACCTACTATAATAGTATTATTTTATTAAATTTATTAATTTATTTTAAATTTTTTTGAAAAATGTTTGTCTTTTAAAAATTATACTAACAAAAAAAAAAAATTCCACCAAAATAAATACTAAATAAATATAAACATTAAAAAAAATAATTTAAACTTTACTTAAAAAAAAAATGAAAATTGCACCAAAATAAATACTAAATAAATTTTACTCCAAGCTGACTAAAAGTTCTTACTGCTAACTCACTCCTAACTCCTAACAAAATAAGTTAAAAAATGGTTAAACTTTTTATATAATTAGAACTTTTAAAATTGTTTTATTTGAAGTTATTAATCTTTTGGAGTTAAACTTCAGCTTATCTGAGTTGCCATTTTCTATGCAAGACAAACTTTATATCATAATAAATACTTCCTTTTACCAAGTCAGTGCAAAACTTGGCAGCATAACAAACTGTGTCAGCACAGGCATTACTCAGGTCTAATTGAACTGTTGGCTAAGGAGCAGACAAAATCCCACACAGCGCCACAACCCACTCTGAGTAGTTTCTCGTTAATGGTCCAAAGCAAGTGGCAAGCATTTATTATGATTAAAATTGGCCATAACTTTGAATGTCTTTCAATACCTTGCACACTTCATTGGCCGCAGCAATTGGACACTCGACAATTGAGAATGGATGGACATTGGTCAACGAATGGGCAGTGGGAAGAGGCGCAACGAGTGGGCTGTGCTGGCAATTGTTGTTCCTGGCTGCGCCTCGAGGCATGCAACACTTTTTGGTACAAACTTTTGTTTTTGGCAGCCATCCACATTGGACGGACACAAACACAAACTGACGTACAAACGTAGCTGCAATAAGATTTCATTAGAAATTTGTCACTCGATTCAATCTAAATGTGCACACAAAATGTTTTCCAATAAAAGTTGAGCTTAAAATATATTTGGGCGCTTAATACAAACAGACACAGTTGCACTAATACAAACACACTTACTCATGAACAAATACATAAGCGAGTGTTATGTCAATTGAATTGAATTGCGAACATGGCGTTGTCACTTCATGTGGAATGTTTGTATATGTCTGTGTACATAAGCCCAGCACAAACACAACGAGCACGCCTCCAAGGGGTCCGTAGAGGCCATAACCAGCCATGTTTGCAATGATGCCACAGCCGCTCAAAAGGCTGTCCGACCTCTGACAGCATGAGCGTAAACTATTTTTAGTTACTGTGTAAATTATGCATTGTTGGGTTTAGGATATAAGCACTAGAATAAGTTTAAATATATGTATATATATCCTGTATATATAAAACAAAATCGTGTAGAATGTTTGTAATTCCATTTGCTTGGAGATGTTTTAATTATATATAAGTTTATATGCATGTATGCATCCCATTCAATTACACAGACAAAAAAAATGCGAAAAATCGTAAATACACAAAATTCCATGTTTTTAGAATTTTAAAAATTTTGCCAATTTGTATTTAAATATGGATTTTTGAAAATTTTTTTTTGTAGCATGCCAAAAAAATTATAACTTTTAAGAACCAGATTGATTGCTGGTGTCGTCTTTTTGTAATTGGCTTGGAAAGCTGAAACTGTTTGGGGCTATAACTCCAAAACCTTTCAATATTTTGGGTATAGGCTATTTATACCCTGTACCGTATGGTACAAAGGGTATATTGTGTTTGTGCAAGCCGAAAATGTATGTAACGTACAGAAGGAGAAGTCGGAGACCCCCCAAAGTTACCTAAAGTATGGCGTATGAACGCCTAGATCTCAGAGATGGTAAGAGCTATAGCAACCAAACTTTCAGATAAGATCCCTTATTAATCCATAGGAGACAAGTTTATTTTATTTTTTTGATATCGGGACTACATTATATAGCTCCCATAGGGGTGTTTCAGAGGACCTCGAAAAAAAGCAAAAGTTTTAGATGGATAATTCGTTTGTTTATGAAGATATCATAACCATAACAATCGGAAGTTTTTTAGAAACCCCATCATTGTACCAAATTTTATCAAAATCGGTTGACTATATCATATAGGTCCCATAGGATCGATCGGTCGAAAATTTGTTTTTTGTACAAAATTCGTTGTGTTTCGTTTGTTTGTGAAGATATTGTAACCAAATGTGACATTAAGAAGTTTTTTAGAGTTTCCAAGCACTGTACCGAATTTGACCAAAATCGGTTGAGTATATCATATAGCTCCCATAGGACCAATCGGTCAAAAAATCGTGTTTTGTACAAAATTCGTTGTGTTTCGTTTATTTGTAAAGATATTGTAACCAAATTTGGCATTCAGAAGTTTTTTAGAGATTTTCAACACTGTACCAAATTTTATCAAAATCGGTTGACTATATCATATAGCTCCCATAGGGCCAATCGGTCAAAAAAACGTTTTTTGCACAAAATTCGTTGTGTTTCGTTTGTTTGTGAAGATATTGTAACCAAATTTGGCATTCAGAAGTTTTTTAGAGATCTTCAACACTGTATCAAATTTTATCAAAATCGGTTGACTATATCATATAGCTCCCATAGGGCCGATCGGTCGAAAAAAAGTTTTTGATTAAAAATTCGTCTGTTTTTGGTTGTTTATGAAGGTATCATAATCTAATTTGGCAATCAAATGTCTTTTGGTGTTCGTAAGCAATTTACCGGATTTTATTGCAAGCAGTGGTACAGGGTATCCCAAAGTCGTCCGCGCCCGACTTTAACGTACGCCATCTTTTTTCAATGTATATGGTGCTCATATTTACCTCTGGGTAAAATATGGTCCAATTTCAATCAACAGTTATTTTTTTAATTAAGTTACAAATTTTATTTCGTTTTTTTTTAAATTTTTTCCAATTTTGGTCTAGATTATCTGCGTATAGGCCTTTAATTATAATTTTATTTATCTTCTATAGATGTCTAATTGGAAATGTATTAATGGGGGGCAACAAAAATATTTCAATTGTACGATGCTTAGAAAAAAAATACTCAAAATTCGTTTTATTCAAATGTTCAAATTATAAACACAAATACCAATGGCAAAATATTAAAATTAATTTTACTAAAAATTTTTTTTCCAAATGAAAACCGGAACAAGCCGGATTATTTTAAAAGTACATATGCATTGATAAGTGCGCCATTGTGGAAAACGTGTTAATAACGTGCTGTCAATCATAGATAAATTTTTTTTTTGTATTATTCCAAGTCAAGATGAGAATGCCCCTTAAGGACAATCAACGTGTCGTTTTCATTAGCTTTGAGCCTCAATTAACTGACAGCTTGTGGCAGACACGTGCCTTATCTGCCACAGAGATGTCAAGCGACAGCGTTGTCAGTCACTTGGTGAGTTCTCAGTTAATGTAATGCACATTACCAGCTCAAGTTTTTGGCAGTTGCATGTATCACGTGGCGCCTGAAACACGTACGCTCTTGTCAAGAACTTAAAATCCAATTAAAAGCACACGGTTGTCACTTGTCCCAGTGTGTTGACTGTATGTGTGCTTAATTATTTAAAAGAGTATGGTCGTAATGTCTACACAGCCATAAATAAAAGAAAAAAAAACGGTTTGAAATTTGGCATATTTACTTAAATTATAGCTATAAATAGCATACGATTTATAATTAATTTTAAGCCCCACCTCTATCTCATTTTTACAAATCCAAATTTAGCTTAAGCTTAAATTTCTGGCCAAATATTATCTACAATTTAAGATAATATTTACCTTGCCTACTTTTGCGAGCCAAAACGCCATAGGCCGTGAAAACTTTTTGTATTTTGGTTCAAAACTTTTGCATGAACTTCATAAACGAATTTAATTTCATGACAAATACTCTGCAGCTGTCTGCCAGCTGCCAGCATAGCAAGACCTTTAAACCTCGCGCTAGGTAACCCAAGTACCTACCTAGTACTTGCCCCCAACCACTAATGAGATGCAACAAAGCCAACGTCAAGGTTTGTTTACTTCCGCTGCGCTAAAGGCGCGCTTATTGTGTCTGTCTGCTCGGAATGAGAGCACTAAAAAAGGGGTCTAGAGAGGGATTTTGTTGGTGGCAGTGACAGGCACAACAGCTTGTGGCTCATGGCTGCTGCCACTTGCACTTTCATCAGAGGCAGCAGCGTTTGCAGCAAAACAATAGTTGAGACAAAAACGTTGGAATTCAGACCGACGGCCGACGGACTGGCTCTTGTGTTTGTCGCCCTCGCATTAGCCTTGGCTTGGTGTGATTGTTTGTTTCTTCATGGCATAGATTTGCCCTGAACTTGTCATTTAAAAAAAACATTTTTTTTTCTTACTTGCAGCTTTTACTTAACTATTCATTTGGCAATCGAAGTCGTATGCAAACTTTAAATGAGGAAACATGGGAAATGGCATGAACAAGGTAAATTTTTTTATTTAAAGTTAAATGTATTTGCTAAACTCTTAAAAATAAAATCAAATATAAAATTTTCAGCGCGTTTGTTGAAAGCAGCGCCTAACGAGCTCTGCTAAAATCAGCTTTTCTAGCATTGAGCTTTTTGTCTGGCTAAAAGCAAGCTATTAGCGCTACTAGTGGCAGCACTAAGCCAACCGTTTTTTAAATTTTGTACCGTTTGGTCTTGTTATCGCACTGCTTATAATATATCGATTGATAAAACTTGTCTATCGTTGCCACTAGTTAAATTATCGTTGCCACTAGCAACAAAAAAGCAACTTAGTACTCTTTAGATGTAAACAAAACAAACATTTTATTAGTTTTATAATAATTAACATTTAAATGGAAATGACAATAAGCAAACAATGAACTGGCACATGGGCCAGGTACTGCGCATTTTTAGTTCCAAAGAATTTCATTATTAATGTTGCTTATTTTGCTGCCAGGTCTTGCCGGGACTGTATGTGGGAAACTACCGCGACTCCAAGGATCACCAACAGCTAGAAAAATACAAAATATCGCACATAATTGCCATACATGACAGTCCGCGACGCCTTTTGGCGGTAAGTTTTTGTTACACTTGCTTATAGCTCCAACTAACAAACATTGCTTGCAGGACAAGCACTATCTCTGTGTCATGGCCTCGGACACGCCTGATCAAAATCTTTCGCAATATTTTTCAGTCTGCAATGACTTTATACATGCAGCGCGTCTACGCGAGGGCAACGTGCTTATTCATTGCCTGGCAGGCATGTCACGTTCGGTGACCGTTGCCGTAGCCTACATTATGACAGCCACGCATCTGAATTGGAAGGAGGCGCTTAAAGTGGTGCGCGCTGGTCGCGCTGTAGCTAATCCTAACGCGGGCTTCCAGACTCAGCTGCTAGAGTTTGAGCAGTTTAAATTAACAGACGAACGTCGCCGACTGCGTGAGCGTTTTCCTTCGTCGGCGCTGGAACAGTTGGACCGCATCAAATGCATTACGGCGCTGGATAACTATCAGGAGCTCTTACAAAACCGTGACATATGTGAGGGCAATTGCTCGCGCGGCCAAAAATGTCCCACAGGTGCGAGTACTTCTGCAGCTGCAATGAGCACTACTACTAGTACTTTGTCCGATAAAAAATATAAACCAAGTTTGTCCTATAATCTTAACTTTGCCATGGATAAGTGGAAGGCTGCTATAGAAGAGGAAAACATTTCTGTTCGCAGCGATCCCGCATGCGTGGAACTTATGCCGAATGTACACTACTTTAATCCAAACTTGGATGACGGAGAATTCGTCGATAATATCGATAATGATGAGTTTGATGGCGAGGAATTCCGAAACTCTTCACCCGCTGAACAAAAGCAGCGCTTAGAAAAGAAATACGCCGACGAATGCAAAATGTTGGAGTTGCAACAAAAAAAGTTGTGTCTAATGAAAGAGCGACGCAAGGCAGAGCGCCTTTTAAATGAGCACAAACACAAAAATAAAACTGTTGAGAATTAGATTAGGCCAATAAAGTTATGCTTCACTGTACCTTGATAATACCATTATATTCATTTTTTCTATTTTCTTGCCTTATATCTAGGCGTTTGCAATATGGATCCCACCAAAGGTCTGTTTAGACGCCGTCCCTCCAGCGCCTCAACGAATTCACGTTTTCGCGCCTCATCCTCTAACAGCAGCGCAACACTTGCAGCCCACAGCGGCACAAGCCTCTCAGCGCAATCCTGTCCCACATCGCCTAAGCATTCGCCGCAGCCACGTCGTTCCATGGGCGGCGAACGAATACCCGAGGACGAGGAGACCTACCAGCAGCAACCAGCCACTACCTCCACAGAGGCGGCAGAATATGCAGCCGCAATAGAAGATGCGCGACGAGAGCAGCAACAACGCCAACATGTTCAGCTACAGAAGTCACAATCTCGCCCACAGATGCAAATGCAGAAGTCGTCATCGCGCCAAAATGTTAGGGCGGCGGACAACGGATCTAGTGTAAGTGGCAGCAGCACAGCTCGTGTGAGCAGTGCAGGTAGTCGTCTGATGCGTGCTGAAGAGAACAGACAAGCGGCGTCTACAACGACCACGACAGCTACAGATACAGCTACGTCGGCTTCTAAAGCAAACGGCTCGGCACAGCTGCAGCGAAGCGCCAGCACGGTGAGCGGTTTTGGCGTGCGTCCACGCAGCAGTCCCGCTGGTCTGCACGCCTATACAGGTCGGTTGGTCACTGGTGTAGCCAGTGCGAAAGGAAATTTTTGATAATATAATTTGAATTTTTAGCAGGATCGGTACCATCTTCCGTCCATGGCTCCCGGGTAGATCTGCGTGATGCAGATAAAGGCTCGGCCATTTATTTGGGCTGCACTGGGCCGCGTGCCTCCACCTTGTCCATTGCATCCTCACGTGGCTCGTCTGCTGGTTCAGCGCCACCCTCGCCCGTGAGTACGCCACCCGCCAGTCCACGTCACGGAATCAAAAGGTGCATTTTTACTCTAAATTCTATGAAGTGTTATATTTCACTATTGCTGTTGTTGTGCTTTACAGATCCACTAGTCTAGTCAAGAAGCCAAGATGAAGCCGCTTAAGTAGCGCCGCCAGCTGCGGCTCGGTTTACATTCCATGCTTTGCTTTGCAACTAAGCCCAGCCTTTCGTCAAAGACTAAAACTACTTACTACAAAAAAAAAAGCAAAACACGCGCGCGCGACCTGCATTTGTTAAGTATACTTGACACCTGAAACACCTAATTATGTGCCACCGACTAGAACTGGCTGATTAAAACTTGAAGCCAGATATACATTGGTGCAAGGCACATATCTCACCAGCACACCACCAAGACTATTATATAATTTAGGCTTATTAGGCCCGCTATTACAACTAATCTGCTGTAACTGCCAATGGTAATAATCATTTTGTGTACATTTGTGCTGCCAACTTGTTTGTTAGTTCTGCATAGTACAATCGATTGTTATCGGCTTAACATGCAACGATTAGTTGATAATTGCGCCTAATTATTGTTGGCTTTAGCTATCGAGATTCTTGTTGAGCAATATTTATAATTCATATATTAAGCAAACGACAAAATCAAAAGTAATTAGTAAAAAAAAATATAGCGAAATTGTTGAGAGAATATTTTTACAGAAACGCATTTAAAAAAGAAATACCTAAAAAGAATATATTTTGCATAAATACATGCATTACATGTTATATGGGCAGATTTGTTGTCTTGCGGTCGTTAATTTGGCCAACGTTTCTTAGTTTTGTACCGACCACTGCACAATATTGCAAAATTTTTGGCTTTTTGGGCAGTTTGAATTGAATGAGTAACATAAAAACAATAATAATAATTTGTAATGTCATATAATATACATATTTTTGAGTAGGTGAATTGTTGTTGCATTTTTTTTACATATATGCAAATTTTTTTATACCTTGCAAGAATTAAGCAAAAATGTTATGTAGCTGCATAGAGGAATTATATATTATATACACAACTACATACATGCACATATAAAATTGTTATTTAGTAAATTGTTGCATTGTGTAGCATAATATAAACAGAGTTTACACAAAAACACACAAATTGCTAAAAACACAGAATGGTTTTAAAATTGAACAATTAAATTAATCGCATTGAAGTGTGCTTTACAGCTTGTGGCTTATGAAACTAAAAACACAATTAAAATTGTAAAATTATTTAACTATAAATAATAATACGTGTTACGTACTATATGTACTGTATATATATAGACATCAGTTTAACTACAAACATAACTAGCAAATAAGTTTAACAAAAGCAATCAAATTGATATTCCCTGTTGAAAATAATAAATAACAAATAACAAATAACGCTATATATACATATGTTTATGTAAAATTTGAAAAATTTGCAAGCTGGCTTTGGCAAGTTGAGAGAAGAATCAAACGTTTATACAAAAAAATTATAAATATTAACAAGTATATAATTTTACTTCGAAGAACAGAGCTCACTGTAAACATTATTGTTTATTTAATTTTTATTTTTTTATGATCGCTAAATAACATATAAGTATATATTTCTTAATTTTTAAAACAGCTTTATTAAGTTTGCTACGCTATATTATGAATTCACTTTATAAGTAGACTACAAGAAAGCGGTTTCCGAGTCTAAAAAATAGCTTACCAAACTTATTTGAGCTCTTTTCTTCTAAAAAAAACCATGCAAAAATTTCATTGTATGAAATGCACAAATCGATTTAAGAAAAAACAAATGTTAAGTTTGAAATATTATAACTCAAATATTGTCTTGAGGACAAAAGTTTTAAATTGAAAACAAAAATTAAAAATAATTTAAATTAAAATTGAATTTAAAAATTTATTGCTTTACCCAGACTAACTTGAACCCCGTAACATTAATTGACTAGCAGAGTTTTTTGTGCTACACGTTTGTTCTTTATTTGACTACATATAAGACGTCTATATAGCTTGAATTTGTTGAAACAACGACTAGATTTATAATCACTCACAATATGCTGTTGCCGAACAGTTCCCTTAACATTTAACACATTTACTAAATCTACAACATTTAAAGTGAAAAGAACTGCAACAAAGTTCGCTGCTTGTCCAAAGATATATTATTGAAAATACTGCCTAATTCTGCTTTGATTCCTGTAATTGTAACTCATCTTTATTCAATCACACCTCGACATGATTGGTCAGCAATGGCGTATTGGCAGTGGGATACGATGAGGGACGCCGTTTATGCTGCAGCATATGCAACTGTTCAAGGCTCTGACTGGACAGTGTGGTTTCTTCGTAGCGGGAGTGTGTTGAGCCGCCAGATGAGCGTCGCACTCCGGTGTAAGAGTCGGTAATAACCTCCAACAAGGCCTCGTCGCTGAGTCCGGAAATATGTCAAAGAAAATTATGACAATTAGTGATTTATTAAATTACTCTTGAAGATTATGTAAGATATGAGAGGTTTAAGGGATTCCAAACATAAACTGCAGATACGAAGACAAACGTAAGATAGATAGTCTGAGCAGGCAAATCGACACCTCACATCGGTTGTTCCTAATTTTCCAATAGGGCTGCACAGAACTGCTTGCACTGTTTGTTGGGCAGTGTTTGCACTGCTTGGTGAGAATAACGAATAACGGTAAAAGTACGGTTTATGCTCTCACTAATACTAGGAAAGGCGTAGCTGATTTGTTTGCGATTTGTTAGGATGTTAGTATTACTGAGTAGGTGTGAGTGTAGAGTAGGTAATAGGGATATTATAGGGTACCGCGAAGTTGGTCATACTAAAACAAAATTTTTTTTATTATTTCTAAAACTGGTGTACGGTAACCATTTGAACTTAAACTTTTCTAAATGTATGTTTATGACATTTCATCGACACAAACCTCACTTGGTTAATTACTACATAAATGGTTCTCTTTTGGTGCGTATCTCTTTATTTACTGATTTAGGTGTTACTTTTGAGCCTAAAATTACCTTCAATACCCATGTTTCTACAGTTGTAAATAAAGCCAGGTGTGTTTTAGGGTACATTAAACGCTGGTCAAAAGAATTTAACGATCCGTATACGACCAAGGTTCTTTATTCTACTCTTGTTCGCCCAGGTCTTGAGTTCTGTTCCTGTGTTTGGTGCCCTCAATACAAAAAATATCAAACACGAATTGAATCTGTTCAGAAACAGTTTCTCGTCTTTGCTCTACGAAGCTTAAATTGGGACCCCAATATCCGATTGCCTCCTTATGCCAGTAGACTTATTCTAATTGATCTACCTTCTTTGAAAAATCGTAGGATTGCCCTTAATGCTATTTTTTGCATAAACTCATAGCTGGTTCCATTGATTCCCCTTTCCTACTACGGCAGCTTTTGTTTAATATTTCTAGACGCTCCTCTAGAGATTTTGTACCCTTATCTCTTAAGAGATGCACTACAAATTATGTTTTACATGAGCCGTTTAGAGTTTTATGTTCGAATTTTAATGACTTGGCGCGTATCCTCTCAAGTGAACTTTCGCCTTCCAGTTTGATGAGAGCTGTCTTAAACCACCTTGGCTCCAGTTAAAAATTCACCCAACGGGTCGGAGTCCGATTATTTTCTGGATTGCTGGTTCAACTTGTTTGCTACTGACCACAATTGGCTGTTGGTAGGGGCATAGTTGGCCACCAGGCAAATAAAATTCCCCCAACGGGTCAGTGGCAAACTACCTAATATTAATTATATTATATTATATATTATAAAAATTTGTTTATAAGTTTATTTTTGTATAATCTATTTTAAATTAATCTTTTTTTAAATTAATCAACTGATCATTGCTATACCCTTTTCATAATAAGCTTCTCAAAATAAGCATTAATCTCCAAATCCAACGCTTCTTTGTTGCCGTGTCTTTTACCACCTAGCCAATTTTTTAAGTTTAGAAAAATAAAATAATCATAGAGGGCTAAATCTGGCGAATAGGGTGCGTGTTGAAGCAATTCGAATTTTAGTTTTTCGATTTTTGCCAGTGAGATGGCGGATGTGTCAATTGGGACTTTGTCAAAACGAAACATAACTTTCTTTTTAGCCAAATGCGGCAGAGTCCATCATTCAATCGCTGTAATAAGTTCGCAGCGTTCTCTTGTAATGGCTTCCAAAAACAAACTACACAATATGTAACTTTCAAAGTACAGTACTGCTTCCTTTTTAATTTATTGAACATTTACCAACATGGGTAATTTAGGTTGGTTAACTCACAACATAATTGGAGCACGGCTATTAAAATATCAAAAATATTCCACTTTAACAATATTATCAATTGATAACTACTTAGTCTAATTCAGGTCTACACTAGCTTGGTAACAATAAGAAAGCGACTAGTATTACTCCATATGCAGATGAACTAGTTCGCCACCAGTCTACGTACCAAACCATTCCCAAGAATACAAGTGCGCGCCTATGAGAGTCATAGGTTACCAGGTGCTGATCAAGGATTTGGTCTTAGGGGGGTTCTTAGCTTCAAAGTGTTATATATCAGAGCTCGCAAAAGACTGTCTACCCATTTTAGCAACTTTTGGGGGTGTCCGTACGCTAAAGATTTGGGACCGTTCAGTTCTGGTCATACAGTATGACTGTTTGGGAACAGACCTGAGACATGTTCGTCTAACCGAACTATCTCGAAATCCATAAAAGCTAGAAAATATTTTTCAAAAATGAGCCAGTCCACTAACCTAGATCCACACATAAACTTTTTTAAGTCCACGGCTGTAGAAATCAGACTTCTAGGTGATTTTCACTTATCATAGAACTAACCTGTGATAGCGATGATGCTCCAACAGATTGCCAGTGGCAAATCTCAGCTTCTTGGGTGACTCAAGACTAGACGAACGCGTCAAGGAATTCCGTGGAAGATTATTTTGCTTCAACGAGGAACGAATACCGCCATCACTGTTGGCCTGCGCCTGCAGCTGAGCCTGCTTGATGGTGCCCTGAATGAATTTATTCAAGGCACGCGAGCCACGTCGCTGTGAGCGCTCATAGGTTCGTCGCACACGTGCCTCTTCGTCCTCACCCAGCAGCCAATAGGTGCGCTGTTCACCCTTTCCCTTCATGGATATGAAACCACGTTCCTGACATTGATAACCACCCAGACGTTCCAGCAGCTGTCGGCATTGCCAGCTACAGTGAATCTTTAGCGGCACACCACTAGACTCCATGCGTGAAGCTGTGTTGACAGTATCTCCAAAGAGACAGTAGCGTGGCATCTTTAGACCTACAACGCCTGCACACACTGGTCCGGTATGTATGCCAATGCGTAGAAGCAAACGATTTGTGGGACGATGGCGTATCTTAAACTCAGAAACGGCGCTAAGCAAATGTAATGACATGGTAGCAATCTCTGCGGCATGCAAGTCACCATTACGTATGGGTAAGCCTGAGACCACCATATAGGCATCGCCTATGGTCTCCACTTTGTAGACATCATAGTGTCCAATGATGGAATCGAAGCAGGTGTACAGATCGCTGAGAAAGTCCACAACTTGTAGAGGCGTGCTCTCTGCGGACATTGCAGTAAAGCCCACAATATCGCTGAAGTAGATGGTAACCTGCTCATAGTGTTCGGGATCTACTTTGTGGCCCTTCTTAAGCTGCTCAGCCACCGGACGTGGCAGCATTTCAAGCAACAAGGCGTCAGTCTTCTTCTTCTCCTCCTGCAGCTGATCAGTACGCTCGTCGACAAGCGCCTCCAAGTTGTTGGCATACTTTTCCATTAGCGCCACCATGTTATCAAATATATTGGGGCGCATGCCCTTGCGCAGCGGACGTAGCTTGGCGCGTATGGTTTTAAAATCATGTCGATCCTCAGGTCGCTCTGCCCAACACTCACGCAGGCATTCACTGACACAGTCAAAGGCTGTTTCCAGTGGTTGCAACGAAGGACGATATGGATGATGCGGATCCTGCGGCTGCAGCACTTTCTGCAGACATTGCATGGGCGTTAGGCCTGTTTCCCCAAAGGGGCCACGACGCACATGCATTTCATATAGCAATATGGCAAAGGAGTAAGCATCACCACGCTGTGTACCCGCCACCAAAGAGTTGGGACCCTGACGCAGCAGTTCAGGCGCACGATAAAGCAGTTCTGTGATATAAAAAGTTAAAGAAACACTGAAAAGCGCACCGAATGGTCAACTTACTTAAGCATTTGGCCGACATGTGCTGCATGTCTGTGGAGCTGTCCTCTATGCCTTGCTTGAAAGCAAACAAGCCAAAGTCCGTCAGCTTTACCACCCAGCGTGAATCCACAAGGCAGTTTGAAGCGCACAGTGAACCATGGAAACGTATGGGCGACTCGTGCAAATAGATGACACCCTGAAATAAAGCAAGTGAAGTGGAAGCGATGCGGTGGAAGTTGTATAGAGGCAAGCACAGAGGCGGGCGCTAGCCATTAGTGTAATGTTACACAGCACTCACGCGTATAATGTCTGCCACCATGGAGGCTATGAACATGTTGTCCAGCTTGACGTCCTCATTCTCAAGTATGTCCTGTAAAAGACACAAACGAAGCGCTTACATTAGACGCACACAAGGCGCACTTTGACCCATTGACCAACTAACCTTAAGGCTGCCCCGCGTGCAGTACTCACTGATGATGCAAATGTTGGGCGGATCCGTACAAGCGCCAATAAAGGCACATATATTGTCATGGCGTGTTTCGCGCAGCTGTTGAAGATACACCAGGCTTGAGCAAGGGTGTAGGAAAATAGAGTAAGACTTACCAGCTTCAGCTCCTTCTTCATTTCGCGTGTTATGTCAACGCTTTTCTTGCGCACCTTCTTAATGGCATAGAGCTGACCCTTGTACAGTCCAATGGGTGTAAAAATTGTTGTATAACGAAAATCTGCATCAGGGTTAGAACTAAGGCTGACTTGACTTGTGCGTATGAGCGGATGTGTGGACTGCAAGGAAATAGGAGCTGTTAATGTTGTTATGCATGGGGTAGCAAGTTCACCTGGAACTTGAGATAAATCCTATTCAAAGCTTGGCATTTTCTTGAACCATGATAGTTAAGATGCTCTTTTTCGTCCTTTGGTATAGGGTTCAAGAAGCATCTAATGGATCCGCAACCAAATCACGTCAGAAAACTTCAGCAGATTTTCCTTAATTTGCTTGCGGGCTGGAAGCCACGTACCCACTACCAATGCATCTTTAGATTCTAACCAAATCAAAAAAAAACTTTATTTCTTTAATCTTCTTAAGCAGTGCGCAAACTGGTTACATTGTCGGCATCCTTAAAACAATACACATCGCTCTGGGTTACGCTACTGCAGCCAAAGGTTTAACCCTGCTCACTAAACCCCTGACTAACTGACTGCGACTCCAAGTCAGACACATCATTAACTTAAATGCCATCATTCTGTGGCAACATATGTTGCTGTCAACGATAGATGTGCGACTATGCCTCATTTGTCTTCGGCTTTTGCACAGCAAGCGACTTACCCGCGTCTGTTTCTGACTTTGTTGCTCCTTCTCCTTCTCACTCTCATGCATCTGCACCTCGCGAAAGTCTATCTTCCAGAGCAGACTGTCCAGCTCCTGTTCATAGCGAAAGTTGCGATACAGCAGCAGTGAGACAATGCCCAAGAGCAGCAAAGCACCGCCCGCAATGCCCGCCGAGATTTCGCCAGTATAATCTGCAAAGTAAACCATGTTGGGATTAACTCAATGCCCAAATGACAGTATCCCGCTGTGCCTAACTTACTGACGCACTTCTCGCCGCCAAAGCCACAACGTGGCGCTGCAGCTGGCCGCACACCGCCCACCCAGTCAATGTTGCCATAGAGTTTGAGATCCTGCGAACGAGTGGGTTGCATTATAAAGAAAATAATATGTGCAAACATTTGCATTTGTCATATGGCAACAACGCGCTTACCTGCTCGTAACCATGCTACACGTGAGCAGCACGTAGCACGTGGTAGGTACACAGTACGTAGTACGTAGGAGTGTGCGTGTTTGTGCATGTGCAAGCGTATGCGAGCGTGTGTGTGTAAGTGCAGGCGAAAAAGTGCACAAAAGGATAACTCTGAGTCTTATATACAATTTTTTTTTTTGGGAAAGGAGGCGGGGGCAGGGGTAAGGGCAAAAAGCATTGCATACTTACAGGCAAAGATTCGCTGCTGCTGCCACCACTGTGACTAAAGGTGCCCGCTGGCACCAAACCCAGCACGCTCTGATTACGACTGTTCCGTGCCTCTCCGCGCACTAATACTGTGTAGTTACCGGCTGCATCACCGTTCTCATCGATATACACGTGATAGCTGTATGTTGAAGGGGAAAACGAAGAGTGATGCACTTAGTTACAACTTCAGATTTATATGCTGCATAACAATTTAAATTGCAAAGTTAAGTTTAATTACGTGATCTAAGTACGCACACTTTAAATTACTATATATCCGGTTTATTAGGAAGGAGGAGTTTTATACACTGCATCTTAAGGCACAAAGAGTATATGTATGGTACACCAAGTTTCCTAAAGTATGATCTGGGTGACTAGAAAAATGGCTATAGACATGCAAGTCTGTTCGTCTGTATGAACGCCTAGATCTCAGAGATGATAAGAGCCAGAGCAATCAAATTATCGAATTATATCCCATATCCCTGTGTCAGGGCACATCACAAAAACAATCAATCGCAATACCAAAATTTGAATCTAAAACGTTTTCAGGAAACAATTCGATTGATTTTCTTTTTTTTAAGAAGATACCAAATTTGGCAAGCACTTTGTCTTTAATCAAAAAATCATCTAGAAGATATTTGGCAAATTTAATCAAAAAACGATCTAGAAGATATTGTTACCAAATTTGGCATTCAAAAGTTTTTTAGATTTCCCAAGCACTGTGTCAAATTTAATCAAAAAATGATCTAGAAGATATCGTTACTCAATTTGGAATTCGCAAGCTCTTTAGATGTTCCAAGCACTGTGTCAAATTTAATCAAAAAATTATCTAGAAGATATCGTTATCAAATTTGGCATTCAGAAGATTTTTAGACTTCCAGAGCACTGTGTCAAATTTAATCAAAAAATGATCTAAAACATATTGTTACCAAATTTTGGCATTCGGAAGTTTTTAGATTTCCCAAGCACAGTGTCTTTAATTAAAAAAATGATCTAGAAGATATCGTTACTCAATTTGGAATTCGCAAGTTTTTTAGATGTCCCAAGCACTGTGTCAAATTTAATCAAAAAATGATCTAGAAGATATCGTTACTCAATTTGGAATTCGCAAGTTTTTTAGATGTCCCAAGCACTGTGTCAAATTTAATCAAAAAATTATCTAGAAGATATCGTTACTCAATTTGGTATTCGCAAGTTTTTTAGATTTCCCAAGCACTGTGTAAAATTTAAAAAACAAAAAGTGATCGAGAAGATATCGTTATCAAATTTGGCACTCAGAAGTTTTTTAGATTTCCCAAGCACTGTGTCCAATTTAATCAAAAAATTATATAAAAGATATCGGTATCAAATTTGGCATTCGGAATTTTTTTTATGATTTACCAAGCATTGTGTCGAATTTATTCAAAAAATGATTTGTTGCTACTTTTGATTTAAAATTTGTCAAAAAAATATACTATAAAATATTTTATAGTCGGGATATCCCACTTTATTTAGTACTAGGAGGCTTCTTTATTCAATTCAGATAATCCAGATCTATCTATTTCGACAGTGCTGTCATTTGTTCTCTATATTTTTATTTACATTTCGATTCCCGTATTTTCTGTGTGGTCTTGATTTCTTCTTTTAATGTGAATTTTTGCGATATTTTAATAGTTATTTTGCTATTCGGGGCGGAGACGAATACACCAAATCATAGATCATCAAAATCTGTCCAGCCGTTCTTGAGTTATAAATGGTGTAACTAACACAACCTTGTTTTATATATCGGTGAAAATAAGTGAAACGGACAATTTTTCCCCCGACCTTCTCCGATTTTGATGATTTTTACAGATTTGGTAGAGCTACTAGCCAATAGTAGTACTTTATTGCGTTGCTATTAACTTTACTCATTTTCGGAGTGATTTTTCGAACAGAGTTGCGCAAGATGAGTCCGAATTGGCACCCAAAAAGGTGCACCATCTTCTCGTTAGTTCATAGTAAGTTTCAAAACTTTTAATTAATTTATTTTTTAACATTTTATGTATATCCGATAAACGGATATTTTTTGGACTCGAACAAAATGTACTGAACTTTTTTTCAGAGAAAGAAAGTTTTACTATTTTTAAATCTCCAAAGGATAAGGGATCTAAGGGAAATGGCAACTACGCAACTCATATATGATATTAATGAGCCAAGTTCCCAAAAGTTACCCCTAAGCTTTTTTAAGAGCTTTAACAACGAATTTTGAAGAAAACCCAATAAATTAAATATCTAATGAGCAATCTAATCCTTGAACTATGTCATGTTTCGTACCCAAATCACAAAACAAGTATGTAGTATAAAGCTTACCCCATAGCACTTAAATAGCGTGAACCCTTGATGGCCGCCACAATGGCGCTGCCGTTTTTGGGCTTTTCCCCAGACTTCAGAACGGTCAGCAGAGCGTTTGCATAAAGATGCACGGCATCATAGAGATAGGCCGCCTCGGCGCTTATCTGCGGTATAAATGGATGCAATGGGCGTAAAAATGAAACCAGGCGTATGAGACCAGGGCAAACAAACCTGTTTGGCAGCACCAAAGAGACCAAGTGGATTGGGAAAACTAAATGGCGGGCGCTCCATATATTTGTTGACCTAAAGAGAGAGGGTAGAAAGTGCGTAAAAGTGATGAAGATTCGGTTAATTATGAGGGTAAGCCTAAGCCGTACACATCAATCAATGACTATATTAAATGACTGTCAAATTGGACAGCTGCTACAAACTACCCCAGCTTACCCACCTCATTGGCAAATGTAGCAAAGGAAACAGGCGCAGTGGGCAGTATGCCCAGATATGACTGAAAAGCCTGAGCCGCCAAGGGCTCTACTTTGTCCAGCAGCAGTCCGCGTAAATACTTGTCCGGATTGGCTGGCTCATATTGCTCAATATCAATGCCCACTACAAAGTACTCGCCACGAGCTAGCAGACCCTTGCGTTGCAGGCTTACCATCAGGCCCACGTGCTCATAATAATGGCCCAGTATGAGGTAAACTATGTAGAGAGTTGGGATTATAAGGTACAAGGTATAATTAACTGCTGCGCTGGTACTTACTGCGCGTATTGGCATAAGTTTGCTCCACAAGTGCATCGAAGGGATTGCTCATAAAACCATGATGGTAAATGGTGCTCCAAGTGCGTATATCACGCACGGTTACACCCGCACTAGCCAGTATATTGAGTATGGTTTCGGCCACAGGCTGATACTGACTGCTGGCATCATCCAAGTACAGAAAGCTTACCTGCGTCCAATTAAAGGCCAGCAGCAGTGATACCACCGATTTGGATATCTGTGTATCCGGCGGACGTGTGCGCGCAAATGTAGGAAAGTCCAGCTTATTGGAGGTATCTCTGTGCGTACAATACTGCAGAAGCAAGCAAGACAGCAAGTGGTTAGACATTCATGTCCTAGCTAGCTAGATACTCACATAGGATATCATGGGTAAATTAAAGGCAGCTGCCATGCGGCCTTCATGCACACACGTCTCCTGCGGTCCAATATAGACTGCTACTTGTTGTGTCCACAAGGCGGCCGTTTGGCGTATGCTGGCCACCTCATCACCATAAGTCTCGGCCACAATGAACTCCAGCGAGTGACCATTTGCACCTAGGCGGCCGGCATTCACCTGCTCTACGGCCAATGAAATGGCACCCGATATGGTAATGCCCGGACGCTGATAGTCCAAGTTGCCTGGCCGACGTTGAGACCCAGTGAGATAGCCCAGCGTATATACATCAGCATGGCTAGCTGCAGGGCACAATAGCAGCAGTATTAAAAGCAGATAACTGGCTTTGTTCCAACTGCTGTAATGTTGCAAGGATTGGGGCGTGCACATAACGTGCCACAAATGGTAAACACAGCTATTCGGTTTAAATGTTAAAATTTTCTCTTTGTGGCTCTGTTGGTTCTTTCTGGCATTTAATTAAAATGATGTGAAACATGGACAGTATTTCGAGTCCTTGCTCTGGCATTGGCATCAGCGTCCTTTGCATGTTGCAACGCTTTTCTCGTTACAGTTTGCATATTTTCCGTGAAGTATTCCGGCGTTTAATTAAACGCTTGTCTTTGGTCCACACTCTCGAACTTTGTGCTTGTCAAGACAATTTTCATGGATATTTTATTTTGTGTAAAGTTACTTTAATGGATGCGTTCTGGCAGCTGCTTGATACATGGAGCAGTACACACTTAATGTAGCATACTTGCCTCTTGCCTCATTAAAGTACTCAAACACATGCGTCTTCCTCACTTCCTTTTGGGCAGTGGAACGGGGAGCTGGAGCAGCTGAAAGCAAGTCAAGAAAAAGGCCCATTAGAGCACACTTATGAAGATATACGAGTATGTATGAATGTTGGCTTATTTACTAACAAGAGTTGGCAGGGGGTGGAGTATCCTGTTATACTATATTTACTATATAGTACTACAAAGCAATTATTTACAATGGCAGGCAAAAGTCTTTTCACAATGAAAGGTTTATGCGTTTTCGCTAACAACTAAATGACATGCAAAACTTGATTGAATGGATACTTTGCTTGATCGATATATTTTGAAGAAATTTTCAAATCGATAAAATTAACAAATAAAGAAATCGCATTATTCCAGTATGCCGAATGTTATCGAAATCGGCTTATTTATTTATTTGTTTGTTGTGATTTTCTTTTAATTTTTTGTGTAATTATAATTTTTTTTTATCGGAAGTTGTTTCTTTAAAATTCTTATATTGTATATAGGTTCCCGTTATACCAAATAGGAACATAGGGCGTTAAAATTCTTATAGTAATATAAAAAAATTATTATAATTGGTCAGTATTACGCGGAAATGTCCCCTACGCCTTTGACTCACTACAAAAAAAAGTCTTGGTTCGGTCAGAACCTCAAAAAATCCTATAAAACGAGGTATTTTGGAGATTACCGCAGAAACCTGAAGTGTTTGGGTCTTTTTGACCTCGGATTCGAATTCAGCGATCCGAAAAATCTTTTTATATCGTCGGACATCTGGACCCGAAAATATTTTGTATGGGGTTTTTTGAGGTTATGTTATGACAATATAATAATATTTTATATCGTCGGACATCTGGACCCGAAAATATTTTATATGGGGTTTTTTGAGGTTATATTATGACAATGTAAGTATACAAAAAAAATAGGTTTTTTTTCATATAGTTTGGAGTTACTGAGTCCGAATCCGAGGTTATAAAAACACCTCAAGTCAGGGTTCTGACATAAGCTGAAAAATCACTACACAACGAGATATTTTATAGGTTATCTAAGACCCGGCGCGTAGCAGCATTTTCGACGTCGGATTCGGATACAGCGACCCCAAGTACAAATAAAAAACATCGCCGTAAAACAATTCGCGAAAAAAATTTGTCGGATATTTTGAGGTTGTGATAGAACCTAGACCCGTTGAACCAATTCGGCAAGCGGATTTGTGCTCATGAAGTCGAAATACATATGCCTCATCACCGTGGCTTTTTTATATACTTATATATAAATAAATAAGAAATATACATATACTTTTCTTATTAAACATTTAAGCGGCAAAATACTTATGCCTACCATTGTACATACATTAAAGTTGCATGCCGTAATTTCCTGCCGCTTTAAAATCCATTATCTAGTCACACTTTGTTTCACATATCCTGTAAGTAAGTTTTATCTTTCACACTAATTGATTGCCATAGCGAAGCTGGATGTGTCAACATGCATTGATGTGCCACATAAATATGACTTCCCCTTGCCGTTTCAGCGTCCAAACCAAACAAAGTTATGAAATTTTTATGAGAAATTGCTGCACATCAAATACTTTTGCTTGTTGACTTGGAAGGAAGCTGCATGCAAGTCTCTGATAGCAGCGTTCCAGATGCTTTTGGTTACATCAATTCTCAATCCCTTTGACTGCTTGCTCAATATCTTTGTTTGTCTTTTTGTTTCTCTTCTTTTTTTTTAGTCTATGATCATAGAAGTCACTGACAATTGCTGGTAGTAATATGTCCTGGCTTGCTTCTGCTTGGATGGCCATTGTTCTCAAGCGGCATTGGCACCCCATGCGTATGCGTTATATTGTTGGCACTGCAAAGTTTCAGCTATCACTATAATTTATTATATTGACTGAATTCCAACCACCACTTCAAAGTGTGCACAACTTACATATTGGTATTTGCACAATTCCCCAACTCCCGCAGCTCTTGACATTGGTCAAGTTCCCCTTCCGAAAATCAAAGCAAATCAAAATGCTTTCACGCAGCTAAGTAAAGTAAATTGAAGTTCGCTTGAGAAGTCAGAGCAGCAGTTTTTTTTTCCAAACCTGCGCCTGTTGGATATGCTACACTTTTTACCCTTGTTGCACATTGGTTCAAATACAAATGTTTTGGCATTGAAAAAAGTTAAGGCCGTGTACAAAAAAAATATAAAAATACTTTTTAAACGCTTTAAATAATTTTTTTTTAAGATTTCACGTTAGCAAAAATATAAATTTTTTTTTAATTTTTATTTAACAATAATATTAATAATACCTAGAGAAGGCAGCTCAATCAAGTTGTACATAAAAAAATAATCTATAAAATTTATATCGAATATATAAACAAAATCGGAAACATTTTGCCCATTTTTTAATAATATGGGCATTTCCACAGAAATGTCTACCGGGGCCGAAAAATACGCCGTTAAGTAACGAGTGATTTTTTGCAACATTGTAGGTCAAAATTGTCTTAAAAATGAGACATTGTTTTTACAGCTTTTCTTATTTAATTGCATAAATTATTGGCCTGAAAACTGAAGATATTGAGGTTTTTCTGGTTTTTACAACTTTTTGAGTGATTTTCAGCCTAATTTGTTGCGGTTCCTCATTTACATTTTTCGAATTACACAACACTTGAATTTTCACTTTTTGTACGTAGCCAAAGGAAAGTATATTTTCTTATCAATAATGTAAAAACATGTTTTTTTGAAAATTACTTGAAGAAATTCATAAAACTAAAGAGGTGCAAAAATATGTCGCGTACTTAATCCGGCTTACTGGACATTGTCTTATCGGCAGGCGCGCCAATAGATTGGGAGTGCCTTATTCTGACTACTGCAGAAGCTGTCCGGAAGTAGAAGAAGAGGAAACAGTGGAGCATCTCCTGTGTGGATGCATGGCACAATGCAGGAGAAGACTAAAAACACTGGGAATATTACTGAAATCGCAGGAATCAGAATAAGTAGGATAAATTCCTTAATTAAATCGACAGGATGGTTCAAAGAGGATATAGGAGAGTGAGGACAAGCTCAAGTGGCATCACAATGGGCCTTTTGCAGGCCTATGTGTGTCGGAAGACAACCACTACTACCTACCTACCTAATCTAGTGTATATATTTTAACAAAATAAAGCGTAAAAGAAAGCTCCAATATTGCATATTAGTTATAAATTACTTGCTTTTAAATATTTTTATTGTTTCGAAGATTTTTACATTTTTGTAGATGCAGTCGAAAATGACTTCTATTTTTGTCGCGTACTAAATTTCAGGTTTATTGCCAATATATTATAAACTTCAAATAGACGGATCCTACCTTTTGCACTACATGTATAGCTACAAAAAGAGTATAAAAAAATAAAAACAAGAATAAAAAATAATTATTTTTTGAATACTTTTTTGCAACTTAAAGTACGCCTTTGAATGTCGCGTACACGATCGTGGAAATGCCCTTATGTAAAAAAAAAATTGTTAATCCAAAACGCCTGAGCCACGGTATAACATAATTCTCTTTGCAGATATAAAAAAAATTGTACAGATCAGTATACTAAGGAAAAAATGTATTTTCGATTTTTAAATGAAACCCTAATAAAATAGTAAATATTTACAGAATGAATGTTCGATCAGAATGAGGAGACCTTTATGGCTCTGTTAGCGAGCTTATCTTCCAAATCACCCCAAGTGTCTAGTTTGTTAGCATAAACCAAGGACTCCACGAGTAACCCGAGAGAAAAGAATCCACAGTCGTTAAATCAGACGATCTCAGTGGACCATTGCCAAACAGTGCAATTTGTCAGAAAAGGATGTCTCATGAGCCAAAAAAGCCAGAAAAGGATGTCTCATGAGCCACTCGTGGATTTTCATCCCAAATTCATAGATTTGTTTTTTTTTTTACTTTTATCAATCAGCATAATATTCGTTATTAAAAAAATATACTTCCAATTAAATGTACTGCATCCCTAAGAGGTATGAAAGGCGTAATAAGTAAACTTCTTGGGCAACAAAAGATTTTAGTTTGTTTAAGTACTCTGCCTAGATAAAGTTTAAATTAAAGACATTAAAGGGTAGGAAAACCCGTAAAAAAAAGGTTAATTTTTTCGAATTATCTGGAGACATAGCAGCCTTAGAAAAGTTACTCTGTAAGATTATAAAAATAATTCAAGTCCGAAGTTTCTAAAAAGATGTGATGGAGTTACCCAAACAAAAAGGTCATAAATCCATAGACCAAAATACTTATTTTATACTGAAAATATTTATATATCTATAAATTTATAAATAATCGTATTTTCAAAAAGGCAGATTTTGGCTGGTATCTCCTTCGGTTAACTTTCAATCACCCAGTGCCCACAATTGAAAAAAAAAATTCACGACTAAAACTCAAAAGTGGCACTTATGATGACTTCAAATTTCGAGACCAACACTACACTAATTGATGAGGATAACGTTCTCATAGCTACCTACGCTGACGACACTGCAGTCATCATCATCATCATTTCCTGTATCTCCCACTAGAGCATAGGACCTCAATAAAACATTTCAATCTATTCAGGTTGTTAGCTAGCATCTTAAGACTTCTTCTTCACGTTGTCTTAGGGCGGCCCCTCTTGTGACTGCCTTGTGGGTTCCAAATGAGTGCTTGTCGACAAACTTCCGTAGCTTCTTTTCGCAGGTTAACACAGTTGACCATTAGGTCCAGGATACATTTTCTATATAGGTCATCGTTGCTGATGACATTTGGCCACAACACCTTAAGAAAACGCAGCTGCCATCTGTTAACAAAGCTCTGAATTTTTCCGGAGAGCTGGTTGACATTAGATTTAAATAGCTTCATTTTTGTCTGGAAGCATATTTGCGTCGAACTGGAGATTTGGCGTAGCTGTGAGTACGCACAGTTTGCTTTGTTTATTCTGGCCAGGATATCTTTCGCTGCGCTACACTGCAGTGCTGACCAGAAAGTCGGAAAAAAAAATTGCCACGGAGGCATTGTACCAATGCGTGTGTAGAAAAGTGGACCTGAAGCTGTTCATGCCCAGGTATTGTGAGTCTGGGGTCTACTCTCAAGCATAGGCTTGCTCACAAATACCTCGGTGTAATATTAGACAGCAGCCATACTTTTAAAAGGTATGTGATTATGGCCCTGCAATCAGTTTTGGCCAAAGCCAGGCAAATGGCATGGCCTTCACTCTCTCTCTAATAAGGTCACCAAATAGAGGTTGATTTTGAGAACAATATGGAAAATTTCTAGTTTTGCCATGCCATATGGTCCCATTCTAAATGCACTAGCGATTATAATGAAGATTAGACATCCAAAATTCAAATTTTAGAAAATTATTTGAAAAATGATCAATTTTGGTTATCCCAGCACTTAGAGTCCCCAAGAAATAGGCGTTCGTACGTACAGATGGGCAGGCGGACGAACGGATATCTAAACATCAACTCCTTTTGTCCTTTTTATCGTATTGGAATTCATTTTGTGGGTTTTCGTCTTCACCATCTCTATACATTTGCACAAACTTAATAAACGCCCTTCTTTAAGATACTATAGAATCAACTTAAAATTGTTCTACTTTAATTGTTTCTACTTTCTACTTTTTGACCAGATTCATATGCATGCCTTTAAATCCATTTCAGGAATTTTCTTTATATTAAAAAACTACAATCTTTTACCAATGTGCCTTGACGGAGCTACTCAATGGGACAGCCTTTAATAAACCTGCGCCTGTAAGTATGCTACAGTTTTTTTTGGTTTATCGCTTCTTTTATTTCTTTGTTCCTCTTACACAGAGCAACTTAAGTTTCCTGGCTTATATTTGTTGCATGTGCGTGTTGGCCCTGTTTATGTACATGTACATATCTGTATATGTATGGGTATGTTACTATTTATGCTAATATAAAAGGCCAAAGCATTTATGTGTTGTGTTTTGTTGTACTTTGTTATAAATGGGCGTCGTCGTCGACGTAGTTTAATAGCTTTTCTTTTGGCCATAAATTTCTGAGTAAGCTGCTTGGCTTGACATAGCCATTGCGCCAGTCTAGAAGCCGGCAAGGCTTTACTTAATTGTTAGACAGCCGTTTGCACTTGACAGACAATTTCAAAAGCGATTTATCTAGATGGGTTGACGCCCCTCAGACGCCTCTCATGCTGTACACGTTGCAAGTAAATACTTGGAAAGAGTTTATGAAAGACTGTAAACTATTTTGCCAGCATTTTGTTTAAAAAATTTTTCGTTTTCTTCATGCTCCAATTTGTACAAATGACAGTTGTCCCACATGTGCACATATATACATATTTTAAGGACTCTTAACTTTGTATGTACATATGTGCTAGCTTGTCACTTGCCATGCTTTATGGCTATTTTATACATTTTCTTTTTTTGTGGAACCTACATGGCTATAATTACTTTTATGTGCAAAAATTACAGCACCCGAAGGAACAATGCAGCCACTTGTATAATACCATTATGAGCATATTAAAATTCAATTATACTCTCATCAGAATAAAACTTAATGGTCCATCATAATTAAAATGTCAATCGAATCGACAAGCTTATGAGCTTCAATTAATATGTATAGAGAAGTCAGGAAACTATTATTACACACAAATGCAATTACGGACATGTGTAAACATTCCGGCTGCATCATTGAACAATTCCCCTGGGAAGACAATAAGAGCAAAAACCACAACGCTGGCAACAGCAGCTCATTTACATACCTATCCGGAGCTCATAGTCGACACTTGAGGTCTCTGTTGTTGTTTACCATACCATGTATATAAAGCGAACATATGAATATGTATTCATGTGATTGGCTGTATGTGTGCGTGTGTGTATGGGCGTATGTATCTGTGTGTTTGTTTATCTGTGCGCTGCAATGTAAACATTTTGAATTGTGCACATATCCATGTTCTGGCATTTAACTTTTTCTTAGAGGTGGGCCGGAATCGTGCTTATTACGAGGCTCACGGGCTTGAGCCTTAAAATCCAATTTCGTGCTTGCTTTGTATGTGTTCAGCCAACCCAAAACTCAAAATTAAGATATGCACATTAAGAAAAAGTCGGGGCGGTGCCCCATAGTGGATTGCCTTGCACGCTTTTTTGCAAAAAAAAAAAAAAGGTACAATCTGCGAGGGCTGCTATTTTAGTTTCTAGCCGATTAGTAGTAAAACGTTAGTGCATTCATTGTTTTTCAAGGGTATTTTAGATTTAGATAAAATTTTGCTAGATGCTGGAAGCACTTTTAGTACTTTTAGTAGTACCTTTAAAATGAGTTTTTTAAGTGCATCAATGGACTCTTCTGTTACCGAAGAACATTAACGCCACCATTTACTTTACCCTGCATCTTAAGGTAAGTAGTATATGAAGTTTGTGAAGGTGTATGTAACAAAGAGAAGGAGACGCCGTAACCTATAAAAAAAAAGTATGGACTGGTGACTTATTAATTCGATATAATGAGCGTTCAAAAGTGTTTGTGGCGATCTCATAACCTGTTAAGATGTCATAATCGTCTTATGGCGTTCCGTTGCACTTTTCCTTTTGTAGGAAATCGTCAAAATATGAGGTGTCTAACCGGAACACATCTTCATGAGCTTTCGATAGTTTACAAGGCAAAGTGAACAACAAACAAAACCACGGACAATAGCCCAACATAAACAAAAAAAAATTCGTACTAAATCTCAGACCCAGAGCCTTATCTTCAAACTAGGGCACTTCTGCCCAAAGTGAAAAGTGAAAATATTTACCGCTGTGTACAAAATTTGTATACTGTTTTTGGTATTATTTATCGCTTCTCGTGTGCTACAGAACTAAAACTAAAAAAGAAACTACGCCTTTTGATACGTGTAAACAGCTGATTGAGATTGCTCACGTTGTTATTCTCACATTTTTACCTTTATGCCTTATTGTTCACGTCGTTAATCAGGTATTTATGCATTTTTGACCAACCAAATGAACACCGCAATTGTTTATTTTACAACCTAACAGAACACATTGTAAATCCTGGATCAAATGATACCGCGTGACGAAAAAAAAAATATATATATATAAATATAATAAAATAATAAAAAAAAAACATGCGTGTGTTCTGGAAATAAAACTGGCTATTTACAAGAACAAAAATAATTTAAAATACCGAGCCAATCAGAAACGTTTTGTTAGCTAAAATCATATTGAATTTCTAAAAAAAAAATATACCTTTGAAGAAAAATTTTTAGATTGCAAAATACAAGCCTTTTCATTCTTTAAATTTCCATGATTTCTTTACGTTTTTGGGGACACTGAATCCGAGGTCCAAAAACGTGTAAAAAAGATCGCCAAACAAGCGGACTCAACAAAGATGTTTTGTGAGGTGCCTTAAGCTAATGTTTTTACACAGCAAAAGAATAAATCGAATTTTAGTTTTGGAGACCAAATCATGTACACCACATGTTTTTGTGATTGCCGCATCCAAAGTACTTTAAAATGCCCCGCAAAAGGACGTATTTTGGAGGTTATATCAAGAACCTGACGTGCTGAGGTTCGGATTCAGCGATCCAACAAACGAAAAATCGGAAAAAGATTTTCCAGCGTTTTTTGAGGTTAGGATAGAATTTTGACCCTTTTTTGCCAATTCTGAAAACGAGTTCGGAATCAGCGCGTCGTAATAAATTAGGAAACATAAACCTCGTTCTGATCAGGCAAGTTTTTTTTATTTTTTTTTTGTGTGGCTATATTATCAACCAGTGCTGTCATTTACCACAGTAGCAAAAAAAATGGTTCAAAGTCGTTCAAGGGTATTTTAGATTTGTGTTATATAAAAGTCGGAGGGTGCGTATCAGACCAAATGTATTTTATGCCAAACCAACAGCATCTGATATTTGATACACCATATTGGGCAGTTTTCGTCTGTATGAACACGTATATCTCGGAGACTTCAAAAGCTAGGTACACAATATATTAAATTTAGTTCTGGTACAAATCAAGTTTGTTAAGTGGAGTCTATATTTGCTCCCACAATGGAATTTCGAAGTTTCTGCAATGTTGTAGTTTTGACCTAAAATTTGACAGAGCCTCAAAATTCAACTATGCTTTAATTTGTCATTAAGGTTAGAGCTACAAAGGCAGCTCCACTGAGACGGCTCTACATTCGGTGATCTCGAGAATCGAGAAGTCACTTCATTACAAAGAATACTCACTAGTGGCTTTCCTCGATATTGAGGGAGCCTTTAATAATGTCACACCTAAGACCATCACAGACGCATTGACGGAACTTAAGGTGGAATCTCGGTTAGTCAACCTCATTGAGCAGATGCTTAAATGCAGAGTCATGCAAGCATCTCTTGGCACCTCCAGTATCGAAAGATACGTAAGCAGGGGAACACCCCAAGGCGGAGTCCTGTCCCCCTTTCTTTGGAATGTTGCCATTAACGGGCTTCTTCGCTCCATGGAGGGGGGCGGATGCAATATAACTGCGTACGCCGACGACGTTGCCTTCTCGGGCAAATACCCACAAACTCTCTGCGAGCGCATGACCAATGCCCTCCATACGCTCTCAAAATGGGCCACAGCCAGCGGATTGGGAGTCAATCCAGACAAAACAAAGCTTATGCTTTTCACCAGGAAGTATAAAGTTCCTGCCCTTATAAATCCCAAGCTGAATGGTATTAATTTGCCATTCAGCGATTCAGCCAGATACCTCGGTTTGGTCCTAGACAGCAAACTGGACTGGAACCTGAATACAGAAGATCGAAGGAAAAAAGCCACGATCGCCCTTTACACGTGTAAGAAAGCCATTGGACTTAAATGGGGTATGTCTCCAAATATAGTTCACTGGCTATATACTGCCATTGTCAGACCGATCCTTATGTATGGAGTCTCGATCTGGTGGCCAACTCTAGATAAGATGGCCAATCTAAAAAAGTTGAGTAAGGTTCAGCGGACTGCAGAACTGACCATCAGCGGAGCTTTACGCTCCACCCCAAACGAAGCACTAGATGCTATACTAAACCTCCTGCCTCTGGACAAGGTGGGTAAACAACAAGCCGTTCTATCAGCCTTACGCATGAGAGAGGCGAAAAAATGGATTGACTATGACTTTGGTCACGCAAAGATTCTCAAGGGAAACCCACTTATTCCCAAGAGTACAGACTACTGCATCCCGCAGGAACATTTCACAACAAATTTCAAAACCCATATTCCAACCAGGGAGGAGTGGAGTATAGGGGTACCAGGCCCAGATGGCTCGATAAAGATTTACACGGATGGTTCCAAGCTGGATGATCGTGTAGGTGGAGGCGTCTACGTTGAGGAACTCGACGTAAGAACAGCTTTCCGACTCCCGGATCACTGCAGTGTCTTTCAGGCGGAAGTCACTGCAATCCAAGAGGCTCTCACAACAATAAGAAACCTACGAGTTCGAAACAAGAACATTTGTATCTACTCGGACAGCCAGGCGGCTATCAAGTCTCTAGCTTCATTGACATCGTGTATGAAGTCAGTGAATAACTGCCGCTTATCTCTTGAGGAGATGGCTAAGCAGTTTTCAATGCACCTCATATGGGTCCCTGGACATAGGGATATCGAGGGCAACTGTATTGCGGATGAACTGGCTAGACAAGGAACTACCAGCATCCTCCTTCAGGACAAGGAGGGCCTGGGTATACCCATGGCCAGCTGTAAACTGAGAATACGAAATTACTTCGCTCTCTCAGCAAACCAAACGTGGAAGCGGACATCGAACACGTGTAGAATATCACGGCAAACCTGGCCGACATACAGCACGAAAACAACTAAGGAACTTTGTCGTTTAAATAGAGCTCAGTGCTCGACAGTCATACGTGCGATCACAGGACATTGGCTGGTGGGGATCCATGCATCCAGGCTAAATGCTCCCCACCACGACTTCTGTAGAAGTTGTGACGATGAAGAGGAGCTGGAGACTGTGGAGCACTAGGTTCCGCTTTCTAAAGTCACACTTCCTTGATGATTTATCTCAGCTCTCCGAACAGAGTCCAAAATGCCTTTTAAGGTTCATCCAGGCCGCCGGATGGCGGACTCATCTTATACAGGGACCTCTTGAGTGGGGAAGAGGGGAAATAGTCCACCGTAGCGGTATCACAACGGGCCTATTCTTGGCCTATGTGAGTTGGGACGTCAGTCCCAACTGCTGACCTAACCTAACCTAACCTAACCTAGAGCTACAAAATTTGGTATGTAAGCTAAACTAATAAAACGACATGCAGCCCCCGGGAGTGGGGGTATCCCAATAAACCGAGTAGGGTGCCAAGGTCATTAAATTAGGGTAAATTTAATCGGTTGATAGTAAAGACCAACACGTTTCACTGGCTTTTCTATGGTTATGCTATTAAACCAATTTAAGACATCGATTTTTTAATACAGATACTAGTATATATTGGCATGGTGATCGAGAATGATGAGTTTTCGTCAACAAAAAGTCATCGAAAATTACGATGTTCGCATACGGTAATGTAGAGCTAGCCGCGGTGGGCCAAATTTGTTGGAAAATATACCAATAAAATGCAATTAACAAACAAACCAATGATGACCCACCTTATATATATAAAATTTCACCTCGCTTATTTCAGCCGTTTGACAAAATTCTAATGAAAGCATGAAAGCCTATGTTGCTCTGCTTACAGACTAATTATAATTAATTTTTACTTAATACTTATATAAATAAAATAAAATAGGCATTGTTAACTAATTCAAAATATTTGCTATAGAAATATGTTGAAAGTTAGATAGTAAATAATCACATAAGGAAATAAATGTACTATCTTGATATAGTCTTCTGCTGAACCGGTTGCTCAATATTTGTAGGGACTTTCTTACCAGTAACTACCCGGCCTAAGCGAATTTTAAGAGATATCAGGGTTCAAAAATTACTTCTTCTTTGCTTAGGTTTTGGATTCATAGACTTTATATGATTTACTTGTAAAAATTGTTTAACAATTTATGAATTAAATTTTCAAGTCAAACTCCTTTATATTTATAAATTTATTCTCTTAAATTCTCAGTTCTCTAAACTCTGATTCAATATGTTAAGCTTGCTTTAAGCAATATTTTTATATTATTTCGGCAAATAAAGCAAATTGTAAATTAAATTAAATTAAATTAAATTAAATTATGTATCTTATGTAGCATTAACTTATCAGTAATAAAATAATTGAACATGTTTATAACTTAGTAAGGTCCAATTAATTTTAAAATGCTATATTTTCTGCAATTTCAAAATTACAGCTTAAGTCCTTATGGGCAAAATGCAGAAAAAGCAATATGAAAATCTTTCGAATAATATTATACTCAGACCATAAATATAGAACATAGTATTATGGGTTCCAAAGTCCGAGTCTCCGCTGTGGCCATATCGTACATAAAGGTACCTAAGTTGGTAGAGACTTAAAGGTTAAAATTGTCTAGAGTTCAAGGTTCGATTCCTAGTTGAAGCAAATTTTTTTTAATAAAAATTAAATTTATGCAATACTAAACTATATGAATGGATGTATATTGGATCGCCGACTTTGAAATACACTATATCATCCTAATTGACAAATAATAAATTAACAAAATATTGTATGCGATATAATGCTTAAGTTTTCCAAAAAAAACTTTTGAATTGCAAATTTGGTTTTTATAAGACTATATCAAAAAAAAAATAACTTGTTCCATTTAACATTAAAAGCGCTCTAACTTGATATTAATATATTATTATTTTAAAAAAAATGTAAATTTTATAGGCCAAAGTTGGAGTACCCATCGGGGTCAGTGCTTTAAATAATAAATTTGTAACTAATGTTTATAATAGTAATCAAATAATACTGTCTAAAATAAATAAACATCTTTAAAAAAAAAAAAAAAAAAAAGGGCTCTAACTTGAAAAATAGTTTTCTCTTGCTCCTATCACCTCTAATATTTAGGTGTTCTTAAAGGCAAATAGACATGTTATTATCTACTTCCCTGTTTACCCTGATTATACTTTAGGCCACTTTCGGTGGTCTTACATACATTTACGCCCTCCACAAACTTAACATACCCTTTCAGCCAAAGGTATAGGGTATAAAAACAGATGTCACGACTTTAGTAATTTGATAAAAGCTGCTCCATTGCGTCGCTTCAATATCTTAAAACCATTCTGCAGAAAATATCACGTATTTTTTATAGTGCACCTTTGGCACAACCTTTTACTCCATCTCTAGAACTTCGAATATTTTACAATTTTTGCTTTCAATCTGTACTTATTGATGAATTCCAGCATTCCAAGTTATAGCCTTTAAATTGTGATTGCAACTACTTTAACCGATTTTTGCTGTCACGCCTCGACAATTTCGGTCCACCTACAGATATACGTGTCAGTCAGTTAGTGTCACTCGGAACGTCTGTTGCCACACATTCCCAGTCAATTACTATGCAAACAGTCAACGTTTTGTGGCTGTCAGAGCTTATGGTATCTATGTTGTTGTTGTTGTTAACTCAATGATACACTGACTCCAACATTGATACACTGCCGGGAGGAGGTCGTAATCACGTCGGAGGTGGGAAAAATGCTAAGCATGCCACAAATTCAAGTGCCAGTTTGGCGGATGTCTAATGTCTATGCATTACACAAGCGGCAGCAGCAACAGCTACAACTGCAGCATCTGTAGCAACAATAACACCAAACAGCAAGGCAGTTAAAGCCCAAAGCACTGCAAACTGGATACCCTTTAATTAAAAAAAGTACTTTTGTCCAATTTATAAAAACAATATGGTTCGCAAAAAAGTTCAAATTGTTTGTAGAGTAAGAATTCGTCGTTATAAAATTTGAAAGCAAAAAGCATATAAAAAACGTGACGAAAAAAAATAAAAACGCGTTGAAGAAAATTTGAAAAAGGAAATGCAAAAAAAGGAAAATTAGTAAATTAGTAGAAATGTGTGGTCACAGACGTAGGTAAAACCAAATTGTCGAGGCGTGACAGGAAAAATTTATTATACCAGCCGCAATAACAAAGTGAAGGTTCAATTTGGTAAGTTGGATTTCATCAATAAGAACGAATTGAAAGGAACAAATTTTAAATACTAATAAGTACTAGAGGTGGGTTAAAAGGTACACTATAAAAAAGACATGTAAGCGCTGCGGTGTCGGCTGCCACTAAAAAAAAATCCCTTTACTAAATTATTTAACACACCTCCGTGTTTGTTTTTTTTAACTTTTCTTTAATACAATTTTCTGATAATTTTCGCTTCGAACGTACTATGATAGATAGATTATATGAACTATGTGGCTTCTAGCCCCAGCTTTGACACAGTCATACTTATACACTTCACACAAAGATTAACACATTATATACCCAAGGACGTAGGGTTATACGGCGGCCCGAAGCTGGAATTTTTTGCAAGATTACTTCTTATGCCAATTTATTAGTTTTCAAAGAAGGATAACTCCCGACATCCCCAAATAAAACTATAATTTAAAAACAAGTCACCATGAGCATCGTTTCAGACGAAGAGGCTCGAAATACTCGAAACTACGATTTGAATTGTAGAGTTTAGACCTTATCTCTTAGCTAAGTACTTCACATTTTACATGAATATTTGCAATAATTACGTTAGACCAAAAAGTTGACTATATTGAGAAACAAAATGATAAATTATCACTACGCTTAATTCAATAAATCACAAACTTATCAAACTGCCCTCGTATATATTTTTCGGTAACACGGATTTTGGACACCATCATTCACAATTTTTTGATGCTTAAGCTACTGGTCAAAATGATTGCATGAACTAAGGTGGTTTTCTCGCAAAAAAAAAAAATATTTTTTAATTTCTCAATAGAATCTAAGTAAGTCCAAAGATTTTCCCTCTTTTTATTACACCTTCCAAACATTAGGTTTTCCTAATCGACCAAGGTGGGTCTGCTGTTGAGTGACAGCAAGATAAGGGATCATCCATAAACTACGTGACGCTGATTTTCGTCAAAAAATTCTAATCGTTTTGGTTTATGACGCTGATTGGGAGATGATTCATATTCCTGAAAAATTTTACAAGATCTATGGCCCTTTACACTTTCACAATAACAATAACCTTCAACTGCTTATCAATTAAAATTACGATTTTATAAAATCAAAAAAAAAACGATTTTGGTATTAATTGGAGTCTTAACATATTTTATGTGCGAACTTTCTTATTTTTTGAATGATAAAAAAAATTATTTTTAAAATAAGTTACAATCTTGCTTCAAGATTGTTAAAAATCAGAAAATAAAATTTAAAAATTTTTGGTCTTAAAAGCAGTTCTTGCATTCCATAAATAATAAAAATGTATTCTTTAAATGAGAAATCTTAGTTCAAGATTATTCAAAATATTTTTATATTATTCAAATATCAACATTAAGATTTTTATCACGATTTTAGGCTTCTTCCGGCTTCTTATTTTCAGATTTTGAGATAATCACAATTAATTCTTAAATTTAGATTTGAGAATGAAAAGAGTGCTTTGAAGGCCTAAAAAATCTGAGAGATAAGAATGTTCAAGAAAAAATATTATAAGATTGAAAAAAGTCTAAAATTGTTAGGTTTTTTTTCGGATTGAAAAAAGATTTTTTGTAACTCATTTTAAAAAAAAATTCGTGTCTTAAATCAAGAACGTTAAGAAAAGCTCACACTACTTTCGTCCCATTTGGTCATAAATTTAGAAGCAAAAATTAAGACTGTTGTTTTATCTCAGTGTACTTCTATGTCACAAATTTTTCAGCTTTATCATAAACTAAAAAATATACAGCCGGCGGCGATTTTAACGCAAAGCGCCCATGGTGGGGTAACTTAAGGTCGTGCTACTTTGGAATTGAATCTTAATATGGAAATTAACAACGCAGTGGATATTGAAGATGCAGTCTCTATCTTCATGTGCAACATTTCACAGGCCGCGTCGTACGCTGCTAACAAGTCAGAATCGAAGAGATCCACTGCCTCCTATTGCTTCCGAGCTTTTAAAACTAAATCGACGAGTCGGAAGGGAATACGCAAGAACGGGAGACGTTCGTTTCCATCAGATCTACAGGAGGTTGTCGAATCGTCTTCAAAAGGTCCTTGTGAAATATAAGCAAGATACATTTGATCGCGTTTCTGGATAGTGCAAGCCACGATTTATCTGCCAACGATTCTCTTTGGAGGCTTACAAATCGCATTAAGAGGCAGGCTGTTCCGAAAGCCCCAATTAAGGACCCAGTAGGTGGCTGATGTTATTACAGTCTGCAGAAGGCTGAAATCTTTGCTGATAGCTTAGAGGAGAGATTTAAACCGCTTAACCTCTCGCCGGAGGTCATGCGAACGCCATTTCAAATGTCGTTGCCTACGAACCCAGTCACCCTTCAGGAGGTGGAACTGCAGATCAAAAAACTAAAGGCTAAAAAATCTCCAGGCGAAGACCGCTTAGATAACAGAACACTTAAGCTTCTTCCAACAAAAGCGCTTCTTTTCATCGTTCTGCCTTTTACTAGCATACTTAGATTGGGACATTTTCCAAATATCTGGAAGTCTGCGCTAATAACGATGATACCGAAGCCAGAGGAACAGCTCACCGAAGTCGACGCATATAGGCCAATCAGTCTCCTCGCTGCCCTGGGTAAAATGATGGAAAGGGTTATTCTAAACCAAATTCTCCAACTCGAAAGCGTTTCGCAAGCAATTCCATGTGGCAGTTTGGCTTTCGTAAAAGTCACGGTACTCCAGAACAACTACACCGTGTTGTCACTTTTGCATTGGAGGCCATGGAGTATAAAATGTATTCAGTGGCTGTGTTCATGGATATTCAGCAAGCTTTTGATAGGGTGTGGAATGATGGCCTGCTTAGCAAATTAAAAGCGGTCTGACTCCTCAACTTTTCCGGCTCGTCAACAGCTTTCTAATGGACAGGTCCTTTTGTGTCGTGGTCGATGGAGCAAAATCAAGAAAGCGACCAATCTGTGCAGGTGTTCCCCAAGGCAGTGTGCTAGGACCCACTCTTTACTCAATTTATTCTGCAGATATGCCTACGTCTGGTGCAGTTACAAGAGTTGGTGTGGATAATGTTCTTATTGCTACCTACGCTGATGACACTGCAGTGCTAACGAGAAACTTGAAAATAGGAATCAACGGCAGCAAATGCGCATGTGTAACATTCGTCAAAAGACGACGATCATGCCCCGGAATTTTGATGCTGGGCTCCACTCTCAAGCATGAGCCTGCACATAAATTCCTGGGTGTAATTTTGGACAGAAGTGTTACATTCAAAAAGGCAAGTGTACGGCATTGCTGCGAAGTCACACATTAGCAAAAATAGAGTGGCGCAAAGCAAAATCCTTAGAAAAACTTCCAATGCTCCTTGGTACATGCGCACAAGGGACATTGAAAGAGATCTGAAAATCCCTAAAGTTGGTGACGTGATACGGTCACAAGCGAGGCGGCTGACTGCGACATTACCGTCCCGAACCCATCTCTACTACGCTGCAAAGCAACTGCCCAAATTTATCATACTCCCTGCTAGAGTATTACAACTCGTTTTCACTAAGCCACTTTTGAAGAAAATAACTTGAATGCCAACTCGTCAGATAAATAGTCAACGTAGCCATCAAGCTGTCAAGCAATTAAATGCAATTTGTTTTTGATTCTCTTAAAATTTTTGTATTTGTTGTTGGTATTATTTTTATTGCACATCCGAAACTAGCCCCACGTGCGCACTGAGCCAAGACGACAGCAAACCAAAACCAAAACCAAGTTTAAAGCTCTTATAACTACATAGTAAGTAGTAGCTGGGAACGGCTTACTTAAAATGCAACGACGCACTTTTGATTAATTTGACAAATTACAAGAGTTGGCAACGTCAACGCCAACGCCGACTGCGACAGCGACTGCCATGCCGTTGTCTTAACATGGCCATAAATAACAATTTGTGTCTAAATTATTGCGTGAGAGAAAAATCTAAAGAAAACAAAAACCAAACGAAAAACTCACAGCCGACAATTTGAAATTGTATCTACTGGGAAAACTGCAGCTGGTTTAACAAACCCAGCTAATGAAATTAACTAAATCTACAGCTGGGAATCTCTTTTAAGGCCCATTGATAAGTGGCACTTATCGCCCATCGAGACCATAAAATCCGAAGTCACAATTATCTTATCGCTAAATACTACGAACATTTCCAATGATTACAGTTTTACAACCAAAAGTTTTAGTTCACAAAATGCTTTGGTCAAAGAAAGTGCTACTACTCTGCTCTTTGGCAGCCATGTCTGCCCTCCACTTATGTAAGGCGCATATTGCATCTAAGCTGGACTTGGAAATAACTCCTAAAACGCGCTTCTTATTGTACACACGCCGTAATCCGGAGCAGCCGCAACAAATTTATGCTGATGTGGAATCATTGCTGCGCAGTACTTTTTATGCACTGGAACCCATTGTGTGAGTCAGTCCTAAAAAAATTGGATACTTTATAGATAGCAAGGTGTCCTAGTTTCGAAAAAAAAATCAGATAAGCAAGCGGGAACGTAGTAAACGAAGTTTGGGTAGGTCTGTATTTGCAAAAACGATCCTTAAGTCCAAAAATATAACGTACAATGTCTACCCCAGCGTCATGATCAGTGGCGTAGTTAATTTTTTTTGGCGATGGGCTCAAAACAACGCGTCTGTGTGAAACGTTATACAACATTTTTATTCGAAAATTCTATTAAATGGAAATTATCTTACAAATTGAATGTATCTCAAGAAAACAAGATTTCGCACTTTTTTAATTTTCTTATTAGAATAGGGTGTCTTTTTTCTATGCTGTTCAACCTCAATATCGGTTAAATTTTCAACACGCTCGTTAAAACTTTTAATGTGTAAATTTTTTATTTTTTGTTTTATTTATGAAAAAATGTTGTATGGTGCTTTGAGATTAGGGAACATACCATACTACGTGACACGTTCAGGGTGGAGGGAATCTTTGAAATACCACGCTTCGCCACTAGTTTTTCATCACGTAGTCATATCCTATTCGCTAGGAATATCTTGGGCTATATTCAAATAGTCAAGGCATTCTCTACGGGTGCTCAACGGGGAGAGGAGAGGGGTAAAAAATTGGGTAGTATGGCTACGTTCCCTTATCTGTGCTTGAAAAACAAGATGCATTTTGTTATAAAATAAATAAATCTTTATTTATTCATTCAAATCAATTTCATCTTCTTGAAAGTAGTCTCCCTCCGATACAATGCACTTTTTCCAACGTTTTTTCCAATCCTTGAAGCATGCCATAAAGCCGTTTGCCGGAATAGCCTTCAATAGATTGATAGCGTTCTCATCGGAGAGCTCTTTTTAATTTTTGAAATAGCCAGAAGCCGCAGAAAGCTAAACTAGGTGAATAAGGCAACATTTTAAGTGAAAATTTTATCGAAAAACTCACGAAGAAACTCACGATGTTTTTTTGAAGACATTGAGCGTTTTTGGCGCAATACATTCGAGATTTGGCCAATACATTCCTTCAAAATTGCTTAAATCGATCGTATTGCAACCATATCGACAAGGTCTCTAATTGTCAATCCACGATTTCGAGTACCAATTCCTTAAACTTCTTGATGTGCTGCTCATCGGTTGACGTTGCTGGTCATCCGGAGCGTTCATATCGACTTTTCGATGCAGACTCTGTTTATACCCAGCACCTTATGCTACAAAGGTTTATGGATTAAATTGTTGCAAGCCGAAAATGTATGTAACATACCGAAGGAGTCGTCGGAGACCCCCAAAGTTTCCTAAAATATGATCAGGGTGACTAGAGAAGTCGATATACCTGTCAGTATGTCTGTCTGTCTGTCTGTCAGTATGTCTGTCCGTTCGTATGAACGCGTAGATCTCAGAGATGGATGGAGCAACCAAAATTTCAGATTAGATCCCTTATGAATAATAGGAGACAAGTTTATTTTCCTTTCTTTGATATCGGGGTTACATTATATAGCTCCCATAGGGGTGTTTCAGATGACCTCCAAAAAAACCAAAAGTTTCAGATGGATAATTCATTTGTTTATAAAGATATTGTAACCAAATTTTGGCATTCGAAAGTTGTTTAGAGATCTCCAGCACTGTACCAAAGATCAAAATCGGTTGACTATTTCATATAGCTCCCATAGGAGCAGAAACTTCGTTCTGTTTCGTTTGTTTACGAAGATATGGTAACCAAATTTGGAAACTGAAAGTTTTTAGAGTTCCCCAGCACTGTACCAAGTTTTATGGAAATCGGTTGACTATATCATATAGCTCCCATAGGACAGATCGATACCAAATTTGGTATAGGACAGATCGGTCAAAAAAACGTTTTTTGGACAAAATTCATTGTGTTTCATTTGATTGTGAAGATATCGTAACCAAATTTTTTTCACTCTTTTAGAGTTTCTTATCACTGTACCAAATTTGATCAAAATCGGTTGAGTATATCATATAGCCCCCATAGGACCAATCGGTCAAAAAAACTTGTTTGGTGCAAAATTCTACAAAAGAAATATCTTTTGGAGTTCGTAAGCAAAGTCGCGCGCGCCCGGCTTTAACGTACGCCTTCTTTTTAATTAAAAGCATGATTAAAACATTATCTGTGAACCACTGTATACATTAAATTATAAATAAAAAAAAATAGGCAAAAACTTACTTGCGCCATCTTGCTATAAAATCTGGTAAAAAAAAAAAGGGACTCAATGCAAATAAAAACCTTGTGCATAAGATGTTCCTTCTGATCAACTTTCATGCACCTAAGGGACATAGCTGAATCGATTTAAATCGATAATTCACTCACAATAACTTCTAAATCAATACATTAGCCGTAAAAAGGCTTTTTTAGAGTACATCGAACTCCGGAGCAGACCTGACTAAGAAATGTAAACAAAACTTATCAGCGCAAAAAATAATTCGATCACCTCATTCATTTGATAATTATAATAATTTTTTGAGTACTCACAATCTAGGCAAGATAAAAAAGTCACGAATTAAACGAAACCTACTGGCATAAGTGCTTATTAACTATTGCCCATAAATGCGCCAATACTATTTTGTGAAATCAAGACAGGTATCAAAACCTTGGCTCAAAGATTTGTATTTTTTTTAAATTAAAAACTGATCTGCTATTTTAAGCGTTCATCGAAAAAAACTTGTCCCGAAGGATTTATAATTTTTAAATTAAAAAACTGATCTACTATTTTAAACTTTCATCGAAAAAAAATATTCAAATCTCTCTAATAAATGCCTTATAAAAAAAAACGTACCCAATCCTTCAGTTATCGATGACTCAATAAATAATCGAAGCATCTTTTTTTATTATGCTACAGCTTGTCCATACCACGCTGGCAGGGTAATGATTCGGTACCGGAGCACGCATTTGTGGTGTCAGCACAGCTGGAGCTACAAGCCTGTAATGTGATCACCATGGACTTGAGTGAAAGCACAGACGAGTCGATGGCAGTTCAAGAGGTAGCCGAACTTTTGACATTGCTACACCAACATTTTGATGTGCCGCTGGCCAAGATTCAACTGGTTGGATTTGATGCGGGTGCGCACTTGGCTGGCGCCGTGGGGCAACAGCTGCAAAGTCAACTGAATCAAAAATTGGCACACATAACCGCGCTGGATCCGACGAAAGACACAACATTGGAGCACTTGCTAAACGCCAGCAGTGCGCAATTTGTGGAGGTTATACACACCAATGGTGAGGGATTGGGCACACTGCAGCAGCTGGGTCATATCGATTATTATCCCAATGGCGGACTGATGCAGCCTGGTTGTGAAAATGATGCGAATGACTGTGCGCACGAACGCGTTTTGAAGCTGGCAGCGGAAATGTGGTCCATGGAGAATCATTTTCTTACTGCAGCATGCAGCTCAGTGCAGGCAATGAGTGCAAGCAGTTGCCAATGGTCTACGCTACGCATGGGTGAGGTCGGCCAGTGGGAAAATGTGAAACATTCCGGCATTTACTTCCTGGAGACGCGAGCAAGCGCGCCTTATGGCAAGGGTGCCTACTATATAAGTTTTTTGTAAGCAGAACGATATAAATAAAGGCAAATATAGACAAAAAAAAAAAAAAGGCGAAGCTGTGCTCAACATTGGGATACCCTATATGCTGAAAAAACATGAGAGGCTACATAAAAAATTTGGGAGTACATAGTGTCTTTGAGATATATGTGTTCTGAGTTTATGATAAATATTTGGGTAGGCAACAGCAAACATTGCCACAAATCTAGCTAACCCATAGATACAGTGTATAGCAAGACCTTGAAGAGTTATCATTAGTCATCGAACCCAAAGTCTGAGCTGGCAGATTATGTCGAAGCTAGGGATCTGGCTGAATTGATGCATGTCAGGCGCACGAGTCATTCATTATATCGAAATCAATATAAAAAAGAAGCCAAAGTTGTTTTTTCTTTTAACGGACGTGCATACATTGCGTATACGCAATGTGTCAACAAGCCATTGGGGCGTTTGGTTCATTTTGGCCTGTTCCAGTGTCAAAGAAAACTCGTAAACTTTTTTCAGTTTATATTGCCAAAAATTTGCTCCTTCTTAACATTCATTTGGTTTATTATGGTTGTTGCACGAGTTGTTGTTGTTGTTGTTTTTTGCGCATTTTTGAGCGATATTAAAAAGAAATTCTTTGGCAACTTTGTCTTGACGGTTATTTAAGGCGGGTTATTGCCGACGTCGACGCAGACGTCAGCAAAGGGGGCGCCACTAGAAATTGCTGCAATGTCTGCTGCAGGATCTGTTCACGCCATACTGCGCAGCACTACGTTCGTGACACTTCAAAGTTGCACAAAAACAAAAACTATTGTAAATTGCATTTAAATAAATTTCTGCAACGAATTTCATGCATATGCTTAATACAACAAATACTTATGTGATTAGTTTTGTTATGTACTTTATATACCATGTAAAGCTATCGCAAAAAGTTTGCTAATTTTGGATAACAAGCCATTAGCTAATTGCTGGCACGGGTAACTTAACTGCAGCACTGATAATGATCAATCATTGGGCTTGTGATAAGGCAAAGTTTTTCATACTCTCACTTAACGTCTATCGAATATTTAATGAAACGGTTTGGGTTCATATATATTCATTTAATTAACAGAAAATGGCCAGCTCCAGTTCCGACTTTCACAAATTTTTTTTAATTAAATACTCAACTTTAGAGAATGTGAGAACCAAAAAATCATAGGCTCTTTAAAAAAATTAATTTTTTTTGAACCAGCATATTTTCTTTAAAAAAAAATATATGAAAAGCTCTAGCTGGCTAAGGTATCGAATAGTGTACCCAACAATTTTTAAAAATTAATGTTGCAGATCGCTTTATAGTTCAGCATTTTTTTGCAACATTTTTTGTTTTTAGACTTAACGCGTTTCGTTTTAATTTAAGAATTGGGTATTTTTCGTTTATTTATTTTATTTATTTATTTAATATTGAAACTTAGAATTAATTCTATGGAACAAAAGTAGTTTAAAGCCAGAGCAACATAGGCCTTCAGGCTTGGGGGGGTATTCTTCGTATTTTATTTAATTGACATTTTTGATTCAACCTATTTTTGTGAGTTGCCAATAAACTCTTTAAAAATTTTTTTTTTAATACAAATCAATTGTTAATATTTTTTTTGTTTTTTTAACCAATACGATTTCTTAAAAAAAAATAAATATGCGACTTTCGTATTTTTTTTGTGTTCCTTAAATATGTGAATCATTTTTTACACCTTCTTTTATGTAAATATGCAAAAATATCAAATCAAATTGATTTGGTGCAACAGCGTTAAAAAAACAAATTTTTGAATGTTTTTTTTTTTTAATTGTATTCAAAAAAAGAATTTTTTTAAGAAAAAGCGTTGACTTAAAAAAAATTAAATGTTTTTATAAGAAGCCATATTACCAATTTAGTTTAGAAAAAATTAGTCAGAATTAAATAAAACGTGTTTTTAATAAATTTGTTGACCCATGCTTTGATTTAGCTTAAAATTACTTTAGCAACCGTAAAAGAACAGTTTTTTTAAATCTCAAAAAAAAATGCTTGCTTTTGGTTTTTCTTCAAAAAAATTACTTTCTTAAAAATATCAGTTTTTTGAATAAAAAGTAAGCACCTGTCATCATAAAAAAAATTATGTATGTATTTAAATTTTTAGTAAATTTTTTTTGATATAAAAGTTGCTTTTATTTTTCTACAAAAAAATTACCTTCTATAAAATATTCGATTTTGAATAAAAAGTAAGCACCTATTACCATAAAAAAATTGATTTATTTAAATTTTTAGTACATTTTTTTTGTAATAAAAAAAAATGATTTTTTTAAATTTTTAGTACATTTTTTTTGTCGTAAAAGTTAAAAAAAGATTTGCTACTATTTTTCTGCAAAAAAAATATACGTTTTTTAAAAAAAGTAAGCACCTATTAACGTAAAAAAAATTTAATTTATTTAAATTTTTTAGTAACAATATTAAAATAAAAGCTTGGTTTCTCAACAGTATTAAAATCACGTCTTTTAACCGAAAATTTATTTTACAAAATGATTCTTGTTCCTCACAAAAATTTGTCGAAAATGTTTTTGATTTTAGCACGCCTTTTTAAAAAAAGTTTGAAGACAATTTTTACTTTAAACTAGTGAAAACAAGTACAATTTTTTTAGTATACATATATATAAAAAAAGTTAAGGATATAACCAGTAATATATTTTTTGATTTATTTTATTTATTTATTCATTTACGTTATACAACAATACACTTACGAATCAGAGTACTAGGAACATTAGCCTACGACTCGAATGACCCCTCATATTTTTGGCCATTTTTCGAAAACTTTAAATAATGAAAGTCTTAAAAAAATGTCATCTAAATGTCATCTTATCCAGTGTGATGCAGTCGCGATGGTTCCCGCCTGTGGGATACTCTGTAATCTTTTTTCTCCGAAAAAAATATATTCCTGCAAACTTTATCATTGAATCTGTACCTTCAAAATTGTAGAAAATATAGCGCTTTGAAATTATTTGGGTGTGGAAAGAGGCGTGACAGAAAAAAATGTCCGAACTGGCTGGATAAATATTTAGAAAGTGCAAATGTCAAGTTTATTTATCTTAGCTCTTACAGCCCGCGAGATCTAGACGTTTAGACAGACAGAATGTATGTAGATAAATTGCTTTTGTCCTCCTGATGTCTCCTTCTTTACTGCGTACATTTGCACAAACTTAATATACCCTAAGAAACAGGGTATACTCATCAAAATTTATAGGGGCGGAAATAAGTGAAGTGGGCCACTTTTTTGGTAGACCTCTTCGTTTTTGATGATTTTTACATATGTATGTGATAGAGCTACTAGAGAGTACTAGCCCCGTAAATTTTTATTGCAAAAATTCCGATTATTTATCGAGTTATCGATAACTAAATATTGAATTTAAAAAAAAATAAAAATAATTTTTTGAATTTGAATTGGATTTTTTTAATATAATACATTTTTTAGCAATGTTTGTTGACCGTCCTATTCAAGGTGAATCGCTGAAGATGATTTTTGTCGAAAATCCTGAACCAATTTGACGATTTGTTCACCATTTTTGTAGTGCTCTTCAATCAGTATTCGATCGAATATGACTCCACCGTGATCAATGATCTTCAACTAATAAAAATTATGTTGACTTTACTGCGCCTGCAGCACATGGACTACCTAGATTCATGTGAACCTAATAAATTAAAATGTGTTGACTTTTGTCACAAAACATTTAACCGCAAGTTTTTTTCTATTTGTTTTCCTTAAAGTTTTATTAACAAAGCGCATACAATATTCGATGTAGTTTAATAAACTTTTTCTTAACTTTTACTTTAATATACACGCCCAAAAGCATGCAGTATTTTTTTCACCTTTTACTAATTGAAAATAATGTAAGTATTGGTCAAAGGTAATGGCAAGGACGAAGTGTGCAGACAGAGTTGTCTTTGTTTTTTATGTCGACACTCTGGTGATCAAAAAGTTTTACCACTAATTGTCCTTAAAGTATATAAGCAGTCAATCAAGCATTGACCGAGGGTCAATGCAACGCAGCCAATGGAAAAGTTTGCAAAAACTTGTAAAGTTATAAATGATGGACAGCTGGGAACACATTTTATAAAGTGAGTAAAGCTTTTAGTAACTATACAGTTGAGTTTGGTTAAGTTAATTATTTTTAAACACTAGTTTATAACGACCCTTAGCCCTTAGAGACGCGGATTAGTTCATATCAATTCCCTCGCTCTATTTTCTTTTCTAAATAAATTATATGTACTTTTTTATAATATAATGTCAACTGTACGTAGTTGTACCCCTCAAATAAATAAATAAATAAATAAATAACCTGCAGAAAACAATAAAAATAAAGTGCACCATTTTGGGCCCAACTTCTGGCCTTACTATGAACTGTAGTGACCTTTAGTTCAAGCGTTCTAGAGAATTAGAGCTCCTGCGGTATTACAATGTTTCCAGCTGAGTTCACATCGCTTAGAATTCAGTTGCCTGCTCTCATTAAGTAACTCTGCAAGATTTATGGCTAAAGTTATTAAGCAGTTTTGCTTATACGAGTTAATCGGGCCTTAAGCCATAAGCAATTTCCAATGTCAAAAGCATTTAAGCCGCCTGACACTTTTAATTTCCCAGCACTTGGCCATACAAGCCGGTGAAGATGTCACACAGTACGCCCACTTAAATCTCAATCTATGTATCCATGAAATATTACTAGTATGTACTATGCGGTACATATAGGTTGGTACACATACATATGCGCAGCACGAGCCAGCCTCTAACATGTCTAATGGGTGTAAGGGTTTGTGTGAGGTTTGTGTGATTGGTACCACTTGCGTGGACACTTTTTTTGCTGCCAGCCCGTAATCTTTAGCATATTTTGTTACTTCCATTTTTGCGCAGCTTAACGTCACTTTTTATGCCCTATACTCATAGGATGCAGGGTAGTATAGATTTGTAGTATGCTTAGAGCAAGCGGTAGAAGGCGTGGCAGACAATAAGTTATTTATACCAAAATGGTGACCGCCATCTCGTATAGCAATTAAGTCACATCCTACAGTCCGTTCGTTTATATGAAAACCTTTATCCGTACCGGATAGATTTGTACTTTTTCAGACGAGAAAAATATCAAACATCTCCGAGACGGAAAGAATAAACTTCTGCTCTGATTTAGCATTTGAGGTTATGAACCCGAAAAACGGCGTAACTTCGAATAGCCATAACTTTGCATTTTACTTTGAATTGTAATTGATCTCTTGACCTCTTAAATTAAAGGGTAAGAGTGGTACTAAATGATGTAACTGGAGGGACAGACCACAAAAGTTGTTTGCACCCTGCACATAACCTCAAAAGTAAGAAAAAACGCCATTTGTAGACCTGTGTAATAGTACACTATACCCTATAAACACAGCCTGAACCGGTTTGTTGCTCTAGCTAGATATTTTTTATCACTAATAATTAATTGCTATTTTATAAATTTAAAAATGTGAATACTTTTAGGAAAAACTATTTGTATCTACTGTTTTTTCTATACTTTTTTTTCATCATCTCGTTCCCCTTTTTTCTGTTCGCATTGTTAGGTTTTTTTGACGAGTATTTGGTAACATTATACATTTGTAAAATGAAAAATAAAATAAAAAACAAATAACTAAATATATGCTAAAAGTGAATACTTTTTAGAAAAAACTCTACTGTTTTTTTCTAATTTTTTTATTCTTTTTCCCCCTTTTTTCTGATCACTTTATTTGGTTTTTATCAGGGATTGCTCTTATAGTTTTTTGATTAAGAATCATCAAATATAATAATTATTATTTTTTTGATTTTTTTCATAAAAATTTCATAAAAACTTATTGTTTGACTTAAAAAAAAAATACTCAAATAATATTTAAATGCCAGTTTTTATTTCAAAATTGAAAAATAAAAGTTATGGTTCAATTTATATAATAAAAATTGAGAATAACTCATTTTTCAAATTAAAAAAAAAAAACAAATTATGCAATAATATTTAAATGTAAATTTTTATTATAAAAATTTAAAAATTAGACTTATTTAAATATTATTTCATAATAATAATAAGTCAAAAAATAAAAATTTATCCTTATTTCGGATACTCCTTTCAAAAATATTTTATATAGGTGCTTGTTCTGTTATCCAAAGCACTTTTTTCGCTTTGATTTTTTTCAACCCCATAACTCTTATTTGCGATCCCTAGATTTTATGTCGAGTAGTTGGCAACACTGATCCGTTCGATATTTTGCTCCGTTTCCTTGAAGATTTCCAGGTTTAACAACCAAAGTAATGCGGTAGAAGTTTTCGAGTTATACTCCTTGTTAAAAGGTAGAAATTTTTTCGTTATATTACTTGTTATTAAGAATAGCATGTTGCTGTATTGAATTTTCGATGAAATCTTCTAAAGAAATTGTTAAAAAGCATCGAATTAGATATCCATTGCTATAAACTGCAACAGTATTCCAAATTATTTTATTTATAAACAAGCAAGAGCCATCCGAATTGGTATGTAGACATATGTGAGCCTAATTAACAAAGAAATATTGATTTTTTTTACAAAGTCTCTTCTCCTCTCCACACCCTCATTCCATTTTCGTAATAAAGGCCACCGCCTTCTATCTATCGTATCTATCAATAAAAATTTTTCGCAAAAAAGTGAATTTTTTTTAGAAGACTGCATTGCAGAGTATCCCACTGTCGTGCACCGTCCTGACACATTCAAATTTTTTTTGTTTACATTGTGCGTAGCTATTACAATTGCCTGCCACTTTTCGTGGAACATTATTCCCAGACCCATTTCACCCATTAAATGTATACGTTATTTACGCCTGCGGCGGACAAAATTAAGTCCTAACAATTTTGCTACGTGTTTTTTTTTTTGCCTTTTGCTGTTTTGGTCTTTTTGTGATGTTAATGAGCTGCAAAACGCGTTGTGAATGCTTTGATTCGGGATTGTAATTGATAAGGCCGTAAAAACGCAATATAAAGAAGAACAAAACCTCAGATCACGTATAGAGCCGCAAATAAAAGTTGAGCAACCTCTAAGAACAATTCATTCTGATGTGCAAGCTTTGCATATAAGTCTTTATGTATATATAAGAACTACCTCTGCAACTTAGTTCGAGAAGTATTTTCGGAGAAATTTACGGTTGTAATCTTCTTTTTAGGGAGCTATGAAATGAAATACTTTATCTGAGTCGCTGTCATAATCGTAAAACGAAACGAAAGTTATGTTATATGGGAAACCGAAATTAAACGCGAGTCAAGAGCAAGCACGTGGGCCCAGAGCACGCACGGATCGAACTTTCTTCGGGTGAGAGGAGATACAATTTGTACGTGTCATTCGTCATGAACACTCTTTTGTGGGGTTTCTTTCTAAACACGCCCTCTTCTCTTAAAGATATTCAGCCGTGCTTCGGAAGACGAAAAACCCAAACCGAACAATTTTATTCAGATTCGTTTTTGCGTGCTCCGGAAAGCGAATTTTTTGTCAATATGTATTTCCCTTTTTATTTTCGATAAATTTGTAAATTTACCAAATTTTTTCGATAAATTCGCCTTTTGTGTTGGCGCGAAATTATTTTTGTTTGATACAAAACAGCTGACATGGTTGCCGCAGCTCTGAACCTTTTTATTAGTATAGGTCAGGGGTGTCCAGGCCCATTGCTCATCTGGCTCTTTTTGTTTTTTTAATGGCTCTTAGGCATAGGCAGCAATGTGCGTGTACATGCACGGCCCTAACTGTATATCACTCAATGCCAATGCAAATTGCAAAAACAATATCGCGAGCTCTCTCCCTTACTCTCTGAGCTCATGGGCACAGAAACAACCCTGGCGTATATTTGTTGTTGGCCCAACGATTTTCACTGTAGTTTTTTTGTTTTTCGTTTGTGCTCTCTGAACTCTTGCACTTAAAAAAAAGGGTGTAGGATTGATCGCGGACACGAAATTTTTGTGCACTACAGTTTAAATGTGAGTATGAAGGCATAGCTTGCAAAGGAAAAATAGTTACAACGAAAAACAAAACATTTATATGAGTATATACTATTTTTGTCAGTGTACATAATAACATGAAAAAACGGTTTGCTTTAGATGTGTTAGTGTTTTTCTTTCATATGTATTGGTGTTTGCTCTCCATAAGCAGCCTTTGGACACCCCTGGTATAGGTTGTTTAGATTTCATTTTCATAAAAATATAGCTAGTTCTTTATTATTCCATCTTTTTAGTAAAATTAAACAAAAATATTACTTTAGCAACAATATTTATTAAAGTTAAACTCGACTTAGCTATTTTTGTTAAACGGGAAATTTTCTTTGTGTAACGCGGGAACCCTGTCGCACTTATCGGCCATGATACGCACACATACAAAAAAAAAAATCGTTTTTTTGGGTTGAGTCAGAAAAAAATAATTAAAATATAATTGTCAATGAATATCTACCTTAAAGTTGGAATAAATATAATTTAAGAATATCAAAGAATATTTAAAAAATTATTTCAGTTTAAAATAAGTGCTTTTTTAAACCTATTTTGGCGATTCGTTTTAATTGCTCTTGTGTTGCACATTCGGTTTCAAACCACATGAAAAATTCGGCTTGGTGGAATTGAGAGCACCAAACATTCGTTCTCAAAACAAATCCGAATAAATGGATCGGATTATTATTGTAACATTAAGAAAGATGGAATAAACTCCTATAAATAACATGCTTGTACATCCCTGCTTATTTAAGCGAATATGCTGAAGTTAGGCACTTTTTTGTAATATGTTTGAAACTCCATAACTCGTGAACAGCGCTTCCGATTTGCTGGGCGACTTTTTAGTAGTATTCTTCTTGGCCGTACCATTCTATGTAAGTCCCAGAAAAAATTCAGTATTAAAAATTTTGACCTAGAGCGCATGAAAGCCAATGTAATCTAAATATCTAGAAAATCAAAAATATTGTATAAATTTGAAAATTAATTAACCTTTTTTTTTGAAAAGTAAATTTTTTTATTTATCCCCTTTCTTTCTTAATGAATTTTAATTTTTTTTCAAAAATTTAATATAATAAAATTGTGTAATCTATAAAGTATTAAAATTAAGAGTTTAGGCTTCTAGCCTTTCCTACTTAGATAGTAAAACTCTTTTTATTAAACTAGGTGCACTAAGGTTACTAAAATAAGTTTAGAGGGCAATTTGTAAAAATTTTCATATTTTCTCGAAATATATTTTTCCAAATTTTTTTTTTATTAAGCGTGTCTCAGAGCAGAACAATTTCCGAGTAATGCAAAAAAAGCCAAGTGGCTTTAACATTATTTCGCACTAAATAAATATGTAAAAAGAAATCCAGAAATATTTCCAATTTATTGAGTTTTATTGAAAAAGTATGTGGCTTTAACATTTTATCGCGCACTGTATGTATCTTTAAGTTTTAAAATCTTCTAAGTTAATGATGAATTTTTCTTATTTCAAAGCACAGAGCACAAGAGTCACTCATGGGCACGGAATGGTTGGGCGAGAATCGCACACAAGCTGGCAACCCAGTCAGTGGAGCCTTTCTTATGGATGGTAAACTTGCTTTCAGCCTGAGTGTTTCACAGCTTGGTGGTCTTGTCGCGAGAGTCCGAGACAATCTGACAGTTGACAGTGGAGAAGGCAACAGAGCGCACATCCTTGGCGTTTCCCTCGAAGCGACTGGTGGTCTTGCCAGCAGCCAAATCCCACAGGTGCAAAGTTTGACCTCAGCAGCTAGACAGAGCGTAGCTGGCAACGGATGACAGTACAACGCCGCTAATGAAGTGAGAGTGTCCACAGTGACGCTTCTGGGGATATCCGTAGTTGGTATACTCATCGCTGGTCAACTTTTACAGAATACCATTGGGACTGGTGGCGATTTGGGTGACCCAGCTAAAATACCGCGCAATTGCAATGTTTCCGGCATAATTAATCAATTATTTGAATTGCTACCGGGAGCAAAAGGAAATGCGTACAAATCGCTGCTAGTTAGGGAAATAACAACTCTTACTCTAGATCTTCTAGTCTTCAAGACCCAGACGTTCGTACAGACGGATAGATCGACGAACAGGTTGACGGACATCAACAGTCTAATTTCTTTTGCACTTTTGGAGGTCTCTGGCGTCTAAGTCTATTTACATTTTTTTTAGCTTTTTGCTCGCAACGTAAATTATTTTAAATTTCTTCAAATAAATCATTTTTTTAAGAATACATGATGCACTTTGACAATTGTAAGCCAATTGGATTGACTTAGGTTAGGTTAGGTTAGGGCGGTAGTCGGGACCTAACGTCCTAACTCACTTAGGCCAAGGAATTGGCCCGTTGTGATACCGCTGGGTGGACCTCACACCACCCTTCCCCCACTCAGGAGGTCCTCTACATGATCCAAAAATTACGTCCATCCGGCGGCCTGAATAAACCTCGAGAGGCTTCTTGGACTCTTTTCTGAGAGCTGTGATAGCTCATTAAAGAAGTATGATTTTAGGAATCGGAGCCTTGTCTTGCACAGCCCGTGGCAGTGGCAGAAGAAGTGCTCCACCGTCTCCAGCTGCTCCTCATCTCCACAACTTCTACAGAAGTCATTGTGAGGTGCGTTGAGCCTTGATGCATGGGTACCCACCAGCCAGTGTCCGGTAATTGCGCGGATTAGTGTCGAGCACTGAGCTGGATTGACTTAAGTAACTGCCAAAACTGCCCGCCAAACATTTTTGGAAGCACATTTTGATGACCAACGAGAACCATATTTCACTCTGTGGCGCCATTAAAAAGCAAACTTAACGCCAACACCATTGCTAGGCTATTTTTCTTCAGAGATGACGAAACAATCGATGAAAATCGATATCGATGCTGAAATCATCGCTATACCGCCCGAGATGCTACATTAATTAATGGCAAACACTGCAAAAAGGACACAATTTCGTGTGGCTGACACTTGTTTGATGTATTTAAAGACTTTTCCAAATTATTTGTAAAGGACCAAATTAAATAAAAATACTACACAGAGAGAAGTTTCTTTTAAGTTGCTCAATATTCACATACCACCCTATATACTACATATGACATAAAAGCAAAAAAATTTAGCAAATCGCAGCCATGGTGAATTGTCATTAAAAACAACTTTAAGGGCACATGTACATTTGTATGCATAAAAAAAAAACCAAATTTAAAACCTCGCTCCACTTTAAAGCACTGGCCGGCCCCACAAGCTTCGAAACAGCACTTAAATCTTCTAATGTCTAAGCTTAATGTACAATATATCCTATTTAAGAGCTCCACAAAATTGTGTGGTATTGTATTCCTTTTAATAGCTTCCGAAAAACTTTAAACTTTAAAAAACGAAATCACATGCCCATTCCGCAGCATGACAGTGTTGGGTTGCCCATTTCTAATCCCAGCACCTGAGACTACTGGACAAATATTGCGCCTGTTAATTTTTTTGTATTTTCTTTTATTTTAGACAATTTGCCTTTATGGCTATGTTAATTTTGAAGCGTTTTTTATGGGATGCCATTTAAACGTCAGCCGCCCAGACCCGCAGTTAACTGAAACTGTGCCAATGGGTGAGGCTTATGACGTAGTGTCGTCATTGTCATTGTTGTTGGTTTGTCGTTGTTGTTGCTGTTGTTGCTTGACTTGGCAGTATGTAAAGTTGAAAACGTAAATTTGATAAGCGCGTCGCTATGTAACATATGCTGCTTTAACTTTTTTTTTTTTTTGCTATCTAACCATGTACTACATAGTACATATGTATTGGCACATACCCGCACAAAATTTTAACATTTTTTGCTACTAGATAAGCCAATACAATGGACTGATTGAAAAGCCATCTACATATCACTTAAATGTTTTTTTCTTGTGTATATGCTTCTGTTTTGCTTATGTATTATTTAATTAAATTCTTTGGCGTATAAATTTAGGTGTGTCTGTGATCAGGTGCGGGTCAGACTTACAGTGCTTGGCATTAGTTTACTTACTTATCGCATAGCATTTGCGTATAAATATATATTTTTGGCTTAATCTCTTGGCCCACTTTTTGCTAATCGGCTTTCCAGTTAACAGCGCAATTTATTTTAAATAAATTAAATGTCATTAAAAAAGTGTCTAAAGTCTTAAAAGGAGTCAACTTTTTTTTCTTATCTTATTTTGGTTGTTTTTTTTATTGCCTATTAAACTTTATCAAAAAAAAAGTACCATATCTACACAAGCACAATCATATCAGTCAACAAGCAAAAAAAGGGTCATCCATCTTGAGGGTTTTTTTTCAATAAGGTTTTTTTGATTTTTTTGCCATTTAGTTTTCATTTCCATTTCATCATGGAAAAACTTACACCCGAACAACGTTTACAAATCGTACAATTATATTACGAAAATTCGAATTCTGTAAAGAATGTTTTTCGCGCGCTTAGGCCATTTTATGGTCGCCATAATAGACCTACTGAGACCACTATTCGCCATCCCATCAACAAATTTGAGACCGAATATTCATTATTGGAGGATACTCGACCGAATAGACCTCGCCGGGCGAGTTTATGAGCCGGTGCAATCATCGGTCCATGTTTCTTCAAAAATGACGCTGGTCAGACCGTACCCGTCAATGGCGACCGTTATCGCACCATGATAACGAATTATTTGCAACCTGAAATTGAAGCCCGAGATCTCGATGATATTTGGTTTCAACAAGACGGCGCTACTTGCCACATAGCCCGTGAACCAATGGACATATTGAGCAACCAATGCGGTGAACAATCAATTTCACGCTCCGGACCGGTGAATTGGCCACCAAGACCGTGTGATATCACACCGCTAGACATTACCCGTGTTATTCGCGAGATACCGCCTATTATGCTCGAACGCGTCATCGAAAATTGGAACCTCCGTTTGGACGAGCTACGGCGCAGTTGCGGCCAACATTTGAAAGGAATTATTTTTAAAAAGTGAATGGCAAGAAGGGTTCTTTCTATTGATAATAAAGATTTTCCGATTAATTTTAAATTTTTGTGTTTTTTTTTTTAAAAAAAAATCTCGAGATTGATGACCCTTTACTTAAGACCATAAAAATCTGTTCCAAAAATAAACTGGTACTGAGAAAAGTGACGAAAATCAGCTGCACTTACATATATCTTTCAGACATACTGATTTGTTAATTAAAAATAATAAAAAAAATAAGCAAGTTTTCTGGGACATCCCTGATCTAGCGTATTTGACACCAACTGCATGTGACATTACGCATACGACATGTTTCGCTGCAAGCTGCGTTTTAAAAATGCATATCCATGCTAGAAAATGGCTTGTAGCGTTTTGCATAAATCAAATAAAAACCAAAAATGTTGGTGTTAATAGCCATCGGCGCTGCCAATAATAATAATAATAACAATAATAATGCCAAAAAGTATAAAATCACACTTAGTCACTCGATCATTTGCAGTAGATACTTGAAATCAGCTTAGGCACCATTAAGTTAATTTTATAGATTTGAGCGAAACTGAAAATAAATTGTGAATATGTATTTTACGGCGATGTCAAGAAGCATAGAAACTTGCTGCAACACTGCTGATACTGGAAATCTAAATTTATGCTACTGTTTGAAGCAAATTGGTGGAGCCGATTCAGATATGAGCTGATTAAGTATTGCAAACTTTATTAACTGACAAACCAACCCTAAAGAGATTTCCGGAACATAGCTGATCTAGCGCATTTCTCAGTGAGTACTTCTGACGTCACGCATACGACATGTTGCACTGCCAGTTGCATATTGAAACATGGCAATGACCAAACGCTTTACTAAAATAACTTACGGCGGTTTTTGCATTTCTGTATCTGATATTGTAAAAAAGCTTAAGAGTTAAGTGTCTGGTACACATCCCTGATCTAGCGCTTTTGTCACTGAGTGCACGTGACGTCACTCAAAGGCAGGCCTCTCTGCGAGCTGCATATTAAAAATTCTATATGACCTTGCGGCGATTTTGATAAATCCGTTGAATACTTATAAAAAATGTAATATAGTCGAGGCGGTGCCCGACTGTGTAATACCCTGTTCCTTTTTTCTCGAAAAAAATTTTATTCCTGCATATTCCTTCTAAGAACTTTCTAATTGAAACATTTTTTTTTTTGGTGCAAAACGGTATTTATATTATATAATTATAAATTCCGTAAATTTGTACCGATTCTGATGAAATTCGAAAGTTCATATGTTGAGGGGTTTAGGAGAAAACACGCTTAATTGATAGCGGGGGGGTGGGGTTCGCATCGATAAAATTTGGATGTGGATTTGTTTATTAGAGCCATATGAATCAGCTTACCAAAAATTGTGATTCTAGGTCACTTGTTATCATAATTACGTAGAGTCAAATATTAACGCAGTTTATGGGCATGGGGAGGTGAAATTCGTACATTTTTGACTAAAACTTTGGTTGTGTTTGTCCGATTCATTTCATTCATTTTTGACACACAGATGCATGTAAAATTATTAAACGGTGTGGTTAAAAACCGCGAAAATATACTGCGTGGGAACGGGGGAAGATATTGACATTATTCAACAAACTTCATCTTCTCAGGAAATAGGCTCTTATAGTCTCCGAAATCTAGGTGTTCATACAGACGAACAGACGGACATGGCTCAATCGCTACCCGAGATTATGATACGCATTTTGGTATACAGGACTTGGGGTCTGCCACGTCTCCTTCTAGTATACCCTTTGTACATATAGGTACAGGGTATAATTAAAGATGGTAATATTTACTTTGCAGTTTGACACCAATTTGTGACATATACCGATTAAGTATGGTAAACTTTCTTCGGGACGTCCCTAATCTAGCGAATTCATCACCGAGTGTATGTGATGTCAATCAAGCGTCAGGCTACACTGCGAGCTGCATTTGAAAAAATGTATGAAACGCAACAAGAAAAATGTCTTGCGGTGATTAAATCTGATTAAAACCGAAAATGTTAAAGTGTAAATAGTAATGCCAAGAAATCGAAAATAATCTTTATGTTGCTTTACAATTATTTTTATCAGACAATTAATAAGGAAAAAGCCCAGCGATATAAAGTTTCTTGTGCAGTTGACTGCTTAAGTATTGTAAACTTTCTTAGAAACCTTCCTGAACTAGCGCATTTGTTACAGAGTGCGTGTGACGTCACGCATACGGCATGTTGCATTGCTAAAATTTATGCCAATGTCCACACGCATCAATCATTCTCAGTACTAGTAGTTAATAATGAAATTCAAAAGCCACACGCAAAATGCAAATAGCTGTCAATAAGCCAGCTGCAGTCGGCGTTAGCGTCGACGTTGACGGCAACGACAACGTCGTCATTGAGTGTGGTCAGGCAACAAAAAGAAAAATACACACACACACACACAACAGAAAGAGACACGCATGAACACAACTGCAGCAATCAAAACGCAATGCAATGCATGCTTGCTCTCTTTTGCTGCGCCTCTCTTGCTGTGGCTTTGTAACAAGTGACAAGCGCCGCAAAATGCTTATGACAGCAGCAGCAGTCTAAAAACAGTGGGACCAGAGCTGGGGCAGACGATGAACATATGTATGTGTGCATGTAAGTGTAGGTGTTAGCAACTGTTGCTGCCGCGACAAGCTTGCAACTGACTCACACTTTTTTTGGGTTTCACATGTTCAAAATTTGCATACGCGTTTAAATGGATTGCAAAAAAATTGCAACGCATTGTGCGGTTTGTTTATTTTACTTTTTTTGTATGTATGTAATGGCAGTTTTTTTTTCTTTTGTGGCGCTTATCAATTATATTCTCGTTGCATGCGAAATTTATTTAAATTACAAGCAAGCGGACAGCAGCAGTGCATTTTTATTGCGTAAGAATTGTCATACGCATTTCATTTGTATATATGTACATACATATATATTTTTTTTTTGTATTTTTACAAAAATTTTTTTTTTTTTTGTTCGTAACGCGTAACTGTAACTGACGTTTAGCTTCATTTACGTTGAAGTGCTAATTGGATTGCACAAATAGATATTTATAGCACATCAATTTAGTATAAGTTTAGGCCATGTTTGTATATTATATTTGAGTTAGCGTGCAGTAAGTTTGATTAAAGCCACAGTTTTGTGTAACGGCTACTTACCTTTTCACTAACGTAATTTTCCATAAAAGCTCGCTTTCAATTGTTTTTAAATTCAATATAATTGAAGTTTTGCATTTAAAATGAGTCGTTAAACACGCGCTTAGTTTAATGTACAACTTTTTCTATTAATTTTTTTGCTTTCTGCAACTTTTTTTGGCGTTTGTAAAATTTTGTCACGTTTTATGCCAGTGCGCAATGCTTTGGCAAAAAATTGCACGCACATTCACAACCAAGCCAGCAAACAAACAAACAAACATACAACACACACACACACACACACAACAAGCAACACACTGTGCACTGTGTGCACAATTTTGCATTAAACACTCGAATATCTGTGATAATTTATTTGTGCCTTACATACACAGCAACAAACATATGTAGGCGATTAATTATTTGCGTTTGTGTTTAAATTTTTGTTAGCGCATCGAACCGGGTATATAGTTTATTTTTCAACACCAGTTTTTTTTTTTTCTTTCAATTTTTTAATTTTGCGAACATTTTGTTGACCCATTTAGTAATGGATAATGTTGAAGTGTCTATGATTTTATAAACACAATTTTCAAAATTTTTGCTATTCAATTGAATTGCGTGCTTCTCGTGCATATATAAATAAAATTACTATGACACCTGTTGCTACAAGCAAACGGTCGCTGACTCGCACATAAAGTAGCAGCAAATAAATAGCAGTTTAATGACCTAAAAGTTTGTTGTTTTTTATTTTTATTTTAATTAAATTACTTTATAAAATTTAAATCGCTTCTTGCATTCGTTTGAAAAGATATTTTATTTTGTAGCAGTACGTGAACTTTACTCAAAAACAATTTTAGTTTTCGTTAATTTAAGCGCTCCGAACCGACAAAACCAACCGCCAAAACACAACAAAAAGCAACCGCCAAATGAATGGGGTTGTTAAGTTTTTACCGACCCATCAATCTATCGATAAATCATATTTTTCGATAGCTGTCGATATGTTATTGGCCATATTAATGTTATTTTTTAAATATGCTTAAAATTATATGCACGTGAAAAAAATTTAATATACACTTTTTTGTTATAATTTACATGTTAAGTTAACATAATTAAAATGTCTGCAATATTTTACTTGTGTTCGTTCTTTATTTATACACATAAAACAAAAACGAATTTGTTATATTAATATCATGCTGCTCAACATATTAATATAACATATTTGCAAATTATTTTCATTTTGTTAGCATAATTATTGTTTTAAAATTTAAAATTTATTACAACAAAAATATAAAATATGCAGTATTTAATTTGCGGTATATTTTTAAAATTGCAAAAAGTATATTTGGTATATTTATTTTTTCTTCACATCGGTATGTTGCCACTTTCAAACTTTGGTCACACTTACTACTATTGCGGAAAAAAAGTATTACTAATGAAAAAATGGAATTATCTGCAAAATTACTAGCGCAAGGATGGTGAGCCATTATTAAAATGTCTCAAAAGCGTCTTCTAACAATTTATTTCATAGGCACCTAACAGAGGAAGGCATAAAAACTTTAGTAACAGCCGTCGGCAGCGAAGATCCACGCAAAATTATTGATGAGGCTTTGAATGTAAGTATCTTGAAGGCGTGCCGCTTTTTAAAACAAATTATCATTATTTGTTGCTTGTTGCTTGATTGCAGCGTGACTTGCGCGATATTGGAGGAGGCGCACTACCCATCAAACGTGAGGACCCTACACTGCCTGGTCGCATAGTGCTTCAAGTGCAAAGAGTCCGCAACATTTCCGCCCCAAAGGCCAATGAAGAATCGAAGGCGGCGCCGCGTCTTTTGCAAGTGGATTTGAGCGATGGCCAATCTTCTATACAAGCTTTGGAATTGGAATCAGTGCCAGCGCTGAATCTAAATGTAGCGCCCGGCTCAAAAATATACTTCCGCAGTGATAAACTGCAATTAGTGCAGGGATTTCTGCTGTTGTGCGGCAACGAGCTGCAGCTGTTAGGCGGCCGCGTCGATGCACTGTATGAGAAGTGGGATTTGGCGCGCACAATGCTCAAATATGCACGCAGCGGTCGACCCTTAAGCGGCACAACTGCACCACCACCTTGGGTAGCTTTTGGTAAGAAAGTCGATACAACTGCTGACAGAAACTTCAAGAGTCTGATAGCCGGTGGCGATAAGGATAAACCATCGAAGGAAAATGATGAGTTCAATGCCATGCGAAATGAGGCAATTGCTCTTGCCAGCAAGGCAGCCGTTAAAAAAGTCTTTGGTGGCGGCGGTCAGAACCTGGTCGATCACAATATAAAAAAGATACTCGACAAGGGTTACAGCGAGGAAGAGGCCAATAGTGCGCTGCACGCAACTCGCAACAATCTCGAACGTGCGCTGTACAATCTCAAGAGGCGCAAGGAAGCGGGTGGATATACTGATGCACCACCAACGCGTGGCGGGCGTGGTGAACGCACAGGTAGGGAAGGCGGCAAGCGTGGCGCCAGCCTAAAGGATGAAGTTGAGGCTGCCAAGCCAGCCGCCAATGCCACTCTTTTCGACTTTTTGACCACAAAACTGCCCGCAACAGAGGTTGTCACAACTCCAGCACCTACAGCACCACTTACAACCTACACTGCCAACAACACATCCAAAATGTTCAATGCCAGATCCACCGAAAGTGAACGCCGGTCGTCCACTGCCGCCAATGTAGCAAACAACAAATCTCAAGGCTTGAGCGATCGCTCCCGTTTCGAAAACAATATTTCCAGCAGCTTTGCGGCGCACCGCGGCAGTCGTGGCGGTGGCTCGACTCGCGGAGGTGGACGCGGGCGCGGCGGGCGTGACGAGCGTCCAACTCGCGATGACAGAGAACGACCATACACAGAGCGAAACGCTGCCAGTTCTCGCAAGCAAGAAAACACTAATCAGCAATCTAACAGAAGTCAGAGCAATCGTAATGCCAATGACCAGGCGGGACATAAAGCGGCTGCAGAGTCTAAAACTGAGCAAGAGCCAACTGCGAGCAAGGAATCCTTTAACAATAGACGCAACAACGAGCGTCAAAGTGGTCGAGGTGGCACACCGCGTGCGGAAAATGGAAACGTCAGCAACAACAGGCGACGTCAACAGGACAGATCAAATGGGGCCAAGTCTGGCAATGTTAATAACACCAACAATAACAACAATGAAGAGTTCAATGCAAGATTAAACAAAGTCGTGGAAGAGACAGCCAATCTAAAACTAGGTGGAGCAAAGCGAGAGGATAAACGTGGTGGCGGGCGGCAAGGAAGCGGATATATGCGGCAGCCTAATGCTGAAAATGTACAACAACAGAATGTGGTGCAAGCACAAAAGACAGAGCGCGCAGTGGCGGCGCAACGTCAGCACCAGCAGAAGCAACAGCAAAACAGCTCGCGGCAGAAGTCTGCAAACTCGTCGGCAGCTAATTACAGTCAATTACCCAATGGTTATACCTATGATCCCAGCAAGATAATGGGTTTCCAAAGCAAGGAAACCAATGAATTTGCCATGAGCTTATTAAAAAGCCAAGGAGTTGACATTGCAGCCGATGCTGAGCCGGAGGAACAGCAGCAGCCAGCTAATAATTACTCTGCTGCGCCAACCTTATCCAATTTTTTGTTGTCCAATCCAGAACCGACGGTTATGCAACCACCGCCGCAGCAGTTTGGTATCATGCCCGGCGATTGGTTCTGGAAACAAGGCGATTTTTGCATGGCAAAGTATTGGGATGATGGACGAGTGAGTATTGTATAAACTAGATTCTATACATAATACTTAATAATTAATTATCTCTTTTTTTTGCAGTACTACGAAGCCGAAATAACAGCAGTAGCCGACAAGACTTGCGTCGTATTTTTTCTTGGTTATGGCAACCATGAGGAAGTGTTAAAAACGGACATATTGCCCATTACGGATGAACAGAACAGGCCGCTGACCAATATGCCGCAACAGCAGCAGCCGAATCGCTATCGGGGCGATCGACAAGGTCAGCAAATGTATGTACCACCACATAAACGCGAACATTGAGCCTGTAAAGCAGAAAGTAGAAATGCATTTAGCAGGAATTACGACATTAACTATAGCGAGAGGACTGTATTAATTATTTAATGTTTCGAATAAAATCCCAGTGTATTGGTGAACTACAAATTTACAAATTGTTTTTTAAGCTGCCCGTATTCGAACTGCGCGCTTTTCAATCGATTGAAAACAATTGTCCAAATCATGGAAGCTATCGGTAAGCATTTTTACTCGATAGCCGAGCCACTGAATTTGTAGTGCCACAGTTAAAGCAATGGTTGCATTCAGCAGAACTATGCTTCAAATGCCAGCTTGATGATTCTCAGCTCGAGATTTTTTTGGCAAGTTTCCATCTTCCATTAAAAGGAGCAAATAAAATTAAATCTGGATAAATTGGAAATTAGTGGACTTGAACTTTTCTATTCCAGCAAATTGAATAGATTAGCAGCTTGGTAAAAAATAATACGTTACAATAAATATAAAATTAAAAGCTTTAAGAATGTATGTAATCAAATAAGTATTAACTAAGGTTACTCAAAAAAATAAGGAGCTGAAAAATTTTTTTTTTAAAAGACAGAAAGCCACCAAAAATATCCTTACAAAATGGTTGCAATCTATTCAAGCAATTAAATACTCATCAAAAGATTCAGTTTCAGAAAATGAGCGTTCAATGTTTTAAATTTAATTTTAACTAAAACAGTTATATTTTTCTTAAACAATTTAATTGCTTTGCTGTCGGCAATAAACTTTTTTAAGCTTATTAAATTTACAAATTTGGATAATGAGCAAATGTTTTATCTTAAGTTTCAGCATACTCAACCAAATAAAAAAAAAATGTTCGTGAGCCACAAAGAATTTTACATAATTTATATTTAAAATCTTTCACGAAGAACTAGAATATAAGTTCTTTTATATTTTCTAAAAGAGATATTGCTAAATGGCTATCATGACTATGAAACCTATTTTAGTATCTCATCTCTAACAAATTATAAATTTTTAAAAACAAAAATTCTTTTCAAATATTTTGGATTTCTTTTTTAATAAAAACAGAAAGAAAAGAAATAATTTCTAAAAATAAAACTCAAAACGTTACGGTCCGCACGTAAAAGTTGAAATAAAATCGTGTTTTCAAACTTGGTATATCGAAATTCTAGGTGAAGAATTTTGGGAATTCCAAATACTTTAAAAAAATAAAAACGTTGCGAACATTAATGGCATTCCCCAAACAAGTCTTTTACCAATTTCTTCAATTTAAAATTTAGTTTTTATTTTGTGTGAGCCTTAATATTGATCCTTCAAGGACATGTAAGGCATTTATGAAAAGGTATTAATGTGTGCCTCATATAAAAGCGCCAACCTTTATTGTGCGGCTCCTTGGTTCAAAAGTTATTTAAATTTAATTTTTATTTTCCATTTTTAAAATAAAAATTCCGCAATAACTTTTATTTTTGACTTTTATAATAAAAAATTGCAGAGTAACTCTTTTTTTAAATTTTTTAAATTTAAATTGGCCAATTTATTGTTAATTTTTATAAAAAAAAAATTTTAAAAACGGAGTTATATTTAACTATTATTTCAAGATTTTTATATAAAAAAATAAAATAATATTTATTTTTCAATTTAAATGAAAGAAAATCAAAAAAAAAAAAAAATCAAATTGTTAAACTTAAATAATTATTTCATGATTTTTATTTTAAAAATTCTCTGATTTGAATAAAAACAAGGTAGAATTCAAATGCAAATTTGGACTTAATGTCGATAATAACCAATCCAAAACTTTTACCGGATTTTATTTATCTCAAAAAACTTGGTTTCTACACGAAATTATGCGGACCACACAATCAATAAAAAAAAAATATATTTTTCATTTGTTGACTGAAAAAATTTCTTATATTTAAACCTAATCTGGGCCAGGGGATTTAAAAACATTTGGCATTTACAAATTTCATGCCAATGAAAATCAATAAGGAATTCGGCATAGGAACGGAAATGTGTCCCAGAAACTTTATTTTCTAGTCATTTCAGAACTTTTGAGTAATAATTAATAATTTTGTAAACAATTTTTTATTGATCAATTGGCATACTTGCCCGCCCTACATAACATATACAAATTATTTAAGAATAAAAAACATGTGTATACGCTTTTGTTTAATTTTATTTAATTAATTCAATTTATTTACTCAATCTTGCACTTTACGAAGTACATGTGGGTGAGGTATTTTAAATTCAAGAGTACAGGCTTAATTACGTTTGCTACTTAGTTACTAAATTAGAATGATTACATAAAATATATATAAATTTAAAAAAACGCCACAAAGCGTATGTCGTTACATTTTTGCACAAACTATAGTTGGCAACAGTGGCGATGATATTTATCGATTGCAATTAATCGCATTAAGTAACATCGTTAACAAGCAAAACAGAAACGAAATGAAAACGAGATAAGAGAAACAATACACATTTCGAGAAATAAACTCTCTGTATGCTCTCTTAAACAGAGCAACACGACAACTCTGTGCAGTGGGCCGCTATAAAAGGCTGTGCACAGCTGTGGGGCGAACACTATTGAGAGAAAAGCGCGACATAACGGTTTGTTAAAAATTGTTTATTTGAAATACGCAGTGAGACACGCCAATACAAAACATATAAATTTTACATACAATATATACAGCTGCCAGCTAAACATTACTAAATCAATTGTGAGCATAAAGTGATTTAAAACAAAGTGCAAGCAAAACAAAAGAACTGGGCATTATACAGTAAGCAGCAAGAGAATAACAACTACCTGACGCGCAACAACACAAAGTTGAAGAAGGAGGAGGCGGAGAGTAGCAATTCGAAGTGTGCAGAAAATTGGAAAGTGCGAGACAACGAGTGCTGTTTTGTTAGTGTGTGCGAGTGAGTACGAGCCGAAACTAGAATAAACAACGGGCTGCGGCGTACGGCGTACTCTGGTCATTATAACGTCATCGGCCTGGGCCAAAGCAAGCTACATTTTCACACATTTGCGAAAACAAAAAAGGGCTGGAAAATAACACGCCACCTTTGCGCTTGAAATTTTTAAACTAGTTCGTACACGAAGAACTAATTTACGACCAAGCTAAGAAGCTAGCTTTGATTGCAATACCAATATACCGAGCATGAATTTATCATTTGCTGGCTGTGGATTTTTGGGCATCTACCACGTCGGCGTAGCCGTCTGCTTTAAGAAATATGCACCGCATCTGTTGTTGGAGAAAATTGGAGGCGCTTCGGCCGGTTCCTTGGCCGCTTGCTGCCTGCTCTGCGATTTGCCGTTAGGTAAGTTTCCACTGCCTTTTTGGCATATCTTGTTTTTTTTTGTCATATCTCGTTTTGTTGCTTTTGCATAGTTTTATTTTTTAATCTACGTATATGTATGTACTGTATGTACATATAAAGCAGCTGACTACAGCGCGCTTTTTGTTTTGTTCGCAAATTCCTATCATTTGCCGTTTTCAGTTTCAGCTTAGCCCGATTATTCTTTAGTTCAGTGACTCTTGCACATTTTATGATATGAAAAAATATAGTAATAATCTGTTGATTTATACAAATTTAGCAAAAAGTAGGTCTCCGTGTGTGTGTGTGCGCATGTTTTTTTTTACCCATTACTCTAAAACTAAAAGGGCATATTAGTTTTATGCGCATGTTTGTGACGAGTAGTTGGAAAGATTTGACAATTCAACAGCATTAATATCCAACTCAATATAAGCAAGACCATCTATTCTTCTATCTATATAAACGCTCAGACCATAAGCGCTCGAAAAATCAACATTTAGCAAAATCTACGCATAATCCCTTGGAAGCTTCAGTTCGTTAAATTGAGTTTTTTTATGCTGTCCTTTTAAACAGCTGTAAAGCATGAATTCGTGAATCGATTGAGATAGTCCCAGCTGTACTTCTGGAAACCACAAGAACTTAGTACATAATATTTTACGAGCGGATAAGCATAATAGTCCAGAGCGCTAAACAATAGTCACCACCTGTCAGCCTGTACTTTTACCTCGACGGCCCTGGCTACACCTTGTGATAAAATGAATCTGTGTTTCTAAAATGAAATGGTATCCAAATTAATATTCAAATTTTTAGTCTAATTTCGCTTGCATTAGGCGATGAGAATACTATAAAAAATCAACTTGTTTTTATATTTTTATAAAAATATACATGAAATGGAGAGATAGCCTCACAGAGATACCCTCTGCAATCGACGGACTAAAAACTTGCAATAAATATTTTTTAAATTTCGACTTAAATTTTAAAGCACAAACAAACGGTTTTGACTTGCAAAAGTTATGTGCATTAAATAAAATTTTCGTATTAAAAAAATTGGTAAAAACAGTTTGCTGGTATGTAAGTCTTATGAACAAAACACAGTTGATCTTTTTTCATAACAAGCGCACCGAATTTCGCAATTGAATGAAACCTGCAAGCTAAATTGTTAGTACAGTAAACGAATGTTTAACTAACTTGCCGCAACCGACTGAACATGAAATGTTTCTCACTCTTTTAGACAGAAAATTATTTAAAACAATGCCTTAAAGTTCAAACTCAGTAAATACCAAAGTTCCAACTTTAATGCTTAGTCTAGGGTATATGCAAGTCGATAACTCTCATATAAACGTATATAATTTCTATATTCAACTTTGGCCCTTAATATTTTTCTCAGTAAAGGGGCCTGCAATGACGTCAGCCACAAAAAATAAAGAATGACAAGAGAGCGGCAGTGTAAGAGAGCAACGCGCTGCTTAAAACTTCAAACTTTACTCAGCAGCTGCACTCACAAATACATAGCCCTGCATACACGCCTACCTTTGGGGGCTCGTCTGATTGTTTGTTTGTCTGTTTGTTGGCCACGCAGCATAAACTACGCAGTTGAAAATATCACACTAATACACTCGCACAGCAGCAGGCATGAAAATAGAAGCGCTCTACGCCGCCTACATATATACATATGTATGTAATAGCGTATTTATGTAGATATTCACGTATAGCTTGAGTTTATGTAAATTTAAAAATTTCTTGAAGGTCAACGTTGTTTTTGTCAAATGGGCGCGAGCATTGGTTTTGCTATTTCTGTGACTGATGCGGCACAACAACAATTTGTTGATACACAATTAAATACATACAAAATACATACATATGTACATAAATACATAATGCGATTTGAAACTGTTTTCATAGAGCTATCTCTGACTTCAGCGCACGCTTCAGTTCTATCTAGAATACAAACATGTCAATCAAGAGACCAAAACTACTGCGTGGCGCATTTTCAAAACAATATACAAGCACAAGACTGTGCTCCATTGTATACTTACTCACACATGTATCAATCAAATTGACGACTTATCAAAGACCAGGGACCAATCGAGCAGTGTCATGCACATTGTCCAATACAATAATCAGTCAACAATCAGCAACAACGTCAGCAGTAGCAGCATCATTAGCATCAGCAACGATCGTAAATACAATCAAATGGCCCGCTTGTGGGGGTGATCACCCGGGGCCTCAACGCCTATTTGTCCTTACTCCACAATTGATTATGCACGACAGTCATGCATTCTCATCTATCAACCGCTGACTATCTCTGCCGCTCACTCTTTGTTCTGTACGTTTCCCGCCAAAAGTCATTTACCTGCTGGCTGAATCTCTCAACCCAAGTAGAAAGAAAGTTCGACAGCCTGCAGAGAGTAGCAGACAGGTAAAGCATGATATATAGTTGCAACGTTGTGGCCCAACTCTTTTTGGGATGTGAAATTGTTTTAGGTTTTAATGACGGTAATTAATTTTTGGGTCGGCTGGCTTACAAGTTGCCTGGAGCACGATTTCTCATCCATAACTTTTCAAAGAATGTTTTGTACTAGAAAACTAGGGAAATTCTTTGGAAAAACAAGCTACTTTTTTAGTTGCTTATGCTATCAGCCATTGCGTAATTTTATTGCTTCACTATTCTGTCGCATTGTTTACTGTTTTATACATAAATTGTTTATTCCTGAAATTTTTGAAGCTCCCTCGTACGTTTTGTCTCAGCTGTGAAATAATTGTTTCCGGAGAAACTGACAAAGTGTATAAAGTAAATTCGTAAAGTATACGAATACAGGAAGCTGGAATTGTAAACGAAGTAGAAATTTTCTCTAAAGAAAAAGTCTAAAAGTTGCTTTTGATGCTATTTCACGTAGGGCTTAAAAAACAAGTCTACACTTGTACGAAAAAAAACCACAAAAAGTGGGAACGCTTCAAGCGAGGAGTTTTCATGATAGGGCGAAATTATTGTTGCAAAGAGAACTTCTGCCTTTGTTATACTACTGTCTCCAAAAAGTAAAATCATTTTTATTTTTTTAAGAATTTCATTTTTTTTTATCTAAATGTGTTTCTTGATACTCCGAACACAATGCACTTATGCCAACGTTTCGCTCAATCCTTCATGCATGCTAAAAGCCATTGGCCGGGATGGCCATCCAAACGCCCGTCGATTCACATTGAATCTCTTCAATAGACTCAAAACGCTGTACCCGGAGTGATCTTTTGAGTTAAGAGTATAGCCAGAAGTAGCACGGTGCTAAATCAGTTGAATACGGTGATTGTGAAACGATATGGGTTTCGTTTTTAACGTAAAAATCTTGCAGAATCAATGCAGTAAAAGATGGCGCATTATCGTGATGCAAAAACCAAGATATGTCTTGCCATAATTGCGGCCTCTTTTTGCAAATACAATATATAACACAAATAATATTCCTTGATAACAATAACACTAGTTTACAAATTTAAGGGTCATCGAGTGAACTTCCTAAAAAAGTGTTTGTAGGGTAATTTGGGGTCGAGAAACACGAAAATGGCAACCTTTTTTTTATTCTTAAGCACCGTTTTCGAGATATTTTCGAAAAACATGTTTTTGGCACTTTTTTCAGTTATTCCTCAATATCACGTGAACAAAATTTTGTATCGACATGAAAGACGATTGAAAGGTATTGATGTGCTCTTTCCAGTGATATATAAAATGTACAGATTAAGTAAAAATTATCGAAGTTACAGGCAACCAAAGTCGAAAAAAGAGTCCATAGCATCTACAGTTCCTATCCGATTTCGAATATCTTAGACTCGAAATGTTCGTAAAAGAATTCCCTTTCAGCTTAAAGCTTAACATAATTTTCAAAAAAATTTTCTCGTTAATAAAAAGAACACTGAAAATTTGAAATTTTGAAAAATGCTCGAAAGAGCACATCAATACCTTTCATTTTTATTGAAGAAAACAGTCAAATAGTGACCTTAATTTTTAAGGGACTTTGGCGTGCTATTTGCGGTCTTGCTTCACCTTTGGCACGATATTCGCTCGATCGGTTGTTTCTGGGTCGTCGGTTGAGGTTGATGTCCGAGCAGAGCGCTCGTCGTCTTCAACGCGTTCTCTCGCTGCCTTACTTGAACTGTTTATACCACTTGTAAACTATTCTTTCCGATCTAGTTTGCACATGAATATTGATTCCGCAAACAAAATTTTATGCCAGTTGAAAGAACTTAATTAATTCAGACATTTCTAAAATTGACGAAATCACTTTTAGTGTCGGACAGAGCCAAAAAAAAACAATTGAAAATCAATTAGCTAAAGTATTTTAAATTGAAAATTGTTTACCTATTACACGCTGCGAACAGTTTGTCAAAAGAAACACAATGAAGATATTTACACAAGCTTATTGAGGGATTGAGGATAAAAACAACAGTTTGGAGCGTGAACGAACTTTTTCTTAGAGCAAAAGCTGCACATTTTGTTTTTGCCAAACGCTTGCAATACTCTCAACTCGTCAACTCGACAGTCTGCGTGAATACCTTTAAATTGAAAATTGTGTACTGCAGGAAACTATAACACGCTGCGAACAGTTTGTCAAAAGAAACACAATGAAGATATTTACACAAGCTTATTGAGGATAAAAACAACAGTTTGGAGCGCGAACGAACTTTTTCTTAGAGCAAAAGCTGCACATTTTGTTTTTGCCAAACGCCTGCAATACTCACAACTCGTCAACTCGTCGGACTCGACAGTCTGCGTGAATACCTTTAACAACATTTAGATTGAAACACCCAACTTTAAACAATGAAAAAAAAACCTACGAGTGGAATATCTAAAACGTGGCAGCTCTAATTATGAGCCTTAACTGTTTTCATTTGAACACACTAATTTACGACAAGTGGGCATAACACTTGAACACGAGTGTGTCAAAAGTTTATGATTGCAATTTCTCTGACGTCATTTGTTACATGGGAGCGCACGCGTTCTTTAAATCTCTCGGACTATTCATATGATTCATAAATAAATATCTACATGGCAGGTACCTATTATTTTCTAAATTATATTGGCCGACCTTCAACTTCTCAGGCATTGGCGCTATCAGTCAGCGTCCCTAGACGGCAGCATCATGCAATGCGAAATGTTCAAAATTGCAGTTCAAGTCGGTTTTTTTTTGTTTTTTTTTTCATTATATAAATTGCAATTGGAAATTTATTTACTATTAACTATAGCTAGTTATTAAATATTCCTATAAATGGGGTATTATTCCAAGTTTTTGGGGGAGCTTATCGGCACGCTTATTTCATTGCACCTTTAGTCATTGTTGACACTACAATATTTGTGTTATCGTTGTGGATGGTATCAAATTTTCCATTACTTTCTTTGTTAGCAATATATTTCTGTCAATATGTATATTTGGACGCTGTCCAAAGTTCAAGTTGGCAATGTGGGTGTTATTGCAGGTAGTCAGCAATTTGGACGTCTATTTTGAGCTGACATTGTGACAATTAATACTGTGATAGGCATTATCTAGTATGAGCAGCTGTTGCTATAGCTGTTCCAAATTTATGAGAGGCCAATAGCTTGTTTGCTCTAGCGGCACATTTGTTGGTGCGTTCATTTATTGCACATCGCGCCATTTATTGGACTTTTCCTCACTTTGTCGTATCTCTCATATACTCCCTGTTTGTTTACGAGCGTATCAATATTATTTTCGACATTACACAAAACTTGACGTCAATTGAACTAACGATTTTTTTGCAGCTTGTTTTTTTTTTTGTGCAAAAAAACTAAGTGAACGTGTTTCCTATATGCTATTATTAGTGATTAGATTTAGCACACAAAGAACACAAAGCAAATGCAGCTTCTTATACAAAATGATTGTATTTTTTTTTATTTCATTTTCTATTGATAATTACAATGCTGAATTTGCAGCTGTTTTTTACACACATTGTTGGTGCTTATCAGTGGGCATTGTAGTAGTATGTGGGGTCTTTTCATATACAAACTGCGTATCTTTCAATTAACTTGCGCACAATCTCTAATGTCACAAAAGCAAAAAAAAAACATGTGTGCAAAAAGGCCGCATAAATTATAAAATGACACAGTTTCGGCTTGACACTTGAAGTACATAAATAAGTAAATCAATGTGTATATAGTATATATGTATGTATATTCGTGAAGAGCGATAGATAATGCAAAACTAGTGCAAAAAATTAGAAAACAAACTTGCAAATTATCAACATTTATGTCAAGCTTATAGGTGGGGGGGCCCCCTGCTGCATCTGCAGCTACTACAAAGCGTAAACAAATTTGGACTTTTTTTCGGTTGTTTATGCGGAAGCCACGCAACGCATTTCATTAAGACAAACAATCCCCCGCCCGAAAAATAGACACGGAATTATATATATATATATATTAGGGCGGGTCAATTTGTATTGGGCCGAAAAAACCTTATGGGGCTCACTCGGATTTTAATTCTTTGGATAATTCTAAGCAAATTTGCTCAAGAAACTATGGGTCTAAAATGAATTTCGAGTCGCCCACTTTTTCAAAATAGGTTTTTTTCGACATATTCAAAAATCGACTTAGAAATTCATTGAAAAGGCCTAAAATCGATATTTTTTCTCTAGCCAAATGTGAATTTGGGGGTTTTTGGGGTCGAGGAATTCATTATTGACATCTATTTTTAATTTTGGGTGCCGCCAGAGGGCGCTTTAGTGTTGGTTTTTGATTTTTTTCGGTTTTTTTTCTTGAAAATTTTGAAAAAGTGGGCGACTCGAAATTTATTTTAGACCCATAGTTTCTTGGGCAAATTTGCTTAGAATTACCCAAAGAATCAAAATCCGAGTGAGCCCTTATACCGAAAAAAATTGACCCACCCTAATATATATACATATAATATATAGTATACGAAGCCGCATGTTCTATACTCTTCAGAAATCTAGTATAAACGTCACGACTCTTGGCAGACAAGATTTCATCTTTACTCACTTCTGAACTAAAATAGTTCATTTAGTAATTCTATTAAGCACATGAATCGTAACATATGCTATGAACCAATGCTTTTCAGAGAATCTGAGAGAATAAATTCCAGCACAAGGGTTGCCTTAAAAAACCATTAAGAACTTCTGGAATTCAAGGGTTTTAGAATCTCATTTCATTTACGTCAAGTTTAAATGTTTTTATTTGTAAATATCTAAAAAAGCATTAAAAACTTATTGAATTCAAGGGTTTTAGAATCTCATTTCATTTCCGTTCGTAACTCAAAGGTTTGTTCAAAGGTTTAACCATTTTTCTTAGTGAATATCTGAAAAATTCTACTTCTCGATTTTTTAGAGTTAAAGGGATCAGAAATTGAAAGCTTAAGTAAATACTTTTATAACTTAACATTAAATAAATACGTAAATACAATTATAAATAATTTAAAGGTAGCACCAAGTAACACCCAAGGAATCGTCAAAAACATCTATTACTATTCTGCTCGAGAAGCTTGACCCCAGGAGATCAATAGATTCTTGAAAAATATGAGGCATAATTTATGTGCGTAAAAATCTCTATTTTTTTAGTTTTGTTAAGTTTTTATGTATGTTATTTGAAGTTTTATGGTTTTTTATTGTATAAGCATGTAAGGAAAATGTTATATTTTCAATATTAAAAAAAAATTTTGTTCTATCATGTCTACATCAAAAGTTATTGAGCAAATTCAAAGTGTCCGAATAATTTGTGTGTCCACTGTATATAGGTACAAAATAAAAACAAATATTTCAAACGCGGCAATTAAATTCAAAATTCGCCCATATACTCAAATCCTGCCCAACTCCTGATCCTAACATAAAGCTCACATTAGGCAACAACTCGCTCATCTCCAAGACTGACCCACAAAATATATCAAAGATACTCAAATTCTGAAACCTGATGATACATTCTATCACGCCATAATAACCAAGCAACACTTTTCCGGAGCTGAAGTTCTTAGTAGCCAGTGCACCTCCATTCTCTAAGCTAGCCTATAATTTTAACTACATCATAATAATACCCTTGTTCCAATAATTCTCATCTTGTGCAAAAACTCTAGCGCTTTAATTAAGTAGTAACTAGTTCAACTGTCCAATTTGTTGTTCAATCTTTCGCAGCGTTGACTGTACGCAAGAAAGAAGAATCTGGGCTAGTACTTCAATGGTAGATAATTTACATAAATAACTAAAATATATCAATGTTGCATTCAGAAAATAATGACAAAATTTTAGTTTTATATACTTACCATTTATAAAAAATGAGGCCCTATGCTCCACTGGGGGTCAAGGATAGCAGAAGAGATTTATAAAAAATCAAAATTTTCATATTAATTAAACGTTTTATTTCACAAAAAGAATTCGTGATGCATCAATTTATTAAGAGACATAAAACGTCAAACAGCGTTACATTAGTATTAAATCAGCACAATTCTGCTATAAAGCAAATATTTCAAGCAGAGTTGTGCTAAAAGCGACTGTTCTTAATTTCACTAAAACTTAGTGAAAATAAATTTAAACTATATATAAATACAAACAATGCTGCATTTACGTTTTTATATGTGATGATGTATCAGCGAATTTCATTGTTTTAAATAATTCAGTTTAACATAAAATTTTAGTGAAATTGAGTACCGTCAGCAGAACTTAACAAAATCCAGAACGCTTATATATTTGTTTATATGGCAAACATTGTGCCAAACAATTACTAAACGTACCTCAAAAAGAGCATAAAGCCAACTTGCCGGCTGCAAAACCACCCTGAAAAGTATGCAGTCATTACACGATCGATCGGTGTAACGCTACAACGACCTATATAAGCACGAAGTACAGTAAAAACAATAACAAGGGCAGAAACGGTTTGGGTAATAAAATTTTTATATTTCGTTACGCAAACTGCATACGCAAGCGTAAGAAGAAGAATTTTCGGCTGATGTCAACACAAAGAGCGAGAGTGCGTAGAGAGCGTGAATACAACTTTGAGAGAGTGAGTGAGTGTGGTTTTTGATTTTTTTTGGGGGGCACGCCGTGGCAGTGTAAACGCTAATGTAAGTTGAAGGTGTGTCCATGTACATGGTGCTTAACAACGGCGGCGGAAGTAAGAGTGAGGCATTCCAGCTGCTTCTCGTAAACCGGCCGCATCAATGCCTCGTTTGTGTTGCCCTTCTTTCACTTGCGCGCTTTGCTGTTGATTTTGTTTTTGTAAACATGTATGTATGTATGACAGTGTTGAAAGTTTTGTTGTAATTTCCACTTGCTGTGGCCCCAATGAAGGCAACTGCTGATGTGGAACTGCATAAGCATAAATATCTACACTACGCGTCAGTTGAATAATACGACATAGTCTTTTGAAGACCAAATATTTGTGTAGCAAAAAAGAAAGATATTATATAATATTAAGAACATATTTTTGATTAACTTTTAAATTTTTCGTTCAGGGTGGACCTATTGCAAATAATTAAAATATCGATGTATAGAAATAAATAAAATAAAATGAAACATGTCGGAGGGCGTTGTTCATAAAGTGCAATATTAGGAAAACATTATAACGAAACTGAGAAAAATAATAAGAAATTAATAAAATAAAAGATGTCGTTCGTTAAAGTCGGGCGCGGACAACTTGGGGATACCCTGTACCACCACATAGCATTTAATTTTGATATATTGTTTAAGAACTCCAAAACATATTTTATTTGCCAACTTTGGTTAAATATTTCTCTCTAATAACTCTCTATTAATAACTGTTCAAAGAGAACAGGGACCTACAGTTTATAGCCGAATCCGAACGGCGGTGTCTTTAATTAATAGAGACTTTCTTGGGCAAATAACGTCTTTGAGCTAGCGATGCCAGTGCTAGGCAAATGTACCAGTGCTACTGCGGGGATTCGAACCACCGACCTTCGGTTTGTAAAGCGAGTACGCTACCGACGGCCAAACCCCTATGGAAGCTATATAATATGTCCCCGATATCAAAAATATTAAAAAAAAACTTGTCTTCCCTAACATAATAACGCATCTAATCTAAAAGTTTGGTTTCTGTAGCTCTTACCACCAAAAATTCATACACCCCACATGCTCAATAAATAGACGAGTTGTACAACCAGTCGCATCGTGTATGGCTTAGGTTAGAGTCCATTAGTCCATGTTCGCTGCTCCTGATAGTTTAAAACACGCTAAGTTCCAAAGTTATGCGCGATAGGAAGTAAGAAAAAAATACCATGCCAAGTTTCCAAATTCTCCACAAGATGGAGCGAAAATTATAAATAGGAATCGCGTGAAGTTTAAACATTTTGGAGAAAGAAAGTAAGAAAAAAATAATTATTAAAAATTTTTGTTAAATAGGCTCTCTAAAGAAAATCTAAATGCAGACAAAAAAAAAAACTTAATAGAACGAGTTATTTTAGAAAATCGTTTCTTTTAAAAACCAAAATTTAGATATGCTATTGAAGTGACGAGAAGTGTATTTGTATTTTTCAAGTTGTTTGGAATATATCGAAGCTACTGGAAGCAAAAGAAAACATAAATAATACAACGACGCATTTGTTTATCTTGTTTTTTGTTTTATTTTCCTATTGATTTACACTTTTGTGCGTATATGTTTGTGTGTGCATGCATGTTGTTTACCAATTCATTTTGTAAACAAAAAAACCCATTGATAGAACTCGACTGTGCCCCCAATGCATAGCTCGATTTGCCGTTACACATTTTTTTTTATGAATGCATGAGAATCGGATGCACATAACCTTAAGGCAAGCTGCACTTGACTTGAATGTCAATGATGCTGATGCTGTTGTTGCAGTAGTTGCGGTTAGAGGCGCCTCCGGCTCAGATTTCAAAGACTTGGGGGCTCGTAGCTAATAACTGCCGCATTTTTACAAAAAGTTGCATAATAAGTATATTTTAATTTATAATATGCATATTGTTTATCAAAACAAAATTGAAGGTCGTCAATTTAAAAATAGCTATACAATTATAGTAGGTATATACTAAAGAATTTAATGGCTTAACAAAATAAACAAATTGTTAGTTTTCTATATTTATATAAAAACAATACGACTCTGAAAAAGAGTTTTACAGATATTCTGTGCCCACTGTAATATAAGCCGCAACAGCGGATCCAGGATTTGGTCATAGGGGTTTTTTTTGTACTTCGAAGTGTATACATATCAGAGGTCGCAAAAAAACTGTCAACCCATTTTTTCAACTTTTGGGGGGATGGGTTTTTCCACACCGAAAACCCCTCCGTGAATGCGCCACTGCCTGGAATTATTCATTTGTAACCATTTTTTCACAATAAAGTTGAATTTTCATCGAAAAAAAAAAACGATTCGAAAAAAGGTCACAAAAATTTCAATTTTTAAAGTTTTTTCGCGTTCAAATTTAAAATTTCTTTATATAAAAATTGTAAACGAGCCCATATTCCGCACCCACATAGAACATATTATTATTATTACAATTTGTTATGAACTTGATGAATAATACCAGAAAAAAAAAGAACAACAAAAACGCTAACGAGCACGTTATGCGATAGCGTTGTTTATTTGCTTTAAAGCTTAACGAGATACGTCAAATTATTTGTTGTAAAATAATAAAAATAAAAAAAACTCATGTTGGACCCCCTTGGGCACACGAATTAAATTATCAACTTTTGTTTTTGGGTATTAGCAAACTTTGAATTCTTCAAGTTCTGATAGTATTTGTCCTTGCCAAAATAGTTGCGATAATTCATTGATGATTGCAAAAGTGTAAAAATATAATAAAAAAAAATAAAAGAGTAAACATGCTATGGTCAACAATCTTTATGGTTAATCGTAAAGTACTTGACTTGAGTTATAAATCTTCAGTTAAAGTTTTATGGTATCTGAACTTGAACTTCCACTTTATAAAGGAAATGACGTACAAGCGATAAAAGCTGACATCAATTTTGTTTAGGTCAAAGAGATCTGCCACTTGGAGCTCATTTCAAATTTATTATTCTATATTAGTTGTAGCTATAGTGATGGCCTGATTTAGGATTTACGTCAAAAACTTTCAGCTTATCATTGTGTATGCTCAGTTTTTCATTGGAATCTAATCGTAGCTTATGAAAATGGTAGCGCTAAACTTTTGCATATATATATATGTATGTATATAGCTATAGTTTGTTACGTACACATGTTCAAAAAGTGTGTGGGGAGGGGGGGGGGGGGGGGGGGGGGGCTTACTTATCAGCCAGCTACGAGCATCGATGAACACCGGGAAGTGCTCGACAAACGCACCTATATTATCAAAATTCCAAAGTAGAAAAACCAAAACTATTGTTGCCTTTGTATATAGTACTTTCTCACACGCTGCTTATCAGTAATTTGCTCAATGGGGGCCACTAATTAAAAAAAATATACCACCCAAGACGTCAACGTGAGTTGTGCAATTGAACCTTTGACCACGGCAAAACAAATTTTTAGTAAATACACTGCCGTCAGAAAGTTTAAGGCCAGTCTATTAATACCATGAAACATGTGCGTAATACCAAAACCAACCGTGGTTGGGTCCGGGTCCGGACCCGAAAAACACCCCTGTGGATTCGAAAAAAAAAACTTATTACAATCTACTACATCCAGGCGCGGATCCAGGATTTGGTCATCGGTGCGGATTTTTCAATTCAAAGTGTATATATGTATATCAGAGCTCGCAAAAAACTGTCAACCCATTTTTCTAATGTGGTCGGCTCACTGGGGGTTGTCCGGAGCCGATAATAAGTTATTATTTTTTTGCTTTTAATGACTCGCACAACGTCGTGGCATTCTAGCAATCAATTTTTCAATAGTTTCTCTATCAATTGCGTAACACGCATCTTTCAGTATCTCCCACAGTGATTTTTGTGAAGTTGGACATTTTTTCTCACTCGTCGATCCAGCTCATCCCACAAAAGTTCGTTAGGATTGAGATAAGGTGATTGTATTTCAGGGTTCCATTCTTTTCTCTTCTATCCAAATAAACTTTGCAAAACTTTGACGTATATTTGGAATCATTATCTTGCTGAAATAGGAATCGCTTTCCATTAATCAATATGAACTACTCATATTACTTAAAATATTGTTTATAAGAATGAGCTGTACTTATTTTTCTAATTTTTCTGCTTTTGAAGCACTGATCTTAAACTTTCTGAGGGTAGTGTAAAAAACAAATAAGCTCGTAAACATTTTGATGGATAGGTAAGAAGGCTCAGGCTAAACTGAGAGATAAGTCGTGACAGTTTTGCTAATTGGAGCTTGTCTTTTATATGGGTCACTGTTTTGCAAATCCATTTTCATAATTTTGATTAGGCTTATAACCGAAAAATTCTTTTCTTCTAATCGATCAATACAACTTACTAAAACTATTTTTCGATTTTATATATTTACAGGCAGCATGACATCGGACTTCTTTCGCGTAGTTAACGAGGCACGTCGTCATTCCTTGGGACCTTTTAGTCCATCCTTTAACATACAAACTTGCCTGCTGGAGGGCCTCCAAAAACATTTGCCTGAAGATGCGCATAAGCGCGTCAATGGTCGTCTGCATATATCACTTACGCGTGTTTACGATGGCAAGAACGTGATTATATCGGAGTTTGATTCACGAGAAGAGGTGTTACAGGCCTTGTTATGTGCCTGCTTTATACCCGGATTTTCGGGCATATTGCCGCCACGCTTTCGTGGTGTGCGCTACATGGACGGTGCCTTCTCTGACAATCTGCCCATTTTGGATGAAAACACAATTACAGTTAGCCCATTTTGTGGGGAGAGCGACATTTGTCCACGGGATCAGAGCTCACAGCTTTTTCATTTAAATTGGGCCAATACTAGCATTGAAATTTCACGGCAAAACATAAACCGTTTTGTGCGCATACTGTTCCCACCAAGACCGGAGTTTCTGTCGAAATTCTGTCAGCAGGGCTTTGATGATGCGCTACAGTTTCTGCATCGCAACAATTTGATCAACTGCAGGCGCTGCGTGGCAGTACAATCGACTTTTGTGGTATCAGAGACGGTGACTCAGCCGCAGGAATTTGATCCGGAATGTCGGGAGTGCAAAAAGCATAGAAAGGTAAGCGAGTTTTCACGACCATGTGCAACAGATTTTGTAAAAACTTTTTGTTACAGGACGCTTTGAGCTCAAACATGCCACAGACTGTGCTGGATGTGATACAGGATTACATTGAGCAAGCAAACAAAGGCTTGGCCAATTGGATCTTTAAGCATCGCGGCATTAAGCTGCTCTCACTGCCAGCTACCGTACCCATGGACTTCTTCCTGGCCACTGTCTCCAAGTAAGTATTACACCAAAACGCTATTAGCTTCTGTCTCTCTGTGTGTCTCTGCGTATGCTGATGTGTGTGTATGTCTGTTCTTGTTTGTGTTTGTAGAACCATGAAGCAGATACCAAAGCCATTTGGAAAAACATTTGCCAGCGCCTGAAAGTAGCAACCATACTGACTGCCCTTCGCCACCGTCATAGTCCAAATTTTCTTAATGTATTTCACGATTTCGCGTGACTTTAGTAAATTATAAGTATCGCTTTGCCCAGATGCATAGTTCAATTTTCGTATGTAAGTTTATGATAGCATATAATCCTACTGGATTGGGTTAAACATTTACTATAAGAGTATGTATATGTAATCTCAAAAACTCAATAAAGACTAAAAAACTAAATTTGACTAGAAGTTTTGCAAATGTTATTTCCAATTGGCTTAGTTTATGGTTGGCTTGGCTATATACAAATTCTAAATTTTTCTTAACAATATGTACAGGATAACTACCATAACGCCAAAATTGACAAGGCATATGCGTCAATTGGTTGAGGAACTCATTGTGCAGATAAACAATGCTATGCAAATACGTCTCTTCAACAAATTCACTGTAAGTAAATGATTCATAAATGTAATGTTTATAATAACTTATAACATGCTATTTGTAGCTCTACGATCAGCCACATTTCGATGCCACAGGACTGCTGCATTCGAGTAGATTATATGGCCCTCGCGTTTCTATTCTTGTTGATGAATGGTAAGTTTGTTTAAGGTACAACTTAAATGTAGTTGGTTGCTAATATATCTCTTTGTTATTTTCTTATATAGCGGCGCCACACCACTCGAAGAAAATGTCGATAATTTTGAGCATGTACTCAAGATGACCACACACAACGATGCACTCTATGCCTACTACTATACCGATGATAATACGAACAAGGTTAAGGTTACAGAAATCTTTGACTTTGACGATATGACAGAACACGATGAGCTGGCCACAGATCTGCAAATATACGAGGGATCTGTCGAGGATCATCCCAATCCACATCAGCATACACATAATGCTGTGGTTAGCGAGTGGAATGGCGTCGAATCAGGTTGGTATTTAAGTTACACAGATGTTTGCAGTTTATGCCATTAGTTATCATTGTAGCTAAGAATCGTAGAAGTTAGAAAACAATTTCATCAAATTGATCAAATGTTTTTTACAGTACAAATTATGCCCACGACACCAGAACTACACGATGTTGCCTTTTAAAGCTGCTCTTTAATTCACATACAAATTCACACACACGCACAAATAAGTAGAAACGAAATCTATAGATTGCAGTATAAAACAATATCAGTATAAATAAAATCATTTTAAACGGCAGGTAAATTGGCCAAAAAATTTAAAGAGCTATATCTATTAGTTTGTCTATATAAGTATAAGCCCGCAAATTGTTTGTATTTGTTTGTAGTAGTTTTCTTGAGTTGGTATTGGGTGCTCATCCTTTTCTCATTAAAACACCTGTTTAAATTTAAAAACGTTATCTAAAAAATAAACTAATTTTATGATTTATCTTTCACAGACTTTTTCATTGATGCGCAGACGCCCAAGTCGGAACATATACAAGTGTCTTTGCCAACCTTTGTACGCGATGAAGTGGAGCTTGATTCGGATGCAAGCGTCTTTAGTGATCCCGAAGCTGATCAAAATTTTACACCAAATAATAACGTTTACAATTCCAACAATCCTGTACATAACAATGGTTCATTGTACATTGAAATTGAATGAGATTTATATGACAAGAGTTATATGTAGCATTAGTTGCATGTTTTTTTTTTACCAAAAAGATTATGTAAAAAATGTACTCCAAAGCGGCTTGTAGCCAAGCGAAAAGCCAAGCAGGTTTCCATTAGCGCATTATTATTAGTATCATAAAACTTATTTAAAATTTGAATACGAAATGTTTATACATATAGTTAATTTAATGTAGCATAAGATGCACGTACAATAATAATAATATATACGATGTAGGTCCTATGCGGAAATATTATGGAACGATCCGTAAAAACTGTGTTTGCATTATATGTTAAGGATCTTTTATTAATATATTTATAAGTGCATATAAATATTTCGTATTTATATGCTTCAATATGTAATTACGGCTGTGCGTTTATATCTATTTACCATAAAAAAAAAAAATAAAATCGTTATAATGGTACGAAACAAAATTAATTTAGCTAACATGTTTTTTAAAGCAATATTATTATAATAATATTATATATTTTTTTATTGTTCACCAAATTTCGATGATCATGCAAAGCACAAAATCAATCTCATCCATCATTAGATCCCAATTTCTTTTAAAAAATTGTTTAGATGATTTTTTGGTTCTTGCATTGTGTCAACTTTTCATATGTGTCAGATTTTTTGTCGTCCGCATCGGCTTAGTTGTAATCTGAAGCCAACAATTTTAAATGGTTTAGTTATTATTCCTTTTGTGTAAAGAAGCGGAAAGGGAAATCCGCTCCTCAATAATTGTTGATATATGGAGTTTTCTCTACTAAATGAAAGTGTTCGTTAATTTTTATGTTTCACAAGAAAAGATCGACAGATAATATGGCCTGCAACCTTAGTATTTTAAAGCATATGATGCACAATCATTCCTAAACTTTTTAAGGATATACATAATTGCAGATCAGCTTGCTGCCTTACTGACTTCTGTCAGTTCCTTTTTATTGCTTCAATTGCTTTTCTTAATATATTGGAAATTTGGATAGAAACTTATTTTATCGGAAGAACCCAAAATTCCACTAGTAAGTTCTGAAATGGATCGACAAATTTGATGCAATTTTCCCGGAGAGAGAGGATTGGAAGCTTAAAACTCCTTTTGAAGGAAACGAGCTGGCAATTTACACATGGCTCGAAGACGGAACAAGGCACAGGAGCAGGCGTCTTTTCTGAGAAACTTGCGACGAAGCTTTCTATTCGCCTTCCCGACTGGTGCAGCGTTTTTCAGGCCGAGGATTATGCAATCTGGCAAGCGGCAAGACTTATTAACACCACTCAATCACCCTCTCTTGGGTACCGGGGCACTCCGGCGTCCCTGGTAACGAGGAGGCAGATGAGTGTGCTAGAAACGGTTCAGCCCTGCCACGCAATCTTGCGGTCACGGATGTGACCCTTACAGGACGTCTTATTGCAAATTAGGGAGACGGTCAGAGTCCGGTTATCGCATTTCCCGAGCACTCCGGCAATGGTACAATCCAAAGCGAACATCCGAACTCCTACATTTTCACAAAAACAGGACAAGGATGGTGGTAGGAGTGGTAACGGGGCACTGCACAATAGGCCTAATGGCTGAGAGGTTACACGTTCCCCATCACGACATCTGCTGCAGCTGCGGAGACGAGGAGGAGATAGAAAGTATTCAGCACCGGCGCTTCTTAGAACACGAACCCATTTTGCTGGGAAAACCATTCTTCGAAGACCTGGGCAGTCTGGCAAATGTGTCTACAGCGGATCTGGCTACGTTTGTTAAATCCTCGAAATGGTTCTGTAATAATAGAGACTTAGGCGATTAGAAGTACCCAATAGTTTTTGATCCTCTTTCACCCATTGTCCTTTCTTGTAATCCTTTCCCCAGTCAGGCATCACAATGGGTCATAATGGTCTCTGGGTAATCGCAACTAGAGTTTGAGCAGCCAATTCAACCTAACCTAACCTAACTCTTTTGTTAAATTCCAAACAAATTCGACAATGTAATATTTTTTCTTCAATCTTCCACATGACCTTTATTACTTCTATGAATGGTGAAGAGTTATGTTTTACTATGACTAATAATTATATTATTATTCTTATAAATCTGTTAATTCCCTTCTTCGTCAATATGTTGCTAAGAACTCTAGTCGATGCGCCATTATATCTATTCTGTTTCGACCAAACGTCAGCATTGTTTAGTTTAGAAGGCTCACAAAGGTCGACTTTCCAAATTTCGTGGATTTAGTAAAACGTGGAATTTGAAAAAAGTTTATAGAAATAGATGTCTAAAATGGGTAGAAAATTCCATCTTTTTTTGGTTTACAACGTTTTCTGATCAAGTACATTTGGAAAACGTTTTCAAAAACTGAGAAACTTAAAAATTAGTTTTACAGTTTTGTAAATTAACTTTTAGTACGGCTTGCTGTTACGTTATTTAAACATGTACTAAAAATTTGACGTTTCTTGCAAACAGCTGATAAGTTAGAGTGACCATAATCGAAAATTTGTTTGACAATAAGTTCTAATAGAATTGAATGTGTGTTGTTGCATTAACAATTTAATTTCTTGAATCAAGTATACCTTAACAAATATAAAAATGTTTCGCTTACCACAACCGGATCCCGCTGAAGAACAAAAGCGGGTCACAGCTGAGGTGCGCGCCAACTTTATCATATTTGGAGCAATTTGCGTGGCTATCAGACTGGGTAAGAAACGTGCACTTGGCTTATGTAAATAACGAATAATTTAAGAATCGCTTCAATCTTTATAACAGCGCCAATTGTACTCCAAAAACTGAACACTGCGTAACTAGTAATGCTGAGATGTGTTGGGCGTATAAGCGGCTTTATTCAAGACCTGTATATGTACAAGAACTGTAAAAGATATGTGGTTGGAGGCATTGCAGAGCCAAAAACAACAAGCCCATAACAAATTAAGCAAAGTAGCATTTAATGTAAAGTCATAGAAATTACTAAATAAATGTCATATCTAATATATTGCTGTATTTATTTTTGCTGCATTCAATGTCTTAACAAAAAAAACAGTATAAAACATATAACGTGTTTTTCTATTGCATTTGCTTTAATTCTATTTATTCTTTTACATGTGCAAAAAATTTATAGCGGCCTTGCCACTTGTTTAAAACCGTCACAGTCTGGCAACTCTTTGCTTTAGTATTCGAGAAGTTTCGCCTCAATTGTGAATGAACATCGCCGCTTCAATTTTCTTTGACTGCTCTTAGTGAAAAACGTGTGTCGGTAACTAATTAAAGACAAGAAAAATTGTTATTAAAGCATTAATTGTTAAAAAAACCATTATAGTTAAAAATGTGCGTAAATATATGCACAAATAATGCACAATTTACGTATTAAGAAGTGCCAAAGTATCTAAGCGTGGAGATTTGTTTCATTACATTTATGCAAACCTCTGTAAATTTCCATTCGGCTAAACTTAAGAACTTGAGCAAATAATTTTAAAGTGAACAAATTTATTAGCATTTTGTGTCAAAGCAGTTTTAACAAAAAAAATATTTGTATGTATCATAAACGTTGTATTAAATTTGTACATTTCATTTTACAGTTACACTGGAAGTGTGGAATTCTCATTGCATAAAAGAGTATTGTTAGCCAATTAACTGCAGCAACTAGGCTAGGCAAAGCCTAATTAATTAGCGCAAGAATTCAATCTTAAGTAAATCAAAAGGAAAAAAACAGCAGATCTAGCAAAATGTCTGTGATTGGCATCGATTTTGGTAACGAGGGTTGCTATGTTGCGGCTGCGAGGTCTGGAGGCATTGAAACACTCGCCAATGATTATAGTCTGCGTGCAACACCGTAAGTACCATTAAATAATAACTTCATATATGTAGATATAAACCAAAAAAAAGGCGTTTTATTGATAAGCGCAAATTGTGCGTATGTATGTATATAAATACATATATATGTAATATGCACCTAGCTTTTGAGGTTATGTGGAAATGTAAGTCATGCCCAGTGGTGGGGGGTTTGTGAGCGTGCCTATATGTGTTTGTGTGTGTGTGCGCCCGTGCGTGTGTGCATACATATGTACAAGTTCAGTTTTTGGTGGTTTCTCACAGAGCCTCGAAAATTCGATGGCCCATTAGAGGCTATATGCTAAGCGTTGTTGTTGGTTACAGCTTAAGAATAAAACATGTGAATCAGTCGTTGTGGCGCCCAACAGTAGAATACCCTGCAATCTGCAATATTTTCGTAATAAAAGTAATTATTTGCGACAAAGTTTGCATTGATGCATTGAGAACTGTAGGCGGGATAGAGGGGGATTTAAGTCACAGAACCTTAACCAAATGTGGTGGCTCATTGAAGTTTTTATGGTCTTTTAAGATATAGGTGAACCACTAAGGACTACCTAGTCTATGTGTGAATCCCCCCAGGGGTCAACCGGTACAACCTAAGATATTAGGTGGACAGACAGACGGAGACAGCTCAATTCCTACCTGAGGTCCGGCGCGCCTCCATCTGTCTTGAATGTTACAGTCACACAAAGTTGACCCAAAGAGTACGCATTGTAATTGTATATAGCGTGTGATCTGATTTTAATATGCCTGAATTTGGAAGCACGCGCACCATGTATAGCAAATTGATGAACGACTTTGAAATGTTGCACTGTGAGCTGCTTAATGCATAAAAACGCCTCTTTCAGCATGTTCACTCATGCGTACATATGTACATATGTATGTACATACAGTGGCTCACAGCTTATTTAATGCTGTGTAAATTTTGAACTTCAAAAACATAACGTCTTTTTGGCCAAGTTAATATTTTGTACTGGGTAATGTTTTGGTAAGTCCAAAAGGATTGTTTTAAAGTAGTCCGGATGGGATTTTTTCAACTCTACACTTATTGTCAATGTTAGCTTAGGTGGGATGATGAGTCTTCACGCTTTTGGTACTGGTCTGACTTTGACAATACTAATGTTTAAAAATAAATTATATGTAGGTATTTTCCAGTGTTAATTGTCTCGAGCCTCTAGAAAAGAGAGCACGAACTTTTGTTTTGATTGCAAAGAAAAAAGGAATAAACCTTTTTGGTTGGACACCTATTTTTGCCATGACCCGATGGTCGGTGGTTAGATTCCTCGCAGAAGCACTGGTGCATTTGCCTAGCACTGGCAAGAAAATCTCTATTAATTCAAGACACCGCCGTTGGGATTCGGCTATAAACTGTAGGTCCCGGTTCTCTTCGAATAGTTATTAATAGAGATCCCCATGATCCAATGCACTCAATTGCTCGAGCGTTCAAATGACATACACGATTTTTTTTCATTTGGTTCAGAGTTATGGGTGTTTTGAAATAAAAAGTGTGTACAAAATAAGCTGTGAGCCACAGTATTACATATATATTAGCAATATTGTGTTTTGTGTTGGTTAACATTTAAACATTTCAAAGCTGCAGACTGCGTGGGAGCATTTTTCCACTTTTGCAAATAACATTTTTTACTTCTTTAATGAAACCGCACAAACACAAGCTCTCTCATAGATATATATGTATGTATTACGTATATATCAAGTATGCGTCATGATGTCGGTCAGCAGCATCATCACTTGTTAATGGCAGGGGAAACGCAAAGAGCGAAGCGCTGTGCGCAAAATTGTCAAAAATAAATCCGAAGCCGGCAAACACAAATACACTTATATAGACATACATACAGACATATGTATCTATATAGGCAATCTCACACAGCGACATAATTGGCAGAACACTTAATTCATTTCTTACTTTGATTTGTCATTTTGGCCTTTTTTGTTTCGTTCTTATTTATTTTTTATATTACGCATTTATTAAACTAATTTATTACTTTTGCTATTTGCAGTTCCTGTGTGGCCTTCGATGGCAAAAAGCGCATTGTTGGTGTTGCTGCCAAAAATCAACAGGTGACAAATATGAAAAACACAGTTGGTGGCTTTAAGCGTCTACTCGGACGCAGATTTAATGATCCCCATGTAAAACAAGAGCTTGCAAGCATTCCAGCACGAGTCGAAGAAAACAAGGATGGTAGCATTGGCATTTTGGTGAACTATTTAGAGGAAGTTCGCCATTTCACACCGGAACAGATGACTGCAATGCTGTTTACCAAACTAAAGGAGACTTCGGCTCAAGCTTTGCAAACGCAGGTTAATGACTGTGTCATTGCCTGCCCAGTTTTCTTTACCAATGCCGAGCGTCGTGCTTTACTCGATGCAGCACAAATTGCCGGTCTGAACGTGCTACGGCTGATGAACGAGACAACGGCCACGGCTTTGTCTTATGGTTTCTATAAGAACGATCTGCCTGAGGATAAGACGCGAAATGTTATATTCATTGATTGCGGTCACTCGGCACTGCAGGTCAGTGCGTGCTCCTTTACTAAAGGCAAACTGAAAATGCTGGCCAGCACTTGGGATCAGATTGGAGGACGCGACTTTGATTATGCTCTGGCTGAGTACTTTAGCAAAGAGTTTTTGGAGCGTTATAAAATCAATTCCAAGACCAATGCACGCGCTCATCTGCGTTTGCTTACAGAAATTGAAAAACTTAAAAAACAAATGTCGGCAAACAGTACAAAACTGCCTCTGAACATCGAATGCTTTATGGATGATGTTGATGTTTCCTCCTCTATGCAGCGCTCACAAATGGAAGAGCTGTGTGCCCACGTGCTGCAACGAGTAGAGAATACCTTTAAAAGGTTTTTGGTCGAATCCAAGTTGTCTTTAGATGACATACATTCGGTAGAGATTGTTGGTGGTAGCTCTCGCATACCTTCCATCAAACAGCTAATCGAACAGGTACGCCTATTATTAATCTGGCCTTAAACTACCCATTCAAGTAATTCTATTATTTGTTACCTTACAGGTTTTCAAGAAAACGGCTAGCACAACACTTAACCAAGATGAGGCTGTTTCTCGAGGCGCTGCTATACAGTGCGCCATTATGTCGCCAGCGGTGCGTGTGCGCGAATTTGGCGTCACCGATATACAGAATTATGCTGTTAAGGTGTTGTGGGGTGACAACGATGGATTGGACGTGCCTGGTGAAATTGGAATCTTCCCCAAGTTCCATCCATCGCCATTCAGCCGTTTGTTAACCCTTAATCGCAAGGGACCCTTCAATGTGTCCATCATCTATGACGAGCAGGTGCCGTACCCGGACCAATCTATAGGCGAATGGAAAGTCAAGGATGTGAAGCCCACGGAACGTGGAGAGGGTCAGGAAGTGAAGCTTAAGGTTCGCATTAACAACAATGGTATTGTGCTTATTTCCTCTGCCACGCTGGTGGAGAAGAAGGAGCTAGAGGAGGCTGCTGCTGCAGAACAAGCCGCTGCTGCTGCAAGCAGTGAGGAAAAGGCCAGTGAACAGCAAGCAGGAAATAATGCTGGCGATCCCATGGATATGCAGCAAGAGGTGAGCAAGAAAATTATAATGTCAGTTATTGGAAAACAAAATAACTCATGGCGAATCAACAAAGCTTTGCTCTGTGTTTTGGGCAACAGTTTACTTATTAATTTTTAATTTCCATTCAAGTTTAGTCATTTTTTTTTTCTAACCCGGCCTCATTTTACACGTTTTCTACAATAACCAAGTTAAAACAATGTTATAAGTTGATGAAAAGTTGTTAATTCCAATATCACTCTTTCTTCTTATAGTAGTTTAAGTGTTTCTTGCCTTTGTCGTTTATAGTAATTCAATTCATTTTGATTGTTGCGTTTTTTTTTTTCTATACTTTTCTATATAAATATTGTATGTACATACATGTATTTGTACTTTTATACATACTACTGATTTGGATAATCGTTGGGATCTTAGGCATATTGTGAAAATGAGGATGATAATAATACATCAACAGCCTCATCACCTGGAGGACAAGGGTGGGCACAGCGGGTCAAGGGCTGGTTTGGTTCGGTACGTTTTCAAATTTACACATTTACGCATTAATAACTCCAAAAAAAAAGTATTTAAAAATAAACTGGAAATTGGAAATTTCTTTGAATTCAAAAAATTAATTACTTTAGTGAAAATGATGATGAAACGAATGAAGAACACCGCTCATAAGCCTACCCTGTGTGCTCCTTACAAGAAACCAAAAAACACAAACAAGTCAAAAACAAATATTACATGTAACACATTTTTATAACAGTAATTATTCCTATATATGCAAGAAAAAACCCTGATCACATATTTATTTATTACTTTTCGATTTATTTATTTATTTTACAAATGCCCGACAAATGCCTTTTCTTCTACTGGATTCTAACACAATTCTCGCCGTGCTCATATTGTAGGCTGTTGCTTGAGCTGTTTTTTCCTATTCGCTTTGTTGTTTCTCAAGGAATTTGAGTTATTTCCTATTTCTTGAACAATTTGATACAATCAACTAATCTTCTATCCATTTTTTTCCGCAGGGCAACGATAAAAAGAAGAAGTCCTCAAAAGCCACTGAGCTGCCAATGGAAGTATCCACACATGGCTTTTCACCAAACGAAATGAGTAACTTAACACAGGAAGAGTCCAAAATGATATCCAACGACCAGAAAGAAACCGAGCGTATTGACGCCAAAAATGCATTAGAGGAATTCGTTTACGATATGCGCAATAAGCTGCAGGTAAGTCTACCCGTTCTACAACCAGTTGTAATTAATAATAACGTTATTTTGGTATTCTAGGGTGGCCCTTGGGAGCGCTTTATCGCCGAATCAGATCGTGAGCGCATTGTGGCACATCTAAATGATCTCGAGAACTGGCTGTATGAGGAAGGCGAAGATTGCGAACGCGAGACTTACGTTAGCAAGTTGCAAGCACTGCTTCAGCAAACCAATCCCATCAAGCAGCGTGCTCATGACTACGAAAACTGCCCAGCCGCCTTCGATGAGCTAAAGAACAGCATTGCCCATGCTCGCCAATTTGTTGCAGAATTCTACAAGGGCGTGCCTAAATTCGATCATCTCACGGAAACCGAGTTTATTAACATTTCTGAAACGGCCGAGAAAACTCAAAAATGGCTGGATGCCAATTTCGGCTCTTTCACTCAATCGCCACGAACTTCAAACAGTCCCGTGCAGCTATCAGCGATACGTCATGAGATTCAAACTCTTAACTCTTGCGTCAACTCTGTTGTCAACCGCCCGAAACCGAAGCCAACGCCCAAGGCAGCGCCACCTAAGGATACAGATGCGGCGCAAAATGGTGGAGAGCAGACCAGCGGAGACAAAATGGATGTGGATGGCAATGGCACAGCCGCTGGCAAGAATGGTCCGGTTGAGGCTGATATGGATGTGGAATGAGATTTTGATGCTCGTCGAACTAGATGTAGACTTTATTGACTAACGTAATGATTAATCTTACACACCCATAAAACAATTAGATACACACATCTGTAAGGACTTATGTATATGAAACATATGTCCATGTTAATGGGCTTCTTAAGAGCAAATTATCCAAAATTTAAAAACCAATAAACACATTGTATACAAACAACAACTAAATTAAAAGAAAGACCAGAAAAACGCTAAGAAATGGGAAAAGTTGGATACATACACAAAATCAATTTCTAATCGACCATTTTTCATGTATTTGAATATAACAAACGACTAAAAAATGGAACTTAATCAATAAACTCTGATTCCAACAGCAGACATCTAAATGCATTTATCCTTGCTTCTCGCTTTGGTATGAGCTAAAAAAATATCTGAAGGTTGGTATGCTTGCGAAGCTAGCATTCTTACACTTATAAAAATAATTGATTTAATCGGTGGTTTTGTCAACATTTAAAACCAATAATTACATATATATGAATATAGTATAACAAATTTAGGGCAGTTTCTCCTCTCAATATTTTAAATCGAGATCTTAATAAAATTTTATAAGCTACTGGAAAAATTATGTACTCCGAAGTTCGGAGTCTACAGATAAGAAAGACAGAAAAATAATTTTAAATAAGACAGATTTTATAAGTAGATTTTGAAGTTGCATTCTTATCATTATGTATAAAATATCATATAATTCAAATGGCCCGCTCGAGCTGGCGGCGCTTTTTGTCATTGTTTTCTTTGACACTCGCGTCTATACTTTACTTTGCATCAATCTCTGCCTGGTTGGTGGCTTAAGAGTGCACTCACACTAAAACCGTTTGTTATCTGTGACATCTTTATTGAAAAAAACTCGTTACAATTTGGTCAACCTTTTTAGAAGCCGGAACCACTATAATATTATACCGCAAAAATCTCAATCAATCCTGTACAGTTTGTTAAATTAAAGAATTGTAGCTGACAGAATCCTCAATAATTAACAATTTTTTTATACGGCATTCATATCTAGCTCTTTTTATTTTTCTGATTACAATACAAAACGAATTCATACAAAGGAATGCTGTAAGTGGGAAGCTTCGCTAATAAGATTTATTAAGTATGTTAGAGTAGCATGATTTTTATAGAGTATATCGCGTGAGTTTTTTTTTAAAGGCAATTAAGCTAAGTGACTAGTGTGTATATAAATAATTCATTTTGAGTTTGGCTGTGTGACGGATGCTTCGATCCTTTCGAGCTTTATTATCAAAGCATTAATGATGCAGGCGCCTGCCTCTTTGGTAAACCAGCAAAGATCATTCAACAAATGTACGGATGACTCATTTAGACTGCCATCTGTACCGGCATCACTCTGTGCTCCACCAGCATGTGAAGACTCTTGAGTAGCAGCGGCAACGCTCTCGGCAGTGCTCAGGCTGCGTCGTTTTGCCTCAGAAGCACCCTTACTGGTAACTCCCGATATGGACTGACGTCGAACGTATACTTCGAATGAAGTTGAAATGCGATGAACTCCTTGCTCTGAGACGTAGTGATGCTGCGGCAGTACAGGCTCAATAACGGGCGCATTCGGCGAGTAATACAGTTCGAGACGGGTGCCAGGCTCATCCTTTTGGGTGCCGCCACCATGCATTACCGCTGCAGTGTCCTCATCAATTTCGAGTGGCAGTGGCTGGCCGCGATCGAGAATTGCGCGTATTTTGTCCACACGCGTCATATAGTAGAAAGGTAGCCAATCGTTCTGATCTGATGCAGCTGCAGTCGATGCTGGTGCAGAACCGCTAACGTTAACGGCTTGCTGATTGAGCTTGAAATAAACCCAGCCCTCCAGTTTATCACCGCTGCTGTTAGCGCACTTAGCGCAAAAGCAAATGGGCTCAAGACGTCTGTCAAAGAATGCCTGAGGCAACACCAGAGAGGTACAAAAGCGTTTCACCTGTTTCAAGTATTCGCAATCGTTTGGCTCTAGTGCGTTGGCTGCTGCAGCCGTACGCAATGATTCGACACGGGCGTTTGATGAATTTGTGTCCGAATCTACAGAGTTCATTGATGACAGATCTAAGGTGAGCAGCGACATTTGATCGGGCATAAGATGATGCTGCATACGTGTGTATTCGTTTTGCTGGAGCTGCTGCAGTAGCAGCAAATGATTCATGTAGTCAATTTCATCGTCCTCCAGTACATTGTCGCTGGGTTCGCATGATATTTCTCGTTCGTTGGCAACAACATCAGCTGAATTATTCTCAGAATCTGTATCGCTTACAGGCACAGCCGCTGCTGCAATTGCTGGCAGAAGCTCTTCTTGTTCCTTGTTGGTATCATAGATGGCATTAAAGGAGTGCAGCAGAGCCGCGTTAGAGCCGCTTGCATTTGCTGAAGTTGAGGTGTTAAGGGAATTTTGGAAACGCTGAGTGCTCTGACTACGTTGAATATTTAGATTTGTATTGTGCTGCAGTTGCAAGGATTCACGTAGACAGCTGAAAAACCATAGAAACTATTAATTAGAGCATGCACAAGTATATAACGACAGAAATTGCTTTACCAGGTGGATGAGGAGCCACTTAACTCGCTTCTTTGCTGTTCTAGGGTGCGATTCTTAATTGAAATATTTAAGAGCAAGTTCTCAGATACTGATTCCATCACAGAGCGGGTCCTGTAAGAGATAAATGTACTATTACAATGAACTTTCGGAATTTAGCTTTAGATTTGAAAGGTATCGACCTGTATTTTAAATTTCCTTTAAACACCATAATATGCTAGAGATTTTAATTGGAGACGGAGCTCCCACATATTACGGGAAATTAATTGATATTTTTTTGCTTACATAGCATTGCCTGATGTAGAGGCACCTGTGGCTGGCTCTCTGGTACTTTCGCATATTTGTTCAGACTCCTTTTCCTTTTCATGCATTTCTAGATGAGCCTTCTCACATTGCTGCGGTATTCCATTATCCATCTCAAGTGCCTCGGGTGCTTCTATAATGGGTGTGCCATTGCGTGCTGCATCGCTGCCAGTTATGAGCGTTATCTTTTCGCATTTACCATAGACATCAAATACAGGATATACATGACTGGGCAAGCCAGTGGCCAAATCTTCTAGGTTAGTCGAGCCCACCATTATGACTGTATTGAGCAAATTATTTAAATTATTTTTTAGCAAAACATTTAAAAAAAAAAAAGGATTAAACTTACTAAGCATGCCGGCGTGGGTAAGAGTTAAGGTGATGACCGTGCCTACTTGAATCTGTTCAAGAAACTCTCCGTATTTTGAGGCCAGTACGTGGCCGTTAATGTTAATAAAGTCATGTGTGGTCAGCCAGCAGTTGCGTTTGCAGTTCAGTAGCGAAATAGGCATGACACTACTATTAGCCTGGGGACACGTGGCCAGCACGCCAAGACCCAGGGTGCCCTTCCATTTGTTGTTGAGCGCATCAATCTTTATGCTTATGCTTTCGCCCTTGCACAGTGGCTTGTTAAGGGAAACTATCGCTTGATTATACGACTTGGTTCTTGTGGCACTTCGCCGATCTTCAGACAGACGTACATGCTTGTTCGATATGTCCACAAACTCATAGTTTTGTGCTTCGGAATCTATGGACTCTAGCATAGAGTCCTGTTTGTTAAGTGGATCCAAGCCAAATTCCATTGAGTCCTGCAAGCGTAAACTGCACGGGCGCAGTGGAGACGTCGGACCTTGCGATGAAATTACCTGCACTGCCATTGTAGAACCCTGCAGTTCGGCTACTACATAAACATCCTAGATTTTTGGTAAAAAAATTTTCAGCTGTTATTGAATTGTATACAGAACAAATTGAGCATAATTCACCAACAAACTAACAATTCTCTATCACTTCTCTATAGGTAACTTTTTTTTTTTGCAACTTACTTACATTTGGTATGTTGTGGAACTTAATGTTCATATCCTCCGAATTAAGCAGTATACGCAACGTTCGGGTTGAGCTCAGCTCCAAGGTGATTCGATCATCTACACGCAGCCACTCCAATGAAGCCAAAGAGCGTTGCAGACAAGTAGAGTTAAAGTACACCTCGTTGCCACTAACATACCATGTGTTGGCTGGAATGCGTTTCATGCTTACTGGCAACTTTTTGCGCACGCTATCGTCGGCCAGATTGAGATCGGTTATGCCTATGCTTAGGCAACCTGTAAGAGATTCAGAATATTAATTAAAAACTTTCCTTCCCTACGGTAAAAACTCACCCGCAAACATGGGATTCATGGCGGTAAGCTTTAGCTCGAAGGGTGAACCCACGGTCAACGGATGCTCTGAGAAGACGACGCAGTGGGATAAAGCCGCCGCACTACCTGTGGTACGAGCCGCCTCCGTCCAATCCTTTGTTAGCGTTACGTTGCCCGACACGCAAGTCCAGCGGTGTTTGGTCTCCAACGCGGGATGTTGAATGACCGAAGTCGCTTGGCAACTTTGTGAGTTTTCACTGGTAGCATATGGAGCACGTATGTCTAGCTGGGTCTGCGTAAGGCTTACTTGCGCACACTGCCCATAGAGATCAATTATTGCCCAAATGTTGGGCGCATGACATTCGCAGGCTGGTCCCTGATCCATGCCGTCTACAAAAAAATGTATAAAGTCACCGATACGCATAACTCCAACGCGTGTGCCTGTGCCCAATGTATCCAAATCAATGAGTACATTGGTGCGTATGGTTTTCCGATTATGAAAGATCATTGGACCACACAGAATAATCGTATCATTGGCTTCTAAATCAGTAGCATTTGGGGCCAACTGTATGTCCTCTGGCCGTGTACCCGTCACGCCGATTTCAATATTGCCCGACCAGTGACGCACCATGGTTTCTAATTCCACTTCGAAGAGCTCACGATGTCGCAACGGACGATTGCTGAACACAATAGCATCATTAAACTCGGCAAGTGAATTGGGACGAGAAGCAGTGAGACCACTATTTGATATACCAGCATTGGCGCCGTGTATACTGTGGAAACGCAATGGAATCTCACTGTATAACGTTGTATTCGATATAGTGGAGTTGCCTGTATCAGGGCTGCCACACTCAGAAGTGTCTACAATGCTGGCCTGAGCCGCCTGACCATACAGATCGATGACGCCATAGACACGCTCGGGCACATTTGTAGCCGCTGGACCCTGGTCCACACCATTGACCCAAAAATGCAAAGTGCCGTCATCTTTGCGCACTACGCCCACACGATCGCCCACTTGCAGGCGATCGAGGTTTTGGCCGTACTGCTCAATAACTGTGACGCCATTTTGCATAATGCCATTGCCAGTCATCATCCAACAACCAGAGCTGAAAGAGTCTCATAAGTTGTGTAACACGTAGCTAGCTAACGTACAACTTACCGAACATTAGTCATTGTAAAAGGAAAGTCCAGCTCTTCGGCACTGTGTGTGGTTACGCCCATTTCCACAGAACCTGCCCACTTGGTGACAACGCGTTCCAAGCGTACTTGAAAAAGTTCATTCGGGCGTAGAGTACGTCTCGTTAGTACTACACCATTATTAAAGTCATCTGCAGCACTGCAAGAGTGTATGGTGCATTAGTCCGAGAACAAAATGAGGTATACGTTATTTTTAAAATACAATAAGGGGTTTTTTTTTAGTAATCTTCTTCATTCCAATATCAGTCTGACGATGTGCAAGATATCTCTTTTAACGAATGTGCCACAAAAATATTTGTTAGAAGTTCATCATCGAAATATTAGTTGTTAGAAATTTTGAGGTTTCTTGCACACCAATAATATGATTTTAATTTAACTAACTCCTAACGCTTGGCTTTCACTGATATGTTACGAACATTATAAATATGCATAGAAAAGTTTTAAGCGTATCTTATCTTATACAACTCCACTTACTTGGGCCGCAAAGCAGTACGTCCGCTTTGGGTTACTGTTGCGTGAGTGCCACAAATATGATGAAATGTTAAACGATCATCGTTACGAGCAATAGCTCGCGTGCTGGATATTGTCTCACTTAAGCCACCCGTGGCACCGGCTACATTCATTTCACTTTCTGGACTTAACAGGCTTAGAGTGGGCGTGCCGGACTGCACGTTGCAGCTGGTCATGCCGGCAACAATGTTATTGCGGCGCGTCACAAGGTTTTGTTGTTCACGTTCATCACGATCCACAATTGTCACTTTGATGGTCATGCCGTAGAGATCGATGACACCCCAGAGTGTGGGCGCTACTCGCGTTGCTGCCACTCCCTGATCTTGACCGTTTATATAATAGTGTAAATTCCCATTTGCCTTGCGCATCATGCCCACACGATCACCTTCGCGCAGCTCATCCAAATTGAATTCGCCGTACTGCCGGCGAGTGCCTTTTCCATTAGTCAAGATGCCGCATCCAGACATCATTATGGTGCCGGAACGCATATTGGTCATGGTAGCCGGAAAATGCAACACCGTCGGATTGTGTGTGGTTACGCCCACTTCAATGGAGCCAGACCATTTGTCCACGAGCTTGTCAATGCGAATTTCAAAAAGTTCGTTGTCGCGAAGTGCACGATGCGTCATGACTACGCCATTGTTGAATTCGTCGAGAGGTCGACGACGTTCAGCCGAACGATAATTTGGTGACAATTTGACCAACGAGCCGCAGCGAGTGTGAAAGCGCAAGCGGTCGTTAATGTCATAATAGTCGCCAGCAGCTCCATGGCAGTTGCTTGTGCTTGAGTTGAGATTGAGTCGAGCCAGTGCGTCTAAGTTGGGACTATCCCCCACGCAGACTTCGACGTTCATGGCAACATCCAAATTCTGCACGACTTGTTGCGCTTGAACAGGTGAGTGTAGAAACTGCAATAAAGTTATGATCAGCACTTGAAAATTTGTATATACAATAAATACTTACTTCACGCGTAGGCAAGTCTGTGGGATAGAGGGAAACCTGAACGCAGCGGCCGTAAAGATCAACTAGTGCCCAGAGTGGCTTTGGCATATTCTTCGCTGCCACTCCTTGCGATTCGCCATTGACATAACATACTAATTCATTGTTAGATGTCCGCATAACGCCAACGCGATCATTTTCATTAAGAGTTTCCAGGTCAGTGCCATAGAATTCAAGCAGTCGTCGACCGTCTTTGCGTACATCAATGCCAGACATTACCCAGGTTCCATTACGCATGGCGGCGGCACAAGGAGCAAGTTCCAAGTCATCGGGAGATTCGGATGTAACGCCTATTTCTATGCTGCCGCCCCAGGATTGGCTCTGCGTAGTAAAAACTCAATAAATACAAGAACAAAAAAGTTCCCTGTGAGCAGCGTGTGCCCTACCTTTTTTTCAATGACCACTTCGAAGAGGACATCATCGATCAATGGTTCTGCACTAAAAACCAGAGCATGGCTAAAATTTCGCACCGAACGCTTGGCAGAACGATTGCCATTCCAGAGTGTAATGGCGGGTCCACAACGCGTGTGAAAGCATTGTGTAAGTGCGGCGCCACTGCTGGCCATGCTGAAAGGCTCAATATTTGCAATTTACTGCGAATTAAGCAATTGGACCTATGATTACGGCCATTGGAAGCGCTTTATATTTATTTAGATCCCAATTCTTTAATGCACATATGCCGCTTAAGAATCAGACTACCATCTAATAATTTCTAATAATACACTTGAACACTGTAACTGCACGGAATTCTAACGTTACAAAAAAAAATTGTTTCATATTCGAGAAGTAGTTTCATTGTTGGTCGGCAGGACGTAAAGAATAAATCGATGTTATCGATAACTTGTAGTAGTGTGGCAGCCCCAAACTCAGTTGTCACTGACAACTTGTCAAACACATTTTTTTTTGTCGTCGTCGCAGCAAACAAATAATTAATCCCGATTTCGGTAAACATTGATAAAGTAAAAAAAAGAAAATGTCCGAGCAGGCAGAAAATATAAAACCTTTTGGCATGACCCATAACAAACGCAGCAACAATAATAACAATAAAAGTAACAACACAGCACAAAAGAAAACATGTGGAAATCAGCAAAAGCAGGGACATGTAAAACTTCAGGCTTCTATGGAGCGTTTGCAGGTGCAGCAACCAATGTTAAACAGACGCGCCGCTGGATCTAATTGGTTAAGCCACAATGGAACGCTGCCATCTGCAGATGATGCTACAGCTGGCAGCGAGAACCAAGATCTTCAGACTACCACACCAGCTGAAGCAGCTCCTGTTGCTCTGACCAAATCAGCGCGTAATCGTCTAAAACGCAAGGCTCAACGGAATCTCTATGTTGCCATGGATTGCGAAATGGTGGGCGTTGGGTCCAATGGCCAAGATGATATGGTCGCACGCGTTTCCATAGTCAACAAAGCAGGTGAAGTGCTGCTTGATAAGTACGTGAAGCCGCGTCAACCTGTAGTAGACTATCGGACAAGAGTGTCTGGTATTCGTCCACATAATATCGAAAACGCCGAGGAGTTTGACGTAGTTCAGGATGAAGTGGTCAAGCTGTTGCAGGGAAAAATACTTGTTGGTCACGCACTCAGGGGAGATCTTGCTGTGATGCACATAAAGCATCCATTTGCCAACATACGCGATACTACACGCTACAAGCCATTGTGCAAGATCGTATCGCGCGGTCATACTCCCAGTCTTAAACGTTTAACTACGGCTGTCTTAGGACAGGAAATTCAAACAGGTGAACACGACTCTGTAGAGGATGCACGCGCTGCCATGGCCATCTACAATCGCATTGCTGCCGATTGGGAGAAGTACATTGAAAAACGTTCGTTGTAGTAACGTTCAGCATAGTACGTATATTGCGAGATGTTAGCATTAATTAAACAAGAGTCTATTTTCTATGAAAAGTTTTGGTAATATCTGTACATATTAAAAATGTTGATGTTAAAGTTAAGTTATTGTTTCTTTATTGCTTTGAACATTATCTTCGTCACTTGAGCCTTCGCTTTCCTTATGTTGCAGCGTGCTGCTCTGAATGGCTTCTTGACGAGCTACTAAATCACGCCAGGGATCCTCCAGCATCGAGTTGTGAAAATATTGAGAAAATGTGTCTTTGTCTTTGAAATCAAAGGATCGATTTGCTCCTCTTTGTTGCGGCGTATATGGTCTCCCAAAGTTTCTGCCTGGTGTACCGTACGGTCTTCCCCGTCCTCTTTGTGCAAAGTTGCGACCAGGTGGTGTTTGTTGTTGTGGACTATTTTGGTAAAAATGCGGCACATTTGTCGTGGGGGTACAGTTGTTTTGCCTATCCTCGTAAAAACCAAGCTGTTGTGGTTTGTTGGGTGTCATGCCACCTCCAGCATGCTGTGTCATGTATTCAGAAGTTTGTGAAGGATATTGTGGTACATTCTGTGCGTATGGAGAGTTGTAATTAAATTTTTTGCGTGGAGTGCTCATCTTTATCTTTAACAAATACACTTTTTGTTTTTATTCCTCTTCTTTGGACTATTTTTGTAGAGCTACCAACTGTCAATAATACTTTGTGCCTAGAAAAGACCTAATCCTAGAATGTGTTTTCCAGCACTGATACTCACGTAATAATCGATAGCTATTAAAAAAACCTATCGATATGCAAAAATAATTTTTAAAAGCCAAATCTTGTTATAAAAATTAGAGAAAAATGGTTTTCTACTTTTTCATTTGTCTTTACAGATGAAATTGGTTTGAATCTTGTTTGCTAAAATGTTTACAAAAAGGTTCTAGAAGTTGCTAGCTGCCCAATCCTGTATGTCGTTTTTAAAAATGCGTTTTTTGTATTGCTTTTTTTTGTACGAATTAGTAAAGAAAAGCTTTTTTGAATCTTCAAGGCCCCTACGCAGACACGAAAACAGCCACCTAGCAAAAAGACAGACTTATTTTGGTCACGAAAGGAACAGTGTGTCTCTAGTAACAAAATGTGCAATTTATCGCAATTATTATCGATAACCAGCTGCTTTTTGTTTACAAATAGCAAATTTTTAAAAGGCGCGAAGTTAAACATAAAAAATTGAATTATCGTCAACGTTTATTACTTTTGCTATTGTGTGTAAACAATGCAATAATAATGGCATGCATTGCAATTGAATTGTTGGATGAGGAAAAAAAGCGACGACAGGAGGCAATACACAGGGAAAGGCGGAGTGCTTGGGTGACCCCATATTTAATGCGCAGAACTGAGTGTGGACGAATTGCATAGACGTATTTTAACGCATATTAATGTTACAAATGAATTATTTTATTATTATAACTATTTTATCATCCTTTCCCAACGATCCGCAACGATTTTGTCGACCAACCATAAATTTCGCGTCCAAAATAAATAGCTGCATATAAGTTTTGTTTATGGCGCCAAAACCGAACAGCTGTTTTTGCTGAGTGCGCCATCTATGGTTTACTACTGGCATCAAAAAACAAAAAAACAAGCGACACTGGTCTACATACCACCTGCAAGAACAGTTTGTGACCAAACGTTTGTGAGCGTTTTTTTTATATGAAGTTTTGTTTATTTTTCGTGTCTGCGTAGGGGCCTTAAGTATATAACAATAAACTTAAGAAAAAAAATAAATTAAATATATCTAGAACTTGTCAAAGTTATTCGAAAATTTCGTACCTTACATAAACAAAACTTATGTGCGGCTATTTATTTTGGACGCGAAATTTATGGTTGGTCGACAAAATCGTTGCGGATCGTTGGGAAAGGATGAAAAAATAGCTATAATAATAAAATAATTAATTTGTAACATTAATGTGCGTTACAATACGTCTATTCAATTCGTCCACACTCAGCTCTGCGCATTAAATATGGGGTCACCTAAACACTCTGCCTTTTTCTGGGTTTTTGCCTCCTCTCGTCGCTTTTTTTCCTCATCCAACATTTCAATGGCAATGCATGTCATTATTATAGCATTGTTTACACAAAATAGCATAAGTAATAAGCGTTGACGATAATTCATGTTTTTATGTTTAACTTCGCGCCTTTTAAAAATTTGCTATTTGTAAACAAAAAGCAGCTGGTTATCGATAATAATTGCGATAAATTGCACATTTTGTTACTAGAGACACACTGTTCCTTTCGTGACCAAAACAAGTCTGTCTTTTTGCTAGGTGGCTGTTTTCGTGTCTGCGTAAGGTCCTTAAGTTACCAATAGTAACTTCTATGGCATGACAGCTGCTTTCGTATGAGATCTTTGTTCGGGTTCCATTGCTTATAGCAATGGTAAAATAAATGCCAAATAAACATTTCAACTGCTCTTAAAATATTTTTAATCTGAGATGGCCTTTTTGCAAGAAGATCGTACTGCAAGTTTGATCGTGATGCAGCTGCGAGCTCGTTTTCGGCTATTTCCATGTGCTCCCAAATGATTTATTGTTGCATGCACAGGTGTTGTTTACGAAGTTGTTACTTTTGTAGGTATTAGTAATACCGTATTACTTATATTGCACGGTGCATAAACTGTCTACATGTGTCATTTTTTCTTTATATTATAAAACATACATGATAGTTTTCAATCTGGCAATATCTTCAGCGTTGAATATATGAAAGTTCGTTCTAAGAAATTTATAGCGATTGAATCAAATATAATAATGTAATATTGCTGACAATTTTTAATATGTGCATTGTTATGATGGAGAACCCCGCAAAAAATTCCTAAAAACGATCCTGCCTTATAATAAACAACATCCTTTTAGTCAAATCATAGCGAGATAATTTTTTTTTTTGCAATAAACTTGTAAAGTAGAAGTAGAATCATAAAAATTAATATTTTTTTTGGTGCAATTATGCTTTTGTGTGGGTTTGGGGAAGCTTAGAACTATTTGAACTGTTTGTTTATCTCCTATGATTATACGTTTTAAAAACAAATCAATTTTTGCATGTGAAGAAGAGTATCGCAGGCGGCTAGGCGTGTGGTTAAGTTGCTACTCAAATGGACACACAAATATGAGGCGTTGAAATGGTTTTATTACTGTCACTTTTTAAAAAAGAGTGCTGCTCTATTATCTAATTAAGATAATAAAAAACATCGATTGAAAAATATCAGCCATGTTATATATCGAGTTGCCAGCAAGCAACATCGCATGTTTGTTTGTTTTGGAAGTTATCGATATGCTGTTGTATCGGTTATATTACAATCAACAACCCTAGCACGAAAACACAAACTCGGCGGATCGCGCGTCGTTCGGTAAAGTGCATTATTTTCTGCTGGAATTTTGCATTTATGGCTTAAGCTTCAAAGATACAAAAAATTCAGCTTTAAAAACAAAAGCTCATAAGCAATACGCAGTCGAAATTGGGCAAAGAACACGTTCGTTATAATACTGCTGCAGCTGCAGTACAGACAACAAAAGGAGCCGTCGACGTCGTCGTCATTAAAATCTGGCTTTGTCTGTATTTGTGTTCGAGAGTGCATGTGTGCGTGTGTGAGCGTGTGTGTGTGCGCTGTTCAGTTGCATACAAAAACAGCAGTACATTACTCACTTTGTGTCAATTTTGTGCTATAAAAATTCTTTTTAGGGCGTTGTAAGTCCCCGTATTGCAACCAAAAATGCTTACACTGCCAATTCAATAGTGTTAAAAAAATAAAGAACGAAGCAAAACAAAACAAAACCAAAAAAAAGTGCAACTTAAACTGCCTGCCTAACTAAGTTGAAGTTTATAGATTTTTACGAATTTATAAAAAAATCAAATTTTTGGGCTTAACTCAAAACTTGTCAGCAAAATTTTGGAGTAAATAAATTAAAAAGTGTACACAAAGCTTAAACCTCCATACACAGAAACAGATTTTAAGCAGCAAGCCAGTCGTAGTTGTTTATTTATACATATATTTTTTTTAAACAACCGGCAGCTAGGCACAGCCTTAGCTTGGATATCTTTAACGAAATCAAAGAGCAACTTTCAAGTTGCCCCGACCGCACTCGTGCACTCTGCCGCACTGTATGGGGCGCGGTATCGTCCCTTAGCACAGCGCTTACTGCAGCGAGCAGCGGCAGCATCGAAGACGGAGACGCGCGCGACGACGGTGGAGGCGCCAGAAGTGTTAACGTCGGCGGCGGCGGCGGTGTTGGCGGCGGCTTGGGTTGTGTGGGCGGCCCATATAGGTGCTACCCAGCATCGGCAGCAGCAGCAGCAGCTGCAGCACCAACAACTTCAACAGCGGGCAGCAGCATCAGTCGCTTTGCTACCATAATGGGTGCAGTCAAATCACGTACCATCACCAATGCCGACGTCGATGAGCCAGCAGCAGCAGCAACCACGCAGCATAGTTCCCACTCTATGCTGCGGAATGGACATCATACACCAAGCGGCTGTGTTGCTGGTGGCACGCTTCAAAAGCAAGATTTGCGCTATGACATTGGCTCCAGCTCACAATATCATCATGTGCGTCAGCCGAGTGTTCGTAGTCGTAGTCAACAGCCTATGCCCACTACCGATGAGTTGGACCGACGTTTTGCCAAAGTTCTGGTAAGTCCAGTAACCTCTAAAAAAAAAAAAAACTAAGCTTAGTCAGGGTTAATCCAATTTTGTTGTTGGCTTATCTTAAGGATTGCTGGCTATGCACGCATCGCATGTGATTGATGACCTCATCGTCGGTTTTGAAATATATACACACACACACAGACACACAGACAGAGGCAGACACACGCCTCTATATATGCATATACACACATATGTGTCTGCTACGGTTCTGTGGAAATGTGTAAGTGTATGCGTGCGTGAGCGCTTTGCTGGCGCAGCCCCAAAACGCGTGTACAGCACATATTTGTTTGCCCGCGTAGAGCTGAGCCTAAGAGCGCTCCACTCAGGGTCTCTACCCACCCTGTGGACGACAGTAACGCAACAGTTCAATTAATTAAGCAAGAGGCACACTTTTGTTGCCAAACCTGCTTGAAGCATAGGCTCAAAGATTGACCGACTTGACCCACAGCCAAAATAACAATTTAGGTTTGTTTGTCCAAGCATACTAGCATACTTAGTTTATATGCTAATACAGCAATTAAAGCCTATTGATGATTGATTGTTGTCGTTTGTTAAATGTGGCATATCTTTGAAACTGTCGCTCTCCTGCTGTGGCTGAGTCATGTTCTTATCTCAAGAGCTGCTTTGCCGTCTTAGCGCTGTGCATTAATCTGTATCTGTATCTTGAAATTCTCACTTATCGTTTCGTTTGTCGCCCATCAAGTAACATGAAACCCAGCATCACCTCCATATCATTTCAATGGATTGTTGTTGTTGTCGTTCGAGTTGTTTTTTATTTTTTGTTGTTTGTATGTTGCCTCTACAGTTTTAACTATGTATAAAATCATAGCCCCTTTTATATTCGCGCTCGAAATATATTCGAGTTTTCAACTTTTTTTTTATATTTATTTTTTAACTTTTTGTTTGTTTTTTTTTTGCCATTCAGTGGTATATATGTGTGTGTGTGTTTGTATATTTAATGGCCTCGCCTTTTGCTACGCTAATTTATGTTTGCATTTATTTAGGCAAAGAGTTTGCGGCTTACATACAAATGGTACTACATATACTTATGTACATATGTATATATATGAAGTGCCACTGTCCTTGTTCCAACTGCTTGACTGGCGCACTTCAATCAAACGCAATTGTTTGCGATTCATGGAGCTATAAATAGTTTTTAAGCTTATTGCTAATATTTTCTGTTGGGTCTAATCAGAGGCGGCGGCTACTAGTAGCTGCTGTAGCAGTAGCAGAAGTCTGCGGCAGCATTGAGGCACAGATGTTTCCGGTTACAGGGCACGACCCATTGGGTGTATTGAACTTTACGCCTAGAGGGCTCCGACATTAAATGCAGCATCTAAAGATCAGGTTGCATTAGATATATATATATTGTACTATATGCGTGTATGTGGCAGCTGTGCTTGTGTGCACAGTAGAGTTTGGGCGCAGCAGAAGAAATGTTGTCATAAAATATAAATGATTGTGACTATTTCAGGAGCTGGGAGTTTATTAGTGTTTGTGAAACTTCCTAGACAATTGACTAGAAAGAGTGCTTTGCAGCCTTTTATGTAAAATGACATAAGATCTTGTGTTAATTGTTAAATAAATATAGCCGAATAATTGCCTATTGGCAACTTGCTTGGTAGCAGAAAATTGGTTTCTTATATAGAAAAATCGTTGAAAAAAATGTATATTTTTTAACCTTTGTTCAAAGAAATCAGTTTTTGTTTCCATTTTGTCTCAACGAAATCTAAAACATTAAGGGATTCAAACACATAAAACTGTAGGTTGCTCAACGTCTCACAATCCTGCGTTTTCTCTACAACGTTTTTACTAAACTTGGTCAACTCACCATAAAATTGTTAGGGAACGTACTTTATTCATTTACTTCTGCCCTACAAAATATTTTTTACATTTTGACCCGCTAGTACCTCCAATTCTGTTACTCCTAGTGGAGCATAGGGCCGTCGAGAATTTTTTCCATTGATCCCGATTGTGAGCTAGAGCTTTTAGTTCACCCCAGGGCTTTCCGCTATTTTTAACTTCTTTTTGCAGAGTTCTTCGCCAAGCTGTTTTCGGCCGCCCTCTGCATCTGCTTCCTTGTGGATTCCAGTCCAGTATTTGTCTGCAAAAAGCCCAACTACCGCCATTTCCTAAGTTTTATTTCATTGGCGATGGGCATCTCTTTGGATCTTCTGTGGAGATCTTCGTTTGATACAACATTCGGCCACCAGATTTTTAAGATTCTTTGCAGACAGTTGTTAATAAAGACTTGAAGCTTATGGGGGTTAGACTCTCTGTTGTAAACCAAGTTTCGCATTCATACAACAGAACAGTTTTATCGTCTGAGCGAAATATACATAGTTTAGTGTTGAACGAGAACATGACCTCCAGATTTTACCTCCAATTGGGTTCGAAATTGTACAAAATTACAAAATTTGAATGATGGGTCACTGACACTTGGTCACCATGTTAATTAATTAATTGGCAAATACAAACTTTAACCGGCTATTGGCGCCATTTAACAAAATTTTACCCATCATTTTCTCCACTTGTAGGCTGCATTTTTGTAATGCCTCCCAAATGCGCCATATATGATGTATAAAAACTTATTTTGACCTGAAAAAAATTAAGCACTGAAATTTCTTTTGCTTAAAGTTTTTAGAAGTTGCGCCCAAAAAAATAAAACCAATGAGGTGACCTCCTCCTCCCGTGTGATCTTGCGATATTTTGATAAAAGTTTTAAGTCCATTTACTTGAATTTTTATCAGTCGTACACAAAATAACTTTTAAGTATTTTATGCGTTAGATGGCGCCACAATTAATTAAAACCCTGTTTTTTTTTATAATTTTGGCTAGCCACCTCCTTGCACTTGGCATTATAAGTTAGTATTAGTCTATTTTTTGATTAACCTTTCTATGGGCTAAATTTTATAGGGTGGGCCATCTGTTGGTTTGTATGTTAATTGCATTTTATTCGTATACTGTACAACAAAATTGGGTAAATGTTAATTCAAAATGAAAGTTTGAAACTTTTCATTTATGTATGACAAAAAATATTGCCCAGGTATGTTCCAAACCAACAGATGGCCCGTACAATATGATACCATTTGGGGAAACGGTTGGAAGTATCAAAATTTGAAACCCCTTTCGCCTAAAAGGATCTTTTTTAAAAACCGAGAGTTTAATCCTTTAAAATTTCTTACTAATAGAAGGCGCATTGTTTGTTGTTGGAAAGTCTCCGCTGCAGTCGGACTTTTAATCTTTGTATTTCTATTATAAAAAATTGTAAAAAATTTCGAATTTTCTGAGTTAATATGATACAGCATGAGAATGTCATTTAATAATATGGCAGTATGACAGATAAAGCTATTATTAGCATTGTTATTATTAAAGCAGCTAAATTGAAACAAATAAAAAAAAATTATATACTTAAAATGAGTATATTATATTGTGCTTTTTATAAACTAACATCTTCATGATAATAGAAATGCATTTATTTACGATTTGGAAGTCATTGAAGAGCTCGAATGCATTGTGTTTTTTATATATGAACTTAAACTAGCTGGAATAGTATGGATTGCTGTGGCGTCTTGTCGTTTAACCACATATATAAATAAATATATGTATATACGATATATGCATCTGCTGGGAAGCTTTCTCAAATAACTTTCACCCATTTAATCTTTGGTGTGCAGTCTTAACCTTAGTTAAAAGCCTAGAATATCAAAACAATTTGTTTGCTAATGGCATTAACAATTGTTGCTTGGCTTTAACCACAAGGGCGGAGCTTACCACAGTTGCAACAAGCTTAAAACCCTCAGATATGAAATCCAACAGCTACGCAAATTCATTGACATGGGCACTGCATGGTTTGCCATCCGATCGCGATTTATCTATGTAACTGCTATGTACTTCAAAAGCTTTATGACTTTGTTTATATCCATATCACTTCCTAGGCGTCTTTTAGCTTTGCGGTTTACATGCAAGCGTTTCCACAATGTATATATACATTATGTGTTAGTATATGTATATGTATAAGCATATATGCAGACGTTTAGATACATGTTAAAATAATTCTCTCGTTTTTTGATAACAATTATTATATCTTACAGTAGTATACCCTTTAAAAGAGTCTATTAATTATTTGTCAAGCATTGCAATAAACGCATTTTTTTACACTACCATACAAATATTTACAAAATTAGGGTGAACTCGAATTTTAGTTCTAAACTTTAAAATCTTAAAAATCTTTAGTCTAGCGAAATGATTTTAAAACTAAGATGATGCAAGTTAGTTTCATCCGATTTCCAGCCATACAGACTTCTATGTCTATCTATTTTTATATGACTAATCAAATCCAGACTGACTGGGTTTCTTAGGGAACATTGTAGTCTTAGAACACCTTTGAGCAAGCATTTGCATCACTGAGTTTAACTCTTGCTGTGAGATTAAGCGATCCATCAAATACATTCGGATCGCCTTAAAATTTTACAGGCGCTATGTAGGTAAAAAGGAAACTTTTTAGGGGGTGCCAATATTAAAATCGTAAAATGTTGCAAATATGGCCACCCTAATGCACACATATGGAAAATATATAGAGAATAGATATATATATATATATATGTATATATAGAGTCACGATGTCACCTGAATAGAACCTCACAACTACTATCTACTACTAACTACTATCGAGTTATCTAAATTGAGAGACTGGCCACCACTGTTGTAAGGTAACACAATGGGCGCTGGACTCTAAAATAGAGAAATTGAACCACTGTTCTGCGCAACCAAACTCGCGCACTTCTTTGCATAATGGTTCATCGTTACGAATTTCAATTGGATCAAGTGAGTGTGCTTTTGATCGAGAGAACCTGATATGTAAAAGTTCTGAGTCATCATAGGAAATTTGTATAGGGTGGGCCATCTGTTGGTTTGGTTGTTAAGCATTCATAATTCGGAACATATCCATCCAAAGTAAATGCTCTTCAATATATAAGTTCATAAGTTCAAAACTACTCAATTTTAGTCATGGATCGTTTAACAACCAAACAACGCGTAAAAGTAGTACCGGAGTACTATGAAAATGGTCGTTCTGTGAAAAAAAAACAATATAGTATATATGAGCCATAGTGTAACCTGAATAGAATCTACCAAATAGGGTGGTTGTAGGGAGCACAATAGATCCTCAGCTGAAAAAAACCTACAGTTCTTTATCATAATCAAACAATTAGAAGGTAACGCAATGCAAGCAGGACTCTAAAATAGAGAGCACAAATATCGGGACCACATTTTTGCCATATTTGTATTTTGTTTTAGTGTAAACAATTGTGTGAATTCTCGCGCTTGTTTACATACTGGTTCATCATTACGAATTTCAATTGGATCATGTGAGTGCGCTTTTGATCGAGAGAAGCTGATATGTAAATGTTCTGAGTCATAAGAAATTTGATTTGAAAAATATTTGCTTGATCATATAAAAATCAAGTTACCCATACTCGATATCTATTTCAGCATCGATACTAAGTTAATCTATTCATACTCTTTTAAAGAGCAGAAAAACTTTGACATATACACGCAACAGCTGTAATTTTTTAGCGATTTTGTTATTTTTGGTTTTTAGTTTTACATTTTTCCCATGCAATTAGTTATATAAAATTCACATGAGGCGGTTCGGTAGTTTTTAGCTGTACGATAATTAAGTTAAAAATTTATATTACTTATTGTATTGTATATAATCATTTTTTCTATTTGCAAAACGTGCCTTTTGTATTTGTTATCCATACCAGCACAATGCAAATAAGTACTTAATAATTTATTACAATATTTATTTACTTAGTGCTGATTGTGTTATGATTACAACGCCTATTGTAAATATGGGGAGTAGCCGACTTGAGTCCATTATTCAGAGAACTTAAGTGAAATCCGCCATTGAGTGATTTAATAATATTAAAATCACAGTCGTATAAACGTAATGACAATATAATAACCCGCTCTTTATGTCTCTCACTCTTTTCCCAGTTTAAAATTTTTCACAGTCAATGTTTATGCCAGGACAGGAAAAAAAAATCGGAATTATTTCTATAAAAAAAAATTGAATACATACAAACACATAAATTTATAAAAGCTAAATGAATAAGTAACCATCGCACCGGATACGCATTTAAAATTGTTTTAGCATGAGCTGTTGTTGTTTATATATATTGGTGGGTTCGTATTGTATATAATATGATGTATATGTATCTACAAAATTAATGAACGTATGTATATGGATGTGTTGGATAGGGGGCGCAGCAAACGCTCTTTTTTATATATTAAATGCGTAATTTTACGCTAATTGTTACAAAGAAAAGGTGACAATACATTAAATTTTCATCAGAGTACTTATGTTGTCTTTCCATGACAACTCGTAAGCGGGTTAGGGCATCTCTGCTGGTACCTCTAATTGGCACTGGCCCACTCCCCATACCCCACTTTTTGATACATCAGATTGCTAGGGGTCCTTTATCTAATCCTTCAAGTAAAAGAATGGAATACTCTTTTGCCGGTGCGCTCAACACTCGAAGTAACATGTCTTCCAATCAAGTACTCGGAAAGCATCTGCAGTGCCAAAAAGAAAAGCGGGAAACGGTGAACTCCCAAGTTCTTAATACCTTGACTGCTAGTCGCCATCTACGTAATCCTCAAGCTCCTAAGCTTATTCCATTGAATGGCATCGTCTTCGCTAAGTACTCCAGCAATCAAGCACTCCAAAAGCAACTGCAGCACCAAAAAGCACAAGGGGGATGAATAATGAGCATCTTTTAGAGACTTTTACTACTAATTTCTTCACAGATTACAAACTAGCATCAACTAGCGAGACTTATTTATCGCTTGATCTCCATTGTAGTTAGTCAAAAGAAGGTGACAGAGAAGAAAATGCTCTTGAAGACATCAAAAGTATAATTTTCAACCGCAATATGAAGAAAACGTGTATTTTGTTTTGCTTACATTTACCACCATACCCTTCCTTCTGCGGCAAGATCTCGTTTGGTAAGACCAGTAATGTCAACATCATCTGCATAGACCAGCAACTGAATACTTTTGTAGTAAATACCTCAATTCCGATGCGCTCCTCCCTTTATCAACACATTCTACAAAATTAAAGAGGTCGACGGTTGACGGAGCTAAGTGTATGGCTCAAAGTATCTTTGCTAAGTCACAGAATACCAGCTAAGGCTAAGACACTCATCAGCATGGCAGGGTAAAAACAACAAGACTTGTGGATACACTGCCGTTGTCTGGCATTGGTAGGCCCTTTAGCCTTAATCGCCAAAATATGGTTTAAATCTGCGGCAATTTTTGTAATGATAGATTAGGATCCGTTTTCTCATGCTCTTATTTTTTGTCTTGGTCGATATCTAGCTGCAATTGAAACAAGGATAGCAACGCCTTGCAGACAAAGTAGACTTTAAAGGAATATCTTTTTTATACTCTGTACCTTATGGCACAAAGGGTATTTAAGTTTGTGCTAGTCGAAAATGTATGTAACATATAGAAGGAATCGTCGGAGACCCCCCAAAATTACCTAAAGTATGATCAGGGTGACTAGAGAAGTCGATATACCGATGTCCGTCCGTATGAACGCCTATATCTTAGAGTAAGAGTTAGAGCAACCAAACTTTCAGATTAGAGAAGCCTTATTATTCCATAGGAGACAAGTTTATTTTTTTTTTTTTTTGGATTAGTTAGGTTTAGATTATATAGCTCCCATAGGGGTGTTTCAAAGGAGCTCGAAAAAAACAAAAGTTACAGATGGATAATTAGTTTGTTTATGAAGGTATTGTAAAAACCAAATTTTATAAAAATCGCTTGACTGTATTATATAGCTCCCATAGGACTGATCGGCCAAAAACCGTATTTGCTGCAAACTTTGTTCTTTTTTTTTTTTTTTGTTTACGAAGATATCGTTACCAAATTTGGTACTTGGGAAGTTTTTAAGAGTTCCTCAGCACTCTACCAAATTTTATCAAAGTCGGTTGACTATATCATATATCTCCCGTAGGATCGATCGATCAAAAAAACGTGTTTGGTGCAAAATTCGACTTTTTTTTTGTTTGTTTATAAAAATATCGTAACCAAATTTAGCAAAGAAATATCTTTTGGAGCTCGTAAGCAATATATCGGATTTGATTGCAATTTGGTGGTACAGGGTATCCCAAAAACGTCCGCGCCCGACTTTAACGTACGCCATCTTTTTCCCTAATCTTTTAACCAATCTTTTACTGCATAGACCGGATATCCGTAAACCTGAAAACTTTTTAACGAAGGAGAATGAGTACGAATAATACGTATCTTTTGTTATAATGTGTTGTCTTTGGCTGTTCCTGCGGACAGACGCATGTATATGACACAATCGCTACAATGCACAAATCTATTACACGTTTATATCTGTGCATACAGGTTATTCCAGCTTTAGATTTAGTAACTTGGTCAAGTGAACAGGTCTTATTGATTATGTATAGAGCCTGTAGCAAGTGTTGGATTTGCTTTGTTTGGGTTAAACTCTCCGTTAGAGATTTCCCTAGTAAAACTGCAATTCACACTAAATTCGATTGCTTCTGCTCCCTTTTCCTTTTATTTAGTGTAACTATGTATTTATTGTAAGCACATATTTTGATTTGTTTTATTTTTTTGTTTGTCGCCTTTGTGTTTACCCTGACATCCGCACCCACACCCATCCTCTAATTAGAACATTTATGTGCAGCTGCACCCAAATTGGAGTCACGTAAGCATATTTGCCGATTCCATTAAAGCATTCCTGTAAATTAAAAAAAAAAAAAAAACACACGCTTACAATGCCATTCAACTTGGTTTGACAGCGGAGCTGTTGGTGGCGGCTGGAGGATGAGTTGCAGCTGATTGATGTTTTTGGTTGAGTGAACAAGCCTCGCTCATAAAATAATCACCAGATAGTCAGCTGCAGCAGTAGCAAGTGCTTTGTGCAGCAATCATTCCAAGAGTCAACAGAGTCAGCTATAATATTATATACTAACAAATTTATTTATCTTTACATATGTACATAATAAAATAATTTTGTCAGTTTATTGTAGTCGTTGTCCTCTATGCTGTTTGTTGCAGCAACTGCAGCAGTAATCAATAAGTATATATTTGTGGACCTTGCACATGTCATGTCAACTATATGTACCTGTAAGAGTGCAACAAACTCTTTCAAAAGTCCCAGAGCTGGATATAGATTATAATTAATTTGGATTAAAGAAAATTTTCTAATGCGCTTCGAGGATTTCATAATGTTTTGTTGATAAAACTGATTTCTCCGCAAACTACATATTAAGTCACACGTTTAACTTTCAGGCTCTAATAGTACAAAAAGAAAGAAGCTCAATAGTCAGATGATAACTGATTAATAAGCCAAATCCAAATGGCATTTTTTAACCCCGACAGATCCGAATTTCCTGCAGCAGTGAACCCTATATTTATGGAACATTTTTAAGGGCTTTAAAAACCAGATCATTGGGGAGGGTTGTTAGGAGCCTGCCTTTGTATCCCAGTAAAACGAATACATATGTGCATATTGTACTTGCTTCGTGACTCTTGAAATTTTTTTGATAAATAATCCTCTTCAGGGATTTCATTCTATTACCAGGTGTGCCCTAACAGAATGTCAGGTGCCAAAACTAAGTTTGACTTAGAAGCGCATACATTGTGAATCCGAACTTTGTCATTTTGAAATATCTAATTATCACCATGAACATATTTTAGATATGCGATGTGACCCTAGAACGGATCTTGACGGTCATAATTTTCGAACATTGTAGCAAAGTGAAAAAAGCCTCATTGGGGCTTTATACCCTGTACCTTAAGGTCACGAGTATATTAAGTTTGTGGTACATTAATGTATATTAATAAATCTACTGCGGGGGAACGGGGGAAGATATCGACATGATTCAACAAACTTCATCTTCTCAGGAAATATGCGCACCAATTGGTAAAGTTTCGTATCTAGGTGTTCATACGGACGGACGGACGGACAGACGGACGGTCATGGCTCAATCGCTACCCGAGGTTATGATAAGCATTTTGGTATAAAGGACTTGGGGTCTGCCACGCCTCCTTCTGTCCGTTACATACATTGCACAAATCTAGTATACCCTAGTATGATAAGCATTTTGGTATAAAGGACTTGGGGTCTGCCACGCCTCCTTCTGTCCGTTACATACATTGCACAAATCTAGTATACCCTTTGTACATATAGGTACAGGGTATAAAAATGTTCAATTTTGTTTACAAACACAAATGTATATAACCCCTTAACCTACCTTGTCTTTGTTCCATTGTTGGTTAATAGTGGGTATTATTTTGGCTTATTAATTGAGAAAAATATTTAATTTCGACTTGTCGCTTTTCCATATACTACGAGTATATGAATTTTTAGTTAATTAAATTGATAGGTGTAATAGTTTTTGAGAAACCTTGCTCACCACAACAGTGCTTAAATCTTAATGAAATCTTGATAAAATAAACTCAAGAATATGTACATAAAAAAAAGTTCGATTTTTTTTACAATTACCAGTGCAGAGAACCCCTTAACCTTTGCTGACTTTATACTATTGTTGGTTAACAGGGCATTATTTTGGCTTATCAATTTTTTGAAGAAAATATAAATTTTCTATGTAGCAGCCCGACTTGGCACTTTTCCATATATGTACTATGAATATATTAATTTTTCTCGGGATTGTGTATGCCTTTGTTGAGAAAAGCGCTGCAGCAGTATATATCACTTTTTTGTTGTTGTCGGTCTTATTGGCTCTTTGTCCATAATGGAACTTGGCACTTGGTACATGATTATTATTACAATGATTAAGCCAACAAGTGGGCCATAAAAAAATCAGTGTCAACATGAGTTATATGGTAGTTACTTGGCGCTACAAAGGAAATCAATTATCTATAGTAAAGAGTGCTTACACATTTTAAATGTTTATTTAGATGACACTTATACAATCTAGTATTATTATCAAGCATTTAATTGCTAATTAAATTACTCACTTTTATAAAGAACTACTTATCCTAATGTTTAACCCTATTTCTTTTAACAGGCCTCTATGGACTTACCACCCGACAAAGCAAAACTCTTGCGTAACTATGACGATGAAAAGAAGTGGGACATGATATGTGATCAAGTAAGCGTATACTATGTGTACTATATATAATATATCAAATTTAAAGCGTAAAGACATAAGCACTTAATATCATTAGGCGTTGCAAATTTTATAGTATGTCATAAGTCTGTGCACCCAGTCATTGGCCAGGCTTTATCATAGTCGGAGCAGCTGTTTCAACTTCCACTTCCTGTTTATGTGCCAAACAGAATTTTGCAATGTGTACGATGATTATAGAGTCGAACTTTAGACTTTTGATAGAAATAGACAAGTCAGAGGCTATATACAAGTAATTAGAGGGTGACCTCTAAGCTTTGAGCTGGTTTTAGCGAGAATAAGCGTCAAATAGTTGGACTAGTCAACACTGGAATCATAAATTTTGAGGTATACTGCGTGTTTGTAGTTGTGCATGGCTTCAATTTCAAAACAATTTGTATAGAAAATGCCGCACATACTAAATATGAGTGTATAATACATATGCAGTGTATATAAAAGAATCAAATTCAGCGCACATTATAATAGCTTACAAACATACTCATATCATAATATATTAAAATTAATGTGCGCCAACAGTTGTTTGAGGGAAGGGGGTTACTCGGTTGGCTGGCTGTCCGACTGCCTGGTCATACATCATGTCTACAAATCGTTCATTGCGTGCTGCCTCCGAAATGATGACGAAACTATTAACGTGTGCGTCAGAGCGTGCCTAGGTCGAACCAATGGATGCTAAGCTAGCGGTTGATGTTGGCTTTAAACTGGGTCACTGAATTTTCAATCGTTCCATTACGCGCCAAAGGAGCACAATAAATGCTGCACCTAGTTACAAATTTGCCAAAGTTTTTACAAGTGTTGGCAGGGGATTGAGTAGTTTTTTTTTATTTGTGCATTGTCAGTCAAGATTGAGCGACGATACGCAAAACCAATTCCAAGTGGTTGCTTGACGTTGCTGCCGTTGTGGGTTCCTTAATGCCAACACTGCATGCCAAAATACCTGTTTTCCATAATTCCAGCCACACTCGCTTGTGGCTGTTGCGCCTATCGTTTGCAATGAAAATGAATGAAGAAAACAGCCTACAGACAAAGAGACAAACCAAGACGTACTTGAACCATACGTCCAAGCAACCGAGGACTTCTTTAAGATCCGATCTGATCCGAACCGAACGCGAAGCGTGGCCAAGCGACTCACATCGATTCGTGTTGGGCGCTTTTGCAGTGACAAAATGCAAATTATTATGACTGCGATAAATTGCAGTTTTTAATCGTTGGAGTTGCTTGCTGGCTCCATAGCCATAGCTATAGCCATACCCATACCCATACCCATACCCAATACCTATACCAAAACCATGTCTGGAAGTTTATTTTTTTTTTCGTTTTGGTTTTTTGTATTTGTGACTAGGAAAAAGAATCAAACTGGTTTGGTTTATTGTTGCTGCATGCATGCAGGCAGGCAGGCAGGCAAAACCCACACATAGTTTTAGTTGTAGTCACTCGTTGTTTGTTGTTTTTGTTGTTGTGGTTTTTGTATAGTGTTGACCATAGGAAAACTAAAAAAAATCCAAAAACAAGTATGCCACGCTTCATGCTTAAAAATATTTTAACTCACTGGCAAGTCCAACGGGCGTTATAGGCAAAGAAATAAAAATAACTAAGCAGTCGAGGCAAAATAATAGTATAGACGAAATACTACGATTGAAAATATACACTGTAAAGCTACAACCTTCTAAATAAAAAGGTTTGCCTTTAGGAAATTGTTTCGGCAAAATAGAAGCTAGTATGGCCAAAAAGAAAGAGTGCGTTTTTAGCAAAGGCACATGGCCAAGATAGGTCTACCTACTACCGAAACTTGCAGATATTGCAGCGAAGAGGATGAAACCATGGAACACCTACTAGCCAACTGCCCAGCACTAACTCAACGCAGAGCAAAATATTTAAACAATTACATACTGGATGAAGAGGACTACCAAACCCTATCACTAAAGGGTGTAATTGCCTTCGCCAAAATAATTAACAGTAACTAAGCTACATACGGGTGCACAAAAGACCTACATGCTGGTCGCAGTGCAGGAGGAAGACATTGACTCAAACCTATTCACATCATACATAGCAAAGCTTTCAGGCAAAATGGTTTCATATTTTCACAATGAAGCATATAACTTACGAAGTTCTGGAGGGATTTTAATAAATTTTGAATCAATAAGAGCTGTTTATTGTTCAGCCTTTTTCATGAAAAAGTTTTTAATCAACAAAATCATGAACATTAAGTCGAGCCTGTAAATTATTATTAACTTTTCGGGTATGAAGTCTGTACGCAGTAGTCCGAAACACTTCCGAACAAAAACGAACTTCTTATAAGCATATACAAAAGCTGTACGCAGAGGACAGAACAAACAACAAAAAAACTGTGTTACCCTATGATTTTAGGGAAAAATCTGAACAGCTTCTTAGTTTTGCCGCCACAATCAAACTATTATGCAGCAACTAATTTTGGTAGCGAAATACCTATACGGCGGCTAGGAAAAATCATTTATTACAAAGCTGTGTATGATTTATTATCTATGATTTATTTATTTACTCTAACTTTCCAATAATTAAAACGTAGTAGGGGTATTCACGCTTGCTGTTGAGTCAAGGAGCTGAAAAGTTTAGGGCTATAGTTACAAAATGTACAGGGCTCAGTTTTCACGCTCAACACACCCTTTCCTAGATTTTAGGTATTGAATTTGGGAGAAAGTGAAATTTTGTAGTCATTTTGTGTGATACAAAAACGATAAAAAGTACACAAAGTGAGTTTTAATAAATTCAACTGGATTTGACGCAATTAAGCAAATAAGCCTGTACATTTTGCAAAGATATCATCCATAAACTACGTGACGCTGATTTTCCTTAAAATAGACCCCCCTCGCCCTTGTGTCACAGTGACGGAATAATTTTGAAGATTTTCCATACGATCGAGACGCTTCGCCCCCCCCCCCACGTAGTTTGTGGATGATCCCATACTAAATCTATTAAATTTAACAATTATTACCTTTAAGTGGCCAAAATGCCTTAAGGTGGCAAATTTACAAATGTAAATAAAATCAGGAAAGAAAAATCACACACTTAACAACGATGCTGAGAAAATAGCAAAAACGTCGTTCACGCTTTAGCCTTTGTGTGTTTGTGCAAATTTTCAACCGTGAGTACCTCAAGTATTATATTTACAATTATGCGCCGTCAAACTTAGCATATTTTTACAAAAAAACTACCCGATTCTGTACAAAGTCTTCGGACAGAAAATTTGTGACAAAATGTAAATATTGCAAAACTTAAACATATATCTTTGAGAATTTTTTCTCTCTGTGCTCTGTTTATTAATAATGGGTTCACCAAGTTACTCCGCCGTTTGCTGCTGCGTTACCTTTAGGCGTTGTTTAGACAAATAATGAAAATAATAGGCGATGACGACAAATCACTTTTTTAATTTTCATTTCAAACAAAACAGAAAATACCAAAAAAAAAAAAATACCACATACCTTAAATTACAGGTTTTTTGGTAGTGTTTTGGGCTGCTGCATACCAAAAAATTTGATTGAGATTGGATGTATAATAATTTATCAAAGATTAAGCTTCTAGCTAAATGAACTACAAATTTGGACATTTTTCAATAGCGCACAATTTTTCAAGCGATTTATTTCAAAATGCTATCCACAGGGTTGTTTCTTGAAACAATTGAGTTTTCACACAACATCTTCTTGCAATTTTGCAATATACTCTTTTACCCTTTGATTATAGAGTATTAAAACGACAACAAAGAAAAACTAACAGCAAAAAACAAAAAAGTAAAAGCCGTTAACGTGCTGCACTAATGCATGAGTTTGAAGCATTTACCAGGCACATACTAGTAACTGGCATTTGGCAACATCGTTGGCTCCATGTTTGATTAATTGTAAGCCAAGACTTGCCTAAGACTCAGCTGAAGATTGGCTAACGGAGGCTCTACCATTTATTGCATTATTGCATTAAGCAAATAAATCCCTAAACAATTTCCTTGCACAAGTTGCGTTGCAAAACTGGGAACTTAAACATAATTTTATGAACTAGTTAAATTTAACGAATTACTACCGTGAACTGTGAAATATTTCGTTTATTTAGTTGAAATTAAGTTTCGTATACTTTCCGCATGTTGCTAAAGAGTGGAAATATGTAGTAATATGTTAGCAACCATGTATAAGACTGTTGTTTGAAAACTGGAAATAGAAATATTCCATTTTAAACACATCATTTTTTATGCACTGTAATCATTGAGTTAAGGGTACACTGACAGGCCGAGAGGAACTCCGGGTATTAATCAGAGACCGTAAGAGGTAAGTTCATTTATTACGATATTAGAAGTCAGCGCACATCTAGTTTCACTGTACTGTACACTATGCGGTACTCAAATTAACTGTAAGAGTACAATTTTTTTATTACAATCTATAGTCGATAATAGATATCCAGATCCCAAGCTGTAAATGTCGCATGACGTTATGCAGCTTCTTAAGAATGGTCAGCTGCAAATATTGTTAAAATCGGTTGAAAATTTTGAAAGTTAGAGGAAAACATGTATCAACTTTACTAGAAACCCTTTCCGACAAAATGCACGAAAATTCCACGCTGTGTTCTTTATAAACAAGATAAAGCCACCAAATTTGGTGCCTAAAGTTATGTGAGCCTAATAAACAAAACATTGCCTACCTCTTTTCCCTAAAAACAATATATAATTTCAAAGCTTGCAGTATATAATAACTTTTTGTTTTGGCAAATGGATGCAGCTAATGCCATGATCGAGCTTAACTGATTTTATCATTGTGGACTGAATATTTTGTATGGGTCAAATACTTATACGAACACACAAATTAGCTTTGCTCTGAGACACACCGATTTCCTTAAACTTGGGAACGCTAAACCGAAACCGTTTACTTTTTAAAAACGCGTCACCGAATCATAAAAACGCGTTTAAAATGAGTATGTTAGTAAAGATGATAGTAAAAGTATGTGTCAAAAATATCTATAAATATCCATTTTAACAACCAGGTTACTTTTTACTATAAAAACTAAGACCTTGGTCATTTACCTACTTGGATAGTTAAAAACCAACTGCATTTGATTGATGTGGTGATATTTTTGTTAGAGTTAGTGAAAAATTGATTTTTCAGATGACTTTCAAAACGGAAAAAAAGTGAAAGCGTTTACTAGCTTTTTTAGAACCAATCTACAATATAGGTTTAAGCTTAGAAGAAGGGAAGATATTCCAAGAAGCAGGGTGCACTAATAAAAAAAAATATTAATAACATTATTCTGGCATAGCCTTAATAATAACGAGACAATTGTATGTCCAAATAATAACTAGAAGTAAGAAGAGCTGACGTTACTTATGGGATAAAAAGCACAATCATCTAAAGTTATACTTTTATAAAACGTCTTAGCCCAAATCTTTATTTAGTTGATGTATATATTTATGTCGAAGTACTAAATCCGAATCCCAATACCCTAACCTCACAAAACCCCACCAATTTTTTTTTTTGATCCCAATTGCACGTCGATGTTTTTTACATTTTTCTTTAGTTCGCTGAATCCCAATCCCAGGTCAACAGGACCCCGAACAATTGGGTTTCTCAGATAACCTTCAAAGTACGTCGTTTTAGGTCGTTTTTGAGATTATATTAGAATTCAGACGTTCTGGTTTTTTTTTTTTTGGATCGGATTTAACGAACCCAAAAACTTATAAAAGAAATTGTCTGGGCTCTTGTTTTTGGGGTTGCCGAATCCGAATTCGAGGTCCAAAAGACCCCAGCAAGTCGGCATTCTGAGATAACCACCGATGTACATATCTCTATTTTTAGCGTTTTCGAGGTTACGTCAGAATCCAAACGTGCTGGGATTTTTTTTTCAACGACCCGAAAAACATACAAAAGACTTGGTCAGGATTTAGTAGGTTTTTGGGATCGCTAAATCCGAATTCAATATCAAAAAGATCCCAGCACGTCGTGTTTCTGAGGGAATTCTACAAAGTAGCTTGTTTTGTAGGATATTTTGAAGGTTACGATAAAACCAAGACCCGTTGGGTCAATTAAGGTAGTTGATTTATATGTTGTTTATTTTGTAACTTGGATCTAAACGCCTCACTTAATACTTATTTAACAAAAATTGAAACTATAGATTTAAGACCGAAGGCTGTTGTGTTTTGGTTCCACGATCTAAGCTATGAGTCACACCAGCTGGCTGCTGTAAAATATTTTTACACTAGTGTACCCGACTGACGCGGGCTTAAGCAAGGTTTTCTGATATTAAAAGTGTCGACATTGACATTGATTTTGACATTACTTTTACAAGTTTTTTCGAAAAATAATTTTGATTGAGTGTCACATCTCAAGCAGCCTATAAAATATACAATAATTTTGAAATTGATGTTGGATCTTCTGATTGGCGTCAACCAATTGATTTATATACCCTAAAAAAAGGGTTGAAAACTTTGTAATAAATATGTACAACTAATTCGAGCCAGGGCAAGTTATTTCCGAAAACGCAAATGTCGTTCAACATTCCAGAATATCACAAGTTGGAGCAATTTACTTTGAAAAAATTATTTACATTTTAACATAAAATAAAATAAAAACATCGTTTTGAATCAAATTGAATGTTCAGCTATATTAATCGCATATTTAGACCAGATTAAAAAAAATATATGAAAATTGAAAAAAAATTCAATTGTGACTCAAAATTCTGAAAGTACACAAATTTTTTTCTCACGATTTCATTCATACTTTTCCGGCTAAAATCATAAAATAAACAAATTACCAAGCAGATTCGATTCTTTAAGAAAAATATCGTTTCAAGAGAATTTATTTTTAGGAATAAGAATTCCGCTATTAAATTTTGTTTCCATTATATTTCTACTATTAAAAACATGGCACACAAAGATTTCTACAGAAATAGTTTTCTAAGCAAAGGCATTTTTCGGATAATACAACCGGGTAGTTTTCAGAATTCTTATCGCCGACGAACGTTTAGAGATGATAAAACCTTTCCAATTTGTCACGATTGTCGGCCACTGATTTAGGAGCCCCATACGATTTAATGAATTTTTCCGGTTGCAGCTCCTTAGTAACAAAATTTATATATAATCCATATTAAAGGGATAATAAATTTTTATGTCTTTTGTGTTTTTTGCCAGAAGTGTATATAAATCGATTTTTGAACTTTTTTTTTTTTTAAAACAATTCAAAATACTTTACTTTTAACGATTTTCAAGACGCTAGTGTAGGCTCAAACTAACATGATCTCATATCTTTATTTGTTCTCTTATCTTGTTTACAGGAAATGGTGCAGGCGAAGGATCCACCCTCACATTACTTGAGTAAATTGCGTACATATTTGGATCCAAAGGCCTCGCGTAGTCATAGGGTAAGCTAAAATTATTTAAGCAAAAAAACTATAATCTTCCATTATATAATAATTGGCTTAAAAGTTGTCGCTTAGAGCTTTAACTCCGAATCTGCATTTGAACTTTGCTTGTAGAGTCGGTCTTAAATACCTTACTCTCTCTATATATAGAAAAAAAACCATCTGTAGCTAATAATTGTGGTGCGTTATGTCTGTCATTTGTTGTGGCATAGCCAAAAAGCGTAAAGCCCATTAACAAACTAAACGAATTTAAATATATTTTGGCTATTATTAAAAAAAAATATTAAAAAACCAAAAATTACTCTTGTTGTTGTTGTTCAATATTAATGTGTAAATTTCATTTCTTTACTCACAACACTCACACACTGACAAACACTTACACAACGCACACACAATTACAATCAAAACCATACACAAAAATTTTTTTCCCCCCAACTGTTCCCTCCATGCGAATCAACTATCACCTATAAACGAACTCAATAAATCATCGTCCTGCGCTCATCATCCTGTGCTCCGTCCAACCACAACTCTCTCTCTTTGTACACTTACAGCTTTACCTCTTCTACTTTTTTTGTCAGAAACGTAAGATGGTCGGCGAATCGACATCCACACAGGTGCTACGAGATCTTGAGATCTCGCTGCGCACCAATCATATCGAATGGGTCAAAGAGTTTTTGGATGATACCAATCAGGGTCTCGATGCTCTGGTTGATTATCTCAGCTTTCGTTTGCAAATGATGCGCCATGAGCAGCGTCTACAGGGTGCGCTATGTGCTTCCGAGGAGCGGCTTAACATCACCAATGGCGATGGTGGCGATGCGGTGCTCGGCAATAGTTCGCTTAGTCCTGGCGGCGGTAACATATCGGCGCTGGGTAATGGTTCCCTGCTTTTCGACATCTCACGTCAACAGTCCGCCCATGGTTCTCACACAATGTCCTATGGCTTTCTGAGACCGACAATTGCTGATGGCTTGGATAGTCCCAGTCTTAAGCGACGTTCGCGGCACATTGCTAAACTAAACATGGGCGCCGCCACAGATGATATTCACGTTTGCATAATGTGCCTGCGCGCCATAATGAATAACAAGTATGGCTTCAATATGGTCATACAGCACAGGGAGGCCATTAACTGCATTGCTTTGAGCCTTATACACAAATCGCTGCGCACCAAGGCGCTGGTACTGGAGCTGCTGGCAGCCATTTGTCTGGTCAAGGGTGGACACGAGATTATACTTAGCTCCTTTGATAACTTCAAGGATGTGTGCCAAGAGCAACGGCGCTTCCAGACGCTTATGGAGTACTTTATGAACTTTGAGGCCTTTAACATAGACTTTATGGTGGCCTGCATGCAATTTATGAATATTGTAGTGCATTCCGTCGAAGATATGAACTATCGCGTACATTTGCAATATGAGTTTACGGCGCTGGGTTTGGACAGGTATTTGGAACGCATACGACTGACTGAGTCCGAAGAGCTCAAGGTGCAAATTTCGGCTTATTTGGATAATGTTTTTGATGTGGCTGCGCTAATGGAGGACTCCGAGACAAAGACATCTGCGCTGGAACGCGTACAGGAGCTGGAAGATCAGCTAGAGCGTGAGATAGATCGAAATTCAGAGGTTTTATATAAGTTTGCCGAGCTGGAAACGGATAATCTTACGCTGAAGGCAGAACGCGAGCAATTGTGCAGCATACGACAAAAATTGGAGGAAGAGTTGACGGTTCTACAACGCATGCTGCAGCATAATGAGCAAGAGCTCAAGAAGCGTGACTCTCTGTTGCATAGCAAGAATCTGGAGCTACAAACGCTTTCACGTTCATTGCCGCGTTCAGCGTCCAGTGGCGATGGTATGGTGGGAAATGGCAGCCTGTTGACGGGCATGCCGACTGCAACAGCAATGTTACCACCACCGCCACCACCCATGCCAGTAGCAGGTGCACCTCCACCGCCTCCTCCGCCTGCGCCACCTGCACCACCGCCACCACCTATGATGGGTGGCGGCTGCTCATATAGTCCTAATGGCAGCCTGGCTCCAAATGTGCCCTCACCACCTCATGCGCCCGCCTTACTCAGCTCATTCCAGCCGCCGCCACCGCCCGTTGCTGGATTTATGCCAGCACCTGACGGCGCCATGACCATTAAACGTAAGGTGCCCACCAAATATATGTTGCCCACGCTAAACTGGATAGCGTTGAAACCAAACCAGGTTAGTTATAATTAAGTTGATTTAAAAACTTTAAACATCGTTTTATTGCATTTGAACAGGTACGAGGCACAATTTTCAATGAGCTGGATGATGAAAAGATCTTCAAGCAAATCGACTTTAATGAGTTTGAGGAACGCTTCAAAATTGGCATTGGTGGCGCCATGCGAAATGGCAGCCAAGGCAGCGAAGTGGACGGCACATTGCAATCCTATCCCAGCAAACGTTTTAAGAAGCCCGATCAAGTAACTCTGCTGGAGCACACGAGGTTAAGAAATATTGGTAAGTAGTAGTAGTAACATGTTTCCAATACGAGCATATTTAAACGATTTTTTTTTAATCTATTGCAGCAATCTCTCGCCGAAAGCTAGGCATGCCTATAGACGATGTTGTTGCATCCATTCACAGTTTGGATCTAAGAAAGCTTTCGTTAGAAAATGTTGAACTATTGCAAAAGATGTTGCCCACAGATGCCGAAGTCAAGGTCTACAAAGAGTATATAATTGAGCGCAAAGATCAGAATCTGCTTAACGAGGAGGACAAATTTATGCTACAACTTTCAAGAGTCGAGCGAATATCTTCTAAGCTAGCTATCATGAACTATATGGGCAACTACGTGGACAGCATACATTCTATTGGTCCGGTGCGTAGCCTTTTATACAGTAGCTTCTGTATATTACTTACACTTTTCTTATACATTTGCAGCAAGTGCAGGCCATAGCCAGCGCCTCCAATTCGCTGAAGCAGTCACGCAAGTTCAGAGCCGTGCTTGAGATTGTTTTGGCCTTTGGTAACTATTTAAACAGCAATAAGCGAGGTCCTGCCTATGGCTTTAAATTACAATCGCTGGACACGCTCATTGATACAAAGTCTACAGATAAGCGTTCCTCACTGCTGCACTATATTGTGGCCACCATACGTACTAAATTTCCCGAGCTGCTGACTTTCGAATGTGAGCTTTATGGCACAGACAAAGCAGCATCGGTGGCACTGGAAAATGTTGTAGCCGATGTGCAGGAGCTGGACAAGGGCATGGAACTAGTGCGCAAAGAAGCTGAACTGCGTGTTAAGGGTACGCAAACGCACATATTGAAAGACTTTTTAAACAACAGTGAGGATAAGTTGAAGAAAATAAAAAGCGATTTGCGACATGCTCAGGATGCGTTTAAGGAGTGTGTGGAGTACTTTGGTGAATCTTCGCGAAATGCTGATGCGGCTGCCTTCTTTGCGCTAATTGTGCGTTTTACGCGTGCTTTCAAGGTACCTAGGCTGTTAATTAGTATTTGGAAACATTTTTATATTGTCAATACTTGCAGCAACACGATCAAGAGAACGAGCAGAGACGTCGCCTGGAGCAGGCTGCTGCATTGGCTGCCTCAAAGAAACAAAACGATCAAGTGTTGTTGCGCAATAAGGTCAACCAAAAGAAACAACAGGTGAGTGGATTTCAAGGCAAATCCTAGCAAAAATTACATATCCCAACTTTGTGTAATATTGTGATGCAATTTGTGATTTATGCAGCAAATACAAAGATTGCTTGACTTTGGCAAGTAGCATATCTACTCTAGCACTATGGACTTGCCTTGTTCCATATCCATAGAATATTGACTAAGCTAAGAGCACGTTATGGTTGTTGTTTTTGTTGTTTTCTTTGGGTGCTATCTTGCACTACTCCTACATGAACCAACCACCTTAAAAACCTGTAATACACTCATGGGGGCAACTAAGTAGGTCAGCTTCATAAACCCAAAACCACTGCAAGCCACAGCCCCAACAAACTCATAAGACTTCATCCAAGTGCTGCTCAGTTGGATGGGGGGCGGCATTTGACGTATTGTTTGTCATAATCCTAGCGTAAGTGGTTTGTGTATAAATATACTTACTTTAATATGCCTAACAAAGACTGAACTTAAGACTAATCCTGTGTATAAACTAACTACTGCTATACTAACTAGAGATGAGCGATTATTTTTAAAATTTTTACGCGATAGATATGATATGATATAAGATTTACATACATAAAGTTGTACATAATGTATTATATAATATGAAATAAGATGATAATTGGAACAAGGCGGTACGACGAAAGCTGCTTAATAAGTCAGTGACTTTTTGAATTTCCCGCGTTGTAACTTTGAATGCAATGCTGTTCCTGTCAACAACCCGACTAATGTCAAATTTTGAGACGGACGTGTTTGGCAGCCATTGAAAAAAGTGAAGATTATCTTTTGTGTAAAAAAAATCATAATCGAAACCAAGGAAAGGCTATGGCGAGTCCGCGTCATGAATTTGAATGGCTAAGAAGTTGATTACTGAGTTCCGCTGTGGTTGTAACAGCATAAATGAAGCCGAATGTTCAGGTTGCCCGAAAGAGGCCGTTACACCTCGTTCAAATCCATGGAATGTCACTGGAGGATCGAAAAGTAAAAGTGCAGCAGTTGGGGCTGTAGCCCTGTCAACTGAGCGGGTAAACCAACTTTTATATAAATAATTGGAGACTCACTCACAATACACGCTCGTCACCAATACAAAATTTGATGAATTGGTTTACAAATTGCTGTTCCATCCACCAGCTGTCCCCAAGCGACAATGGTATGATACCAAACTTGAATAAAAAAGTCATTACTAAAAAAAATGTCTGGTTTGAGGGACTATTTATTGTAAGAAATAAACAATTTGGAAAAACGTTGGACTAATGTGTTGAAAGGAGAATGTATTGAATACACTTAACTATGATTTAATAAAAAGTCACTGACTTACAAAACAGCCCTCGTAGCCGAAATCAAAGTTAACTTTTTTTGGACAACAATTTGAAATCTTGGTTACGGGTTGTGACTTTTAGCGATACCTAACTTTAATGACGTAGTTGTTATATATCGCATAAGTTTTATATTTTTACTTACTACAGTAGCTCATCTCTAGTTGCTCTACTAATCCCAGCACCCTAAATTATGCATTATCGTTTACACCCCAATACCTTATCTAAAATGCCAAAGAAATTGCTGCTGGTGACGGTTTTCTTTTAATTCTAACCTTTTTCTTTTCTACCTTTTTCCCGCCCCAACCATAACTCCTCTGTGCTGCAAACAGTTGCCTACATCTTGCGCGCTCTCCTTACAGGATGCCGTCATCAATGAGCTAAAGAGCAAAACGCATTCGGTGCGTGAAAAGAAGTTGCTGCAGCAGGACGAGGTATACAATGGTGCATTGGAGGACATACTGCTGGGACTAAAAAGTGAGCCCTATAGACGTGCAGATGCCGTGCGGCGTTCGCAGCGCCGTAGGATTGACAATAATCGCTTGTCGCGCACGCTGGAGGAAATGGATTGTTAGGCGTCGTATGTGTGGCATAAAGCAAAGTTTGAAAATCAAAATTATAAATAAAACAAAAAAAAAATAATAAATACTGCCATATGTGATTGGACGATTAGATTGTTTGCACATGGTACATTCCCCACACTGCTGCTCTAGAAAACAACTAATTCGAATATTGTCTAGTTTTATGTACGAATGTTTTTTACAACATATGCCTGCTTGAGCTCTTAAACACTCGAATACGAAATCGAACTTTTAATTTCGTTTATAAACTGTGAATCTCATTTATTTGGAGCCTTTTTCGACCAAATTTTTGTTTCGCGTTTTCAATATATTTTTTTTATTGAACATTAGGTTGAAATTTTTTTAAAAATGTATTTATAAAATTGCAATTGTTAATAATTATTTAAATTTTGATTGTGTAAATATATACAAATACATATAGAAAAACATATGTAATATTTTATTTAAAATTTAAGCTAAATTGAAAATATTTGCATCTGAGATGGCAAAAAAAAAAAATTACAAATATTTTTTTACTACTTTAAAATTATAATTGTAATTATTTACATAATTTAAGTTTTATGCTTTAGCTTGTACATTATTATTTAATTAAGTTGATTTTATGTTTTTTGTAAATTGCTTTTCGCACAAATTGTTAGCAAAAGAAATTATATACACACACATATAATATACATGAAAATGAAAAATATATATACATAAATACAAATAAACTATGAATTGCTGCTATTAAATTGCCAAATATTGCAAAAAGCAAAACAATTTTATACAATTAACATTTTTAGAGAGTTTTTACTAAAATTTAAAACTATAATAAAAACATTTTATACAATTTTACGTAGAATTTTATACAAATATTAAATGCAAACTTTTTACTAACTTGAGGAAGACTGATTCGGAGCAGTTATATATAAAATAGTTAATCCAGCAAATAACTACTTAGATATATATATATGCAAATGAATATGAAAAGCTTTTGTAATAATCTTTTTCGAACACGTTTAGTGTCTTTATAAAAAAAAAGCAAAGTAAATCTTACGAATTTAGTTGAACTATGTACACGTAGTTTATATATATATAGTACTAGTGCCATTGGTATAAACAATATGGTTCTTATGCATATCCTTTCGCATTGTTTTTCTAATTTGCCAAATAATACAACAAAAAAAATAAAAAATATAAATCGTTTACAATTATATAGCACACAGCATTGTTAGTTTTTAAAATTGTGTTATTTAATTTGTTAAGTAATAGATGAGCAAAGACGCATACGCTGTATGCAAGAAAAAAAATGCTGCATTTTACATTTATACACACACACAAACGTAAAATATACCATAATAAACATTTAAAAATATTTTAAATAAACAATTATTAATCCAAAACGAACTTTGCAGTTTGTTTTTTGTATGGGCGCGTAAGTTTAAATAAAGCAACAGCTGTTTTAGTGTGCGCGTTGCCAACCAACTAGCTGCAACAGTGCTGCCCATAACATTGGATTGAAACAATAGAACAGCAAAGATGCATACGCTGTATGGAAGAAAACAAATGCATCTTACATTTATACACACACACAAACGTAAAATATGCCATAATAAACATTTAAAAATATTTTAAATAAACAATTATTAATCCAAAACGAACTGTGCAGTTTGTATTTTGTTTGGGCGCGTAAATTTAAATAAGGCAACAGCTGTTATAGTGTGTGCGTTGCCAACCAGCCAGCCGCAACAGTGCTGCCCATAACATTTGCTTGCAACAATTGGCAGCACTGCTATAGCAAGCGCAACAGCTGACTTTGACCAATCAGCTAGATTTCTCGCATTAGTTTAAATATGTTTGAAAACGCGACCGCTCGTTAATTTATGTTCTTAGACATTTGCGCATAGTGCATAGTATTGGCAAAGATGTTCAAACGCACTTTTAAAGTGGTTTATCGGCCAATTAGAAATAATTTTGTGCTGCTGCCGGAGCAGTACTATGGAGTCATTTCGACCTATGTAAGTTGTGGTACAAAAGTCCAAGCTGATAAGCAGTTTAAACTATTTAAATGACTGTAGGATACGGGCTGCCTTAGTTTGCAATATGATGGACGCGTGCACTATGCCTCTTGGGCGCCAAATGCTGGCGGTGTAAAAGATACGGAAATTGGGATCAATGCCAGGGTCGCTAAGGAGATCGGTAAGTTACTTAACATGTGGCCAAATATGTGTTGGTTGCCAAAAACTGCACTATGTGGTAATACTAAGTGGCATACATATACATGTACTATATATATGCTATAATATCGTTGCTCACTTGGCTTTTCTTGCCCTAGGTCTGCATGAAAATGACTTGGTCAAATGCGCACTCATCGCTGACGTCCTCATATTGCGCAGCGTTTTCGTTACGCCCGTCTCGGCCAAAGATTGGGAGATCATTGTAAGTTGTATGTGTTGTGCGCATCTAAATTTAGCTTTCGTTTTTGTATCAAATAGATTTGCGTTTGTGCGGGCGTAAATTCCGCGCGTTTCTTTCTGTTTATTTACATGCACATGTTGTTATTTTAGTTCTTGCTATTTAGCCGGCATTGCCATTGACCCCTAATAGCGCTATTTTAAAAATTTAAATCCATTCATTCATTGCAGGAGCTTAGCAGCGAGAAAATCTCAAATAGCGTGCTAGAACAAACGCGCATTGTCAATTCATCGCAAATTTTGCTCGTTTGGATTAACAAGTCTATGCAAGTGGCGCTGACAGTGGGTAAATTTGCTGCCTTATTACCAGCACTAGTTGCAGTAATATTGAATGCACAATTTTTTAATTTGCAGATCGACTGAAGCCACATCTTACCTATGGACGTCTCGATTATAATACAAAACTTATCGTAGAGCCCAATCTTTACAAAGATCTAACTAATGGCAATGAGCAGCATGAAGGCGCCAAGCTCTTGCGCAGCAAAACAAGCGCACAAATTTCTAACGAAACTGCCACGCCCAATGCTTTGTCGCATTCTAGCACTTTGAGCAGTGTTAAGGCTTCCGAGCAGCAGCCCAATTCTGTGGCACGCAACAAGCGACAGGATCATATGAAACGTTTAAAAAAGGATTTGCGACGTGAAAATACACGCAGCTATGAATTTAGAGTGCTTAGTGGACTTTGGCAGCAGCATGCCCAAGAGTCGGATGTCTATATAACACCCGCGCATTTGCCGGAGTTTATGGATTTGGAACAGTTTTATTGCCTGCGCACTGCTGGCGAAAAAGAGCATTACGTGCGTGTGCATTTAGTTAGCGACAACGAGCTGCCAGCTACAATACATCCATCAATTGAGATAAATGCCAATCTTATGAAATTGCTGGGTATAAAGGAGCTCGAGCGTGTGGTGCTGCGGCCCAAGACTACGGTTGTAAACTTTATTGAGAAACTGGAGCTGTTTGCGCACAAAAAGACGCACTACAAGATCATGGAAAATGCATTTAAGCGTTACATCATTGAAAAAACCAAGACAAGGCCTGTATTGTTCAATCAGGAAGAGGTTGTGCGACTAGAGGATGAGCTGCTGATTACTGTAGGCATACTGCCCGAACACTTTCGCTACTGCGTGGTAGATGCTCAGTTCTTAAAGGAATCTAAAATCTATGCAGCCGATTTGGTGAGACCCGTCAATGATATTATCAAAGAGCAGCCCGCCGCTTTGTCGCCACTCGGTGTGAAGGATCTCATATGTCTGCCAGAGTATGACAAAATTGTTGATCAAGTTGTTACCGAGCTGCGCATGAATCTGTGCCTCAACTCGCAAAACTCAGTTTTGCGGCAATGCAATATTTTGCTCACAGGCGGTACTGGCACGGGCAAAACTGTGCTAGTGGAGCGTATACTTGAACAACTCGCACATAAACCGGACCACTGCTACTTTGACATATTTTACTGCTCGCGAAGCAAAGGACGCAAGGCTGAATCCATACAAAAGGATCTACGTAACATGTTTACTAGCTGCCTACAACATGCACCCTCAATTGTGGTGCTCGAAAACCTAGATGTGCTGGCGCATGCTGCTGGTGAGCAGACTAGCCAGGATGGCGAGTACTACAATCGTATTGCGGATACAGTACATCAGCTAATCATGCAGTATACCAGCAGCAATGCCATAGCTGTGATTGCTACCGTCAATGAGTTGCAGTCGCTGAACAAACGCCTTAGTGCTCCACGAGGTCGACATGTTTTCCAAACTATTGCACGTCTGCCCGGCCTGGAGCGCTCAGATCGTGAGATAATCCTGCGTGAGCTGTGTAGCCACATCGCTTCACAGAAGCTTGATTATGTAAAGTTCTCGAACTTGACCGAGGGCTACAGAAAGTGCGATTTGGTGCAGTTTGTGGAACGTGCCATATTCTACGCCTATCGCGTAGATAAGACGAAGCCAGTGCTTAAAAATGAGCAACTGATTGACTCTTTGGTGCATACGAATTCATATTGCTTGCAAGGTATTGAGAGCAATCAAAAAACTGGCGCTGAGAATGAGTCCAGCGATGAAATAAGTGTTGAGGAAGTGCCTGGCTTAGAGAAAGTTGTGGATGTGCTAGAGGAGGTGCTGATGTGGCCATCAAGGGTAAGCATATACTAGTTATTTTATTTTATCGATATATCGATGTTCGTTTCGGTACCTTATTCATAATACTAAAAAATATATTTATATTTTCTAGTATCCCACAATATTTAACAATTCGCCGCTGCGCAATCAGGCCGGCGTATTACTCTACGGTCCACCTGGCACAGGCAAAACTTTTCTGGTATCAAAACTGGCCAGCTCTTGGAATTTGCGCATAATTTCGGTCAAAGGACCCGAACTTTTGGCCAAGTATATCGGACAGAGCGAGGAGAATGTACGCAATTTATTTAATCGAGCTCGTAGCGCCAAGCCTTGCGTGCTCTTCTTTGACGAGTTTGACAGCTTGGCACCCAAGCGTGGTCATGACTCTACAGGAGTGACCGATCGTGTGGTAAATCAGCTATTGACCGAGCTTGATGGCGTCGAGGGCTTACAAGGCGTTACGGTTATAGCTGCCACATCTCGTCCGGAGCTTTTAGATCCGGCATTGCTGCGCTCGGGACGCCTAGATCGACTAGTCGAGTGTCCACTGCCTGATGAGATGGCGCGTGTGCGCATCTTTGAGGCACTTAGCTCAACGCTTAACTTGGGCGAGTGTGTGGACTTTGAGTGGTTTGGCGGTAAAACGCTAAACTATACCGGCGCCGATATACAAAGTATTCTGACCTCGGCGAACATGGCAGCGGTTAAGGAAGTCTTGGCTGAGTTTGGACACGAGGTAAGTCGAAAATTGTAACTTCTTTACACTTCAATTATTAGGTGTACCGGATGTTGCTCAATTCTTTGTGAAGCCCTTAACCGTGTACATTAAAAAAACGTGTTTGGCCTTTTCTTGCCTTAAAATAATTCCCACCAACTGCAGTTGCGTTCTGGGACTGCATTTGTATAAGTATAAATATAGTTTACTATTTTTAAGAATTCAAAAGGCTTGGTACGTGCCTAGCATTTTCAGATCGTCAGTCGAAAAGGATCAGCTTGCCAAAACTGTCGGTTAAAATTTAAATTAAAAAAAGCAATGTAGCCGAGAGGTTACGACAATAGGATGCCCTTTTTATTATTTAGTTCTTAACTTCGTTCAAGGATATATTGCGCAATTCTTGTGGGTAAATGAAAGTAAAACGCGGAGAATTTAAGATTTCTTGATTTTGAATTCTTTATTTTTTTTTTTATTCTATATTTATTTATTTTGAGTTCTTTAGTTTGAAGTTTTCAAGAAATTTGCACGACTTTAAAATAAAAACCTGTACCAACGCTGACGCAGGATCTTCTAGGAAAAGGGGTTCCGAAGTTCCCAGCCGGTTTTAATAAAATTTTCATTCACCGATAGGGAATTAAAAATCAAAGATATGTGGCATGAAGAGGTTTTGAGTAAATAGTAAAAAAATGCTAGGGGGACTAGGGGGTTGTTATCCCCCACAGACTAAAAAAAATTCTTTATGTTGTAGCCTACATACCGGTTTCGGTATTTTACAAATATGTTTATTTTAATGTGGATTAAAAAGAAAACATATTTTTAATTATGCCTTTTTAAGTTTTCATCCGATTTCAAAAATTTTAGGCTGATAGTTTGAATAGAGTGGGTGTAACCGCGAAAAGTTTCTACGAGGGAACGGGGCAAGATATCGACATGAATCGACATAAACTTGATCTGCCTGGCTCTATAGCTCTTTTAGTCTGTGAGATCCTTTTGCTCATTCGGACAGACAGACGGACGAACAGACAGACATGGCTATATCCACTCGGCTATTGATTTTTGCGTGCTGTCAAAACCGAAGTTTTTGCTGTCGCTATCTACTCATATTTGCCTTACTCTGTGTTTATTATGATTCTTAATGCAAGCGAAATTTTGTTTATGCAAGACATGAACCATATTTTATGCAAGACATACACCGTTTTTGTGTATGTGAACGTATAGCAAAAATTTTTGTTTTGAGTTGTGTGATAATTATCAATAAATATATTACTTGAAATTTGGTATAAATATAATCTAAGAATACAACAGAATATTTAAAATTTTGTTTTTAAACTTACACTCTTTAATCTATTTTATCAATTCGTTTTAATTGCTCTTGCAAGAAAACATTCGCTTTCAAACGACATAAAAAATTTGTTTTGGTGAAAATGGGAGAACCAAACATTTGGTTTCAAAACGAATCCGAATAAAATGTCCGAATAAAACCGAAGCACGGCCGATTACACTAGTTTACACGAAAAATGAACCTTCCTAAAAAAGTGTTTTTTAGGGTAATTTAGGGTCGAGAAACACGAAAATGGCAACCTTTTTTTTTCTTAAGCACCGGTTTCGAGATATTTTCGAAAAACATGTTTTTGGGCACTTTTTTCAGTTATTCATCAATTTATCGTGAACAAAATTTTGTATCGACATAAAAGACAATTAGATCGAAAGGTATTGATGTGCTCTTTAACCATTTTTCAAAATTACACATTTTCGGTATGCTTTTTATTAACGAAAAAACTTTTTTAAAAATTATGTTAAGCTTTAAGCTGAAAGAGACTTCTTTTACGAACATTTAGAGTCTAAGATCTTTAAAATCGGGTAAGAATTGTAGATGCTATATGATATATAGAATCATGTATGGAAGTTCCAATCTTCACTCAATCTCACTTTTATATAAAAAAAATTTTTCACTCAAAGTTTTTCATTTGCGTTCAGTTACGTCTTCACGAATTTGTATGCAGCTGTAGTCGTGATTTGTCGTTAATGGTTCCATAACATCTACAGTTCCTATCCGATTTCCTTTTAGTAGTCATGGATAATATTCCTCGTAGTGCTGTGCTAACAAAGAGTAAGGGGAATATGAATGGCAAATATATTGAGTTGGGAGCATGCAAAAACGAATCCGATTAAAATTATTCGTTTTCGTTTTCCGGAGCCCGGCCGATAAAGTCCAAATAGGGATTTTATTTAAAGAAAAATAATGAAAATTTAGTTAGCTTAGTGCTATGTCTTGTTCTAGTCTAGTTTCATACCCCATTCCTAGCTAGCTGTAGCTACTTTCTATACCCTACAGAGCTAAGGATGTGCAGGCACTAAAAGGTGATGCGGGCAGCCAGTACCTACCAACACATGTGCGCATAATCAACTGCTCTTCTATGCCATAGCGCTAGCTAAATATATATTGTAGATAGATAGCCGTAGATGCTCATACATATAAGTCACGTAACGGATATTTCCTTATTGAAATGCTATAATCGCGCAAGCTCACGTACTCAGCAAACTAAGAGAAGACAATGGAAACTATAATATGGTGTAGTTGCTATGATTGTTGTAGTTGTTGTTATTGCTGTTGTAGTACCTTGGCTGCGCATAAATTAAGCCGCCGAGCAAACACAAACCAAAGCGGGTCCAAACAACCTGATAATACAAAATGCAAGCGAGTAAACCTAAACGCAAGGAACGAACGTCCGAACGTTCCATCCACATCGGCACAAGGCAAACATGCTTAGAATATGCTCAAAAAAAATGAACACAACATAATAACAACAATTGCAATACCAATATTATGCGGGAGTTCGGCACCTTGCCACATGGTCGGTGTCATCAGCTACAGGTAGGGCCCGCTTTATATGCTGCATGTGTGCGTCTGTGTGTCTTGGGTTTTGTGATTTGCTGCTTAGCTACTCGTAAAAATAATATCGAATTTACCATATAGTATCTAGCTACTTATACCATTTTTTTTGCTCAATTGCTGCACGCGTCCATTTTGTACAAAATGTTGAGAGCGCCGTTGTTGTTGTTGTTGTCGTCGTCGTTGTATCCAAAGTTTTCGATCGATCGTTACTTTTAGTTGTGTGCGCACATTCAAGCAAATCGGTTGGTTGGTTTTCTTGGTTTCTCGGAAGTTGACTAAAATAAGAAAACACTTGAACCCCAAACTCTTTCTTCCGCTCTCTCGCATTGTATTTCTTAAACGGTGTGCATGCAAAATATAAAAAAAGGAAATAAAAATTGCCAACCAAGCGGAAATGCACATAAGCCAAAAAACTGGAGGCGCCTCCGTTTAGTGTGCCTGTGCCTGTGTGTTCAAAACCGCAAAAGATTGACAACAACAATAAACAACAACAACTACGTTGACAGTTTTTTTAAGACAAAGAACTTGATTTCTTTTAAAAATAAATGCACTGACAAAGAGCAACAACGACAAAATTAAATCACAAATTAAGAACATAATATATTATCTATAAAAATCTACAAAATCGGTTCAGACCAGCATAATTATAGCTTGAATAATCTGCCTTATAAAGCTTTGAAGCAATATTAGCTTAGCAGCGGCTAAGCCAAAATATTGCCAACTTAATAAAAAATTATAATAAATAACTATCGTTTATAAATTAATAAAATTGAGGTGTGTGTGTGTGCGCTATAAACGCCTTTGGCAAGCCAATTTCCAATTATATTGAATGATTGACATAGACATTGATGAAAAGTTTCATAAAAATAAAAAAACGTCAAACATGTGTGTGGCAATAAACCAACAAAAAGGAAACGAATACATTAAAAGTCACGACGCGTGTGCATATGCGAGGGTTGCTTTAAATATTTCCGGCCTTACAGTGAAAGAGCAATTATTTAGCATTGAAATATTTTCGAAACACTTTCTTGAACTCAGAGGTGTTTACAGCTTTTTGCAGCCTCTTCTCTTATCAAAAAACTTTAAACTTGCAATCCGGTACGGATTCAGAATTTGGTCTTGGGGGGTTTTATCTCAGAGTTCGCAAAAAATTGACAGCCCATTTATCCAACTTTACCGGGTGTGACCCTAAAACCCCCCGTGGATCCGCCACTGCTTTTAATTAATACTTGATAGTTGGAAACTAAAGCTTGTGTCCCAGAAGTCGAGCTTTATTTACCGAACTGTTGAGGGTAGTTGGGGTATCTTCTGGGGTACCCCCTCAGCTTACAACAACGAAGAGTCAGCATTGCTTTTTGGGTGCAGGCTTATTTAAAGATGACGCCAAAAGCCGCTATGGTGTATACTTTATGGCCCATACGTTACTGTGCCGTTTCATCACCGAGTAAACTTGTCTAAAAAATCCGGCAAAATTTACAACCAAGTCAGATGACCCATTTGAAAACAATTTTGAATGCTCCTGACAACTGTTGTACCTGTTGCTTGTATTGTCGAATTGAAGCATAAGCAAACTTTAACCATTCTTCAAAAAAATTATCCCAATCGAATAGTTGTGTATTATGCAGAGTAGACATTTCTACGCAGCTTGAATGGAATAGTAGCCACATTTGGTCAGTTGCTCTCGTTTTGGAACACCTATACGGTGAGCTCCTATGCATAGATCAGGACCGGATTTAGTTTGTGTGGGGCACGGAGCCACAGTTTGGTGGAGGCCTTTTAGTCTCATGCTGGGATCGTTGATAGGGTAATGAAAGTAAAGCCTAAAATGTGTAGAGATTTAATAGGGATAATAAATTGTTTTTTATTAAAAAGTAACAGTGTCATCGTATATATTAAGATATGAAAACTTTTCGTGATTTTTTTGATGCAAAAATGTCAATAAGGTTATCATAAAATAAACTTGGAAGTATATCGCTCTTAATACTTAAGACCATTAGGCTAGTCAGACGATTCTGTCCCATGCCCGTTCGCAATCTGTTTTTTCTCCACTGCATCTAGTAACCATCATGGATAAGTAGATCATACTCCGCGCCTTAAAAAAAGTCGAGCTTAGATTGTTGTCGTTGTTGTGATGTTATACAAAAAGATTTTCATTGATTCTTCTGTATCAAGCCAGTATCTAGGATTGGTTCTACGTTGTCTGGGTAGCAATTAATGAAGTTCTTGACTTTCACAATTATCGTTTCATGCGTGATTTCCGTGAGCTTAGCCAAGAATCCAAATCTTTCTTGTAAGACTTTATATGCTGATATTCGTTCTGATAGTGCAACACTAATAGAGCCTATGACCAGAAGAAAAGCTTCGTTGTAGAATTTATCTCTTGGTGACATCTTCAGTGATTTAGTTTTTCCGTAATCGAGTGGTTGACGACGGACGTTTGGTTTTTTAGTTCTTGAATCTGTATCATACAGATCAGTTTTTGATAAACTCTTTCCTTTCTCATATATTTCAAGTGAATTCCTCTTTGATTCAGAAAAAGTTTTCAATGAAGTCAATGATTTGACAGCTGTACTAAGAACCATCGTAGAACTTTGCAAGTATTTGCTAGTGGCATCAAATCTGTCAAGAATCTCATGCCAAAAAAATGTGGCCCATCAAGTGGTGAAGGCCCTGTGGCCATGGCCCCTCCGGCCCTAGCATAGATCCACAATTTGTCACCTCGTACAAAGGCAACTTTGCAAGTATTTGTTAGTTGCATCAAATCTACCAAGAATCTCATGTCAGAAAAATTTGGCCCCTCAAGTTTTTGGACCTGTGGCCATAGCCTCGCTGGCCCCTTCTTAAATCCGGCCCTGACATAGATCCATAATTTGTCACCTCATACAAAGGCAACTCGGTTGCATTTTTCATCAATCAACAAGCGCTTTTTCCGTTTGTCCAATGGCAACAAATCGTCTCGATCATTAGATCTTCATGTAATATTGAAGATACGATGGCTGCCGTGGCATGTAGCGCCTTTCCGCTGAAACCACATATCGTCTATCGTATATCCTCGTGTTCACGTACAAATCTTATGTTTCCCACGATTTGAATTTTTTAATCTGAAAGTTCTCTTAAAAGAGAATTTGCTCAATATTTTTATGTCATCAAACCATATCAAACCTTTCGATGGAAGTTGCAAATCAGATCTGGTCACACTTACCAATAGCCAACGCCGCAAATATAAGAGGCAACCCTCGTAACAACAACAAAAACAATAAATGCTTTGAAAAACAACAGTTGTCACATGTACTAATAGCTATTTTTGGTCATTTACTTCGAATTTTTTTAATGTTCTTGACACAACTTCGATTTAAGCTGCATATATTTATAATTTCAATTCAAATCTGGCGGATTTTTATCGATAACTATCTCAAATAAATACATATTTGCACAATTATGTACAACTGCTTACTTAACTAGCACAACTATGTAGATAGATTGTTTATCTTCAAATATGTATAGTATATTGAGAACTTGATTTCTGGTGACAGGTATTTGTTAGAAGCAGAGAATCGAATTAAAAGGTTAATCGATTGCAATTGCGATTGCGACTGAATTCAGATTTGTGATGCCACAGGTAACGCTGGCCGAGAGCTGACCAGGGAAGCAGAGACTAAAAAAAGAAAGTTTTCTTAAAGGTTTTTTTCAAGAATTAAGGAATTACAATTTTGAAGCAATTAGTTACTTTCCATTTTATAATTATAGATTATCTGAATTTTCATTGAAAAATTATTAATGTATATTGTTAAACTTGGAAATTTAAATTGATACACGGTCCTACAGCTGGCACCAGCGACCCTACTTTTCCATCGATGCTTCGGGCTTTAGTTGATAATTGGAATTTCCTGCATAGGGTAAAATGGCAACCAAAAACTACAAGTCCAAATTGATTATCCAATTAAAAAGTTGACTATAGGAGAGCCAAAGAGAGGTTTCTGTGATTTCTAACCGATGCTGTAGGCCAAAAAGCAAAATTGTGTGAGAGGATGGATGGTTTCTATAGACCAAAAGGTCGACATAGTTTTCATTATTAGGTACATATGTAGCCTCAAATCAAATTCTATCGTTAATTTTCTTACTGTTCAATAACACCAGAGAAAAAGAGAAAGCCCGATCAGGTCAATCGATCAAACCGACGAAAAGTGAACACACTTTAATATAATTTCACTAACTTCATACACATATGGGGCTATGAGCATCATCTTTGGGTTCCTATAGTCTACGAGATCTAAAAGTTTTTACGCACAGATGGACTCTTTCAGTATAAACTACTTTCGGTCTGTCATTCCCTCAGCTGCCTGTTAACTTCGGGTAACCTAAGAGTACTGAGCCTAACATTTTATTCGGTTACACTCGAGGTATGTAGCTTAGACCATTCGTCCAAGTCAAATGTGGTATTCCAAGATCCATGGAATACTAAGAGTTGTGAATCCCATTTAAATATTTATTGTTAGGTACCTTTTTGATTAGTATTGCCAATAGGATTGTTTATAAGCACGTTTAGGATTAGAGTACCCTTTTAACTATTTTATGGGTGTGCTAGTCAAGTGGAAATTATACGCATACCTAGCAGGTGCATACATATAATTGTATATAAATATGTATATATTTACCTGTTACCTGTCGGCCATCGCAATTTGGACTGAGACCGCGTCCAAGTTGAGATTCAAGTGATTTAGGCGACAGCAGCAATTTTAACTCATTAAATAAGCAGCGCACATAATTTGTTAGGTTTTTTTTAAATACTCTGTACCTTAAGATAGGGGGTATATTAAGTTTGAGCAAAGGCATGTAACACAGAGAAGCGACGCCGGAGACCCGACAAGTTTGATGCAATATGTTGAAGAATACGAACGAAACTGATTATAAACATGTCCACGTCTGTATCTTGTAGATTATAAGAGCAAGCATAACCAAAATTCAGATTTGGAGTCTCTGTAAGTGTAGGTAAATTTTTGGGGTCTTATTGTAAGCCAAGGGAAAGCAAATTTGAGATCTGTAGACAGATCAAGATTTTTTTCTTTCTGTTTTCTAAAGTTTTCTTGTATGGGTCAAATGCGTGAAATAACAAATTTTTATAAATGGATCATGAGGTACTTGCAATATAGTATTTTAGAGGCCAGAGTTCAAAACGACTCTGTATCAAAAGCATACATAAGGGTAGCTGAGTTGACCTTAAATCTTAGTTTCGCATCGAGTCCCAATTTCGCGAGTCAAGACAAATTTTATTTCAAACATTGTAATTCCGGGCTCAGTTGGTAGAGTGCTGAAAACTGGAAATCGTTTGTACGGGTCACAGACAAGACCAACTTTTTTGTACCCTTATTATTTTACGGTACAGAGTATTTCAAAGTTGGCCGCTCCCGACTTTAACATACGCCATGCATATATATATTTTTTTTAGATTTCAAACGACGATCCAAAGCAACAGCAACAAATGTATTTAAGCCCACTTTTTTCAGCCAAGTTAAAACGTATGGCAGTAAAATACTATTAACAATTAAACAAAAAACAAAAATACTGAAAAATATTCGCAGTGAAAAATGAATGTTTATCTTACGGTAGCAACAAAAATTTGAATAATTAAAGTGAATATGTGTCTTGATGTGTGTGTCTGAGTGTGTTAAAGAAACACATGTGAGGAGTACTTGGTGAAGCAATACTTACTCTGTCAACAAGAAGAACTCATTTGACATGCACTTAATGACAGTGCAAAAACTGCATCAGCAACGGCTCTGGGCCTTTGGTTGCCTTTGGCTTGGCTTCTGCGTTAGCATCAGTTTGATGCAGGTGAGCGGAAGTATCGTGGATGGATGGGATGCCAGCGCCAAGGTCTACAGAATAAACGTTGGAGCTGCAACGAATAAGGCAACAAATGTGACTGTGCTGCGTCATGTGGACGAGGGCTGGGATATTACATTGAAGTGTCAGCAACAGCCTGTACGCTGGTATTACCAAAACGCCTTGTTGGCCAGCGATAATACGTTACGTCTGAGTCGTGCCCAGGCCAGCCAGAGCGGCAACTATGCCTGTAAATATGGAAAAACTGGTTGGGCCAATGTAAGCTTACTGATAGGTTTTGAACGCAATGGTGGCGACATAGCAGACATGAGCAAAATGGAGAACAGTGAAGAGAACATAAGATTGCGCTTAGCTGAAGATCAGGCAGGCGCTACGACTTACTACAAAGTAGCCAACGACTCATCACGTACGGCACCAAAAATACGCGGCATAAAGCTACAGCATCCCAGCATAGCAGTGGGTGATAATGCAAAGTTTGAATGCCAGCTGGAGGAGTCAGCACAAAAGCCGAAAATAACTTGGCTCTATTACAGCGGCGTACAAAGCATAGCAGAGTTGACGACACGCCTGTATAGCACACCAAATCCAGAGCAACTGGACGAGGATATTGTCAAGCTTGTCACAACAAAGGACAAACCGCAGATGCTAGGGCTGGGAAATGTGCAATTAGAGGATGCTGGCTGGTATATATGCCTGGCAGAAAATAGCGAAGGACGTAGTGTGGCTAGTGCCTTTTTGGAAGTATCCACAACGACAACGTCAACGTCTACGAGTTCGACAACGACAACAACAACGACAACACCCATCCCAACAACAACAACTGAGCGCAAGCTGGATGATGAGGACAATATTAGTGAACCTATGAACAGCGCAGAAAGTGCGCCAAAGTTTAAAAACGAAATGAGTAAAAATCAGCATTGCCTCTCTGGAGCACGTCTGGCGCTTAGGTGTCCTGCCGAAGCAAACCCAACTCCTAACATTACTTGGACGCGTAATGGTCATGCTGTGGAACGGCGTTTCGGCAAACCCACATTTCAGAAATATGGACTTTTTATGGATGATGCCATTACAGATGACTCGGATACATATACCTGCACCGTCTGCAACTATCTCGGTTGCATACACTTTGATTTTGATGTCAAAGTGTTTGATCGCTTACGTGCTCGGCCCATCATAAGCGATAAGTTTCCGCAAAATCAGACAGCGCTGGTCAATACCAATGTCACGATTGAATGTCGTGCGCTCTCGGATAATGAGCCATCTTTTCGTTGGATACGTGTTATTGAGCGCAACTTATCCGTAGCTCATACTCAAGATAAGAAAAATGTTACACTAATTGCCTTGCCCATTGTTGACACGTATCATCCGGAAGTTCTTCATTTAACGAATGTTACGCATGCGCAGGAAGGCTGGTATACATGTGTAGCCAGCAACAGCTTTGGCGAATCCAAGGCCAGCGTGTATCTGCGCGTTGTAGATCGGCTACATTATCCTGAAATTTATGCCCTACTACGCTCGCATCCCATTGGCATAACCGTAGCGGCATTCGTCATTTTAGCGCTGTTCCTACTTGGCAGTGTCTTCATTGTGTATATACTGCGCCGCATGCGACGCGAAAAGCATCGCATTGAGACAGTGCATCAATGGTCAAAAAAAATAATCATCTATAGGCCACCCAGTGTGGAGGGTAACTCATGTGGTAACGGAGATCTTCAAATGCCAATAATTAAAATCGAAAAGCAGCGCACTACATTCTCTACCACATCGGGTAATGCGGATCCTAACCAGGCCTTTAACGAGTACGAATTTCCCTTGGACTCTCACTGGGAAATACCACGTCAGCAGTTGACACTGGGCTCTATACTAGGCGAGGGTGCTTTTGGACGTGTGGTTATGGCCAAGGCAAATGATTTACCGCGCAACACAGTTGCCAGTACCGCTGGCAGCATTGTGGCCGTCAAGATGGTGAAGGAGGAGCACACAGATGCGGATATGGCTAGCTTGGTGCGCGAGATGGAGGTCATGAAAATGATAGGCAAACATATAAACATTATCAATCTGTTGGGTTGCTGCAGCCAGGGCGGTCCACTGTGGGTCATCGTTGAATTTGCGCCACATGGCAACCTTAAAGACTTTCTGAAACAGAACCGACCTGGTGGTCGGCAGCGTCGTAGCGAGAGTGATGGTTATCTGGATGATAAGTCAACACAACTGCAGCTGGGAGAGAAGGAGCTGACCATGTTTGCTTTTCAGATAGCACGTGGCATGGAGTATCTGGCATCCCGACGTGTAAGTAGCTGTGTTATCAACTTACATATATTTATTAAATTTCTTTTTTTCCAGTGCATACATCGCGATTTGGCGGCACGCAATGTGCTTGTCAGTGACGGCTACGTCATGAAGATCGCTGACTTTGGACTGGCACGCGATATTCAGGACACAGACTACTATCGTAAGAATACCAACGGTCGGCTGCCTATTAAATGGATGGCACCTGAGTCACTGCAGGAAAAGTTCTATGACTCACAGAGTGACGTATGGAGTTATGGCGTGCTGCTATGGGAGATCATGACCTATGGCGAGCAGCCCTATAGTAGTCCACAAATTATGTCTGCTGAAGAGCTTTACAGCTATCTGATAACGGGTCAGCGTATGGAAAAGCCAACTCACTGCTCTCTCAATATTTATATTGTAATGCGACAGTGTTGGCACTTTGAATCCTGTGCAAGGCCAACTTTTGCTGAGCTGGTGGAAAGCTTGGATGGCATACTACAGCAGGCTAGCAATAATCCCAACGATGCTTACTTGGATCTCTCAATGCCAATGCTTGAGACACCGCCGTCTTCGTGCGATGAGGACGACGGACATTCCGATTGTGAAATATTTCGAGACATGTTACCGCATAGATATCAATATACTTATAAGTTTAATTAGTTTATAGTGGCTTTAACAAAGAATTTGCAACAAAATATAATCCCAATTTATACACTTCAACAATTGCAAAAGTAATCATTAACCAATAACTTTTGCTTTCATGACAGAAACTACCAAAGAAAATCTTAGTGAAGCAAAAGCATCTGGTTGAGTCCTTCCAAACAACACGGCCATCACTAAGCTCCAGCGATGTAGCCAAATATCAGAAAACGTAAGTGTTCAATGAGCTAATGTTTATGTCATCCAATAAATTGTGCTCTTTGTTTTTTTCAGATATGCACGCTTTACGAACAAGGAAAAGAGCTCCAGGGAGTTTGTGGCCAAGCGCGCCACCTTGGCGTAGTCCGCCTCTCAAAAGACTAAACTAGGCTAGACTTTTTAGTGTTTTTTTTTTGAGTTCTTTCAGCTTTTATATTTTTGAACAATTTTGTTGAGGCAATAAATGCAATTTTTACCTAAGCTACTCTCGGTCAAGACTCTATCAAAGACAACCTAGTCAGCTGATAAGACCAAGAGGTCAGTCGTATCAAAACAAGCAATTTGTTTATAAAGAGATCGCTCAATTCGTTTTCCATAACAGTCGAAATGTTACATTTAGCTTTAGTGCTTAACTTTAGTCTTGCCGCATATTGTGCTGCAGCAGGCCCCATTGGTTGGAGTCTGCGTCATCCATGGTGGTATTACGAGCCAAGTGAAAGTACAAATGCAGTACGCATTACAGCTCAGCAGCACTCCTGGCAAGTGCGCCAGCGCTTTCTATTAGATGTACTGCTTCAGGTGCATAAGCCGCTGCTGCAGCGCGAACTGGTCAAATTGGGTAGCGAGCTGAACAAGGAATCCAGCTTCTATCAAGAGGTAAGCAAATAAATTGCTAAGGATGCTCCTATCTAACATTTTAATATTGTTTTACAGGGTAGTGCACCACTGCTGGAAGACTTTATGAGGCGCGTAGAACAAGGCCGCATGCTGGGCCCATATAGCATATACAATCAACTGGCCACAGATATGTCACAACAGCTCTTGGGCGTCTATCGCTTTTTTTTGCTGGCTAAGAATTGGACAGTGTTTCAGCAGAATGTTTGCTATGCTCGCAATCACTTTAATGCGGTGCTCTTTGTTAATGCTTTGCAGTTGGCTTTGCCCAAGCGTCAGGATACCCAAGATTTAATATTGCCTGCCATGCATGAAGTGCTGCCACAGTTGTTTTATGATGCAAAGGTTATTAAAGCGGCGCAACGCGTCAATTGGCAGGAGTTGGATCCTACTGTGAGTCATAAGACCGGCTGGCGGCAGTTATTGCAACGCTTTGTGAGTCCCAAAAGCTACTGGCGACCAGTAGTACCAGTCTCTAATGATGAAATTGTTATACCAGTTGAGCAGGATAGCGGCATAGTAATGGATTTGAGTTTAAACAGCTACTGGAACAGACTGCTCAATACACAGTTGATAACGATGGCAGCAGCCGCAGAAGAAAGTCCAGTGGCAGTTGATAATGTAGAAGAAGATGAAGCTGCGGGTCCAAACTGGAATATAGGCAAACGTTTAAGACGAGATGATAATGTAATTATCGAAGGCGATCGTATGATGGCTTTTCGTGGTGCAAGCGATGAACTGGCCTTTCGCCGGCAACTCATGGAGGAGCGCAAGAGTCCCGTACGTAGCAAACGTTTGATAGCGAGTCCACTGCAACTGCCGAGCAGCGGTTTAGCCTTCTTACAGCATTTACAGCAGCTCACAGCAAGGTTGCAACTAGAGGGCTTGGTCAGAGGGAATACAATGAATGTTTTGCCACAATTGTTAACAACAGGAGGAGTGCCATATAAGCTGGACCCTGTGGACTCCAACGTTATAGGCGAAATACTGAAAAAATCATTGAAAGAATTTAAAAGCGAAATTAAAACTCAGCTGCAACAACAGCAACTGAGTGTGGGAAGTCCCGAGGCAATGAATGTTATTGGAGAGGTGCTGCAGTTACGCTACTATCAGATGCATAAAGAGATTAGTACAGCTTTTAATGAGGTCACTGAGCAGCCAACAATGCTAAGCACGGCCACTAGTAATCTTAAGGATCCTATTTATAAAGCAATACTCTTGGAGTTGATGCATGTAGTTAATGGCTATGAACACAAAGTTCAGTTGCAAACAGCAGCTAATGCAGATGAACTTATAGTGGCGCAAGTTGTAGTTGGACCATTACAAACCTACGATGAGTTACTAGACACGGATCTCATCAATCTCATGGATCAGCAGCTGTTGCTCACGCGTGGCAATTATTTGCAATTACTTCAAAGGCGTTTGGTAGCGCGCCAGTTACGCTTGAACCACAAACCCTTTAATATAAGCTATGAGCTGCAGGCTAAACAGACGACCCAAGTCTTGATACAAAGCTTTCTAATACTACACGAGACAAAGCAGCCAACAAAACACATACTGTTGGATAGCTTTGTGCAGCAACTCACCACTGGTCGCAATGTATTTGAGCGGAGCTCACTCGATATAAATTGGACTGGTGGAGATGCACCCACAATGAGTGAGCTGTACGAGGCAACATCACCAAAAGTTAAAGATACTAGAGGTTCAGCATGCGGCTGGCCTCATAGGCTGCTATTACCGCGTGGCACCGAAGACGGACTGTTGCTTAAATTGTTGGTGTTGGTAGCAGCTATGCCTAATAATTTGTATTCTAAAGGTTCAGAAATGTTGAATATGTGTGAAGGATTCCCATTTGTAGGAGAGTTCGAAACCAGCGCATTAGTTGATGTGGTAATCAAGCATAAAGCACGCATTTATTAAGCTGAAGTTTTCCAAAGAAATTGATGACATATATACTTTGGAAAATATTTTTAAAGAGTGATTTTTCTCGAAATCAAAGAATTGCGTAATATGAGTGTAAGAGTAGTTTCCATGTTCCAAATGTCTATCCGAAGCGATCTACTTTGTTGATGCTAAAACCAAATAATAATTAATTTAGACTATGTACATTTTTTTCCAAGAAAAAGTTAGTGCTTGGGCAGAGTAATGGAGCTTTTTGTTACTTACTTACTTAGTTTATCAAGCAATTTACAATTGGTAAGATAATTTTTACTGTGGCAAAGAAGATTTTTATACCGATAACTAAGGTATGACTTTAAAAAATAATTTTGTCTAGTTTTATATTGATATCCGCATCGTTTTTTTAATTAAACTCATATAAAGTTAACAAGTTTGGCGACTCCTTCTCGTAGTTACGTCAATAACATTTATCTTCTAGCGATATCCTATAGTTACGTCAATAACATTTATCTTCTAGGGATATCCTAAACTAAATATAAACTTTTACTCTACGAGAAACTGATAAAATAAGGGATTTGCAAAGCTTAAAAATAAAAAGTAAATCAGTCGGAACGGTGTGGGACGGTTTAATACTCTGCACTTATTTTTCACAAATTAATTAATTATACAAAAAAAAGGGCAGGGAGCCATATTCTTATACCTTCCTTATTAATTAGGGTCATATGAGTTTTTTTTTAATGTTTTCTAATTAATTAGACTCATATCCAATTTGGTGGCTCTAGCTAGTTTATTAGTGAAAAAATTAATTAATAGGGTACCTCCATTTTTCAGGTCTAACTTTTTTCTCCTAAATGCAAAGTGAAGCTTGTGATGAGGCTTTAATTTCGGTGCTTTCTACTTTTTTTTTTCTTAACTTGGGAACAGAATGTACAACTAAAGAGGACTATCCTCTAGTAATTATTATTTAATTATTTTTGCACCCAGAATGTTAATACAAAAATTCTCCACCGAGGGAACGTGCCAAGATTTCGAATATGCTTCTCTTTTGGGAAAACTTGATGACATATATTATTATTTTGTTATTAAAGCAGTAGCCCTAAACTGTGAAAGCTCCATTCAAAAATCTAAATGCACTTTTGATACTCTAAGTAATAAATAGAAATTGGGAACTAACGACCTTTACGCTTGTTTTAGCATTTACACGTATCACTTTTCTAATTGTAAAGACTCTAATCATTTTACATGTTTTTATCAAACATAGAATACAAATTAAAATGGTGATTGGTTCAAATAATAATCGTGTTTCAAAATTTTTCAACTCGAACCACTTTTCAAAACTATTAAGTGCTAATGTATGTAAACTGTTACTAATTATGCATTCGACACATATGCAACTTAGATACATAAAGCACTATATGTATGTATTTATGTACATGTATGTACGGACGCAGACACGGGACAAAGGCACAAGTTGGGAACTTCAAATCAAATAAAATGATAGGCAAATAGCAGGCACAAAACTTGAAAACGAAACGGTTTATTATGTGACAACAAAAAGGCATAATAGTAAAATTAAATGTGTCTATTATGCCAGAAATACAATGCACACATAAAACCACACACCCATGAGCCCACAAGCCCATCCTGCCTACTCCCTCCTCCAAGGCATGGCCATAATACAATCAGACATTGACACACACACTCACACACACACATGACGAAACATTTTACAGACACAAGAAACGTTTAAGGAAGGATGTTGCTTAGACAAGGACCACAGCCGTGAAAGGCGGAACACTCCAAGGAGCAGCATACGCATAAAAACAAATGCACAACACACACACACACACACTACCGCACCCATACTCATAGTTGTTACCGTCTTACAATTGCGAGCAGAAAAAAAAAATGAAATCAACTTCAAGGCGCCGTCAACGTTGTACAGTGGTCCAGATTGTCGGTTTTGCTATGAAAATGTGAAAGGAATGTTAAGTCTGATTTTGAATCAATAATAAGTAGGCACGTAGCCAGAGAGGCTAAGCAGCTGAAATTTTAATAAATTTCTATGCTGTTATAAAGGGTGCTGTTTTGGCTTGTACGATCTTTCGATGGGGATAAATAACTGTTATTTGCTATGATATTTTTACCTAGCCAAGTTTTGGCAAATCACCATGGACAATGTTACACTTCAGCAACTCTTCCAAATTATGGAAAATTATTATAAAAATCAGTACAGACAAAGTTATACCACACTTGTTGAATTTTACTGGAAAATCTTTAGTAATGAGGCTCATTTATGGTTAAAAATCAAAAGCAAAATTGCAGAATATAAAGTGAAAATCCAAGACAGTTTTATGAGGAACCAAAAAATTTATTTGTTGATGTTTTGGGTCACCAAACAGCTTGCTATGATTTCAGTGCATTGGAATATAGTAGTTGATGCAGATAAAGTGATTGAAAGAGTAGCTACGCTTGAAGGGACTATGGGATAAGAGAGATTTGTGAAAAAGTAAATACCGGCCTGTAGAGCCAGCCGCGGCGGCCATCTGGGCGGTATTAATTTTCATACATAAATGACTAGCTTCACACTTGCATTTGGTATATCATCATCATCCTTGACGCTACAGCTATAGTTCAGCTTTGGCCTTTCGAACAATATCTTTCCAATAGTCTCTATGCTTTGCAGCTTCCTCCCAGTTTAGGACGTCTAATTTTTTGCAAATCATCTTGCACTCCATTTATCCAACGTGCTCGTGGTCGCTCAACTACTCTTCTTCCATCTGGTTGGTTGAAGCATGTTTTTTTCAGAATTGGGTTTCGCGTTCTCGAAACATGTCCGGCCCACCTAAGCCTTTGTGACTTGACATAGGCAGCTAGACTTGTGTCGTTGAATATCTCCCGTAGCTCTTCGTTGGTGCGGATTCAGTAATTGTTAGTATCCATCCTTATCGGACCAAGAATTCTTCGTAAAAATTTACTCTCTGTCCTTTCTAGGAGGCCTATATATGATTTCCCCAGAGTCCACGTCTCACATCCGTTCGTTAGTATTGGTCGCATCATTGTTTTATACATATATCCGGAGCTTATGGTTTCTTTTGAGAAGGCGTGACTTGAGAAACGTTGAAAGCGAGAAAAATGTCGAGTTCGCAGATTTAATTCTTTCTCTAATACTTAGGCAGTCGTTCGTTGAGTTGATGTACGAGCCAAGATATTTAAATTGGTCGATAACTTCGAAGTTTCACTCGGCTATGGTTATGTTTTGTCCAAAGCGCCGCGCCCAGTGAGGGTTTCCAGCTAGAAGAACTTTTGTTTTATTTTCATTTACTCGCAATCCTGCTTTTTTTGCTTCTTTTTCTAAATTGACAAAGGCTTCTTTCATAGATATCACTGATCTGCCGATAATATCCTTGTCATGCGCATAAGCGAGAAGTTGCGTAGTATTGCCCCATATCGGATCAGAAGTTCGTAGTTCAGCGTTCCTTACTATTTGTTCAACCTTGAGGATAAAGAGTTCTGTGCTTAAGCTATCACCTTGCCTCACTCCAGAGCTTGTTTCAAAAGTTTGCGAGAGTTCATTTTGAATTCGTATCACAATTTGTTCGATTATGAGTTTGAGAGAGACACAGAAAGAAGAAAAGAAAGGGTCCGATATCGGTTTTCCAAAAAGAGGCCGTCATCTAAGGCATCAACACAGTTTTGTTTATGTATGGATGTTAAAGTTGCCTGGGCACGAAATTCTTACAGCTCCCAGGTCGAAAGAAAAAATATAATTAATTATTCAAAACAACAATGAGATATTAGTTTTGAAAAAATAACAATTTCGTTATTCACCACTATTCGAAAATATAAACTAAATTCACTTAGTTCGCACTTATTTCGACCACTGTGCGTTGGTTCGTTCAGTTTGGTTTTGTAGCGGGCTGGTCTGCTCTGCTACGGGTAGGGCTGAGGCCGGGCGTGTTTGTTGCCAGATAAGCGCAATAATATGCACGTATTTTATGGCCCCTGCTAACCGCTGCTCCCACTCGCAAAACAGAAATTGTAAGAATGCGAACATTTAAATGCGAATTGTTTTCAGTTTTCACTTGACAGTTTTCAGTTTTTCTTCTGTTTGTGCTGGCTGCCAAACGTTTTGCCTAATTGACTTTGGAGCGCACTTTGTGTGCGGACGGCTTTGGCGTCATCAACGAGCAAGGACACAAAAATAGAAGCACAAATTGACATGGCTTACCCAACTGCCTGCCTAGCCGTAGTCATAACTTTTGCATACAAAATAAGTGGCCCAAAAGAATAGGCGATAATCAGCATTTCTTTGAAATCTAATTTTTTTTCTTTTTTTTCTAATTTGTGCGGTTTATAAAGAGAAAACTCAGGCAACCCTCAGCAGCTAATGAGAATGCGTAAGCCCAACAAAAAAAATTTGTTTTGCATACTTCAAGGCTGCTTATTAATTTTTTATTGTTATGCGCAGGATTTTTAATGCACAGTCTTTAAAAAACCCTTTTTTTTGTGCGCAAAATGCTGCGTTATAAATCGCTAAAATTATGACCAAATAGGCCAAATGCATAATTCCAAGTGCAATAAATGACAAAAAAAAACGGCGCCTAAATGTGTGTGCCAACTTGGTCATCATTGTTGGCCTGACAGCAGTTGTTGTCGTTGTCGTCCAAGTTATTGCCAACGCCATCTTGATGATTTTGTTCTGTTGGGGCATTCGGGTATTGTATTTCATTTCCGTTTCATTATTATTTGCGGCTGTTGCCCGACTTCTTGCACACTTTTTTTTTATCGCCTTCGTTGTTTGCCTTGGCTTTTTGCTGCTGCTCCCTGGCGAAGGCGACAGCGAGAAGAACAACGTTGCCAACTTCCTGCTATCGTGCTAATTTCCGCTTCTTTATCTTGACACAATGGTGCGCATTAAAAGCGGGCAACAACCAAGCGCTGGCACTGCCACTGGCTCTGATGATGACGACAAAAGAAAACTTCATAACTAACAAGAATGAATGCTCTTGGAATGCTCTGGTGGTGACTCCTTGGACTACTTGATTTGGCTGTAAATGCAGCAAGTGCAAAGTGCCAACGGCAGCTGACCGCTGCTATGCTTTTATTTCCGCCCCATTTTGTTTGGTGTCTGTGTGTGTGTGTGTGTGTGTGTAGAGGGGTCTTCAATGCTGCCATTGCCGCCGCCATATTAGCCGCCATTTTTGTTTTCGCATTGTCAACACATTGTCATTGGGCGCTTGGAGCAGTAGTCTTGCTTTTGGGGTTGGCTCTCTCTCTCTCTCTCCACACACACACGCACACAAACACAATTGCATATTTGCATGTTGTTTTCTTTTAAATATTGATAAATGTTTCTGTTTGCGGCTGCTGACTTGAAAAACAGTTGTTGTTGGAGTGGGTGTTGGTGGCTGCGCCATTAAACGCGATTAACCGTTTGAATTATGTGGCAAAGCCAAATTTTATTGCCCAAAAATGCTAACTGAATATTATTTGCCATTTGAAAGCCAGCCAGCCAGCCAGCCAAGTGAGTCTACTACATGCACAAAATGGAAGCCTAACAAAGCGACCAGCGAACAAATGGCGTCATTATTAAAATAAATTTCGTGGGAGTGTATACACACATATACATACATACATACTATGCACATATATTATATCTATATATATGCATGCGTAGGGCTCTGAGTCAAATTGATAATGCAAAGCGACCGTAATTGGGTGTCGTAGCTGGGGGTAGGCGGGGAATGACCAAAATATATACAAAAAAAAACACTAGATAAGAGAGTGTTGTTTTAATTTCGCCGAATTTTGAATGCACTTAAAAAGCTTTAACAATTCTAATGATGATTTTTTAAACTGACATTTTATATTATCTTTGGATTGACACCACAAAACACGTAAGAAATTTTAAATCAAATAGAGTAAGGGAGGGAGTAGCAGTGATAAGGGTTGTTAGATGAAAATATTTGGTTGCTAATTAGATTATTTAATTCTTTTTTCAATGTTATTGAAAGAATTGGCTTTTTGGTGAAAATGTAACACATTACGCCACTGTACAGCCCTTGCTTCCAAAATTCGGTCGCGGCCGCCTATCACTCACCCACGAATTTCGTGAACCCCATCTAAAATCGACCGTAAACGCAGAAAACATCGATGTCGTGGATAAAATGATTAAGCAAGATCGTCATGTAACCTATTTCGAGATTGAGGCAACCCTCGGCATTAGTTTTTGTTTCCGAACATCAAAACCAACCTGCGTGGACAGCGTTTTTGTACCCCCGAAGAAGCGGTTGATGTGTTCAAAATGTTGGTTTTGGAGATAACTAATCAGAGTACATCACATATGTCAAGATTTCGGGGAGCTAGGTATGTTAAGTGACATAACTGATAGGCGCCCCTTATCTCTTTAATCTCTCTCATTGCTTAACCATTTTGAGAAGTTAGGTCCGCTATGTGCAGATTTTTCAGACAGCCCAGATCTTTGAAGAACTGTTTTCCCAGAAATTGGTTGCGTTTCCTCAGAAGTGAAGGGAAATCCCATAGCAGCTGTTGAATCATTTTTATCTCCTACTCAAATCTGCAGCTACGTCAGAAGTCGAGACATGCATCCTCTCAGCCATTAGGCCTATGCTGCAGTGCTCCTCCCCGTTACAGCTTCTGTCACCATCCTCGTCCTGCTTGGCAGGCATAAAAAAATGTTTTTTTTGGCATCGTATAGTCACTAGTGATAAATAATGGATCCACTACGATAACCTAAAGGAGCGAATATTATGGATCAATTTCACGTCATTTCTTGGGAGCCATATGATCGTGAATTATGAGTTTCACCGAGCAAAGCCATTACTTGAGCGCTCTACCAAAAACAATTAATGAGAATGAGCCGAACACCCAAGGAAAAGCGTGTCCATTACTACTCTAGACAAGACAAAATTATTCTCCAACCAGATCATACCTATCCGCATGTTGCGGTGAGGATTAAAACAATTGGGAAGTCCTATGCCACCCGCTGTATTCGTTAGACATTATCCGTTTAATTTTTGGTTTGGTCGATAGCACTTGGTTTGTCTGAGCAGTGTTTTGTATCATATGAAGTTACCAAATTTGGTTCGATTAGTGCTTAGCCTCTAAAGAAGTGGTATCCGAATGCTCGTATGCGAACATCGTAATTTTCGATGACTTTTTTGAAGAAAACTTAACTGGCTATTTTCCCATCCATTGAACGAATAAGCGACGCTGATAAGCGTCCATGGGCTTCAATTGTTGCGTCATTTGAATCTTGTTAGCGTGTAAATGCAGGGCCGCATGCAAAATTCAAAGCAAAGTGTTCATAGCAAGGTGTAATACTTGCGAACGATGACGCGTCTATGTTGCTGGCCTCAACTATAGTTTTTTCACTGAACCTCCGTTTTCATAGAACGCCCGTACCACTTTTACGCGTTGTCGAAGAGCATCTACTTTGGTTATGTTCCGAATTATTAGTTTTTAACAACCAAACCAACAGATGGCCCACCCTATATATTTAGTTTTGGAAAAACAGTGCTTGTATACTCTTGGATGCGGGCTTAATAGCACTAAATGAACTCCTACTACTACTTTTATTATACTAAGAGTCAATAAAAGTTCCACTGGCAAACTTTAAGAATGCACTGCTCTCATGTAATGGCTAGGACTCTTTGCAAGTGTATAGCAAAATGAATTTTGACACTCATTTAAAAATTTTTGAGTACAAATCAGAAACAAAATTTGCGTCACTTGAATTTCAATGCAACCGCGAAAAATTATTGTCAATTGTTTGTGACCCCCACTCTCAAAATGGGAACAATAAAAGGCCAGCAGCAATAGCAACCACAAAGCTGTTCGACCTGTCATGTTGCGCTCTTACCACTTCAATCCTGGTCTGCTCTAATGCAATTTTAGGCTAAACAGTCGCCAACAATTTTATATGAATTGCATCAATTGTGGTCCATTGTTGTCGAGTACTATGTGGAGGAACTGCGTCTCGTTGTTATGCCACTCAATGCAAATGTCAGCCAAGCGCATGGTACTCTGGTGGGCGTGGCAGGCGTTACGCCCAAACGCTTGACATGGCTGTTGATTTGGTTGTCGCCTTTTTATGCACTTGCGGGGTGCACGCTGTAGGTTGGGGTAATAAAATAATTGCAGCGCACGTGCCAAAAATATTCAAAAGGATTAAGCGTAGCGGGGTGCGGATACATAGCGCTCTGCAAAAATCACAATGCTTTCCTTTTGCCAGCTTTGTCCAACTGATTGCATAAATTGTTATGGAATTCCAGGCCGTATTACTATTTGAGTGCTCGGGGGGTAGTAGGCCAGGCAAATGTCTTTTATTCTTTTTATGCTCGACTTTTTGCTGCTTTTCTTTTTTTTTTTTTTTATTTTCTTGAGCAGGAATTTGTTTTGATTTGCAACAAATTTACTGCGGCATTGTGTGTCCAAGTGTGTGTGTGTGTGTGTGTGGGAGTGTGTGTGTGAAACGTTTTATTGCTTTTTTGCTGGCCACTTGCCAGGGATTTGTTCTTGATGATAGTGAATTGTGGACCGGGGGGCCAGGAGTTTAGCTGCCCTGCAGGGTTATCTTTGCTACTGGTTTTGTTTATTTTGTTGTGGTGTGAATAGTAAATAAGCCCAGGCCAAATGTCTATGTGTTGCTACACTCAAATGTAACTCTGAGCTTACTCATAGACACACGCCCCCCTGCCGGTCTCTAATTGCACGCATTCAGGCGCAGTAAAAAGCAAAAACAAATTTGCTGCCTCATTAGTTCGAAATATTTCATTTATACGTAATGCAAAACATGCAAAAAATAAAGAAAATTTTTAAATGGAAATTGATGAAATGCATTTGCCGCCATTTGCCACAAAATCAATCAACACACACACACAAACACGCATTAGTATTTGCCACATATAGTATGATATAAGCAAAGCTGCCCAACTAACCCAACAACCAATTGACAAGGACCAAACCAATCTATATTGCAAAATTAAATGCATTTGTGGAAGCATTACATTTTTTTTTATGGGCGTGGGTATTATTAAGTTTATACGAAATGAAATCGCCAATTTGGGGAGTTTGAAAGTTTTAATTGAAAACATACTCCGGATTTTGACACGATGAACTTTAGTGTCAAATTGAGCTATCGTTATTGAATTTTACTTCGGGAATTGGCTCTTACTGTTTCCTTTTTCAAGGAGACAAACAATAAGTGCAGGCTTTTTGGAAAGCCGCCGACAGAAGTTCGGTTCTAGCGTGTATTCGGAATACACGATTCTAACAAATTTAGATTACTTAGTTCTGGGGGAACCCGTTGGGCTAAGGATGTTAAAGATTAGTGTAACAGGCTAAAATGTTCAGTATTGACTCTGATATTAATAAAGCCATGTCGGTTACCGCGGACCTAGATCTCAGGGAGCATACGATCTAGAGACACCAAATAAAAAGATGTGTACTGCCCATACGCAGTTGTTTTTAGGACAATTTCACAACCATATTATAACACTCATCCGATCAGAACTTGGCCCAGTTTTACACTGACTCTGAATTCAAGGTCCAAAATCCCTAGAACGTCAGTGCTCTTAAATAGCTTCCAAAATACCTTGTTTAATAGAGGTTTTTGAGTTTATGGCAGAACGCTGATGTGATGCGATTTTTTGGACCTCGGATTCGGATTCAGCGTCCCCAAAAACATATACTATGGTCTGTCACGAAAATCGTTATTTCAGGGCTTTGAGATAGTTTCCAAAATAACTGTTTAATGGGAATTTCATTTTATGAGTTTATGTCAGAAAACTGATGTGCTGGGATTTTTAGGGATTCAGCGAAGAAGTGTAGAAGACATAGTCTGACCTCCAATCCCTACAATCGCAAAGTTTTTGATACGTATTTGGAGTCGCTAAGTCCAAATCCGAGACCAAAAAAACTCATCACGTCTAGTTTCCGTGATAACCTTGAAAATACCTTATTTTATAGGTTTTTGAGGTTATGTCGAACCCTCGAGTGTCGGTGTTGTTTGGCCCTTAGACAGTACCTAAGGATAGCGCATCACATGTAAGGTTTACATCACTTTTAAATTTATTTTAGGATTACTACAACATTCAGTTGATCTTAGGTTCGAACAAGAAATAAAATGTTTAAAATGAAAAGGGTACAAAAAATAGCTGTGGCGTAAATAGCTTTTTTAAATGGGGAATCGAAGTCATTTTTCTCCACAAATTCAAGTGGACAGTTTTATTTTTGCAGAAAATCCATGGGGATTTTGAATCTGACCCAAAATTCAGAATTGAACAAGGATGCTCGAAGTGTGAAGTCAAGATGACGCAAGGTAGAGTAACTGATAAGAGTACAAGAGGTTGTTCGGAGGAGAGGCCTTTTGTAATTAGAGCATAAGACATGGAATGGAACATCCAAAGCAAAATTGGACTCAAAATTTTCTAAAGCTAAGGGACCAAAATTACTTTTCAAAAGCTAGAGAAAAAATATTATGGCTCATCTGGGCCCAATACTACCTGAAGCGTTTTTTCTCAGAACAATCTCGCTACCACAGCAATCCTTAAATCTAAAGTAGCACCGTCCCGACAGATGTAAATCTTTAAAGTACGCTCAACAATGTTTTTGCATTGAAATTATCTTAAGCAAATTAGAAAATATCTATAACTAAGGGAGCTCTGCCATTTTGTCGGTTTCTCTTGGACGAATTGCATATCCAAATCGCCAATCGTGTCCAGAGTTACCCTCGGTATAGGCACAATTTTTATTTCAATTCTTTTTACGTATTGAGAATTCTATCCACAAGGAGGTATCCTATTAAAGAAACTTTCAAACAGCTTAAGTAGATATTGCAATGTTCTCTTCGTGATGTTTCTTGGATAGAGATTAGACTTTGCATAATCGGAAGTGAATTAAGTCGACATTACAATGGCATATTTGTGGTGCTCTTTGGAGAGCGATTAGACTTTGCGGGTTGGGAAGGAAATTCGAGCGGTAACCTGTTGGGTATAGGGTATTTTAGAGTCGGACAGGCACGATTATAGCATCAACCCGATTAACACTCAGGTGACACTTGGTCAGGATGACTCAAAATGAATATAGAAGATCGTACGGGACTTAATGCAGCAGGCGGAGCTCCATAGTTTTAAAGCTATTTTCATGTCATTATGTCATTTATTCAAATGGTTAATCAATGGCAAACATATTCAGCGTAATTGAAAAAAGTCAAATTCAAGTGAATTCAATTCGTAATATTTATCATACCCTGTAGTTAAGTAGAATTTTAGGTATTAAGATTACGCAAGAGTGGGTGTCATAGAAAAGGAGACGTCCCAAGGTTATCCTCAATATGGTCAGAAGTAGAAAAGGGCTTTATAAAGACAAGTCTCTCTACTCGTTCGGCCTGAATAGTTGTGTCAACACAATCTTTTACGGATGTAGCCACAAATCCGAACGCAAAATAAGCCGAGCTGATCCGCGACGTACAGATATTTCTAGGTCTTCCGCGATACTGGCGTCTATGTTTTCTCAATTCATACCAATCTCTGTCCGGTTGATGGTTCAATAGCTTATACTCATGCTCAAACTTTTTCACGGTGCCATGTCGCTGATAACTTTGGAAATTGGAAAAACTATCATCGTCATGGTCATTCCGGCCAGTAATAGATGTAGAGTTAGATTTCCTCCAAGACTACCTTAAGCAGATTAGAAAATCACAATTATCTTGCTCACATAAACCTAGCATTTACGATATCCATCCATGTGCTGGTAACAAATTGATTTTGCTGACAGGAGCAGTAATTGAAAATATTTGTAAACTATTAGTTTAACAGGAACCGCAATGAATTTAAAGGCACATTCCGGATGGAATGGATGCCATGTTACCTGTGTCAGCATTTGGCGCATCCCTTCCTGCTACAACATTTCCGTAATCCCATGCTTAAAATACTAGTCGAAGCTCGACTATTCGCTTTGCTGTTGGCTTTTAATCCTACTTCAAGAAATACGCTCACACACTTAATATGGCAACAAAAAATTGTTTACCCAGGGAATACTTCTTATCTAGCGATGGGCCAAGACCAAGACCATGTCAAAGAGTTTCGGTGCGGGGGTTTTGCTTACCATTTACAATGGGCACACAAAATACAACAAAAAAAAAAACCTTATGAATGTATTTTTTTAATTCACACAAATTGAATAGACGACAACGATGACGACTACGACATTGACTATATGTAGAATATGCGGCTGCCACGTACACCTTTGCAAAAAAATGTTGTTCTTGAATAGCTTGCAACCAATTGGCATTGCGTGCCACCAACCCGCCCAGAATCTTACCCCGACAAGCGCTTTTGTGTTTGAGCTCGGAAAAACTGCTTCCACGCGTATATCACATTTCCGTTTGTTACAATTTTTATTTTTTTTTCCTATACATAGTATGTATATTATGTGCATGTGAATAGCAAGAAGTTTTCTGCTCAACTTGATAGCCACCCAAGCCCTGGCCGACGACAATGTAAAGAAAAACAAGTGGTAGGTTTACAGTAGTGACACTCGACTGTTATATACTCTATACTGTAAGGCAGTTCTGGTGCTGAGGTATAACTCAGTCTGAACCAGGGCTAACTATTTAAACCCTTTTTTATCCTAGTCTCGTACTTTAACCTTTTATTACTAACCACATTTTCTCTTTCCTAAACTAACTCTTCTCGCGTGTCCATTTCGTGTTTTTGCCTCTTGTGTTTTCCGCGTCCACATCTGTGCTCGTTGCCGTCCGAATCTATTCTTCTTGTGTTAACTTTTATTATCGCCCACGCCGGCTCATACCTCAGTCTCTCGATTGTTTTGTTTTAACAATTAATACTAAAAGCATTATATTTTGACTTAATACTAGAATTTCTATAAACATTATATTTAACTATACCAATACTTTATTCATTATTGTGGCGAGGCTGGTAGCCTCGTTACAATACTTTCCTTAAGTTTGACAGTGCAAAGCTGATTTTAAGAATGACTATTGCATTCAGATTTTACACTCTGTGAAGAATCTTCTAGGCTAAAGGATTTCCATTTTGATCAGGAAGCTACGAGGGAAGAATTGTGTAAAGTTTTTAAATTTTTACTTGCAAAGAGTGGGAGTAAATAGCTAAATTTTGGATTTTGGAAACAAGTAAGATATGGCGACAGAGAAGGTTGCAAAGTGGAGGTGGTCTTCCCAAAAGTCTGACAGGAGGCACGAATTTTTCAAGAGATGGCCCTTCAGACCGACGTTCAGATGGGCGTATACGGCTACGGATGGATTTCTTTTCCAGCATAAAATTTTCTAGTGTATTGTAGTATTAATATTAATTACAAGTAATCGAAAGATTTTTTTGTTTAGAAGGGGTGTGGCAAAAGAAAAATACAATTGAACTTGCCTGCACATATAAGAAGTCTAAATCTCAAGTTTGGTTATGCTAGCTCTTACTATCCACAAGATCTGGGCGTTCATACAAACGCAAGGAGGGGCGGACGTCTTACTTAGGTGGCCTTCACAACCCGTTACCGAGAGCTTTTGCCAGGAGCCTCTGCTTCTCGACATGTCCGAGCCAGCGCATACGATGTATTGTAATGTGCTGGACGACATCGATGTCGCCGTAGAGCTCATACAGTTCATTCTTATGCGATAGTTGCTCCCAATACGGACGGCACCGAAGATTTTGCGAAGAATTTTTCTCTCGAACACTCCATGCGCTACTGCATCCGTCTGCGACACGGGCAGATGAGTGTCTTGTAGAGTGTAAGTTTTGTCGGCCGAGAGAGGGCTCTGCTACACATTTTCTAACTTAGCCCTAAGCAGGGCCGTAGAGAGAAAATCCGGGCCCGGGTGGAAAAATGTACCGGCCCCTCTATTACACGTTCAGTTTGAACAAAGACAGTACGATAGTAATTATACCGGGCCCCTGAGAAAACTCTGGGCCTGGGGGGAATTCCCCCTTTCCCACCCCCCTCTCGTCAGGCCTGGCCCTAAGTAACACCTTCGCTTAATCACCTCCGCTCAACACCTTGTGATTCTTCGCTTAATCTCCAGGCTCATATCATTGTCGATTGTCGGGCGGACATCTCACTTATAACATACTTTCTTCTCCTTGTCTATGTTACATACGTTTACACATACCTAATATGCTTCTTACACTAAACTACATGACATAAAAAAAGGAAATGTTTATTGTGGGTATTGCCACAGGGAGCATACAAGGGTGGGGTTAGATGTAAGGTGTAAAAAAAGGGCTTGTTGATTTGAAGGCAGCTCACGCCTTTCTTTGGCTTGGCAATATTTTTCCACACGTCTACACAATGCTAAGATCTAGCAACTTGAGTTCCCATTGATTTGGCATAAAGCAATGCTTATATAGACGTAACATTCCTTTACCATTATAAGTTGCTGTGTGCTAACTGCGCTTAATTTGCAAAGTTTTGGAAAAAAATCATGAAGCACAGATAACATTGCCCCCCACACTAGCGGTAGATAGGGGGTAGCTGCAAACTTGTTTTCTTAATAAATAAACTTTATATTCATAACTGAAAAAGTTTTTGCGGCGCCTCTTAAGCCAAACAACAGTGCACACTGTACAACATGGCCGCTAATTTGCGTGCTAAAAGTTTTCACATTGCGCTGAAAAGTATGCTATGAAACAACTAAGCGCGCCTTCAACTATGCGACGGCATTTCCGGTGCTCGGTTGCACATAAATTATGCGAGCATTTCCGCTTCAGTAGCAGCTCTTGTCGCTATCTCTAGTCTCAGTACAAGTTCCAGTTGCAGTCTTCGGCTGAGTCGCTAATCACAAAAGTTTGGCTTTTGCTACCTTCTTGGCAGTCTTTTCAATTGCCACTCGAAGAGGTACACACTCCAAAGTTTTCTGCTAAAGGGTTAAATAGTCTACTTTACTGTCAGAACTTTGAGCGCTGATTAAAAACAGCAGTAAAATCATAATTATTTTTACATTAAGCGGCAGCTAATAGGCCATGTAATGAGCGGCACAAACTTGTTCTAATCAGTCTACCAATCCGTCAAACTTTTGTGCCAAGTTTACATTGCAGCACACTGTGACAATGAGGTACTTGCTGGTCCATGTTTAATTTTGTGTCACAGTAAAACTAGGAAGTTCCGCACAACCTGAGCGCTTCGCACAGGTAATCCCAACTATAATATCCCCTGCATTTTTTTAATTTCCACATCATAGGGTTAAGAATGCCACGGCCGTGATAGCGCTACTTTAATACTCTCTACCATGTTCAAAAATTTTTATCCAGGAAAGTAACACATTGGACAAATTATAAAACTCTAGTAAACTCTTGTTTCGAGATACGCCGAATTTCCGTCTCCGTTGCCAACACTAGTACATACTTGCCTATTATAAACAGTGTGGCCTTATGGTTTTTGATATTTTTATATTAATTTGTTTGCAAAGATTAAAAAATGAACTAGTTCGCGAAACCCTTTGTAAAAAAGAACTAAGCGTTGCGAGTGAATGAAAGTTTATTCGTATTTTGATCGACTTTTTTTAAAATTCTTTTACTTTGCCATCCCTAGTGAATACTTGCCAATTATAAATAGTGTGGCCATATAGTTTTTTGTTTTGGTGTTATTTTGTTTGCTAAGAGTAAAAAATTAACCAGTTCGAGAACTATATTTTAAAAAAGAACTTAGCTTTGCGCGTGAATGATTGTTTATTCGTATTTTGAGCATATTTTTATTTTTCTTATTTTTTGACTTAGTCTATATTACAACAGAGAAATGTTTGCAAAGGCAAAATTCACAAAAACTATAAACTAGTACATTCGGATGGATGCCAAATACTTACGATCGATTAATTTCACTGTGCAAGTAAACAAAGTACACAATATTGATTCAAAAAAATATTAAAGATAACTAAATTTTCACTTAAAATTGCTTAAGATTACTTGAGGTACACGTAGTTCCAAAGAAGCTCCGAGAAATGTTTCCAAAATTTGTTAACTATATTATAAAAAGTGTTAAAAGCATAGAAAAAGAGTTTTTGAAACAATCTAGCATTCCTGTGTCGTTATTGTTTTTTTTTCACTATCAAAATTCGTAAAAAAGTAAGATAATTCATATCTGTAATTGCCAAAATTTTGAGAATTCTCTTGCCTAGATTAAGTTGATAAATGAGCCACTTGTGAAGTACTTTTGTACTTTGTATAAAAAATAGTTAAAACTATAGTAATTATTAATTAGTATGAAGGAAATCATACACCATTTATGAGAAAATAGTTGAGGCTCCTGCAGGTACGTCGCAATCAAATTTGTATACTAAAGAGTTGCCAGATATTTTATTTTTTATAAAGAAACGATGCATACTTTCTTGCGTGAGCAAAATTTATTTAATTTTTTTAAAATTTATTTTGTGGGCTATTGCTATTCCAATTTATTTATTTATTTATTTCCCTTAGCTCTATGAGAGTTTTATGTATACAAAATAGACTCATGGTCCAAGATTAATAAAAATTGACAAAGAACTGCGATTTGGAGATCTTATTTTATCTTCCAGAGTGTCAGGCACGATCTACGAACAGGAAGAGCATAGGCTATAGAATTTGGTTAGGTGGTTTATTATCGTCCCTATGAAAGGTGTGTCAAGGCGTTTATGGCGTTTTATGTTCCTGAAATAAGGAATGAATTTTTCGCAAGAAACAACAACTTTGTCATTTTTAAATTGTTCAATCGATGATGTTGTCCTAAAAGGTCTTCTCTAATGCCAGATGGTTACTCAACAGGGAAGGTAGGCGAATTCGGCGAAGTACGTAAGTAGGTTTCTCGCAAGACATATTTATCAATATTTTAAATAAAGGTTTAACACATCTTATTTGAAGATTTCTTTAGAACATTCGATATTGTCAATATCGATATTTTTGTGCTACATACATCTCGATTCACAATTCCAAATTTTTAGACTTATTTCTGTTCATATTTTAAACGAGCTATTAGTTAATGTGTGTAACTTGCTTCAGATATTTGGTAAGCTTTGGATCTTATGAGCTAGTTGGATCCTTAGGAACCTATGAAAAAATGAGAACAGAGCTATGTGATATACCTATAACTTGATTCATTTCAACATGCTGAGTTATGAAAAATTCAAAGAAAGCAGTGGTGAGTGTATTACTGGGGCCCCCTTTGTTCACCCAGTTGCAACAAGTGAAGTCATACTGCATATGTGACACCCAAAGAATAGTTTTCTCTACACTGAAAACCCCATCATTCACTTAGCTGTGCCGTTGTGAAGTTTAATTGTGGTGTTCCGTAACGCAGTGTGAACACTGCATTAGTCTGTCAGCGGCACAAATAAGCAGAAAAAAAAGAAAGAGCGAACCACTCGAAGATAATGAAAATGCATTCAAGCGGTAAGTAACATCTACCCAAACCCAGGCCAGGAAGCGGCAGACTGGTAACCAACCAAAGCCAGTGGCAGTGTGTTCATGGCATGAAAACAACAAGTGCGGAAATTTTCCCATTATATGACGTGCCACATTCTTTTCTATTAAAAAGCAAAAAGATAAAAATGGCAAGCAGCATCTAAAGAGGGAGTGGCAAGCTGGAAAAAATGCAAGTTTTGTAGCCTGCAGCAAAATGTCTGGTGTTCGTTGGTTGGCTGGTTAGCTCCATGACACCCCGACTGGCTGGAGCTTGGATGAAAACCCATTTTGAGTCCATAGGGTTCAATGCTGGCTGAGCTGTAGCAACAGCCAGTGTCAGAGCCGGAGCCAGTGACAAGGAGCAGCTTGACAACGGAAAGTGTGATTATATTTTCATTTTCAATTTGTTACGTCAATTAATTTGGCAATTGACGCCTCGCTGCCTTCCAGCTTCCAGGTATGCTGCATCATGTCAGATATCCGGCCCTTGCTAGCGGTTAGTAGAAGCTGAGTTAGTATCCAGCTGAGTGCTCTGCCATGGATGACATGGTAAGTCGAGTTTGGGGTATTTCTCTTGTAAATTGAGTTGTGTGGCAAGAATAAGAAAAGTCTATTATAGTTGACAGCCAGCTGCTGGCGGTTTATCGTTGCATTGTCTGGCCGACATAATATAAGATATTTAGGGCCATTGTCGAAGGAGACATCTCACCTTTGCCTCCTTCACCACAATCCTTAAGCCACTGTCATGCAATTTATCCTGAAATTGTTTTTTGAAATTAGAATAGTCAGTGAAGTGCAATGTGTTTACATTGGCTGTTAAAGGACTCTGTGCAATTTTGAATTTTCGGTTAAAGATCTTCAATAAATGCGTCATAAAAATATAGCCATCTCTACACATAAGCATTGCTCCGAACAATTTGTACCAATTAGTTCAAAGGAAGAGTGCCAGACCTAACAAAATGCTTACCATAACCTCGAGTAGCGATTGAGCCATGTCTGTCTGTCCATTTTTCCATCTATCATCCATTTACCAACCCACTATAAAAGTCATCCCGCAAAGTTATACGCTTTCTTGGTAAGGACCAGAAATTATTTTAACCATATGAAATATATTGGTTAGTAAAAGAAATATATGGTTTGTTTAATGCTTACTTGCATCGATTGCAATGATTTATTTAAGGATTATTTAAAGCGAAAAGGTTAAGACATGTAAAAACAATTCGTACGGTTCATTAAAACTGCTAACTAAGGTTCGGTTCCACATTGGGTTCAGTTCTTTGGTTCGATCATTGGCTTAATTCTTCTTGGCAGTGCTTAGTTCATAACATTCTCATGAACAATCATCACATCTTGCATCTGAATATTGGACAGTTCCAGCAATTCACGTTCGTTGTCAATGCGACGATCCAGAGGATAGCCCAGTGGACGGCTGTCCACATTCACGGAGCCCATTCCGACTAGACCATTGATAACAGTGTTGTCCATTTGTTCATCGATCACAGGCGAAACAATCACCAGCAGTTGCATTGGCAGACCATCTATACGTCCACGGGGCAGCAAGAGACGCTGTGGCAGGCGACCATTCTCTCCAACCAGTTCGGTCACATCGCCTTGTAACTGACCACGCAGAGCCAACATTACACGACGGTAAATCTCAGTGAAGGGAGTGGTGTCACGCGTAGTCCAGGCAATGTCATTGGAGCGGCGCACAATGCGATTGCGACCGGTCTTGAGCTCAGTTACCATAGTGTCCAGCACTGTAAAATGGGTGCGGCGTTCGTCAAGGCTCAGTTCGCGACCCATGGCATCGGTACGTGGTCCCAACAGCATACGAATAACAACGCGCTGCGCACGATCGGCGGTTATGTCCATGTCAATGTTGAACTGTTTGTTGTTCAGGCGATGCTGGCGAGCCACAACAGTCTTTTGTTCCTCCAATTGCTGTCGCTGCAAAAGATTAATCAAATCCAAATCGTTGGTGTCAACGCGAGTACGCAGCTTGTCTACACGCACATCGTTCACAGTCACTCCATCCATGCTAAGATCCTCACGGCGATAGGTACCCAGAAGTTGGACGCGCTGCTTATCAACAATGTTAACAATGCGGCGCAGTAAATGCTGCAAAACAGGATTGTTCAGTTTGACGCCCAGACCCAGACGATCTATTTGACCAACACTTTCAACGCTGTCCGTCAAGAGTTCACGGATAATGCGCAGAATGCCAACATTTCCAAGGCGGCCCATAATCACATCGGCAATGCGGCGATCTACCTCACGTTGATCATTTAGCTGAACGCGTTCCATGCCAATTTGATGCACCTGCTGGCCAATCACCATCTCCAGCCGACGTTCGATATCATTGATCTGATCCAAAACGACACGCATGCGACGTGAGTCCAGGCGCATCTCATTAAGACGCAAGGCATAGCGCTCCTCCATGTTGTTCACAAGGCGAGGATTGTTGAGGCGGTTAATATTGGTGTTCATGTCAATGTCGTCGATTTTCAGACCAAGAGAGATACGTTCCTGGTTCAGTCGTGCCACAAGCTGTAGCAGATTATGCAGCAATATCTCATTACGGCGCAAGTTAATCTGGTCGCGTGTGATATCTCTGTCGAGGCTGCGACGCCAACGGATGCCATGCTGAATACTGTTGCGGTCCTGCCCAAGCGTGACCTCATCATCGTCAATGTCGTCGTTATTTTGTTCCTGCTTCATGCGGGTGATGCGATTCAGTCGGTTGCGCTGTATCATCTGAACAATTTCATCATCGGTCAGTTCATTGAGGCGGTTATCACGGCGAATAAGATGCATAATATCTACATCCTCCAGCATGCCACCACCAACACGGCGACCTTCACCAATGGATTCTACACGACGTGGCATATGTATGTTCAGTTCCTCGTTCCAACGATCCTCAACATCCATGTTCCTAAGTTTTCTGTCATCTGTGTTGGTGTTCAAACGATCGGTTTGCCAGCTGTTCATGACACGGTTACCTAGAACATTTCTCTTTCTAACATCATCGTCTGCGATCTGACGATGCTTCTGCTCGCTATCCTGGATTGTGCGAATATCGTTCCAGTCACCCAGCTTACTACGCTGGCCATTTTGGATATCATCTTCTACAACACGACGGCCATCACTGAGGCGTTGTCCACGAGTCAACATGTTGCCACGCTGCTGCTGCTGCTGCTCGATGGTGTTCAAGCGGCGACGGCTCACATGCAATAGGCGATCGTTGTTGATGTCAACGGTTGGTAGGTTTTCTACTCCCATTTCGTTGGAGTCCAGATTCATGCGACCACCTCTGAGTACGTTGTTGTCATCATTGTTCGAGACACCCAGAGTATTTCTCTGTCCAACATCATGGTCTGAGATCTGACGATGCTTCTGCTCGCTATCGTGCATTGTGCGAATATCGTTCCAGTCACCCAGCTTTCTACGCTGGCCATTTTGGTTATCATCATCTACAACACGACGGCCATCACTGAGGCGTTGTCCACGAGTCCAAATGTTGCCACGCTGTTGCTGCTGCTGCTCGATGGTGTTCAAGCGGCGACGGCTCACATGCAATAGGCGATCGTTGTTGATGTCAACGGTTGGTAGGTTTTCTACTCCCATTTCGTTGGAGTCCAGATTCATGCGACCACCTCGGAGTACGTTGCGCACTCTGATGTCATCGTCGTTGTTGGTCCAGTCAGACTTCTTGTTTTCACGGCCATTGTTGGTCCATCCCCTGACATTATCATCATCATATTCCAAATCCATACGGCGTTGGTTTAGATTCATGCCAGGCAGGCCCAAGCCTATATTGTTTTGTAGTCCTACACGAACATTGCTCATACGCATATCGTTATCATCGTCGTTGTCATCATTATTTAAGACACGCAAAAATCGCTCACGATCATTGACCAAGGTGTTAGTGGTTTCCATATCAATTCCATTTTGTTGCAGGCGGCGACGGTTCACATGGAGCAGTCTTCCATTGTTAATGTCTGTGGTGGGCAGTTGGTTGACATCCATGTTGATGCCCTTGCGCAGACGCTCAAGTCGCTCTCTCCTCTCCACGACCTCGTCGTCATTGTCAATGTTGTTTATTCCAGTCATTCTATTTTTCACTATTCGTTCATTCCATTGGTCTCGCACGTCTCTGATTTGATCCATCTCACCCTCTTGTACTGCCATCTCATTGATCAGATTCTGCACAAAGTTGCGCATGCCAATATCCTCCGTCAGCAGGGCCATGCCATCGTCGACTTTTGTGTTCAGTACGGTAACACTTCCAACTTGGATGCCTTGTTGAGTTGCCTTTCTTATGGCCATTTGCATACGCATTTCACGCCATGGCATCCAGAGCTGAGTGGGATTCATCAGATGCATGACAGGATGCAGCTGTCCAATGCGATGTCCCAATCCAACGAGATCCATTAAATTTGGACGAGTTGTTTGTTGAGTGCTCATGCCAATATGCTGAGCATTTGAGATGAGTTGATCGTCTATACTCAGGCCAGGTAGAATTTCTGGTATGGCGGGCATAATCAGGGATTGGGTGTCGGGACGATCACGAATGACCAAGACTAGCGCATTGACAAGGAGCACAGGATTGATGTTGCGACGTAAGTAAACCAGATTGCGTTGGACAGTGTCCCAATCGTGAGCGTTAACCAAAAGCCTGTAGATGCCACGCAGCTGACGCACATGTTCCTCATCTCGTATGCTGTACACCTGGTGCTCCTCGATGAGTCGACGCTGGCGATCCAATTCAATGACATTCCTCATATCCTCGTCGATGCCGCCGCGATAGCGTTGCTCATCTACAATTAGGCCATTGTCAAGACGTATGAGCTCATCCAGCTGCAGTGGCATTTGAATGTTTGACAAAATGTCCAGCAGCAGCTTTTGACGCTGCAAATCCTCCTGAGTCATACGGTCAATTCGTTGGCCATCTACAAATTTAACGAAAACGAATTTATGTAGTTGGCAAAAGTGGATCTATAGGTACTTACCATTACGCTCTATGCTACGATCCTGCATCACTCGTATATCAAGCACGCCGGCGGCTGCCAGGCTGACCATGAGGGTCAGCAGCACAATGAACTTGTTCATTTTGAAACTTTAATCGTATTGGAATTATTTTGGGAGTACTCTGGCTTGTTTGGAGTGTGTACTGCACTGGCTACAAACCAGAAGCTGACTGCATTTGTGGCTGGTCGTAGGAGCGCATTTATAGCGCTCCTTATCTCTTGCCTAGGCCTATTTGACGCAATCATTTTTGGTTTGGTTGAAAATCTCGTAAATATTTTTTTGCATTCGTTCGAAGCTGGCGAAAATACTTTTATTAGTCACAAAGACATTGGCGCACGAGATAATTATGGAATTTTCAAAGGAAAAGGTTGATTTGGTTGCACCGACAAAAAGTTCATGTGCCTTTAACTGTGAGGTGTACATGAGGCAATTCTGTCGCTCTTAGCGATTAAAGCTCTGATAGGGCGCAGCCATAGGTCACCTGATAGAGAGCATTCGTCAAGAGACCTCTCAAAATCATGCGTTGTACCGTGACTGACTGGTTATTTTAACAGATAAGGGTCATATGAACTTTTAGCGTTCATCGCTCTTAGCGCCAAAAAAATTGTCATGCATGCTCTAAGGCATTAAAAGGCAAGTGTAGGAGATTGGAAATGTAACGTATGGGTTGGCGCTGTACACTAGCCCCGCGTCCGAAAAATTGTTGCAAAAAATAAAAATTTCAATGAAAATATTTACTAAATTAAAATTAGGCAAAATATTTATATGCATTTATTATGGCTGATAAAGCAAATTGTTAAAATTAAATTAATCATCCTGACCATAATACCCCCTATTCCATATTTTTAACTTAGATACATCGATGTTTCGATACATCGAAGTACATTAGGCGGCCATTTTTTGAATGCTCAAATTAATTCAGAGTGTGCCATCTGTTGGTTTGGTTATATAAGTGTTTTCAAATAATAAAATGGAATTAACAAACAACCCAAGAGATAACTATATTTTCATAATATACATTTCAAAATAATTACATTTCATAGAAAAATAAGCAAAGAAATAATAAATAACAATCCAAAAGGTTATACAACGAAAACAAAAGATAATACAGGCCACAAAAAAAAGTGGTGTAAACTTAACTGGTGAAAGAGGCATCCTTTATGGATTTTGAGCAGCTGAATCCGAAGTCACTAGATTGCCAGCCTTGCTAAACTTTAAAAAGTATTACCTTCCAGTAATTCAATGGGCACATGCTTGAATTTAAGTTTTCGAAATTAAAATATTATCGAAGTGCCAAAATTGAGTCAACCCTACTATTTCGGATCTTTTGAGATTTATTTTTTTCTAAATGGATGATTTCTTCTTTCTTCTTCTCAGATATGCCTTTTAAGACTCTATAAACTTCATCATGACGAATTAAGTTGCCAATTTCACTCTCATTAAGTTCTGTTTTAGCTTTTATGTCTTGGGAGGCACTATGCTTTCGCAATCAAATTGATGTATTGTCGCTTATATTGATCAATTCGACAGAATTCTACTAAAGTTTCTTAACCCCTTAACTCTTAACTACACTTTCTCTTAATCCCGGCATAAATGGTGCAAAAAGACAAAGTTGCTGTCCATCTCCTGGAGAAATAGATACTCATCCTCTTTTGCCTGGACGTCTCTTTCTAACCCAGGAGAAATTACGTGCTGGGTCAGCCCTAGCCTGGGTTCCTTACTTGCTCTTCTCGCCTAACATCTTCAACGTGTGCTCTGCGATCTATGCAACATATAACTCTCCTGCTCTGCAATGCTAAGGTCTAAGTTTCTCTGATCTGTCTTCTATGCATAGTGTTCCTTGCATAGTTTCCTGCTCTGCAATACTAAGCTCTATGTCTTCTCTGTGCTCCATTCATAGCTTGCTCTTGTCGCTGACCTTTTATGTGTTGGCTGCTACTCCTTTAACGCCTTGTGTCCCTCTCCTGCTCTGGATTTCTAATCACTATGAGAAAGAATGAGTGGAAGAAACTCTATTCAAAAAGCCACATATACATGAAAAACTGGGGCTACAGTGGATACTAAAGAGTTTATTACGGAAATACGATTGGAATCCGTGAAAGATGATGGAAAAGTTTTAAATGAGCTCACATATACTTTAACAATTGTGAGACGTGCAATGAACGATAAGCACATTTACGTGTGAAGAATTTCTTCATCACATGCTACGATATATGGAATACATTTTCAAAGGTAGCGTATATGGATCCACCAAATGGGGAACATTCAACGAGAACATACGATGCAATGATAAATAGCTGTATAATCTCCCATAGTTCGCATACGGAATTACCAACGAGGGAAATACATCCCGAAGATTTTTTTTAGTAAGCATGACGTAACTGCTGGCAATAATAAATCAGTAAATTCATTTTTTAGGAAATTTACAATAATTCTGCTTGGTTTGTAATTTTCAAACAATTCGCTTAGTTTTGTGTTATTTTATATTGTGGAAGATGTACTGTAGATTGCAATTAACGTATTAAAAAAATCAGATTTATTTAATGCTTACTTGCATTGATTGCAAAGATTTATTTAAGAATAACATATAAACGACTGATAACAAAAGGGTTTAGAAATGTAAAAATTTTTTCGTATAGTTCATTTAAACTACTAGCTAAGGTTCGGTTCCACATTGGGTTCAGTTCTTTGATTCGATCAATGGCTTAGTTTTTCTTGGCAGTGCTTAGTTCATTACATTCTCATGAACAATCATCACATTTTGCATCTGAATATTGGACAATTTCAGCAATTCACGTTCGTTGTCAATGCGACGATCTAGAGGATAGCCCAGTGGACGGCTATCCACATTCACGGAGCCCATTCCAACTAGACCATTGATAACAGTGTTGTCCATTTGTTCATCGATCACAGGCGAAACAATCACCAGCAGTTGCATTGGCAGCCCATCTATACGTCCACGGGGTAGCAAGAGACGCTGTGGGAGGCGACCATTTTCTCCAACCAGTTCGGTCACATCGCCTTGTAACTGACCACGCAGAGCCAACATGACACAACGATAAATCTCAGTGAAGGGCGTGGTGTCACGCGTAGTCCAGGCAATGTCATTGGAGCGGCGCACAATGCGATTGCGACCGGTCTTAAGCTCAGTAACCATAGTGTCCAGCACTGTAAAGTGGGTGCGGCGTTCGTCCAGGCTCAGTTCGCGACCCATGGCATCGGTACATGGTCCCAACAGCATACGAATAACAACGCGTTGCGCACGATCGGCGGTTATGTCCATGTCAATGTTGAACTGTTTGTTGTTCAGGCGATGCTGGCGAGCCACAACAGTCTTTTGTTCCTCCAATTGCTGTCGCTGCAAAAGATTAATCAAATCCAAATCGTTGGTGTCAATGCGAGTACGCAGCTTGTCTACACGCACATCGTTCACAGTCACTCCATCCATGCTAAGATCCTCACGGCGATAGGTACCCAGAAGTTGGACGCGCTGCTTATCAACAATGTTAACAATGCGGCGCAGTAAATGCTGCAAAACAGGATTGTTCAGTTTGACGCCCAGACCCAGACGATCTATTTGACCAACACTTTCAACGCTGTCCGTCAAGAGTTCACGGATAATGCGCAGAATGCCAACATTTCCAAGGCGGCCCATAATCACATCGGCAATGCGGCGATCTACCTCACGTTGATCATTTAGCTGAACGCGTTCCATGCCAATTTGATGCATCTGCTGGCCAATCACCATCTCCAGCCGACGTTCGATATCATTGATCTGATCCAAAACGACACGCATGCGACGTGAGTCCAGGCGCATTTCATTAAGACGCAAGGCATAGCGCTCCTCCATGTTGTTCACAAGGCGAGGATTGTTGAGGCGGTTAATATTGGTGTTCATGTCAATGTCGTCGATTTTCAGACCAAGAGAGATACGTTCCTGGCTCAGTCGTGCCACAAGCTGTAGCAAATTATGCAGCAATATCTCGTTACGGCGCAAGTTAATCTGGTCGCGCATGATATCCATGTCGAGGCTGCGACGCCAACGGCTGCCATGCTGAATACTGTTGCGGTCCTGCTTAAGCGTGACCTCATCATCGTCAATGTCGTCGTTATTTTGTTCCTGCTTCATGCGGGTGATGCGATTCAGTCGGTTGCGCTGTATCATCTGAACAATTTCATCATCGGTCAGTTCATTGAGGCGGTTATCACGGCGAATTAGCTGCATAATATCTACATCCTCCAGAATGCCACCACCAACACGGCGACCTTCTCCAATGGATTCCACACGACGTGGCATATGTATGTTCTGTTCCTCGTTCCAGCGATCCTCAACATCCATGTGCCTAAGTTTTCTGTCATCTGTGTTGGTGTTCAAAAGATCGGTTTGCCAGCTGTTCATGACACGGTTACCTAGAACATTTCTCTGTCTAACATCATCGTCTGCGATCTGACGATGCTTCTGCTCGCTATCGTGGATTGTGCGAATATCGTTCCAGTCATCCAGCGTGCTACGCTGGCGATGTTGCATATCATCATCTACGACACGACGACCATCACTGAGGCGTTGTCCACGAGTCAACATGTTGCCACGCTGCTGCTCCTGCTGCTCGATGGTGTTCAAGCGGCGACGGCTCACATGCAATAGGCGATCGTTGTTGATGTCAACGGTTGGTAGGTTTTCTACTCCCATTTCGTTGGAATTCAGATTCTTGCGACCACCTCGGAGACCGTTGCGCACTCTGATGTCATCGTCGTTGTTGATAATGCGACGACCACGCATGGTGTTGGTGTTGGTCCAGTCAGACATCTTGTTTTCGCGGCCTTTGTTGATCCATCCCCTGACATTATCATCATCAACATCCAAATCCATACGGCGTTGGTTTAGATTCGTGCCAGGCAGACCCAAGCCAATATTGTTTTGTAGTCCTACACGAACATTGCGCATACGCATATCGTTATCATCGTCGTTGTCATCATTATTCAAGACACGCAAAAATCGCTCACGATCATTGACCAAGGTGTTAGTGGTTTCCATATCAATTCCATTTTGTTGCAGGCGGCGACGGTTCACATGGAGCAGTCGTCCATTGTTAATGTCTGTGGTGGGCAGTTGGTTGACATCCATGTTGATGCCCTTGCGCAGACGCTCAAGTCGCTCTCTCCTTTCCACGACCTCGTCGTCTCCGACCCAGGGATGGCGTCCCGTGATGTCGTCATTGTCAATGTTATTCATTCCAGTCATTCTACCTTGCATTATACGTTCATTCCATTCATCTCGCACGTTTCTTATCTGATCCATCTCTCCCTCTTGTACTGCCATCTCATTGATCAGATTCTGCACAAAGTTGCGCATGCCAATATCCTCCGTCAGCAGGGCCATGCCATCGTCGACTTTTGTGTTCAGTACGGTAACACTTCCAACTTGGATGCCTTGTTGAGCTGCTTTTCTCATGGCCATTTGCATACGCATTTCTCGCCATGGCATCCAGAGCTGAGTGGGATTCATCAGATGCATGACAGGATGCAGCTGTCCAAGGCGATGTCCCAATCCAACGAGATCCATTAAATTTTGACGAGTTGTTTGTTGAGTGCTCATGCCAATATGCTGAGCATTTGAGATGAGTTGATCGTCTATACTCAGGCCAGGTAGAATTTCTGGTATGGCGGGCATAATCAGGGATTGGGTGTCGGGACGATCACGAATGACTAAGACTAGCGCATTGACAAGGAGCACAGGATTGATGTTGCGACGTAAGTAAACCAGATTTCGTTGGACAGTGTCCCAATCAAGAGCGTTAACCAAAAGCCTGTAGATGCCACGCAGCTGACGCACATGTTCCTCATCTCGTATGCTGTACACCTGGTGCTCATCGATGAGTCGACGCTGGCGATCCAATTCAATGACATTCCTCATATCCTCATCGATTCCGCCGCGATAGCGTTGCTCATCTACAATTAGACCATTGTCAAGACGTATGAGCTCATCCAGCTGCAGTGGCATTTGAATGTTTGACAAAATGTCCAGCAGCAGCTTTTGACGCTGCAAATCCTCCTGAGTCATGCGGTCAATGCGTTGGCCATCTACGAATTTAACGAGAACGAATTTATGTAGTTGGGAAAACTGGTTCTATAGGTACTTACCATTGCGCTCTATGCTACGATCCTGGATCACTCGTATATCGAGCACGCCGGCGGCTGCCAGGCTGACCATGAGGGTCATCAGCACAATGAACTGGTTCATTTTTCAACTTTAATCGTGCTTGGAATTATTTTGGAAGTACTGTGGCTTGGAATGTGTACTGCACTGGCTACAAACCAGAAGCTGACTGCATTTTTGGCTGGCCATGTGGGCTCATTTATAGCGCTGCTTATCTCTTGCCTAGGCCTATTTGTTGCGCTCATTTTTGGTTTGGTTGTAACCTCGTAAATATTTTAGCACTCGTTCGAAGCTGGCAAAAGTACTTTTATCAGCCACAAATACATTGTCACACGAGGTAATTATGCAATTAAGGCTACGATAGGACACAGCCATAGGTCACCTGATTGCGGAGCGTTCGTAAAGAGAAAATTCTAGATCTACGTGCAGCGCATGCTGCACGGTGACTGAGTTGCTTTGTGGACCGATAAGGGTCATATGCGCTAAAGGTTCATCGCACTCAGCGTCAAACAAAATTGCACTGGCTGCACATTCGCATTTATTTGGAAATTTTTTGCCAGATGGTAGATTTACTGTCGGAGCTGTTGTGATTTCCATATTTTTTGTTTTGTGAAACATTTATTTGTATGGAAAATAGCCTACAGTTGCCACAGACCAAGTCTATATTATTCTTAAAAAAAAATCGTTTGTCTACTCTGCTTCTATTATTTTATATCCAAACTTTTTGCCGGTTTTGTTGGACACTTTTTATTTTCTAAATGTAATTTAAATTTTAGTATGCAAGACACAAACGTTTTACTAATGAAGTCCAAATTTCATCGGTTTGTATCGATGACTTAATATAAAGATCTGAAACCACTAGTTCCGACTAAGATTAACGTAACAAATAAAGTGCAACATCTTTCGCACAATTTAAGAAGCACTTTGCGTACGTAAGATTCGTGACAGTGTGGAAAGATTTACAAAATATATTATGCCTTTTTTTCGCGACAAAAAATAATTTTTGCTTATTTAGATTCCTTTAATTAGATTTCATTGGATACATTTTTATTTAAACCTTTAATTAACCCAAGTTTTCTACTTGGTGTGTCTCAAGTCGTTAAATAAAAAAAGTACTGATTACTAAAATAGCTGCACCATAAAGGGGCTATAAAATCAAATTTAATTTTTCTTAAAGTGCATCACCCTCGAACACATTGTATTCTAAAGTTGTCTTGTGATAGCCTCCGTAACCTGAAAAATGCATATTAGCGAATATTAACCTTTCCAAATAATTCTTTAAATGATAGTGGCGTAAATAAAAAAAAAATTCTTTGTGTAAATAAAATAAAATTTTATCTCATACGGATATGCTTAATGATGAAATTTTCATAAAGATCTTGGACTTTGTATACAATACTAACATAGTCAAGCTGTTAAATGCAGGTTTGGTCATGCTTTGCGAATGATTGAAAAAGTCTAAGCGAGAAAGATGTTCAGTGCGGGTGTTGGGGTGGGCGTAGATCTTACCTCCGTTGGATAAACCTTGGGCACAAGCTACCTTGGATATCACGAGGAGAAGCTGACGCGCTATATCAACCCTAAACCGGGTTGTTATGGCCGGTCGTGGAAAAGAATATTTCGGAAATATTTCTCAACTCAATTTATTTATTTTTATCTTTTTTTTTATTTTTTACTTTTTGTAATTCATCTGAACAGGCTGGTTGTTTTTTTTTTTCCTTACCGAGAATGGTGTGCTGATATTAGACGTCCCACAAGTTACACTCCTGCCTATTAAAATTTACAAAATTTATTATTTGAGTCCGAATTGCTAGTATATAGTATACAAGCATATTTAATAGGAAAATAATTATTTTATTTAGAGGCAAATAATATTATAAATTAAACTTTCGTTTATTTTAGTCCATATCACTGTCATATCTATCCAGCTTAAAACTGCAAAAACCTACTCAAAGGAAACGGGACTTAATTCAATAAACTTTATTCGAAAAGTTTTGGTTTGATAACGATAGCCCGTAAAACATATGTGGCTGCAATGCGTATACTTCATTTTTTTAAAGCTAAAAATTTGTTTTTATATTCGCATTTGTTTTTTTTTCTTTATCTCAAAATCTTGTTTTTAATATTATTAAACAGAGCAAGGCGTTGACTCCAATGAATATCCCAAATTATTGTAGCTCGTGGAAAAATTATAAATTTCTTACATTACATTAATTTTGTTTAATTTTTTGTGTTAAAGGTAAGCCGATACATTCGGCCGTGCTCCGGAAAATGAAGCATTTTATTTCATTTTTTTCCTCTTAGTAATCCTCCAGGGAGCTTATGGTTTCTACAAGAACTTTCTACCGGACTCTGTTTGCTTTGCTGTGTCACAGCTGATGTTGTACAGGGACAATTCGTTTAGTATTGTACGTCGTCAGGTTGCCTTTGGTCTTCTCACTCGTCTGCTTCCTTGCGGATTCCATTCCAGAGACATCCTAACAATGCTGCTTCGATGTTTTCTGAGAGCCACGTCTCGCTAGCGTACAACAGGATGGATTTGACGCACGCATTGAAAATTCTCAGCTTTGTTCTTCTGCTTATTTGCTGGTTTCTCCATATGCGGAACAAGCGTCCAAATGTTGAATGCGTTTTGTTGAGACGTTTCTCTATATCCTCATCCACCCCACCACTGGTGGATATTGTTGTGATATTTCCGCAGATGGTTATGCTACCTTGGCCAGTGTGGTTGATGCGCATCACTTTGGTTTTGGATGCGTTTATTGGGAGTCCAACTTTGCTGGCAAGTATCTCGAGGTCATTCGCTTTGGCTTGGATATCACTCTCATAGTCCCGTCAGCTACTATATTGAATAGTAGTGGTGATAGGGTGCATCCTTGCCTGACACCAGTGTTTTGTTTCGAAAGGTGCACTAATTTTCCCATTGTCAAGTCAGTATCATCATGCATCGCTTTTATTACCGATACGTTGTTGACTGACACTCTTGTCCTCGCCAATGCCCGCCATAGACAAAGATAAGAGACTGCCTGTTATACATAAAATTTTATATACATTTATATATATAATTTCAAAATTATATAAGGAAAATGCTTGTAAGTTGACACACCATAGCTTTTTTAGCTTTATCTCGACATTTTACAGACAATTTTCAAAAAATCTTGAAAACGACCACCAAAAAAGGGCTTGTAAGTTGTCACACCGGCAAAAATCGCTGAAAATTTGAGAAAACTGAAATAAAAACGCACGATTGATAAAATTTATGAAAATTTATTGATTTCAAATTTAACTGGGGATTAAATTGAATTAAAAAAAAATCAAGATAAATGTAACTTTCCAAAGAAGTCAAAATTGTGGTTTCTTGTGATCGGTTTTTCTTGGTCGCCATACTAACAATGAATTGTCACGGAAAATATTGAAAAAATATATCCGAAAATGCAGAAAAATGCATTAAAAACAATTCAAATTAGTTTCAATGACAATTCCAAACAATAAAAAAGTGATGTAAATAACACAGCAATGTAAAAAAATTAAAATAGATGTGTGACAACTTGCAAGCCAAAAAGTACGGCAGCTTACATTTTTGAAGCAATTTTGGAATGCATTGAAAATTCATTGAATGTCAGTTCCAGCATAAATTTTTCTCGATTTTTCATTTTGATTTGATCGGTTTTGGAGCGCAATCAAATATGTTTTTTATTTTTCGATCTCTTTAAAAACAATTTTTGTGCCAACATACAAGCCTTTCCCTTATATATAATATTTTCTTAAATTTTTCCGTCCACCCAAAGCCGGGCTTTTTTCTATTTTAAATTTGAGGTTTAGTTTCTTTTTTTTTTTGTTTGCGATTGCGACCATTCGATGTGACGTCACTAAAACAAGCATAACTTTCTTAATTGAGGGAGTAATCGTGTTTTTTTTTTTTTTTGTTTTTTGCAAGGAATTTACGCGCATAAAATGGCATTGATCTGATTTTTTAGAAAGTGGGAGATCAATTTTGAATTTTTAAAATAATTGTTAAAACAACAATTGCTGATCAGAGTCTGCAAGTTTGTAAAACTTTCAGGGTTGTCAGCATAAAACTTTTATTTATAAAATGGTTGTACTCCAGGTCTACAGGTAAGCATTTTAAAAAAAGTACAGCTAAAATAAATAAGTTCGGTCATAAAAATTTTAACTTTTCTACAAAAATTTTCAATTTAGCTATGTTTGGTAAAATTTTGGGTCTCCAGATCTTATGATCACCGAGATCTAGTTTATACGGTATTCATACAGAAATATATAAGTACCTAAGGTTATAAAAATCATTTTGGTATAAAGAACTTACCTTACTTCTTCTACCTGCTACATATTGTAGTTTGTGCTAACCTTGTATACCCTTGAGGGGGTGTTCAAAAGATTTCTCTCTTGGCGAAAGTGAAAGCGCCAGTGTTGAGAAAGGTTGCTGCCTAGAAAATGCAACATCAAGATGCAAGAGCATCTAAACATTAGTGCACCAAAGTAAACTATTCAATTCAGTTTTTTATTTCTATTCTCACTTATTGTTAAAGTGAATCTCACGTACTTTGACGTCCATTGTTTGGGCGCTGACTACGAGCGAGTGATTGGCGATTGTAAAAAAGATGCTCCATTGCGCGGATGAGTTGAGATGGCTTTGCAATTTTTCTATTCACATTTAAATTGGCAATTCGTTTGGCCAAATCTTTTGTTGTTATAGCCACAGTCGTTGCCATTTTTTGGTGCGTTGCGACAATTTGCAACGTGCTTGGCATGCAACGGAAGTGAACGCGCTACGTGGGTGGTTGCTCCAGATGCTTTTGTTGGCCATGGTGTGGGGTTGCTGCCCTGCGCTTTTTTGGCTTTCTAATGTAATTGCAATTGTTTGACGGGCGCATTGAAAACGGCTTTGGTTTTGGCTTTGGATCTCTCTCAATACTATTTGCAAATTTAAATTGTTCAGATTGGAATTTTTTGTCCACTACTTTCAACTGCACTTTTCATTTTGCATTTGGTTTTATTTGTTCTTCTTGTGGTCACAGTCAACAGCAGTGGATTGGGTAAGCAAGGGATGCACGAGTGTCCATTGGGTTGGCATTTTTATGCATGTTAATTGCTTCTTTATGCGACGGGCACAGCATGCTCAGCAATTATGAAGCGACAATTTTGCATTAATTGCTTCTTTGTCCTGGCGCTGCAGCGTTGCCACTTTTTATTTATGCTCCAACTTCATCCTTTTAGCAGCGCGAAGTTAAAAAAAATACTGCATTTTTTTTTTGTCTTTATTGTTTGCATTTTGTTGCGGGACTGGCCTGCATTTTGCTCTGCTCAGTTTAATTGCCGCTGACCATGTCATCAGCAGCCGCTCCGGAGCATGGGAACAATGCAATAAGTTCCACAATTTAAATGAGCCATGCAGCAATGGAGCAGCAATTTGCATTAATCCTCTCCTGAATTTCTTACTGTACTCTTTGTTATTTGTGTAGCCAGCCCTTGGCATTTTTTCAACTGATACAAAATGTTTTTTTTTGTATGTATTAATTGTCAAAAAGTAAAAGAAATGTCTTTCTGAAGCATTTGGAATTGGTTTAAAATTATTTTTTTTATAATCTCACTTTACTATGAAAAGATAGCAACTTATTGGAATTCTTTTTCAATCGCGTGCGAACAAAAATTGAGTTGATTGCAATGTATATTCTCCAAAGTTTTGGAATTTTCTGACCTAGAACAAATTCAATCTTGAGCCTGAATGGTACTTTTACTATACAAAAATCGAACTTGTATGAAAGATCTGCTATTATGGCGCTTTTAACCTTCTGCAACTGACGTAACCTAATTTTCACAATTCTACTGATTTTCACAATTCTACTGACGTGGTAGTATATTAATTGGCCATCCAAAACTTATACCTATAGAAAAACTTAAAAATATATTCCATACTGTAATTTTTCAAACAAACGTTTTGCATTAATTAAAGTTCAAACTTAAGGTAATCAGCTTTAAAAAAAAAGAGATCCATTCAATGCGAATCTTCAGTGGTGGGTTGTCGCTCAGGGGCAGATTCATGACTTGTGACGCATAGTTCTTGATCTGATTTTTCATTTGAAATTTCGTCATCATCAAAAAGTTTACTTTCTGGCTGAAAATTCGGGTCATCGCCTTCATCAGCAAGAGCGCTGAAGTCGCCTTCGCTTTCTTCTTCTAACCACTGTTGAATTTGCTCCTTGCAGCTCTTAAAAGTGCCAGACGATGTTCTCTTAGAACCGTGAGAGCCTTGAATTATGTTTAAGTGATCCATCTAAAAAACCAACACTAAATAGAACATAGCGAAACAATCTCACTGACGTGTTGTTTAGGAGACACTATGAATATATAACAAATATACTGAGGTGGTTGTCTCTCAGACACATACCTAAACGCTGACGTGGTTGACTTATAGACACTCTTCCTCTCACAAGGACACGTGCGCTTGACTCGATCACTTGCGCAACACTAACGCAAGCTAGAGACCGTAATAGAAAGGTACTAAGAGCGCGGGAGTCGAAGTGACGTCACTAAAATAAGGCGCTACCGACTATTTATTTTTGTTTCGCAGTAAATTTAGAAATTTAGAAAGTGGGAACTTTTTTTTAAATTTAAAAAATTTCAAAAAAATTTTAAATAATGTGTAAAACAAAATTAAAAATTTTAAACATGTATATATTTGCTTACTTTATGAGTCCCGAATAGCCGTATCCTTTTACAAAAAAGTGTATATTACTTCGTTGGCTAGGATTAACTCTAATATGCTCAAATATCACTGACATACCGAGCGTTGCCACCAGAACAGAAGTTTATGTACTGCACTTATTTATTTAACTGTGCACTCAATTCGTCTCACTTCATAATGGTAACTTAAACAAATTAAAAATATAATTTTTTAACAATTAATATGCCAAATTAAATACTCCATAATGTTATTATTTTGTACCACAACTAGGTGGCAGCTCCTTAGCTCGAGACGGTTTTGCACGTTGAAACAGAATGGTATATTTACTAGAGATTTTAATTTTAATTTTAATAAATGAAATGAATTAAAAAATTCGATTTATTAAATTATAGAGATACAGATAGCTCAGAAATTAAATAACCTTTTTAAATAAGTAACAGTTTCTTTGAAAAAAAAAATGGTTTTATTGGTGAATTTTAACAAATCTCGAACTTTAGTAGAGATTTGAAACCGTCTCGAAAAGGTGTCTGTGGCACCGAGAACTGGAATTGTAGAGAAATTGTCGAAAAATAGTTTTCTGTAGCACCCCTGTATATGTCCGGATTATATTCGGTGTTGTGCCTTCTGGAAATATTTTAAATTTTTTTGGAGTGGTTTGTTTGGATTAGAATAATACAAAATGGAAATATAGCCAAAACCGGTTTCGTGTTATGTGGCAGCTTTATATAATATAGTTGTTCGATTCGGACCAAACTTCGCAAGTATATGGGTCCACCTAAAAGGTTTCCAAATATCAAATATAATGGAGAGAGGATGCTTATTTTGGAAGTGATTAACTTTTTCACTCTAGATACGTGAACTCGAGCACTGTTGGACGGTGAAAATTTAACGATGTTTTTGTACTAAGAGTGCTTTAATGTTTTTTCCATATTTAGACTTATGTGTCCTTTTTCCGCCTCAGTAAGGTCTTTTTCTCGATTCATTTTGTTTGTTGCTTATAATTTAATAGTCGAAATTAACGAAAAAGCTGAATTATCAAAGATTATGAGTGGATGTGTCAAAGAGGACGAGGAAATAAAAAGCATTTCCGATTAAATTTTAAAAAAAATATATGAGAACATAATTAAAAAAAAAGAAACAACAGGTTCCAGAACTTGTAATTTTTCACAAAGAGAAAAAAGAAAAGAAAAGGAAAATTAGTTGCTCCAATATAAAGTCGAAAAATATCGTTTTTTCTTTTACATTTTGCTATCGAGCTATAAGCAACAGCAAAGAGAGAGTACGAGGTTCGTCCCACATTAATTCAACCTAACTTACTAGTGTTGGCAAATTTTCGAAAAATAAATTTAAAGCAGAAGTACCCCATTGTAGAAAATTAAGTTCTACGAAAACATTGTAGGATTTTCAAAATGGGTTGTGCGACAATGGAACAAAAACAGTATACGCGGCTCCCATCTTGCGCACAGCTTATTCATATCCGAATCCGCCAATATACGATGTACAACACTTATTGAAATTCCTACACATTCAGCTAGTCGACGGTCATCCAATTCAATTTTGTGTACTTTTTTTTAACTTTTCCGGAGTTTTCAAATATTTTTCCATGTCAAATTCACTGAGAGCATGCTCTATTTTTTAATTTTGATTCTAGCATTTACCAACACTGGTATTATTGATTGCAAACTGTTTAGACTGCAATAATTTGTTTTTGTTCGGATATTTTATGGAAAAGTATTCCAAAAAGCTTTATGCATTTTATAGCTCTTTATGATAAAGTTATCCATTTTTTTTATCACGAAAATTCATATTCCCTAAAGTCCAGACGTGGAACTTATTTTTCTTATACATATAACTGCAGCTTGGTAAAGAGTATTACGACTTGGATGGAATCAACGTCAAAGTTTATTATTGTTCTTCACTTTTCACGCCCAGCGAAACATCTTGCAGCTCTCATCCTTACCTTGGCTTGATAAGCTCACATGGTTGCACGAAAGATACATCTACATACATAAATAGATCCTTTCAAGTGGGTGGTTTTGTCTTCGTAGTCCTTGCCGTCTTTATCATATCATTGTCGTTGTTCTCGCTTTGTCGACTTTTTTTTCTTTCTCTCTCTGCTTTGGTTAAATGAAGGATAATCTGGATGAAGGTGGTGGGGTGGTTGTTTGCTTACATTCTGAGTTCCTTGGTTGGTTGGTTGGTTGCCTTCGTTTGACTTAAATGCGATTTAATGCCTTTTTTGTTTGTCTTCCACGCGCCGGATATCCGTCTGCTACTTTTACGCGTTGGGCGGGTGTGTGTGGGCTTGGGAGTGCGCTTGATAAACCTGTGCACCCACAGACCCGCAACCATATATGCGTATATGCCCTCTCCAGGACTCTATCATGTTATACAGCAGCGCACGCTAATTTGCTGCGTGCCAAGGCAATGTCTTTGCTGGGTTTTTATGTAGAAAAAAAAATATAAAAAAAATATTTCATCTTCCACCTTTTCACTTCTTAATCTATTTGCACTTGGGGCATTGGCTTCGGCATCGGCATCGGCATCCTTGGAACCTTTTGCCTTTGTTGGCAACTTTTGCTGATAAAACTGCTTACAAATGCTTAAAAAATTAAAATTTATTACACGCGATTATGTCTCAGCGGCCTGGAGTCCTCTTCTTAAGCCTAGCAATTTATTTTTTTTTGTGGTATTTCTTATTTTTGTTGATATCTCATTTTTGGACTCGCCTGAATGCAAATCGAGTGTCATATTTCGGGACGGCCAATAGCTGGCACATATTTCCTGCATGGACATCCAATTGATTAATAGCTTGCAATATCCTTTGCGTAATGGCCTGTCCAGCCGCACGATTGGTAGCCTTTGTGGCCAACATTGGTGCTAAAAATGGTGCCCATAAGGCGCCAACTTTAAAGGACAACTTGGCTGGCAATGCCCAAAAATATAATAATAATAATAATGAACGAGCAGCAGCAGCAGCAGGAGCAGCAGCAGGAGCAGCAGCAGGAGCAGCAGTAGGAGCAGGAGCAGCTCGGCATGAAGCAGCGGGCGAAATAAGCAAGAAAAGTGCCAAAACGCATGGCAAAAGAAAATATTTCTTTTTATCTTCAACGGATGTGAGTGTGCCAAGAGTAAAATAGCAAAAAAAAGAAAGAAGAGAAAAAAAATATCACAACACTATGGTTGTCCGGGGTGGGGGAAATATGACAGAGGGTGAGCGCGCCGTTAGAAATAAATAAAACAAAATGCAGTAGTAGGAGTTGATCGGGGGTTGGAGGTGCTCTACTGGGGTCATGGCATTGACACTTACCTCGCTCGGGGTTTTCGCCGTTTGTGGAAACTTCTGGGGGCAGCCAAAGAAAAGCAAATCAAACAACTTTCATTTCGAAAGGCGTTGAAGGACCGCATCGGTGTGTTTTTGTTTGTCCTGAAACAAGTGAGACAGTGTGCGTGTGATTGGGTGCTTTATTGGTGTGGGCGCACGTGTAGCCATGTGTGTGTTAGTTCCGATAGCTCTTGACTTTTGCTGGGGCGTCTTTGAAACGTTAAATTTGATAATTGATAGAAATGTTTAAGTGTGGGTCTAAGGAAAAGCTGAAACTGATGAGTTCATTTAAAGAACTGGGAATTAAACTGAGCAACAGCCAATGCGGTTGTGGGACTGGTAACAACTCAGCATCATAGTGCTTGGTAAGTACGACAAAAGCACCCCAAAGAACTTTTTTTTTTTTCGAGAATTAACTTTTGTGTTCTTTTTGAGGTAGTCTTTTTATGTTGAGCATTTAGATAAGTTGTCATAAGTTTCAAATTTATTTAAGTTCTCTATTCTCATATTTATTTATTTATCTATGCCATATTTATTTTTATGCTCGTACCCAAAGAGTCAAGCTCTATCCGTCAGTCCGTCTGTATGAACACCTAGATTTCGGAGACCACAATAGCTAGAGACACAAATTTTTGCCATCTGAAGCGAATAATCGTATAATAATCATGTTCAGTTTGTTCAATTATTTTGATATCTTGCCCCGTTCTCACTTGGGAGCATTTCGCGATAATGTGATCAAAAATTTGGCAGAGCTATGCGGCGTCGTTATTATGTTCTACACGACCCAGAGTCATCAAATTTTGTAAGTAGCCTTGTGTGATCCTAATAAGCAAATCCAAAACTACTAGTAGTTTTCCTTTTCATTAAAAATTTTTCGTTTCATCTCTCAGCATTTGGCGTGGTCGATAGCATAGCGAATTATTCAAAATATTTTATGCGAAGTTTCAGGTCGATTGTATAAAAAAATAACCATAACTCCCAATATCCACCCCCGGTGCCACTTACTCCAAACATGTGAATATAACTTATCATAAGTTTCCAAACTATGTTCCATTTAAAAAGAATTTTTTTAATCACCTACGAAAAGTTTCATTTCAAAATGTAAATACATACTTAAAAGGAATAAAGCACAAATAAATATAGAAATATAAAATATATTTCATTTCCAATACCCAATTTTATGTAGCGGCATTTCCCATTTTGGCGTGACGTTACATTTGCCCGTCAAAATATGACCAAAGTTATCAAATCCACAAACCTTTTCATGTTTTTTTATTTTACTTAGTTTACTTACCCCAATTTCCGTTAAAAATTATTATTATTGTTATTATTTTTTATTAAAAGTTTTAATTTAAAACTATTTAAATCAAGCTAAACATGAAATTTGGTCTTAATATTAATGAACGTTTCTGACAGTGGTACAGGGTTTTTTAAAGTCGGGCCGGACCGACTGTAGCATTCATGCAACCAATGGAAGAAATATTGTGGAAAAAAGAAATGTACAGGGGATAATAAAGTCTGGATAATCTGAATTTAATAAAAGACTGTACGGGGCTGGCATGCGAAGCACGCAGGGGGCAGAGCCACCTAGTTTTCTTATGTAAGTGAAAAAAAAAACAAACATTTTCGTTAAAAAATATATATTTTTTGAAGTGAGTTGAAAAAATATAAACAAATGTCTTTCTTAAATTACCACAGTGTGACGTCGACAATCGCGTCGTCAATGTCGACAATGTCGACAACGTAGACAATTGTGTCGTTTATGCGGTTATTTTAAATCACCTGATGCTGGTTAGTTATGTGATTCTGGTTAGTGATGTGAATTTGAAAAATAATGCTTTTGATGAACTCGGCTGTGTTAGTCAAAGCAAAAAAAAAAGGCGGCTTTTTGCAAGAATTGCAACAACAATTTACTAAACACAGCCGAAGCCCGACTTAGAGCACATAGGTAAATATTTTGTGCGTGTATGTGTGAACTTTCATAATATGGTTTCTTTACTGTTTTTAAAGAAATGTGTGCAAGATTGTAGACAATGATAATGCGAGCTCATCAAATCTTGGTGCACGTAATCACAGTGACAGAAGTATTACATATTTCGTGGATGAAGAAAATGATCTTTTGCATTTAGATGCTGAACTACTTGATATCAGCGTAAGTTTTAAGTGTTTTTAATGAATCGTAACTCTATGTAATGACTGGTGTCTTATACATAGATGGAAAATAACCCGATTGATACTCAACAAAATAGTTAACCTATCAATAATAACTTTGAATTAATAAGGGCAGAATCTTTGGAGTCCACGGGAACAAGCTCATTAACTTCTTTTTTTTCGAGCAGTGAACAATTACCAACAATAGGTTCCAGTAACAGGAAATGATTAAATGCTAAAAGAAGCAGCCCTTCCATTTCTCACTTTATAAATCGACTGACATAAAAAGAAGAAGATGAAATTAACGAATCCTTGGCACAATTTTTCTTTGGGTGTAATATTCCCATGAGCGTAGTAGATTCTGTCTATTTTAAAAATTTGGTGAAAAAATTGAGACCTGCTTATGGAAACAATGTTCCTGGAAGAAAATTGTTATCAACAAAATTGTTGGATAATGCATACGAAAAACTTTTAACTTCTGAAAAAGCTTCAATGAGTTCCGATTCAGTTTTGTTGATTGACGCATGGAAAAATTCAGCAAGCAACACCAAAACAGTCGTTTCAATGTTAGAAAACGCGAATGGAGAAGAAGCATTTTTAGAAGCATGGGATCTAACGAGAGAAAGTGAGTGATCGTATCGGAGTCTGTTGATTTGGCAGAAAAAATGTATTCCATGTCTACGCAGCAGATTCAGATAATGCAAGCGCGATGAAAAAAATGGGAAATATAACGAAACATTTTGTTGGGAAAAGTAATTGTAATAGTCATACCGGAAACCTCCTCGCCAAAGACATTTTAATTAGAGAATTGAATCTGAAAGTCACATCTGTCCTAAAGGAATTCAAACAACCGGACTTGGAAAAAGAAATTATTGAGAAAGGTGGAAATTAGCATGTGAAACTCGACGGTGTTCTCATCTCAACGCGTACAATTGTTTAAAAGAGAGTGAGCTGCTTATGAAGCAAATAACAGCCGATTCAAAAGTGAAATCAAATATCGTTGCATTGCCTTTTGATACTAAATTTATAGATGACGTTAAGAGCAGCATACTTTTATTGGACCCAATTTGTAATCTAATTAACAAATGTCAGTCCACAAAATGTTCAGTAGCAGATGCAGTCGACTTGTGGCTGGATCTTCAGTTGCCTGATAAATTTTCTATGCATCTCAAAGCGCTGGCTTTAAACAAATATGCTTTATCATGCTTATGCTTAATAATATGAAACTATCCAGTGAGCATAAAAACATTGTTTTGGATTTTTTGTTCAACAATCTAGATGGATCTGGCCTTGAGGAGCTGGATAGTTTCAAAAACAAATCTGTTTCTTTTAAAAGGTTTTTTGAGAAAGAAATAAAGAACCCGTTGGTTTTCTGGAGCTTGTCAGAAATAAAATACCCAAAACTAGCAAAACTCGCTATAAAGCTTCTAAAAATTACCAGCTTCTTCTGCTCAAATTGAACGGGTGTTTTCGAGCTGGGATCATGTCCATTCATCTGCAAGAAATTGCCTAACTTTTCAAAGATCAAAAGAACTTTTAAACTTGTACTATTCATTAAGAATTAAAATTAAGGATGTTGCTGAAGTGGATGAATTTGAGATAGAATAAATAGTATAAAATTATAATTTAGACAAAAAGTGTACAAAACAAGACTATGGTATGCAGCTCATGTTTTTTTTTTTCATTTAATAAAATTTTAAGTTTAATTTATATGACTTTAATTCTTAAAGTAAATTGTCGACATTGTCGACGTGTCGACATGAAGCATTGTCGACACTCAATTGTCGACACGTCGGGCAGTCCCTCCATTTACATAACTCGCGAGGATAAGGCACCAGAATCTGCCGCAGCGCAGTCGGCACACGCATATATGTAATTGTGACAATTTTCTCTCTCTCTGATCGTCGATCTTGCGCTCTTGTGTGCTCTTGCTTACTGCGCTGCTTACTCACACAAAAAAATGTTTGGTTGTATGAGTTTTGCCCACCACTGCTCTAAGTACAATAGCCTTTATACTAATTTTCTCTCTTTCAAACGGTCTGTATTCTTTATCACTTCTTCTTCAATATTATGTCATCTTGATTTGTTTATTTGAGCATCCATGATCAATTTTGAATTGTGAGTTACTCATTTTGTCAACGTTGGGTGCCCTTTTTCCTAATATAATTTTTATTTGCTCTTCCTTTTTCCAAGTTTGTTATTGTAAATCATAGTCTTCAGCCACTTCATGTCCAGGGGACCTTCCTTTGCGATTCCTATAAATAAGTTTAAACGTTTTAAAAGCACATATAAATATGTATATACACTAGGGTGGCCATTTTTGCAACATCTCACGATTTTACTAACGCCACCCCCTAAAAAGTTTCCTTTTTACCTGCATATAGCGCCTGTAAAATTTAAAAACGATCCGAATGTATTTGATGGGTCCGGCAATAGGTCAAAGGTCATAAAAAAGTTTCATATGAATGCATAAATAGCGACCAAATCGTAAGTTTGACAAAAACATGTTCCAAATATAATCAATGGGTAATTCAATTATCTACAGTCGAGAAAAAAATTATCGAAATCAGTTTAGTATAACCAGAGATATTTGCTGTTAAGTAGCGGCACTTTTTTTTTTTTTTAATTTCGAAAAATGTTTTTTTCAAAATATCTCGAAGCCCGTTTCATGAAAAAAAATTTTGACTGCATTTTCGGTTTTAGCATGTCATTTTACTACAGAAACGATTCAAAAATGTTAAGGGTACCAAAAATTCAATTTGATCAATTTTAGAGCTTACCAAATTTATTAAGGCCGACTCTGTATTTTTTTAAAATTATGTTTTGATAGATATGAGACCTTTTGAACCATAATTTGTCTGATTGGTAACAAGATTTTAAAGTTTATGTAGAACAATACAGTCAAAAACGGGAAAAGTGCAAGTTATGACCTTTGACCTATTGCCGGACCCATCAAATATATTCGGATCGTTTTTAAATTTTACAGGCGCTATATGCAGGTAAAAAGGAAACTTTTTAGGGGGTAGCGTTATTGATATCGACGGTTTAAAAATCCTCCATACCGGCGGCCACCCTAATATACACATTCCTGTAAATATTTTTTTTTTTTTTTGTTTTTCGTATGTAGAACCCTTAGATTATAATTGGTTTTTATTTCATTTTTTTTTAATGTACATCTAGGTTAAGCTGCCAAGATTGGTAGTAGGGAACTAGTTTAATTACATAATATACAACCTTTTTTATAATAAAAAAAAAAAAAAAAAAAAAAAAAAAAAAAAGCCACTTCATGATGTGAGTGGGTGCGTAGACTTAAAAAGTTAAACCTGGTGGATTCATAGCTATTTTTTCAAAAAGTTCCTTGTTTATAAACTAAGGTCCACTGAGCTTTGTTATATCCTTTGAACACATAGTTTTTTTTTTTCGTTTATTAAATTCAAGTTAATATCGTTTTATCATTAAAATAAACACTAGTATGTACATTTTTGTGTTTTTTGGTTTACTCTACTAGTACCTGATGGGCGTTCAAGAATTTAAGTAGCTTAAAAATAATTATTTTTTGGCTTATGCTTTTTTACAAACTAACAAGCAAGTTTTAATTTAATTGTTAGGGATATTGTATTGAAAGGGTACAAAGACAATACTTCTTTAACTGTAAAAAAAAATAAAAATGTTATGATAAAAAAGGATGGGGAAGGGGAATAAGGAGGGCAATATTGTTTTGAAACAATTTTTAGTTTGAACAAATAGTAAGTAATACAATTTTCACGATTTAAGTATTTTAAAAAAATAGTTGGTCACACTTTTTTGTTTCTTAAACAGCTACACACCTCGGAAAGGCATGTATTGGATTTTTTAAATAATCTTAAAAATCACGATACATATTTTAAAAATTAATTTGTAATCTTTTAATTAAGCTACTTTTTAGACTTTTTCCTAATATAATTTTTATTTGCGTGTGGATTAGTTCATAGCTATTTTTTTTTTAAAAATTCCTTGATTATTAAGTAAGGTCCGCTGAGCTTTGTTGTGTCCTTTAAGTAAATAGTAACTAATACCATTTTCACGATTTAAGAATTTAAAAATTTGAATTTGTTAGGACACACTTTTTTTTTTTCTAAAAAAGCTCTTTACTTCGGAAAGGCATGTATTGGATTTCTTCAACCAATCTTAAAACTCTAGATATTGTGAAAATTAGAGCCGTTGACGAGGAAGGCCAGCGAACACCTGGAGACGACAGCTAGAGTCGGAAACCTGTGCCGAAGTATAGAGACTGGCACAAAACAGAACCGAATGGAAGAAATTCGTTGTGGCCCAATGAAACATTATGAAATACATATATATTGTGAAAATTAATTTTTAATCTTTTAACTAAGCGACTAAAAAAACATAAGACGCTTCGTTTTGAGTCATTGATTTTCAGAGTTTCCCAAACTTACCTTGGATGATAGCTGTTACTCCGCACTGGACTATTCCTTTTGGCAAATATTTATCTACCATTTCCAATGCAGTGCCAGGGCATCAATGACTTGAATCACTTGCAACTTCTACTCGACCATTAAATAAACATGAGGGCATGGTAGTGTTGGCTGGCAAAGGGATTGTCTTTATTACGGACCAAGTGCCGGAGGCAGGGGGCCAGCCACTACTACTATGCTACTATAAAAACGACCTTGCGGCAATAAAGGCAGACGTGTGTGGGTGTGTGTGTGTGGCAATCATCATGACTGGTGGGCTGCTGGTGCTAGTGTTTCTATGCCGGCTGCTGCTGGAGCGTTTGTGGCATGCGTCGCGACATTGTCTCTTATCAGTATTTTTGCTGGAACGCAGCGTGGCATTTGGGTGACTTTTATGTGCGGCTTTTGGCCAGTTATGATGCTCGCGTTTTCAGCTCTTTGGGGTTGTTGTCATTGTCAGTTCCATTGTAGTTCTTGTCATACTGCCTGCTGCCGTTGTTGTTGTTGTTTGATGTCTTTGTTTTGTGTGAATGCTGATTGTTAGAATTCTATTGCCTACTTTCAAGCGTTGGCGCAAGTTCTTTGTCGCATTAAAACTCGTTTGCAATTCACAATTCACAGTCGGTTGGCTAAATAAGTGGGCGTTTGGAATCAAATTTGTAACGCCTAAGCGCCCATGTCTAATAGAAAACGACAACAACAGCAGCAACAGCCAAGGGTGAAGGAGCGACAACAAGCAGTGTGTTAAGCCACCCTGGTTGACGTTGAGCACCCTGCGGCCAGGGATTTAAACTAATAATCAACGCATCAGCAAACATTGTCGTTATTATTCAAGCTTAACCCCCGAAGGCCTCCCGTTTACACACTTTGAGTGTTGACAGATTTTATTGCAATGGTTACAAGTGTTGCCCATCAATCTCGATTTGGTTATTTAAAACTCATTTATTTTGTTTTAATCTTTTCTTTTTAATTTTTTCATATTTTTTTTTTTATCACATTAAAATATACATGTCGAATTTATATTACACAAAATCGGACGATTCTTTAACAATTTTTTCAAGTACATATACAAGCCTGTGGACTGATCCGGCGCTAAGAACTTAATATAAGCCAAATTATAAGTTACACACACACGGAAAAAACCAAATCTTTAAGCTACTCTGAATGCTAAGCCAACTACAGCTAAATTAGGAGTACATTTATTGGTTTACCCCGTTTTGTTGAGGTTTTAGTTTGTCCAACGCCTAGACGGCATGCTCGACGCCCGCGCCGTAGCGCAGCGGAGTCGGTCAAATAATGTTGGGTGGCGCCGTTGATGTTGTGCTTAGTGTGGGCGACGACTTGGCCGACTTGACGCAGCCGTAAGAGGATATGCCTGTGCCGCTGCTGCTTGGCGGTGAGGGCGGCGTCTCGGGACTGATTAAGGGCGTGCAGCCAAAGTAGCGCCAGGGATGATAAATGCTGCCAGCATACATGGCCTGCAGACGCGCCTGCAAATCCAAAGCCAGTGTGGGATCCAGCGGATAGTGTGCCAGCGCAGGAAAGGCGGCGGGTACGCGTGCAGGCATATTAAGTGATAGTTCCAAGTGAGTGCCAAAGCCATATTTGGCAGCCAGCGTGGGTGAGTGTGAGGCTGCCGCAGCAGCGGCGGCAGCTGCAGCGGCGCTTAGCTGCGCATGATGATGCTGATGGTGATGATGATGATGTGCTGCATGATGTTGCATTGCATGCGCTGGCGCCTGGTGTTGCTGATGCAGCGCTGAGTCCTTCTGGCTGCCACTTAGCGTTGAGCTGTTGCCAGCAACACCGCCGGAGCCGTTGCCGCCGCCGCCCGGCACCGGCGACTTGTTGAGTGTCTTGGGCTTGCGACGTGGACGATACTTGTAGTCGGGGTGCTCTTTCATGTGTAGCGCGCTGTAAATTGAGTAAACGTTGAAAAGCTGATCAAGAGTCGGCCTTATGTTAGTTATTAAGCGATCGATTGATGATATATATCATAAAATGGACTGGGCGGCGTTGTTTTTAATATGTATATCAAATGCAACTTGGAACCCTTTGCTGTGCGACTCATAAAACCGCGCTGCAGAACAATAAACAATGGGCCATGGAGTCATCAGCACTTGTTGTGGCTTATCGCTCAACGCTCATGCAGCACGATCATTTGGCAAGCAGGCGGCAACTTGGACTTGGAGCGGCTCTCGACTCGACTCGAGTGCCTCAATCACACCTTTTATCGGGTTTATCGCAAACTACATGCAGCAAAGCAACAAAAGTCAACAATGGCGTCTGTTTGCATTTGGTTAACAATTATACATACACTGACAAAAGGTACTTGGATTTCATTAAAATGTTTGCTGCAGTTCTATTGTGGCTAAGTGGTAGGTACTGTTTAAGAAAGTTCTTATTGGTATCGTGAGCTGAATCAATTAGTTTTTTTGTTTTTTCTTGAATTGCCAAAATGGGATAAATTCTATTATATTGCACAATTTTGATTATTTATTTTGTTATCGATAACAGAATATTGAATTTTTCATTTTTATAATTTTTTTTAAGGGGTTTTCTTACTGGTGTTGTAGAATCTTCAGAAAATCTATATTTTGGTAGACAATTATTTTAGAACTGATGTCCCGAAGTGATTTTTCAAAAAAAAAAAAATGCTGCTCTGGCGCATGGCACCTCGCCTTGCGGTGGCGCAAGTTTTAAAACTTCAAACGCGTTTTTCTCGAAACCACTTTTTTTCGAATGACTTCACGAATAATTCAGGCAATTTTTATCCGATCGATTTAAAATTTTGACACAATCTTTATAAACTCATTTTCTAGTGAACCACTTTGGATTTTGTCAAAATAATATAAACTTTTTATTTTACAACTCAATTTCATAATTTTTTTTGATGAAAAAACTTTGTAACTTTCGAAATTGATATTTTTGAAAACAACTTCGTGGTTCACTTACTTTTGGTCTATAGAATAAGAGGAAAAAATTTCTTTATGTTTCAGATCAATGGCAGCGTCAAAAAGCTGCAGTCGTAGAGGCCCCTCTATAGGCGCCATTTTGTTTTTTATTACTTTGGATAAATTAATTTTTGTAGTTCAAAATATGTACAATGTTTTCACCTATTTTGGTTTTGAAGATAAAATAAAGTTTCTTTGAAAAAAAAGATGGAAAAATGACTTTAAAAAAACAAGATCCACACTGGTGAATCCCCCTTAACATGGCATATCTCCTAAACGAATAAAGACATCTACACAATTTTTATTAATGAAAGAAAAAGTTTTGAATAAAACAAAAATAATTAGATTTTATTAAAATTGTAAATAATTTTTTTTTTTTATTTAAAAAAATTTTTTTTTTGATTTTTAAACTATTTTTTTTTTTATTTTAAAATTTAAAATTGATATTAACTTCTCTCAGAAATCTAATCAATTTAATTTTATGCGCGTAAATTCACTGTGGAAAACAAAAAAAATAAAAAATCTGTAACTCCTGTAATTGAGGAAGTTATGCTTATTTTAGTGACGTCACCTCGCATTGTCGCCATAGTAAACAGAACCTCTAATAATGACAAATAAATTTGATATGAAGATGCGTTTTGACATTTTATGATAAATTTTATAAATAACAATGCATTTCATGGCCCCGTCTCCAGATATTTAAGGTCAAAGATCACAAAAAACGTTATTTTGCGAACAACATTTTTCCTGTGCTTTAAAAAATTTTAGAATGCTCAAAAAAGTTTTAGAGCGTAAAATTCTTGTACGACATCACTTAAGACAATTGACCCATCATGAGATATAGAGTCCAACGTCTAAAGAAGCATGTTTATGGTATTTCCGCGCGAAAGCACTGCCTACTTTCCAAGCTCTATCTGTTAAAAGGTATGCCAATTATTATTCTTTAAATCGTTCTAAACGTTCTTAAATGAAGAATTTCTGTCTTAAAACCAACTAGGAGCTACTCCACTTCATCATCATCATTATTTCCTGTATCTCTACACTTCCTAGATCAATAATAGGATGGAAATAAGTCCCGAATTTTTCGAGAAGGATGAAGTGTCAACTAGAGCGGATAATGGAATCATCGAAAAAGACACAAAACGTTGTGGAATATATTGCATATATACCCAAGGTAAGAATTTAATAGAATATCAGAGCTTGCCGATTGGTGAAATTTCAGACGAAGCGAAGAACAAAGAATTATAAGAAATTTAAATATAAGAAGACTTGTGAAACTTCCAGAATTAGACAAAATGAGGACCCATTTAACATGCTGCCAGTTTTTACTCTTTGAGATATGTAATATTCTACGCCCGACGCAGACAGTTGGCAACGAAAAATAGGGCATTCTTGCCCAAAAGAGTATTGCACAAATTTCTAGGGTCAACATATTTTATATACTTTTTTTTTGGTATATCTTTGTGCTTTAGTGTGTTAGAATAATAGTCCAAACCAAACAATAATGCACTTTGTTAGGGTTATACGGGCATTATTATTGTTGCCCTTAGGCATTTATGCCTGACAAAGTTAACAGTCCAAATGCCACTTAGTTTAGTGCGTTATCCAATAAGCAATTCTTATCGGGTAAGTCAAAGATTTCCAAAAAAAAAAATGGCGGCCAAAAGTCCAAAAATTTTCATTGGGATACAGTGAAAATATTGACAAATATTCAGCTTTGCTCCGGAAAGCGAAAAAACCAATTCGAACAATTTTATTCGGATTCGGTTTTGCGTGCTCCGGAAAACGATTTTTTTTTTTAACGATATTTCCCTATTTATTTTCGACGAATTCGTATATTTCCCTTATTTTTCCGAAAAATTCTCATGTTGTGTTGGGTGGACATTTTCTTTGTCTGATGCAAAACAGCTGACATGGTTCCCACAGCTTTGCACATTTCTCTTACTATATGTTGTTCATTTCTCTTACTATATGTTGTTCATTAAAATATAGCTAGTACTTTGTTATTCTGTCTTTTAAATAAAATTACACAAAAATATTACTTTAGCAATTATATTTATTGAAATTAAACACGACTTAGCTATTTTTGTTATTATAAGAATTTTCTTTGCTTAAAGCGGGATACCTGAACATACACGAACACAAAAAAAAATTCGTTTTGGCTGCGCATGCACTTTTTTTTTTCGTACTGAATTTTATTTTTTGCCAATGCTCAGCTTGTAATTCACAAGTGGTTAAAACAGCACTAGCTTTAAGATCATTTATTTTATGAATACATCGCATAGTTTCGTTAGAACTTGTACGTATTTAACATTTTTATTTATAATAATTTTATTTTACTCTTCTTTAGTTTATTTTTTGTAAGTGTGTCATTTATGAAGTATTTATGCGTTCAAAGACATCATTTTTATATTCAGAAATCGACAAGTCTTTGGCAAATATATTTTACATCTAAGCACTGGCGAAAAATTTCGGGCGCACAGAAATGTGACATTGGGTAAGATTTTATTTAGTAGAGTATTAATATTTGACTTCTTTTAAGCAATTTGAGAAGTTTTCATAAGTAAAGTCAGTCAGAAAAAAAATAATTGTCAATGAATATATAATAAATAAAGTTGGCATAAATATAATCTAAGAATATTTCAAAAATTATTTTTGTATAAAATGCATACATTTTAAACCTATTTTGGCGATTTGTTTTAATTGCTCTTGCAACAAAACATTCGGTTTCAAACCGGTTTCGAATTCGTTTTCCGGAGCACGAGCGATTATTTTCAGAAAAATTTAACATGCTTAGAACTTCCGTCAAGAGACTGATATTATATCTGTATTCTTAATAACTTTTAGGGATTTCAAATAGTACTTCATACACAATAAATAATAATCAATAAAAGGATTGTAACAGGTTCCTTTAAAGAGCAGCTATTGGCGTTTCCTTAAAACTATGAATCCATTGAAGCTCCAAATTTACTGGTAATAACTTCATATTAAAAAAAAACAAACAAATTGAACTAAAAAATAACCTTTTCAAATTTACCAAAAAAGTTAATTAAGAGTATATAAAATTCGTTGGTTACTTATTTCTCTTTTTTTTTTTGACCTTTTCTCAATTGTCTGCTGCAGCATAATTGGTCAGTGTGTTATCACAATCAGTTTCCGAGACAAATACGAAACCCGAATATTTTATCCAAACTAACTCTGCGTTAGCGTCGTTTTCGACGTCTTCGTTGGCGTTGATTGTGCCTTTTGGCTTATCAGTTCGCACTCGCACATTGGCAAATATTTACATAGCATTTTGAAGTTATTTCTGGTAGAATTTCCCAACCTAATGGCCATTAGTTTAAGCCCCCGAACTAAAGCAAAGCAGTCATTAATAAATGTCAAAACGATTTCAATTTCAAATGCGATTTCAATATTGACTTTTCAGTTACACAGTCAATACAGTGCACTATCAAAGGCTGCAACAATCAATAAAAGGATTATGACAGGCCGCGAAACAGAGGAGTCATTGGCGTTAACCAAAAGTGAAAAAACAATTTACAGACTACAAATTCAAATCGAAAGCAAAATGTCAAACTGAGTTCGAAGGGAATGGCAGCCTTTGTGTAAGGGCATTTAAAAGAGAACCCTGTTTACCCAAGATACCAGGCATGGAATTCACAATAAGCAGTCTTCTTCCCCCACCTAAAGCATATACAGTGATAGACAATAGCTCGCTTTGTCTTAGCTAATCGATCAAAACGTGGTGGTAGCCCCCCACCTCTCTTAGCAATCTCCCCTACTTACCGCAAACGTTTTGCCTCGTCAATGAATGGTCGCTTCTGTCCCTCGGTGAGCAACTTCCACTCAGCTCCCAAACGTTTCGATATCTCGGAATTGTGCATTTTTGGATTGTCCTGCGCCATTTTACGTCGTTGTCCACGGGACCACACCATGAACGCGTTCATTGGTCGCTTAATATGGTCATTGTGACCACCAACGCCAACAGCAGCTCCATGACTCCCATGACCCTGATTAGAGCTGTTCGAATTGTGTTGATGTTGTTGGTGTTGTTGTTGCTGCTGCTTTTGTGCCGGCAGCGGCGGTGTCGTTGTGGCACCCCCAATTGTTGATGCCACACCGGGCAATTGTGGCGACAAGCTGCTACTGTGATTGCTGCTGCCGCTGCCACTGCTGGCATAGCCATTACTATGACTGCTCCGATGCAATAGTGCCGAGATGCTCGTCATGCTGCTCAGTAGTGCCAAATGGTTTGGGCGGGTTAGCCTTCTGTCTGAGTCTTTGTTTGTTTTGTGCTCTTCTTGCGTTGGAAAGGAGTGAAAGTGCAACGCACTCGCTTTGGGGCACCAACTGTCAAGTAAACAGAAATGGAATTAGAAACTGCTTTCAATAGATATATTTGTGCACATATTTTTAAGGAAACAAAGCGTTGGACAGCCTGAAGTATCTTTGTCCATATCTCTATACAGATATGTGAAATTTGTTTTGCTAAAATTGCATGAGTGGAAAAATGTCAGCATATGAAAATACTTCTCATACGTGATTTAAAAAACTAATCTTTTGGGAGTCTTCTGCGTTTCCTATTGTTGAAAAGTTTCACATTTATAGGATGGACAATATAAAAAAAATATACTTTTATATAATTAGCTTGACTTTTTTGTCATCCTATTGGAAATTGAAATTTCCCGATTGGTTTAGTAAAACTTAAGACTTATTCAGTGGTGAGCCAGAAACTCCTAAATAGTTTAGCCTCTTGATAGATCCTTCAATCAAATGAATTCAAGCTAATTATTTAACACTTGAAACGATATTTTTACACATCGAAAAATTATCGGAGGAGTTTCTGGCACAGCTTAGTATAACTTTTGGGTTGAGACTCCCTTGAAAGAGATTTGTTTTGCAAACCCCCGCTTTTTTATATAGGTACCTATGATCTTCTCTAAGATAATTTGTTTTGTATTTATTTCTGACATTTTAATGATGATCTTATTTTTGAAATATAAATAGGATACGAGGGCTGTGATACGCTATGGAAAAAGTTAGCAAAATTATCGTAAAGTAAATTCGTGACTAAATCGTTGTAAATAATTATATATTATATTCTTACAAGAAAACTAAATTTTCAAGGATTAAAATAGGTTAATGTCAAGTGTATGACTTAAAAATATTGTACTCGTAATTTTCAGCTTTTCTATTTCCATCACGCCCTATGCTCCAAATAGCAGTTAAAGGAACATATATATATTTATATAGTTCTATCATATTCTATTGTTTTTATTGTCAGTTAGAAATCAGCCAATTTTATAAATGTAACAAAAACATCAGGACTACTACATAATTAATTTGGTAATTTCTTAAATATTGCCTGTTGTTCGGATATTGGATTACTATAGCTTAAGAATCCCTTAAATACAATATCATCTTATCTTGATATCTGACTGTATCCAAAAAGGCTTTAGCTGCGTGCTCATTAAAGTATTAAAGAAATTGAAGAGTTTAGAAATAGTTTAAAAGAGTACTGAACTGATATATTTTTTCAATTTTTGGTCCCAGAATACCCTAATCAAAAAGAAGGAACAAGTTTTGATTATCAGAATTTACCACTGTCTACAATCTACTAACTACTATCTATCAATCTACAATCTTCTGCCGCTATAGTGTTGCGGAACTTTCTTTTATAAGTGCAAATAATATAAAAAAAAAGTTTAAGAATAATATTATAATATTAATAATAATTATTAAGAATAATATTACCTTTAAAAAACTTAATTCAAATTTAACATTTTTTTCAGATTCCTGTAAAGCCTAATCTTAGTTTTAATAAAAATAATGCACAATAAACACAAATAGTTGAAATATAATATTAAATATACGAGACGATCTCTTAAAAAAAATAATTATTTATTTTTAGGATACCAAAGATTACATAATCACAAAAAAAAATATTATTGTCGGAATTCAACATCTACAGTCGTCTATTGTGAAACTTTCTTTAATAGGAGTGGAAAAAACGAGTTATTTATACAAATATAAAATAGTAATTTTTTCTAATTTACAAAAGAATTTATAGCCTGATCGACTGGCCCTTCAGGCTTACGAAAAAAATTATAGATAAACAAATAGTTTACATATTATATTAAAACAAAATTAGTGACCACGATTTTTAAGATATCAAAAATTAACTAATAAAAAAAAAAAAAATTATTCGGATTTCTTTTTATGCGAAAATTCTTTTTATTAGAGTGACAAAAATATAGACAAATAGTTAAAATATAATTTATTAGAGTGACAAAAATATAAATAGTTTAAATATTAATTAAAGAAACATTAGGTGTTTTGGGACACGATATCTTAAAAAAAATTTCTTTACTTAAAGATGCCAAAATAAACTTAAGCGCATGTTATAAGACTTTCTTTTACAAAAGTTGTAAATTAAAATAATAATAAATAAAAAGTATTATAATTTAAGCATTATAATAAAAATAACTCGATAATGGTACGAACTCAAAAATGTTACTTAATTTTTAAACTGGGCTGATAAAAAATTATGACTGTCTCAATTTAGCTTTTATAGTCTATTGTTACGAAAATGCTTTTTCCGCAATGTACGCGACAAGTTTAAGTAAAATGAAAAATAACTTAATTATAAAAGTAGCTCCTAATCAATAGATTTTCTTAATTTTTGGAGCAAGCTTAAGTGATTAAATGTACTCCTAAAATAAATTGTAAAAACATTTCTCACGCTAAAATTATTTAAATGCGAGACTAGTCTCGATGCTTAACTTAACTATTTACCTTTTTCTAATTTTGCTTTTAGTCCACTTAATTTAAAACAGTAAAATTTTTAGTTTTCAAACATGTTCATCACTTTATGCTTTTGCCACTTGCACCGTTATTTTTTGTTTTTTTGTTTATAGATTATGTTTCTCAAGATCCCTAATTGTTTAAATGCTTGTCTAACGATCCCTTTGAGAGTTACTAAATGGAGATAAGCATGCTCTTTGCAATTGTTACAATAAATGTTATCATATGAATCGAACACATCAAATTTGAGTTGAACACACGCGCCAATATCTAAGCGAAAGGAACTAAGCCGAATCTGGATCACACTTTGTTCCGTGTGGGGAATTGTGCGTCCGTGTCGTGTGCGCGACAATTTTGATTTGAAATTTCTATGGCATTTGAAAACTTGCGACACTTGCGAACAACGCCAACAAAGTGGTATATAACAAAAAAAAAAAAAAAAAGGAAAATGTTTTTGTAGTGGTTGGTGGTTGCTGTATTTGTTATTGTTGCTGTTGTTGTTGCGTGCGACACTTTAGCTTATTGTAGTTCTTCTTGTTTGCACGAGTGAGCGAGCGAGCATGCGACACAATACAGCAGACAACCAAGGTATACTTATTTAAGGTAGAGTAATGCTGCCGGCGTCGTCACCAATTTTACTGAGAGCAAGAAAAATCGAGAGAGAGAGAACGCAAACATATTAAAATAATATGCGTGAAAACACGCGCAGTCGCAACGAAACCAAAAATTGGTAACTTTCGTTGAGAGCCATCGGCGGGAGTATGCTACCTTAAATAAGTATACCTTGGCAGACAACATAGCAGTTAACACAAACACATCGTTGAGAGCAAAAAAACGATGTGTGAGTGAGTGAGAGTAACGAGGAGTTTTGTGTAGACTTTTTTATCAACATTCGTTGGCTAAGCAAAGGACGCGGCAACGTGGCGGCTAAGTGATAAAAATTTTTGCTGCTCTTTGGTTTTCACACTCTATATCCATGCGTGTGTGCGTGTGTGTGTGTTGGCAATTGTCTTACAACTGTGAATTGGTTTTGTTTGCATTTTTTATTTGCCTGTGCGCCCTTTGAAAGGAGCATTCTCGGTTGTTTGCTCGTGCATCTCTGTCCTCAGTTTGTTTGTTGGTCTGTCGCCTCTTCTGCATTCTTGTAACTTTCTTACCAAAATTTACTTTCATATATTTACAAATATTTATACATAGTTATTATCTTGTACAAATTTTGTCTTGTTTTATTTTGTACACTTTATTTTTTTTTTTTTTGCCTTTATTATTTTGGTTGTTCGATTATCTCATCAAATTTGGTTTGTTATCTTTTATCGTTTACTTTTTCTTTCTGTTTTCAGTTGTTTGTCAATACAATCAATCGACGATCGTATCACCTTGTTACTGTCTGAAGCACATGTAGCTCAGCGGTCCTTATGTCAGTGGCTACATCTGAATTGCCCTTCAATAGGATTTATTGTTTGGCAATTGCACAGGAAATTCCAAATTCTAAAGTACATATTTGAATAATTTTTTTTTTTGTATTCTATTTATGACTGTATAGTTCTCGGAAATATAAGAATTACAAATAAATGTATTTTTCTTGTTCATTATTACTAATGTTTTTATTTTTTGCTCATAAAGCAGTTATCGCTAAATCGAGGTAAACAAAAATTAAACCGAAATATTCAAATTATTAAAAGGGGCTTCCCAAAAAAATCATTTTTTAACTCTTAAAAATTGAATTTAGCTACTTTTATTGAATATACGCAACTATTAAAAAATCTAATATTAATTTAAAACACTAGAATCGTTGGCCTATGATTAGTTGTTTTTACACTATTTTTACACACACTTTTACACGTTAAAAAACGGATCTATTAATAAAAAATCCGAGACATTTTAGTATGGAAGTCGTTTTTTGAGATTCCCTCTTTGTATGAAAAAATGTCTCCTCATTAAGTTGCCCGGGGAGCAATAATCTCATTGGCGATAACGTGCTCTGAGCAAATGCTTTGTCAATGCCATGTTTACACCAAAAGCCTTTAGACTTTAGAATGCCAAAAATCCTTGCTCTTTAGGTTATTTTATTAATTATTTATTAACAGGAACATTTGATAATGGGAAATAATTAATTTTTTAAAAATAATGTAGTTACTCGAATAAAAAGGATTTGGTTTTTCACTTCGAAATGTATATGCATGTGTCGCAAAAAACTGTCAATCCATTTTTCCTACTTATGGAGGAGGGGCGAACGCCCTTCTGGATCCACCACCGCTCAAAAATTTGCTGAGTTGCTTATGTGGGGTTGGACTGGCAAATGAATTATTACCAAAACTTGGCATACTTAATTGGTTTTCTCAAAAAATGTTGGCAGAGTCGGAAATTTCGTACAATAGTGAATACTAACACTTCAAAGAATCGTAAATATAAAAAAATAACTGAGAAAAAGATGGCAATACTGAAAGATTGCTTACGTTAAAGTCGGGCGCGGACGAACCTAAAATGCCCTGTACATTTTAATCAAATTCGGTATATTTTACTTCAAATTGTATCTTCATAAATTAACGTAAGATACAAGAATTATGCCCCGAAAACGTTTTTTGCCTGATCAGTCTATGGGGGCTTTATGATATAGTGAACCGATTTTGAAAAAATTCGGTACTCTACGTTATTCTTATAAACAAAAGAATTTTGGCATTAAAGATTTAGGGTTTTTTCGAGGTGCTCAGAAATACCTCTATGGCAGCTATATAATGTATCGCCGATTTCGAAAAAAATGTCTCCTTCTCTATGTTACATACATTTTCAGCTTGCATAAACTTAATATAATCTTTGTTCCTTAAAGGTAAAGCTTTTAAAAATAATTATATAAAATATGGCTCAGCTGAGACTTAATCCGACTCTAAAAGTTATAAGGCCAAAACTCTGCAAACGCAGCTACCTAATGTATGACATTAGCAAAATTATTTCTTGCTATACAATTTTTAAGCACAGCATACCTCACACTTTTACTTGACGGCTTTTCTACGTTTCTCAATTATATTATTCTAAGCTCGGCTAAAGAACTTTTTTCTAAAAATTTTGATAATGTCAGAAATGGCTCAAAATTCATTTCCATTTATATTCTATTCTTGACACTATCATTTGAATAAATTAAGAGTGAGAAGGTAGAGATGTTTTCTGCTTAGCCTAGAACTTAGAACTTAACAAAAGTTTTTAAAGATGAGAAGATTTTATAAGAAGCATCGATACATCAACCTAAACTTAAGTGTAATGTTGTTCCGAACTTACGAAACGCATTTCACAAAATATTTTTGACGTGTGCAGTTCTAATTTGATCAGTAATTTTATTCAAAAGTATTCAAGGGTTTTTTTTTAAGATCGTCTAACTTTAATTTGAAATAAATTAACGAAAAATTAGTAAATTGAATAACATTTTTATTCTGTTTGAAGGCAAATTCTATGGCATTTATGCTTACAAAATGATATCTGATTAACGACCACCACGAAAGACTTCAAGAATTTCTTGTGTTATATGTACCATTAATAGGATGAGTTACGTTGACTAGTACAGTAAACAAAAAGTTTGAGCTCGAATAAGATACTAAGTTGATAAATCTTTATGGGATTATTTGACATACTGTTTTAAGTCCAAAGCCGAGTGTTCGCATTAGGAGGGAGTGGTAAGTTACCCTTGCCTGCCAAAATGTTGGTTGTGCCTGATATAATTTTTGGTGTAAAACGTAGAGTCATGTTTTTAAATATAAATTGAAAAGTGGAAATGGGTTTTGGTGTTTTTCGAAATACCGTAAAATCGATAGGTTTTTTTCGCAAATATATCCAAATACTGTTTTAAAGTATTTGAAATTATCTACTAAATGAGTTGTTAGCTTAACAACATAACACATGGATTTCAAGGTCCTCTAAAGGAAAATAACACTAGTTTACACGAAAAATGAACCTTCGTAAAAAAGTGTTTTTTAGGTTAATTTTGGGTCGAGAAACACGAAAATGACAACCTTTTTTTCTTTAAGCACCGTTTTCGAGTTTTTTTCGAAAAACATATTTTTGGGCTATTTTTTCAGTTATTCGTCTCGTGAACAAAATTGAATTTTCGTGTTTCTCGACCCAAAATTCAATCGATGACCCTTAAATTTGTAAACTAGTGTAATCAAAAGGCATCAATTCGAACGATGTATCCATTTGAAAACACGAGTTGCTCTCGTTTAGTTCATTGAGACAACTCCTTCCTTATTTTGAAAGAATTAAGTACGGACGATGCCGTTGGCTAATAATCCACTTCAAATAGTAAATTTTTCTGGCTGCAATAGTGTCATGAAAAAGGTTTGGATTAATATCTCTACAAATTTAACAAATTTGCTTCATGACGCCCCTTTAGCAGATAATAAATATGCAAGATAAAATTCGTGAAGTGCTCCTTAACCATCAACAATTTGGAAGCGTTACTAAAGCGAAATATTGTTCAAGGTGATTCCCAAAAGCTTATTGAATAAAAACATCAAAACAAATGACAGTTAACATTTTGACGCATAAGTATAGAAAGATCGGATAAGCTAAAAAAAAACACCCTTTATGTTATGATCAAGTATTTTGATTTGTCGTTTCGGAACAACATCCTAATAATACTCATAACTGATATTATTGCAACTGCTACTGCACAGTTAGCTCAAATTTTCAAACTGTTCGCGCCAAAAGTAACGTTACTTGTTAATGGAGACTGCGCAGTCGCCGCTCTCCGTGTAGACTTTTACTCGCCTGCCCCATCCCTTGAGACACACGAAGGGCCATTGTCTGGTGTCACATAAAAAAGGAAACGCATTCGGTAGCATTGGCGTAGTAATAATGTGGCGCCCGTTGGCACTGGCCGCGCTGCTCCTCTCCACCCTCCCCCCTTACCAGCCTGCTGCGCCCATGCCATCTGTCAACGATAAAAATGGCAGCACTCTTCTGCCCATGCCATCCAGCGCGAGCAGCGCTGCGCGCATGACGCAAACGCAAGCAGCACGCCGTCCTGGCCAATGGCGTACACAAAACGTGCTGGCATGTGGGCGGTTGACGGCGTGGGGCTTGGTGCGGTAGCTGCTTAGAAGCATTCTCAATGGTGCTTCGGCATTCACTTCGTTTTGGGTTCGCGCTTTTTATTATTGTTTTGTCTATTGTCTTGCACGAATGGGCCGGATTTTATTGGCCACCCACTTGACGAGAGTTTTCCATAGTTTCGGGTGCACCGAAAACAATAACATTAGTTCTTTAGCCAGCAACTGGTGGTCGGTTTTTAATGTAGCTTGACAGTGGCACTGTCTGTTTTAAGGTTTATTTTTTACACTATGGTACCCATCGGTATAGGGTATTATAGTTTTGTGCAGTGTTTGTGGCAGGCAGAGGTATGACCTACTATATTGCCTCCAGCAGCGATTGAGTCATCTCCTTCTGTATTAGAGCTAGTGTTCCCAAAATTATACCAAAGCTGGCGCATTATTCGTAGTTTGTCTATTTATGACGATATCTTAATCCGTGTCCGCGTATGAGAATTTTGCGACACACAGCTAGTCTATAGGTGCTTATCCTATGCTGAAGAAGCTGCAAAACCTATTAAGTTGGACAAAAATGTATCTATTTCAGACCTCCATCTTGTAAATTCCAAAGGTTCCACTTTGCTTTATTAATCACAAAATATCAATAGCAAACACATATGAGCCTAATTAGCAAACGAAATGTTGATGTTGCCATAAAAACATTCCCCTTTCCATAGCTCCTATACTACATTTTTGGGCAAAACTGACTGCAGGGTATCCCACCGTTGGGCACTGCCCTAACTAACTCATTTTTTTTTTTTTGCACTTTTGTTGTTGGAGGCGTTATCATATCTTGGCACACTATGCACACCCTGGTGCCCATTTGTTTTCGCATAATGGGCATTACGGTGTTCCATTATGCTCCTTGCCGTGTGCCAGACAATGAGTGCTGGCCAGACTCCTCTCCATCCTCTCCTAACGCAATCAGTTACCAAAAATAACAGTAGTTGCTCTCTGTATGTAGCAGTGTGTGCGTGTATCTGAGTATGTGTGTATCTGTGTGTACGTGGTAGCCATAAGTTTTGGTATTTTTGGCAGCTTTTCACGCTGCATTGGGCAAGTCTGTGCATTGTACATGTCTCCTCCTAGGCATTGTTTGTTCGTTGAGCTATGATATATTTTACAGAGTCGTTGCAACCGCATTTGCGGTTTGTAGTAGGAAAGGCTTTTCGAAACTAACGCATATGACTAAGTTAATCGTGATTTGTGCTTAAATGGGCCTTATGTTATTACCCCTGTTGGTAAGGGGACAGTGTGGCACAAAGGCTTGTCTGTCTTAGCCCAGTGCTCGGCAAGTAATAAATTCACATTTTAGTTTGCTTATTTGCCATAGTCAATCACAATATCAAAGCTAGATGGCGCCACAATGCGTGCATTTACAGTGCATACTAATATAAGGTAGAATAGTAAGTCTGCCGGCTGAGGCCTTTAAATTTTGTGAGAGTACCAAAGGTACTGACTATTTTGTCAATAGATTTACACTGCCTCATGCCCAGCATTTAGCTGAGTTCCTCACCTAACATTCTGATTCGAATTTGTATTAAACAAAGCAAATAGTATAACAATTGGCCGTGCTCCGATTTGAAAACCAATGTTTGGTGCTCCCAATTGCACCAAAACGAATTTTTCATTTGGTTTGAAACCGATTATATTTATGCCAACTTCCAGTTAGATATTAACTAACAAATATTTTTAATTATTTTTTTTTACTGACTCAGCCCAAAAAAATAACATGCACAGCCAAAACGATTTTTTTTTTTTTTGTGTTTGTGTATGTGCACATATCATACACGAACACATGACGATAAGTGCGCCAGGGTTCCCGTCGTGTTTAATATCAATAAATATTATTGCTAAAGTAAAATTTTTGTGTAATTTTATTGAAAAGATAGAATAATCAAGAACTAGAAATATTTTAATGAAAAAAAAATGTATACAACATATATTGATAAAAAGGTGCAGAGCTGCAGCAACCATGTTGTATAAAAAATAATAATTTCGCGCCAATACAATATTAAAGTTTATCGGAAAAATATGTGAAATATAAGAATTTTTCGAAAATAAAAAGGGCAACATTGACAAAAAAAAATTCGTTTTTCAGAGCACGCAAAAACCAATCCGACAAAAAATTGTTCAGTTTGGTTTTCATTTTTCCGGAGCACGGCTGCCTGACAAAACAATAATTTTAAAATTGAACAATTTTAGAGTTTATTTTAGAAATAAAAATCTGAGACCGAAATAATATTTAAATAGTTTGTTGCGGGAACCCATTACTAAAGGCAAAGAGTTGAGTTTCCCTTGACCAAATTCTTAAACATTTAAATAATAGTAAGTTTTTAAGAATATAATTAGAATTTCGTTTGACTATATTTCTAAAAGGAGTACACCCACTAGACATCCAGGCCAAACTACTGGCGCAGAAGACAGCGCAACGTCACAGCAAAGTTGTAGGGGTGACATGTAATAGCACAGACTATAGGACCCCAGTAACTAACTTCTCCAGAACACGCACTCTAATGGGACCAGAAGATTGGAAAACCGGCATGGACCAACAAGCGATAAAAATATTCACGGACGGATCCAAATTGGAGTCCGGCTTTGAGGCCGCGATATACTGCTTAGACCCACCCACGGAGATGTCTTATAAGCTGCCGGACCACTGCAGCATCTTCCAGGCGGAGGTATTCGCCATAAAGAAGGCTGCAGAACTAGCGCTCACCCTAGAGCAGAACCGAATTAATATATTTGTAGACAGTCAAGCAGCAATCAGATCCATGCAAGCATACAGCATCAACTCCAAAAGTGTTCTGGCAAGCAGGGACGCTTTAGATGCACTAAACACCCAGAAGGAGGTGTGCATCTTCTGGGTTCCCAGCCACCAGGGCATTGATGGTAATGAAACAGTTGACAGGCTCGCAAAGGAAGGGGCCGAATCCACTCAACCGTCACTTGAGGATCTGGAAATTGCTCTAAGGACAATTAATCACAGGTCAGAAGAAGACGCTGCAGTCAGAGCTGACAGAAGGTGGTACACCACAACGAACTGCAGGACGGCTCGCACAATGTGCAAGAAAATAAACAGTAAACTAGCCCAGTACATTCTGCAACTTCCGAGAAGAGATTGTAGGCTTATAATGGGTATAGTCACAGGTCACTGCCTGACAGCAACTAACGCTATGAAGCTGGGCATCACCAATAACGACGAGTGCAGGAAATGTAGGGAGAAAGGCATCAAAGAGACCCTCGAGCACCTCATCTGCCGATGCCCCGCCCTCTGTACATCGAGATTAACATATCTAGGAAAACCATGGCTCACCTCACTGGAAGAGGCAGCCGACAGGGCACCTCAAAAGCTTCTGGCTTTCGCCAAGCATACGCGTATACTTATTGACTAACGTTTAGTGTACACCAGACCTTTCCGGTACCACTAAGGACTATTTAGTCTATGTGTGAACCCCCACGGGGTCTACCGGTACAACCTAACCTAACCTATATATCTAAAACAAACATGTTAACGACATCACCCATAGTTCCAATTTTGAGACGGCAGACAAGAGAAAAATTTACGCCAAAAACTAGGATTTTTTACTCATTTTTTAATTTGTTCTTGCATTTTTTTGCATGCAAATATTTAGACTTTATTTTATTTTTAAAAATAATTATTTATAATAAATTAAAAGTTAGACTAACCTTTACAGCTAAAATATAAAAATTTTTTTTATTAAACTTTGTTTATAATTAAAAAATTTAAATATTTATATTGGACCAAGAAAGCGTTAATCAAAAATATTTTCAAAAAAAAAAATAATTATTTGATGCGCTTAAGGGATCATCCTTCTTGCTTTAATTTTTTTTTTAAAACAAATGTTAGTTTCACTTTTCAGAAGAAGTTCAATCATCGGAGAATTGTGTGTAAGATTTCATAACTCTTAAAAATTATTATGGAAATGCCAGATTTTTGGCAAAAACACGACAATCTGGGCCCATAATGCAGCAGTTAAGCTATAAATTTTAAAAACAAAACAAAATAACAAAAAACAAAGCAATTATATATATTTTTAAGGCTGGTAATAATATACGATATTTCGATTTGAGATTTCATAGTTGAAAGCCTTAGTTGCTAGTGCTATTATATTTTATGTTAATTATTAGTTTTTAACTAGTATTATCATTGTAAATAAATAAATAAATAATTTGAGGTTTATGTATCTAAATTTTTTATGGCATTATCTTAGACTTGAACCAATGCATATTTAGTATTTTTAAAACCTTTTATAGCGAAAATTGACATAAAGTTACGAACCAGCTCAATTTCGTTTTAATATATTTTGAACAATAGATGGCGCTGATGCCTACGGCATCAAACGGTTAACCGTTTCAGTGCCCGTGTTGCTCCGCCGTACACTAGATGGCGCTAGTTGCCGAAACGCTCAGATTTATTTTGCCTCAAGTGCATAAAAAACGCATCCTCCAATTACCGTTAATTGCGGCACCCCATGCTCAAAAGTCCATGAAATTAATTAATATTTTTTTTTTGATTTTTTGGATTTTTGCACCTTGCAACGCACTAATTAGTGGCTCGTTTGAATTTCTGCGCCTTTTTAAACACTCAAAAGCAACATTTACTTGGCTGTGACAACGTGGCTAGTTGATTGGCCAAGGGAAAAGCGCGCAGCAGTTGCGGCAGTGGGGCTGAAAGGGACTGCTGCCAGGCGAGAGAACTTGGCTATGGCTTTTGCATTAAGTATCGTTTAGCGTTTGCGCGCACTTGACTTTTGCCAGCCACATGCAATCAGACCCACCCTCTCGTCCTCTACTCCTAGCCAGCAACCAATGCTAATGCTTGCAATTAATTAAAACAAGTGGATATTTTGGAGTCGTCGCGGACACCGACTATTGTATACACTGTATGCAAGTAAATATCCATAGGATTTTAGAGCTTTTTGAGATATATGTAGGGAAGTAAAAGTATATCCCCAAAAAGTATAAATAAAACGGTTACATAAAAACAAACGTTTATCAAGTTCGGAAAAAATCAAAATCACGCGTTTTATGTGTTTTTGGAGTTTAGGTCAGAGTCCTGACGTGCTATAGTTTTTTGGACCTTGGATTCGGATTTAGTGACACCAATAACATATAATAAACATATGGTGTATGGTGTTTTTTAGGGTTAAATAAAAACATAAACGATTTTCGGATTCGGAATAAATCAAAATCACGCGTTTTATGTGTTTTTTGAGTTTAGGTCAGAGTCCTGACATGCTGTAGTTTTTTGAACCTGGATTCGGGTTAATGACACTGAAAAAATATAATAAACATCGTCGCACACTTGAAGTCGCAAACATTTTTATGATGTTTTTTAAAAGAGCTGTAGTTTTTTAAAAAAAATCTTACACATGGGTTAAGACCCAAAAAATAGATTTTTTTTTTGTGTGGCTGTGTAATTTTAATGTTTGAGACTACTTTTTGATTGCCTAATCAATAAACTTCACATCCCTACCAACTAATTTTTAATATCCCACTTTGAATTTCACCAAATCTCATGTACAAAATTCTATAAAAAAAAATGTTTAAATATTCTTTCATAACGATTTTGGTGAGGCTTCTAGACAATTTGCTGATTTAGACCAATAACTTTCGAATTTCTCTAACGATTTTAAAGAAATTTTTATATTTCAACGGGTAACAGGAGAAGAAAGAGTAGTGTCCAGATTTTTATTAAAAATGTGAGAGTCAACCACAAATATAGGGTGGGCCGTCTGTTGGTTTGGTTGTTAAGCACTCATAATTCAAAACTACTCAATTTTTAGTCATGGATCGTTTGACAGCCGAACAATCCGTAAACGCCTGTACCACTGGCGTATTAAGAAAATGGTCGTTCTGTGAAAAAAAACATAGTTGAGGCCAGTGTCGACGAGTCGCCCGGAACATCGATGCGCCATCGTTCGCAAGAATTACACCTTGCTAGGAACACTTCGCATCGAATTTGGTATGCGGATCAGCAATTGAAGCCCACGGATCATTATCCGCGTCGCTTATTCGTTCAACCAGAGTTTTCGTAAAAAAAGTCATCGAAAATTACGATGTTCGCATACGGACCTGTAGAGCCAGCCGCGACGGCCATTGGGACAATATTATTTTTCATACACAAATGAGTAGTTTCAAACTTGCATTTGGTATATGTATTTGCCCAATTTTGTTGTAATGCAATGTAATTAACAAACAACCCAACAGATGGCCCACCCTATATTTTATTTAAAGGCATAGGCGAGAAACTGGACCAGGCCATGGTGTAGTCCCTTAAGAGTTGGGAGCTTTTTTGATCTTTAAGAAAGAGTCAATACAGACGTATAGATAGATAGACGGACGGAAAGATAGATAAACGGACAGAAAGATAAGATATACAGACAGATGAACAGACAGATCGACAAACAGACAGATAAAAGGATAGACAAACAGAGACAGACAGGCATAAAGACAGGCAGACAGAAAAATAGGCAGACAGACAGTCAGACAGAGGGTCAGACAGTCCTATAGACAGTCAGACAGACAGTCACTCAGACAGACAGTCTAGCAGACAAAAGGAGAGACAGATTATTAAATGGAAAGACAGGCGGACAAACGGATGGACACAGAAGACGAAACGACAGAGATCTAGGATTTGGTCTTGGGGGAAGTTCTTCACTTCGAAGTTTATATATATATATCAGACGGAGAGTCAGACAGTCAGACAGAGAGTCCACAGTTAGACAGACAGTCAGACAGACAGACAGTCTAGCAGACAAACGGAGAGACAGATTGTTAAATGGAAGGACAGGCGGACAAACGGACGGACAAAGAAGACGAAACCTGAGATCTAGTGATTTCTTCACTTCAAAGTTTATATCAGAGCTCAGAGCTCGCAAAAGACTTTCAACCCATTTTTCCAACTTTTGGGGGTCCGGACCAGAAAAGCCCCTTTGGATCCGCCACTGGTCACACGGAATAAGTTCTGAGGGATCCAACTCGATTCCTTATTGGTGTGCAACATATTTTTGCACTAACTTAATATATCCCTTTACTTCTTGTTTGCAGGGTATTAAAAATAAATTGAGGGCAAAGTTTTTGCTTTGTCTTTTGTTTGCTTTAACGGCGACGGCGACAGCGACGCCTACGCCAACGTCGACGTCTGTCTTCAATTAAGCAAATGCACCCGTTGCCCGTTTCAGGAGCCACAAGTGAAAAGATTTTTACTGCTTCTGACAATGCGCGATTTATTTCTGCATTTTTGATTTGAAGGATTCTATGTTTGTGTGTGTGTGAGTGTATCTGTGTGTGTTGTCGTTGTGTGTGTGTGAGAGAGTAAATACATTTAATTTATGCTATGCACTTTATTCGTTTGCTTTGCTTAATTCTGCGCTGGCTGCTGTCTTTGTCTAACATGCAGCATTTACCATTTAAAACATATAAAAATTGCACCGCTCGTTGTTTCTTCTTCTTCTTCTTCTTCGTCGTCGTCGTCTACTGCTTCTGTTTTTGTTCCTTCTCACTGCTTTCCTCTGCTGTCTCTTCTAAGTTTTAGCGTTGATTTTAACAAAGCTTAAGAAATAGTTTACAACTCGTATGTCTTATATACTAGACTTTTAAATATATGTACTAAACTTATGCAATTATGTATCTAAGTATATGTTATAAGTTGGCTACGTTTAACTTTAATCTCGCTTTTGTGCTAACCGCTAAAACTAGACTTTAAGCTAAACTATTTGCGTTGGTTTGTCTAATGCGTCATAGACAAGTTTAACTCCTCGCTCTCGTTCGATGGTGGTCAGAAGATGACTGTTAGCGGTCTTCGAAAGTCCGCGCCGCCAGCAGCACCGCCACCACCTCCACCTGCCACGCCACCAGCTCCGGCAGCTCCAGCTGCTGCGCCCGCTAGCTGTCCGCCATATTGTTGTGCATATTGTGCATACTCCAGCTGCGCATCGCTGGGCGAGTGCAAATGCGGCTTGGCATCCACTAGACCAGCGCCAGCCTCCAGCTGCGGTGTGGCATCACGCTCATCCAGTCCGCTGCTGCTGCTGTTGTGTGCGGCTGCAGCGGCTGCATTGTTGTTGCTACCGCTGCTGCTGCTGGCCACACTGGCCATGCCCAGGCCATTGAGCAGATGCTGCTGCTGCTGCTGATGCGCGGCTGCATGCTGCTGTGCACCATAGATTTTCGAAATGTCAAAGGCATAGTTGGCCGCACGATCCTGATACATCTTGGAGTCGAAATAGGCCTTGGTTAGCACACTGGGATCCAGATAGGCGCTATAAGCGGCGCTGGCTTGTGTGCCCGCTGCGGCTGCATTGCTTAGATACGAACTGCGTTCCAAGGCAAACTTGTCCATTTGACCGCTAAGAGCTCCCTGAGTTGGCAGAGAAAAGAGAGTAAATTACATTTGGATTAGTTTTAGAGTTGTGGATTTAAAGTTTCTAGTGCGGCAAGAAAGTGGCTCAAAAATATTATTGACAGTCGAGTGCAGCCGTTGTCCCAAAATTTCATCAATGATTGTCCAAACCACCACCATCTTCTAAGGTTTGGCACCTAGCGACTATTTCTTGTTTCCAAACCTGAAGAAATGGCTGGGCGGTAAAAGTTTTGGATCGTACGCAAAGCTTATTAATACAACATACGCTTATTTAAAGGTCCTTGAGAAAAACTATTATTTGAGGGGAAACCAAAATCCGAATAACTTTGGACTAGAGTGTAGTCGTAGTAGTAGGGCTGCACAGAGCGTTTTTAGGCGGTTGGACCAACTGGGCGTGATAGTGAGGAGCCTTTCGAAGACATCGATATTTTTTTCAGTCGTGATTCAAGATGAAGCACCACCTTCTTGGTGACGTAGCAACACTACGTCATTTTGCATCAAACTCGGGAAAACCCCAATGGAGATCAGTGCTCCGAATGGCAAACGCGTCCAAGAAAAGCCCGAATATGCAAGTCAACAGTCAAACCAGTGGCGGATCCACGGTGGAGATTTCAGGTCCGGACCCTCCCCCCCCCCAAAGTTGGAAAAATGGGTTGAAAGTCTTTTGCGAGCTATGATATGTATACACTTCGAAGTGAAGAATCACCCAAGACCAAGTCCTAGATCCGCACCTGAGTCAAATCCATGCTCATCTGCTTTATTGATCATCGCGGTGTGGTTCACAGGACTTTATTCCCCCTGGACAAACTGTGAATGCCAGATTCAGTCATCATTTTGGCGAAAATCAGCGTCACGTAGTTTATGGATGATCCTTAAGAGATTTTCTGGCCAAACACTGGGTTGCAAATTTTCCCCACCCCCCCGTACAGTCCAGATCTGACACCATCGGACTTCTTCCGCTTTGCTCGGCTCAAACGGGAGGTATAAGTTACCACAAAATTACCGAGAATTGGTTTTATCGCGTACTTTTTTGATGAAAATCTATGGCTAGCTGGTTAAAAACACCTCCTCATCCCTATGAATGGAAATGCAAAAAGGCTTTATAATTGATACCGCATCTAAATAGTGCAAAGGACTACTCAAGTAGTTGATAATAAGTTTCGAGTTGAGCCGTAGTGCAAATTGCTTAACACTTTTGTGGCTTTATTTGTCCAACTAATTTGTTGTGCACCCGCACCACATCTCTGGGCCAGAGGGCTGGCTACCTTACCCAACAACAGCCCTGGTCTATTTAATTTTATTTGATTTGCAATACGTTTTTCAATTCTCGTTGTTTGCCGCATATTATTGCTACACCAGCCAAGGATTCAGCCCAGTTATTGAGGGGTTGTTTTTGTAGCATTTCCGTTTTGTTTTGAGTGGTTGTTGTCAAGGGCTGCTACCCCAGGCACTTTGCTGCGCTCAGGGCTATAATTATGTTGTTAACACATCATCATCAACATCACCATCATCATCATCCTTTAGCCATAACCTCAAACTCAGTTAATGTACCAGCGCCCATGTTGTTGCTTATTTGTGTTGTTGTATGAGCCCCGAAAGCGTTTTGGATTACAATTTTATTTGATTTGATTTACGGACATGTGGGAATTAGTTAAGGATTTGTAAATATTTTGATAAGCATCATTTAAACGCTTCCCAGATTGAAATTTGGCGCATCATTATTGAATGCTTTGGATTAAAAGAGTTGCGTCTTGCAACATTCCTGAACAAAGCGCTATGCAATTTTCAAATATTCCTGAAAAAAAAAACAGAATGTAACGCCCTCAAGTTGTGCTTGAGTCTAGTCTATTATTATGTACAGCTGCGGTTATATTATTATATAACAATGCTAAGGCTGGGGCTTTCAACACCCGCACAAGTGTAGCGTAGTTACCCCAAAGCCGTGGCAGACATCAATCAGAGCCACAAAATGAGAAACGCTTTTCAGGCACAACAAACAATGCCAAACAACAGTCATGACTTTTAATGGGTTGTTAATATTTATAAGTACATGGTACATGGTAGAGTAGTGTAGTCCGTCCAAGAAGTTGGCCAGCGCAGCTTCCACGCCCCAAAGCGAGTCGCGCTAGCAAAGCCTCTGCAATTCTGGCAGCTGCTGGCTCTGTTTGTTTTTGCTGTAAAATTGATTATCAACGCGATCTGGAGCACCACTATATGTAGCTATCAAAAACTCTAAATATATAATGACAAGTTGCAAGTGCCAACAAATCCTTCAGCACTGCCCTGTACGGCTCTGCCCTTTGCCAGCATGACATGTCAGAAATTATACTCGAGTTAGGATCGCGATCAGGAAGCGTGTCGCGCTTAGTCACGGCCGCCTGTTTTCCGCCTTTTAAAGTGGGCGTCAGCCGTAGGAGTTTGTAATTATGTTATTAACCACCGGGTTCGCTCGCTCTGCGCTCTGTCCAAATGTCCATACTCGGTTTGTCCATCAACTGACAAGCAGTTCGATCGTTGTAATTGGTTTCGCTCGCTACCGCGTTGAGCGTTTTGATGGACGTTGTGCCACTTAAGCTTAAGGCAGCCCGCAACTCAAACCCAAAACTCACCTGCGTTGTCGGCGTCGATGTCTGTGAGAGATGGCTGCCCAGGTGATAGGCGGCCGCTGTGGGTCCGGGCGCAAAGTAACCGGGCGTAATGCCTGCAAGGGAGAGTTGTTGGAATTGAACATAAATGAAAAAAAAGAACAACATTCAACAAAAAGTTTTCAACAATTACGACAACAACAACAACAACAACAATAAAGGCGGCTTGGTATGTGTTTAAAATAATTGCCACTCGAAATATTTTGCGCCTTTTGTCCAACTCTTTTATTTTTTATGTTTTTCCTTTTATATCGAATTGTTGTTGGTGTTTTTGGGGTCGCAGTTTAATTGTCCGCTGAATCAGCTATTTTATAAATATTTTCAATTAAATGCTAGCGAGCAGGAGATGCGCCGTAAGGGCGCGCTCAAGTATCTAAACATGTGTGTATGTAGCTATAGCTATGTATCTGATAGATAGACAATGCCAGGCGGTTATTACCAATTGCCTTAAACGGTAGTCGCTAGCTGTTGGCCTTTTGTAACTATTGGATAATTACAAGCGCCGCTTATTGAAAGTTGCTCCATTGGAGGCTGTCTCAGTGCCGCCGACTTCTTCAGCAGCAATTAAAAATGATTACAACTTTTAGGTGAATGAATCGCTTGCTGTCTCTTACTTTAAGCCGCTCTTACTCTTTTCGGTGTTGTTTTTATTAATAGTTGGTGTACTCATCCAATTGGTAATTACAGAAGCTGTCGCCTGAAGGCACTTCAAGTACTTCACTAAATAATGCTTTAAACAAAAATTTGAATAGACTACTTCATTTTTCTAAAGCTTTGTTTCTTTTCTCTTTCGTACTCCGCTTTTATGAATGCAATTGACAACGAACCATTATATAGATATTTAAGCCAAGAATAAAAAGGTTAGAATGAATTTATATGTCGCTTAGCGATTGTCAACATCTCTACTCGCTGTCATCTTCTCTTCTGACTCTTCTCCTTAAAAGCATACATTTTCTTAAAACTTGTTTTTAATGTAAAAATTAGTAGATTAGTAGTCAGCTCTGTCGACAGGGTGGGGGGAACGGCAGGGTTCCCCCCGAGCCCGAAGTTCTCTAAGGCATCAATAGATAAAGAAAACATTTATTTTTCTCAAAGTTTTTCCTAAAAGTTGAAAAAATCAGATGGTGTCTAAAAAATGAGAGATATCAGAATATGATTTCTTTATGTTTTTGAGTCCAAATTCGAGGTCTTCAAAGAACACCCTAAGTCGAGGAATTTTGGAGGCTATCTCAGAAATGTGACCTGTTGGGTTTTTTTATTACCTCGAAACCGAAGTTGGCAAACCCAGGTGTACTAAAAAAAATCTCCGGACAACCAGACTCCCAAAAGATTTTTTATGTGGTTTGAATTTATAACGCAGAAACACAAAAAATCGATTTTCAAATTTGGATGCCAAACTATGTCTACTATCTACTATCTCCCTATATATAGGTTCCTATTATTCCAAATAGGAACATAGGGCCTCCATGACTCGAGTCCGATGCCCACAAAATTGCAGCACTACAGGGTTCAGACATAACCTTATTTTTGAGGTTATCTCAAAAACCCGACGTGTGGTTTTTTGGTACCGGACTCGAATTTAGCGATCCCAAAACCATATACAAACTGGTCTCAATAAAAAAATGTTGTATAGTTTTTCTTATTTGAGGTTTGAATGGAACTAAAACCTCGTTGGGCGCTGATATCACTATCAGATCGGATTCAAGGTATCGAAATGCATAAGGAAACATATGCCTCGTCCTCAGATTACGAGGTTTTCCCATTGTCCAGTTTCAAATTTTGACATTATCCTTTTTAATCTCAAGTTTCATAATTTTTTAACTTTGAACATTTACATCTATCCATTGTCCATAATCACCAACGGGCTCTACTTTTCTCCCTAGGACCCTGGACGTTGTATTGCCCAAGGTTTAATTTTGACATTTCAAATTTTTTTGAAACTATGTCAGAAAGTTTTATGATGCCTCAAATTAGCGCTGGGTAAAATTAAAAAAATTTAAAAAAAAAAAAATTAAAATTCCAAAAGTGTCATATATTGGATGGTAACCCAAGTTTCTTGAAAAACATAGAATAGCCGACACGATCGCCAAGCAAATTGGGCATTCCATTCTAAAGAAATAACACACATATTATATAGAGATATGGTCTGATAAACTGGTGACATAGTAGGGGTAGAAGGTCGCCGGAAGAGTCGAGTGAAAATTGGTTCAGGAAAACGGATATAATTTAAGTCATTTAACGGAGTAAGCTCTGTTTCGCATGGATCCCTCGTCAAACAAACATACCGGGGGATGAATGGCTGTTAAGCTAGCGAGAGATTGCACTGCGAAACCCTTTATAGGAAAGGTTTAGAGTCATTCTGTTGCATTGGCTGACACAACATTAAGCAACTATTAGAAAAAGGAGCTCTCTCTTCTAGTCGAACTACAGACTACTTACTGCCGTGACCGGATCAGTCAATCGAAGCTACCCAATGGTGCAGTAACGCTTTGATTCATATATTTGGTACAGACTGTACCTATGATCTGATAAACTGGTGGCAGGTTTCTGAAGAGGCCTGAAGGTCACGGAAAAAGACATCGGAAGAGTCGTGGGAAAACTAAGTTAAAGTGTCTTTGTGATGGATCTCTCGTTGATACAACGTCACGATGGGTCAAATCGCGGAAAAGCTAATGAAAGACGGTACTCCGAAACCACTTATATGACAGGTCTAGTGCTTTTCTGACGCATTGGCTGACATATAATAATATTTAGCAACAATTAGGAAAACAAGAAAGCAACAAAGTACAGACTGGAACTGTGTGACCGGACTCAGACAACCGAAGCTACTCTTCTTTTGCCATAACATAAGTATGATTAAGACAATGTCCAAAACCTTTTCTAGACTTTCGACTAGTTTTCCTACTAGCCATTGTAAAGGCTCGCCTGAGGTAGCTGGGTATCACTGACTAAGATTTTGTGAGACTTCGGAGGAATCTTCGTCGAACACCCAATCTCAAAACTCGAAGGTATTTGGTTAGACTCAAACCAAATAATTAGGGTCACAAGAAATATCAGAATAAAATCATACCAGATAATTATGTTTATTTTAGTAGGTCTGGATGGGTCATATTAATTTGCTATGGTAATAGTGTAATATGGCTATGGTTCAACTGCATAATACCAAGTTGGAAATTCTGGGAAAAACAGATTAACAGAGTAAGCTCCGAATTTATGCCGGAAGTCTCTCTTTCTCTCTTTCAATTTTTAAGATCATATGCTTTAACTAAAAACGCAACCCTCCTTCTTCTGTCAGCCAACTATTTCCCCATCACCGCCCCCTTGCAACTTATTGTTTATTGTTGTTCTTAAGGGTGAACATGGCTGGTGTCCCTAATTCGCTTTATTTATTACGCTTTTCCTTGCATTTTTATTATCATTTCCGTTGCGCATTAATCATCTCGTCCTGCCATCGCACAAATTTGCTGCTACATCAAAAATTTAAGCAAGAAACTTGCGTAAAATTGAGCTTATCCATTTGGTTGGCAGACTTTGGTCTAAAAGACCGAAAAAAATAAAGAAAAAAGTGACAAATGCTAATTTAAAACCTCCAACTACAGACTTGGGTCCCACGAATAGAAATCATGAGTGAAAGGAAACTTATGCTTGTGTTTATGCTCATGTTCAGGCGGATGATTATTATGGTCGGGCTGTGGCTCTTTGTGTCTATCATTTGAATGAGTTGTTAAGCCAGGATGATGACTTCACAGTTTGTCAGGCACAAAATTGGGTGGTGGCTGTCCCATTTTGTGGCTATGCGGGGGCTACGGGTCTAGGTTTGTCATAAACAAAACTTGCCACTCAACTCAGATAGTGTGTGTGTGTGGGTGGGTGTGTTAGAATAGTTTGTCATATGTAGTATCGTGTCATATTTGCATTTGTCTTGTTAATAAAGCCTTGCCAGAAACTTGCTGCTTATTTGCATAGTTTAGTTCTGGTCTGGGCTTTAATGGTCTTTTGTGTGTTTAAATTATATTTGCTGTAATAATGCTATACGCACCTGCACGTAATGCCTCCACGGGCACGGATGGATATGGCATGGGATAGGGATAGCCATCACGTCGCAAAGCCTTTGGTTTTCGACGTGGTCTATACTTGTAGTCTGGATGTTCCTTCATGTGCATGGCGCTGTCAAGTTAAAATTTTGAGTACATCCAAGGATTTCATGGTTTAATAGCATTTTACTTACCGCAATCGTTTGGCCTCATCGATAAAGGGTCGCTTCTCTTCCTCGGATAAGAGCTTCCATTCCGCACCTGGTCGTAATGTCGTTAGTTAAGTTATTAAATGTTGTCAAAATGTTGCTTAACTGAAGTGCTCTCAAGGTGGAAATGTGTATGCGACATATAACATACTCCGAGTACTCCAAAAACACACACTCAGTCACACACACTCACCCACATGCACATTCAGTTATGCTTCAGCAAACTTGTCTAACAAGAAGGATACGAAACAATGTTAACCGTCTTTCCGTCTGTCCTGTCAGCTGTCATCCCTTTTGCTCTATCAGTCGGCCTATCTCTCTCGCTCTCTGGCTTTTTGGCCACCATTGTTGGTTGTCTCGTTGTGTGTTTGTCTGTTTGCCAGTTTGTCAGTCATTCAGACTGCGACTGGTTAGACATTGTACGATAATGGCGCACGGGGCCCAGCAGGTGGTTCGGGGGGCGTGCTTTGTTATTGGCAATGTTGCAAGCAGTTGGGGCTGAAGTTACAGGCGTTTTTTGAGGGCGTTGGCATACGTTAGCCAGCTTGAATGTGTTTGTTTGTGGGTGAAACCAGGGATACGAAGCTGTTTTTGATGGAATCGGTATTAAACGACAGTAAAGGCTTGTACTTAGTATTGTTGAAGAAGCAGTTTTTATACCCGGTACCAAAAAAGTAAGGGTACAAGAAGGACCCAATTCCGACCCTATAAAGTGTATAAAGTGTATAGTCGATATAGTCTTGTTGGTCTGTACGTTTGCACAAACGCAGCTGGGAGACTATAAGAGCTACAGGCATTACAGCTGTCATTACCCCCCACTTCCTATGAATTGCAAAAAACGCGATTAACTTCCACAGCTTTTGTTTTCAAACTATAAATAGTTCCCATTTTCATCCATTCATTCTTCGAAGCCCCACAAAATTATTGTTATTAATTATTGTTAAAACTGATTTTGAAGTAGTTGTTGTCACAAAAATCAGTAAGGAGACTCATGCAAACTCAAAGATAAAATTTATTTGTATTTTTCGAGAATACCAGTTTTTCAACATGTTAAGAACCCTACAGAAATTAAGGAAAGTATAGGGTATATTATTATCGGAATGTCACGACTGTAATTTTTTATTTGTTTAAACAAATCATTTGCATTGTTTGCTCTCAAGCTATGTATAATAATATTTGATATCCCCATTTGGGATTTTTTTTTTTTATATGAAGTTATTGTTATTCGTGCGAAACATTTCGAACTGCGTATTGACCTTAAGACTAAAATACGACCATGGGCCGTTTTTTTATCTTCCTTTATTTTGACTAGATCGAAATCTTGATGGATTTTCTCAAGTGCGCAGATTTAAAGTTTAAAAATATTGAGCAAGCATAACAACGCCCCACTGAAAATGTTGGCAACCCCATATTCAATATACCTGGTTTTACTTATATCTTTAAAAGTTTTCACTTGATTTTAAACATTTTTGCGGCAAGCTATTTTGATTATTGCGTATAACCGTGATTAATTTGGATCCGATATCTTTTATAGTGTGGATGTAAGCCGCAAAATTCTTCAACGAGAAAACGAGGAAAGATATCAAAATAATTCGAAAAACTTGATCTGCCTGACTATTATGCGCATCTTTTGGTAAAATTTCAGCTCCATAGATCTTATAGCCTCTGAGATCTTTTTACTCACACGGACAGACATGGCTATATCAACTCAGCTGGTGACGCTGATCAAGAATAGCTATACTTTATGGGGTCTACCACGCCTCCTTTTGCCCATTACATGCGTGTGCACGAACTTATTATACCCTTTGTACTTTTTAGTACAGGGTATAAAAAAAACATTTTTGAAGAAAGAAGAAATATTTGTGTAGCTGGATTATATGTGCAAGGACTAATCCGTGTAAGCTTGACGTAGCGGTTGTCTATATTTAGCTACAGTTTCATCTGTTAAAACTGGACATTGTTCCAAAAATATAGGGTCAGGAGACTAGCCTTCCAATGTGCAAGAAGCTATTATGCTTTCAGTTGGTGTCATCCTTGTTTTAGGATATTTACTATTGATACGTAAAACGTCTGTCCCCTATGTAATTTAGAGCTCCTTAAGCGTATTTTCATACGGTTCCATTACTATTATTGCGTTGTTTAGATGTCTTACGATAGAAAAAATAATTTTGAGTTTTTAAAAATTCGAATTTTTTTAAATAGTTTGTATTTAATGTTGGAAAAGCATTAAAATTATTCCACTACTACCAATGTAAACTGACTCTGGAATCAAGTTACCTGCAGTTATGGTTAAATATTTTCATTGTTAAAAATTTAAATTTTGATTTTTTTTAAAGATTTTTCTTATTAATTCAAAAGTGCTCTATACCAAAATACGGTAGAGTTTTGGTAAATAGTGTTGCATAGTGATTGGCAAATCAAAAAAAAATTAAGTAGTCTTATGCATTTATAAATTTATGAAAATTTTTATTTTAATTTAAAATCTGAATTGTTTAAAAATTTAAATTTTTTAAAATATTTAGTTCTTTTTTTTTAAATTTCAACAAAACTTAAAATTAAATGAAATTCTTAAAAATTTTTAATTTTAATGTAGTACCTGTAATATTTCCTTCAGTAGTACCCCTCATATTTGTCAAATAATACTGCATTTTACGCATTCATGAGCTGTCAACATGGTGTTAAGCGGTTTGAAGCTAAATAACCAAATCAGAATGGATTTAAAAGTGTCTTTGCAGCCCTGGTGGAAACACGTGCAGCCGTTGCCCGTTGCCATTTGACACATAAGTGGCATGGCTGTTGGGCCTAGAAAAGAGGCAGAGAGCGAGTGCCTGCTATTGTGCATAGTATACCATATGTATACAATATATAATATATATTGTTGTACCACATAAAGACTGTAAATGTTTTTGAGTTAATGTAAAATGTAAAATATTACAAAGACATGAGTCATCTTTATATTGCTACATCTAAAAGGGATGGAGACTTGTGGCAGTTGACTTTCTAATTCCATAATCCAAATCTTTACCGGCTTAAATTGTTTATGTCAATCGGAAATGTTGCTAATTAGTTATAACGTGTAATTTTAGTGGCTTTTATGGCCAACTGCCATACACAGACAACTAACAATAATAACAACAATGGCAACAATAATAGTTATAACAAGGACAGCTCAGAAAGCCTTTGTATTGCTGACGACAATCCAAAGAAACGTCTGTCAAGTTCATAGCCAGCTGAAGGCCCCCACACATGGGCAAAACAAAACTACATACTTAGTAAATAACAACAATACAGCAACAACAAAAGCGCAATTTCCCTGCCATAGTTCCCCCAGATATCATGCAAGTAGCTGCCCAACTGCCAACACGGCTGTTAAAATACTAAGTAATTTATAGATACATTGACTAGCTGTCAGTTAGATGGGAGCTTGGCATCAAATGAGCAACTTACCAAGAGTTGTGCAGTCGACACCTTGAAGAGAACAGCCCCAAGCCAGCACCAGTTGGGTCACATAATAATAAACAAGACGGACTATACGCTCAAATATACTTCTTTGTATATATACTTATACATATATACAATATATGTATCTACAAGTTGGGCACTTGAATAAACTAAGGCTAACATTGTGTGCATGTGTGGTTGTGTATATATGAGTTGTACACAAAAGGATGACAATGCCCATTTGTGTGGCTCTACTATATATGTAGTATGTACTCATATGTCTGTCTTTGTGTATGCCAACTGGCGCCCCGGTTTAAATAGAACTTTGGCTTATGAGTGAGTGCCCAGTCGAGCAGTTTAATAATTGATATGAAAAACAACTTGGATGTGGCAGCCTGTGATATTTGGACCATGGGATCGGATCAGGCCAAGTTGTAGTGTGTGCGTGAATGGGAATCCAAGCTAATTAACAACTTGAAGCGTCATGGAGAAAAAAGCTGAGCACATTTCTGGACAAAGTTTTCCACGTTGCTGCTGCTGCTGCTGCTGCTAACCACAAGTCAAATATTTGTCATACTTCTAGTGTTGGCTGCCGTTTACAGAGCTATTCACTTAGTTACCCTATTTGAGCCACTTAGACCAAATCTTGCACTTGGTCTATTTGCGGTGAGATTTTGGTGCAAGACACTCACTCGTTTTGGATAGCTTGTCAGTAGCACTCATAACTGCCCATGATGTTTAATCTGGGATTTCTATTGCAGCCGAACAAGCGTTTTTGGAGTACTATATGAGTTTTATGGTTAGAGTATTGATGTACTTAAACTTGTTGGGACGATGGTAATCAACTGATAGGTTATCAACATGGCCCTTCTTTAGAATGAGCAGTAGCAAAGAAAAAATCTTTACGAGCAAAGAACTAAACTTTTGGCTTATAATGATAATTTTTAAGCCAAGCTATTAGACGCATCATTAACGGATTAAAACTGAATTAAAAATGGTATCTGGATCTGGAAGACCCAGTTTAAGATTGTGTTTAGTTTATGCCAGGTTATTTTTGTGTTAACCAATCTCAAAGCGCTATAACTCGAGCTGAATGTTTATTATATCGATATCTGCATAGAATTAATACATCTATAAGATTCTACACAAATTGTGTTGTGATTTACTATATGTCAGAACTAAGATAGCTCTCTTGTACGCTTGGTGGCGATTGTCCTCTAGTAAGTACTTATATCGTTCACTATTTGTAGGCACTTACTTTTCGGGCCCTAGGTATTGCTCGAGGTAAACGATCAACGAACGAAATATGACAACAAATACTCACGAAGTAAATAAAGAAGAAGAAAAAGAAATTTCTAAAAAATGTCCCCTTAAAATAAGGTATTTCGGTGATTACTAAGAAGCCTGACGTTTTTTGATCATGAATGCGGATTTGAGCCAGTTGTGAACGCGGCGTCAGATTCAACGCGTCGAAATACATTAAAAAATACGCCTTGTCCCTATATCAGAACACTTTTGTTTTTATGTGGCTGTGTAATCGCAATAGATATTTTAGAAAATATAAATGTAGCTTGGCGCCTTAAGCGATATCAAGTTGCAGATCAGTGGTAAGCATGGCACTATCTCACGTATATAGGGATAAATAGCGGCATCGATGTCGACACACGTACATTATACATCGCATGCACCTGTGTGCGCAGCAATAGACACGAAAGCCTCATTGCCAATGCCTGTGTCGAAGCGTCGTGACGTCACTGCGCCACTCTTATAAACGCAAGCTAAAATTCGGCTGAAGTATAAGGGACCATACTCATACTACGTGACCCAATTTTTACAATTTAACCCCCTCACCCCTCTCGCTAACCAACCGTAGTATTTGCCAGAACCCCCTCACCCCCCAGACCTCTTTAGTTACCACGTAGTCATTCGTTAGTATGATTTTAAACCCTCCCCGGTCCAGAGACCAAGCGTGATATTTTCAAGACCCCCTCACCGCTGAACTGGTCACCTAGTATGGGTACGGGCCCTAAATTATGTAAACTCTACGGTTCCTGTCTTGAACATACTTTAAGATAAAACATTTGCCTATTATAAGCAATCAAATCTAAGAAACTTAAACAAAAAAAGAATTCAAGGTAAGCATTACCCAATCCCAATTAATATTAGCCCACGTCTTATTTACCTGCAGGACTCTTCATACATTTCTTCTCATTTATACTTTTATTTATAGCGATACTTTTTATTCAAGTCCCATTCACCCACTTCTTTGCCTATCTGGGCATAATTAAAAGCATATAACCCCCACTGCCGCAAATTGAGTTGGGACAGCGCACACCTGTCAATTGCAAGATGGGCTTTCTATCGCGCTTTTTTCACGCGTCATTCCTAACCACCGTCCCAGTCCTGCTGTTGGGTCTACCCCGCTGCGCAACGACGACTTCCAATTGCAAACTAATCAATTGTTTGCGTTTTATTGTGCAACAAACGGGTCGTACAATGGCCCAGCGGACCATGTGGGTTACAAAAGGCTTGAGCATCCAACTCCTACCACTTGCATATCCATCCGGATTCTATTGTGTGCAATGGCAACGAAAATGAAATCGAAATCGAAGGCAATGGAAAAGTCGTTGTCGAAGTCGAAGTTGTTCTTTGTTTGTGCTGCCAACAAGGCAGCAGTCCATCCATCTCTTCAGCGGCTTTGTTTAACATTATTTAATATTCCCGCAGGAGCACAAGATGCATGGGGCGTACTCTTGTGGGTGGACCAGGGCTGACAAAGCACGGGTAAGCTTTGATTAAAAAGAAAAAAAAAGTGAAAAGGAGTAGCGGCCTATTGCCGTTCGACAGGTTTTCAATTATTGTTCGAAAATTTTTCATATACATATACACAAAACGGTTGCCATTTCTTTAACGTCTCGACAAGCAACTGCCCCTTGCCGCATCTACAGCTCTTGTATGGGCTTTTGTTTGCTTGTATTTGTTGTTGTAGCTGTTAATTCAAATTTCCAGACAGTAATTAATGACAGTTACAATTTCAATTACGTCAGGGCGCAAATAATGTATTTCTATATAAAATATTTTTTTTTTTTTTTTTGTTGCTTTGTTTTATAATAAAATAAATGGCAAAGCGCCGACGGCGGTTGCTGAAGAGCCTCTCCAGTGTTGCCTTTTCTATGTGTGCGTCTGTTTGTTTATGTGTGTGTGTGTCAGAGCTGCTTTCGCGCCGCCATTTTTTGTGGCGCCTTTGTTTATGCCACAGTATTTTTTTTTTTTTGTATTTTTTTGTTGCAAGCTCTTTGGCCTTTATATTTGTTGCTATTGTTGTTGTTGCTGTAAAATGTTGCTCATAATGAGCGTTGTGTATTTTATTCATTTAATGAATAGCCTGCAACTTTTTCAAGTGCAAAACTTTGACATTTGTGTAAATGTGGCAACTTTTTGGCCAAACCAAAAAAAAAAAAAACAAAACACAAAGGGGGCGTGTGTCGTGCTACCACTGGGTGTGAGTTGCAGTCAGGTAGCGAAGTAAGGGGCACAGTTCTAAACTTTTAGAATGAGACTTTAAATTCTGTTTCCGTCGCAATCCATTGACTGACTCATTTAATCATCTATATGTACGAGCACAAGTTTATGTGTGTGTTTGTGTACCTACATCTTGCCACTCACAATGGGGCTACCCCGACCTGACTCTCGCTCCTTGCCAAAACAAACTCAACAAAAGCTGCAACTGACAGCAAATATTACACAACTGTCAATTGACATAATGGATTTGCTAAAAAAGAAGAAGAAAAAAAATTGTGAAGTGAAAAGCGAACAAAGAGCTTTAGTGCTGGCAAAAATAGAAATTGAAGTTGTTATTTATATAAACATATACATATGTACATATCCATATACATATATTCTACAGAATATGCTTAAATTGAGTACACTTTTTTGTCGAAAATCGATTTTGGGCCAAAACTTGGCACTTGAATTTTGAAACGAGTTTTTAGCTATTTTAATCCTTTAAGATATGTTCGTTCGGGGGGAAATTCTTCCCGAGCAATGTGTTAAACTAACCAAATTTTAATCGAAAAATTTAATCGATTTTAATGAATTATATTCGATTGAAGACCGCAGTAAAGTTACTATTGAACATTAACCAAATGAAATCCGCTGGGCCAATAAAAAGGCAAGTCGGTGCTATCTCAAAAAATGACTGTGTGCTGTTCATAATGGCCAAAATGCAACATTGACCCTATTTTTCAAGAATGACGCTGGCGACACCGATGCTAACTAATTATTTTTCCCCCAATTGTATAAAATTGGCTGGAGGATATTTCGTGACACAAAAAATTGTATTTTTTTGTGATGATTTTGATATATGTGGTAGAGCTGCTAGCCACTAGCAATTTCTTTTTCTTCCACTATGTGGTCACTGTCAAATTTTATTGCAAAATTCCGTTTATTTATCGAGTTATCGATAGCTGGAAAATTTATTTTTCATATTTAGACTTTTCTTTGACAAGTCATATCTCTCAAACGAATAAAGATATAGACACAAATATTTTTTCCATGAAAGATAAAATATTGAATTTGAAAAACAAAACTTAAAAAACAACAAATTTTTTTACATTTTTACAATTATTTTTGTTAATTTTAAAATTCAAAAGAAATCTCCCAATAAAAAAAAAAAGGGTTAACAGATCACTTTTTAAATCTCTTTGATTCTAATGATTTTAGATATGCGATAGAGCAGCGGTGGGAAATTACAAGGCACGCGATGTGAAAGCTTTTGATCGTAAAAGCTCAAGCCATTGAGAAAGCTTTACAATGGAACGCAAAACAGAGGCAAATGAATACAAATTTTTGAAACAATTAAACTTGGTTCTTCAGGGAAAAAACAAAAAAAAATTGAACTGATCGGTGAGTGGAAAAACTTTTAAAAGAAGATTGCTACTTCTTCATACTCAAGTACAAGAAAATATTGTTTGAAATTTGTATTTCGTCTTGTATTTTGAAAAAATTTTAATTTCGAAAATATCCAAAATTAAAAATGAATGGATGTTTGGATCTAAAATGAAATATAATAAATTGAAGCTATGCCAATAAAAACAAAATTTGTCCCATTGTACCGCGGTTATTGCGAAATCTTTTTGTTGTTTACCCAAACAGGCACAAAAAATTGCGTTAGTAGTTCTGCCCACCGCTGCGATAGACGCAGTGCAGGCGAAATTCCGATTATTTATCGAGTTCTCGAACTTTATGTGGACTTTTTTAACGATACATGCTATGGCTGCCGTTGCTATTTCCCCTTTCATGATACATTTTAATGTTTCGTATGAGTTTTCACCTGCAAGATTTCAACGTATCGAGGTAAAAATTATATTGTGCACACCGTATGAGGTGTGGCTATCACCTAGTGTAAGTTTCACCTCGATACGTTCACGCATACGAACACAATCAGTACCACACTGATTTTGTTGTTGTTGTATTTATATATATGTAGATACACAAAACTTTTCAAATGCCACATGAGCACCTGCCGGAATTTAACGAAACTATGCTAAGAACCTTCCACCCATCATAAGAAACACACACATAAAGTCTATAAAGGACACACGCACATCATTTCATTTATATATATATATATATAGAAGACAATATTTGTGATTGTCGTCATTGACGCTTTTTAGCTTCCCTCCTCAAATAAAAATATATTCTCAAATATGTTTTTTGAAGAACAAGATATTTTTGAACTTAGTACGTTTTCAGCTCATAAACCTAAACTATCAAAGCGGCATAAAATGCCAATTCATTTCTAAAAAAAAAATTTATATTGGTCGATAGGTAAATCTTAAGATATAAACAACTAGATAACTAAAAAAAAAAAATATAAAAATATGTTATTATCTATCTTATGTCAAACCATCAATTAAGTTCATCATATATGTATATAGGTTCACGTTCAGTGGCGGATCCACGGGGGGTTTTCGGGTCCGGACCGCCCCAAAAGTTGGAAAAATGGCTTAAAAGTTTTTTGCGAGCTCTGACATACATATAGTATAGTATATACACTTCGAAGTGAAGAACCCCCCAAGACCAAATCCTAGAACCGCACCTGTTCCCGTTAACCCAAATAAGAACATAGGGCCTCAAAGCTTATCATAAGTGAATATTTAATAAAAGTCATGAATCTGTCACTGAACTTAACACCCTCATGTGCTTGGCTTTCAGGCCTGAAACTTGACCGTTACAATTATCATGAATTCAGTGCTGATTTACTTTAAAGATTCAGCCTTTAAATCACGGGAAAGTAATTAATTAGTTATAAGAAAATATCTCTCTCTAGGTATTTGAGAAGTTTTAACATTCCATCTAATATGAAAACAATTACACCCAACCTAAAGTATTAAAACAAGGGCACTTAATCTTCGGCATGCCAACAATATTTCTTTTGACTTGTTTTTGTTCTGCTTTATTTAAACTTGGCAAACAAGCCAACACCCTGCTTCCTCTAGCTCCCCTTAAAAGCTAAAGGATTCAAGTGCAGCGAGTTTGCCTTTTGTTTTATTTTTTTTTTTTTTGTAACTCACTCGCTCAACTGCAGAGCAAGTCATTCGCGTTTAATTTGCATTGTTTTTTACAGAAACTCAAACAAATTATATAAATGATGAAATGGAAAAAAGTCATTCTTCAAGTGAGCATGGAGCATGGAGTAGAACTCACATTTTAATAAAAAATTGCACAAAATGGCTGCAGTACCCAACCTTACGCTGCCCCACCTTAGTCATCTTAGCCTTGGGAATCGATGAGCAGAGGGCTTTACTTTATTATCTAATGTTATGACAGCATTTGGCCGATTAGTGTTGAGCTGCTCAGCTCGACTTCCATGTAGCTCAAGACATGCCAGCTCATGCATATTGCATGAGCCAAGGTAGTCAGTCGTCCGCCTATTGTTATGCTAAAGATTTTGGCTGTCACTTGCCACGTGCTGCAGTCGAGGCAGCTCGGAATGCTGCCAAGTTGCGTGTGTGATTGAAATTGAATTTGATACGAATTTTAAGAATTGAACGACGCCCGTCCAGACAGACAGCAATGGCTCAGTCAGCAGATAAGACTTTTTATAGAATGAGTGGGTCTGGTGCTGCTGCTGCTGCGTGTGGGATTAGCTGCTGTGACCGTCGTTGCCACCGTTGCCGCCGTTGAGGCAGTTGGCCGCCCCAGATATAAACTACTTAACTTTGCAACTAGTTAACCAGCTAGACAAAGGCTGGCGGCAACTGGCAGACAACGTGATTTGGCAAGTATGAAACTTGTGGCATATTGCGAGGTGCGAGGAGCTGCTGCTCTGCTGTTGGGGTGGCTATTGGGTGTTGCTGGTGCTGGTGGCAGCCAATCTATCCAACCCTTCTCAGCAGCAATCAACAGCTTCCGCTTAGAGCTGCTCTGCCATTGTTTGACAGCTGCTTGTCAATTTTGACAGTTCGTTGAGTACGCTGACGCGTTTTTGGTTTGTCATTCTCAAGCTCTTTCTCTTTCCCATACCCATACCCATTCCCAATGCCAATGCCATTCTCTTTCTCATCCTCATTGTCATTGTGAATGGGAAGTGGGAATGGGGCAAACTGTCGTAGTTGGCGGTGGCATTACGTTGATTAGTTTAGGTTGCATAAGTGGGCGTTTAAAGGGCCGCAAACAGAGCGCGATGGAAAGATACACAGAGAGTGAGAGAGAAAGAGCACGAGCTTGAGCCAGTGTGGGTAAGTGTTGTAAAAAGATTGGCAGGTCGTGTGCCGCATTTTAATTTGGTTTTGTGTGGTTTTGTTTTTCTTTTATTCATTGATAAAGTTTTTATCTGTTGATGAGTTTGGTAATCGTACCACTTCCACACTTTGGGAGCACAAACTTGACTAGTTAAGCACAACAATGGAACAATTTAGGTAACTCACCCAGCCTCTTGGATATCTCTGAATTGTGCATCTTGGGATTATCCTGTGCTATTTTGCGTCGTTGTAGCCGTGACCAAACCATGAATGCATTCATTGGACGTTTTATGTGCTCCTCATTCTGGCGCTTCGTTGTATTCTGTATCATTAGGCTAAAGAAGACATCGCTAATGGAAAGTGTATAGAAGAGAAATGTTCAAAACGTGAGACTAAATGCAACTATTTAAGCAATTTGATTTGATTGATACATTCATCAATTATAAACTAAGAAATATGATTTGATTGATGCATTCATCAGTCATAAACTAACTTTAATGTCTGAGTGACGAATTTTAGGTGGTTCAAGTATGAAGATAATAGCTAAGGTCCGACTTTCCTTTCCTAACTTTTATAGTGATCATCTAACATTGACGTTCTCTAAAGCATTAGTGCATTGTTCATATTAAGTTTCAGCTTTCTTCGAGAAAAGTCTTTTTTTTGTAGGCATAAGGGATTCAAAGTAGCCCCGGGATACAAAAAATATTTCTAACCAAGGAATGGATAATGAAAAAAGGAAGGGCTGCGTTGGAGTAAACAGCAAAAGACGCGTCTTTTGGAAAAATCGTATGCTCTTATCTACCAAAAGGTCTCTGCGAAACACGTTACTGATATCTTTTATTGTCCCTATCATTATTATTACCAAAGGTAATGCAGTACAATAAGTTGTTGTTGCTATTAAGGGTGAGAGATCTTACTCGTTTTCTTCTAGGTGAAGAATTACTTATGCCAATGTACAAGGTATAAAATAAACTTGAACCAGATTAAATTTTTAAAGTTTTGGTGAAAAATGTAAAAGAGATGACACTTGGCTTCCTCAATTGCACCAAATCTTAACTTTATGTATCGGATGATAAATAGAAAACTGCGAGAAATAAACCATCAAAGTCACCTAAAGTTAACTTGGTTGAACTATGTTCGAAAATGGGAGCCAAATTTTATCATAATCCCAAAATCAGATCAGGCTCCATATGATATATTGACTCATATGAGCCAAAATTTCGTCGTAGTTCCAGCTACCGCAGCTGAACTCTTCTGGCTCATACTTTCGATGACTCCCTTCTCTGATCGCTAAATCAGAATTTTCACAATAAATATTGAAATTTTTTAACTTTATTGGAAGAATATCCCTATATCATATAATGTTTTGCACCAATTGGCTGAAAAAACAGATGTCTCGTACAAATTTGGAAAAACTTTCACATGTAATCTTAATAGTCATTTATTCCACTAATTTTGTCTGGAACAGCAGTATAGGTGGCTAATAACGATATGGTATATTGGAAACAGGAGCCCAGAATTCTGGGTTGGAAACGGATTGCGTGATTCTGAATCTTCGGTAGGCTGATTTACGTAAAAAGTCAACGAGTATTTATTTATTAGGCTCACATAAATCTGCATAGCAATTTTTGTGGGTCTAGTTTATACCTATAGTTGTGTTGCAGTGTAGTGGGAGACTTTTATTTAATAGTAAGCCTCGGGATTCTCCTATAGGGTGACTAGGGCAGATACTCGTATCAATATGATCCGATAAACAGAGCCTGCGTTAAAGTTACTTCGAACTCAAGGATTAGAGATGATTCTACAGAATAAATTAGCCAAATTTCAAAATGGATTAAATTCATCACAGTAGCTTTCTGGAAAGAGAGCCAAATCAAGATGATGAGTTCTTATATGTATATAAGAAAAGGCCTGTTTGAATGTATGTATTATATTATCGGTTGAACTCTTTAATTTCAAAAGACGGACTCATCTATTACTACTGGATAAGCTAATAAACCAGTCATCTTTTTTCACGTCCGTAAAAGGAGTTGTCAAAAGCGCTATCTATAGACAACAAGGATCTCGTATTTTTAGTTGGATGCCTTCATTATCTTTTGCAGTTCCCACGATTATCACCAGTTCGTAAGTTGTACAAAATTTCAAACTCACCTGGCACTGCTGCCGCTGTTCATCAGACTGCCCATGTTCTGGTGCAGATTACTTATGGGCGACGCCTGCGAGTTGTGATGCAAGTGCGCAGCCGCTGCAGCTGCCATGACGCTGCTCGAGGTGCTGCTGGAAGTGTGAGGACCACCTGAATTGGAGGCCGTAAAAATGGCACTTGAACCGGCAAGACTATGACTGTTTGCTGAACTGGACAGATGGGCACCACTATGAGCTATGCTATTGTGGCTCTGATGATGTGACTGCGTCTGTGCTTGCGAGTGTTGCGTAGGCTGACTATGATGCGCCGCCTGTTGCTGTTGTTGTTGCTGCTGCTGCTGTGTCTGGTGATGATGAGCCGTCGAGCTGGCCGCTGCCGAGGGATGCAATTGCGCGTGCTGCGTGCTCAAGTGATGTGCCGAATGATGCAAGGAGGCGTGTGGATGCAGTGCACCGGCGTTGGGTGAGCCGCCGCTGCTATTGCTGCTGCACTGATGCTGCCCCAGCTGGCTGAGTGACAATTGTTGACTGTGTGCGCTGGAGTGCAGATGATGCGCCTGTTGACTATGTTCGCTGTGATGGCTATGATGATTGTGATGTTGTTGCTGCTGCTGCTGGTGATGCTGTTGCACAGCCGCTGCCAGCTGGCCCAAGTGTGCGCCGCTCGTGGAGCTAACCGAGCTGAGATGAGTTTGCAAAGGATGTGCAAGCGATAGGCCAGAGAGTGAAAGATGCGTGGATAGACGTTCCATCATTTTGTGGATGCAGCTGCAGTTAAATGGGCCGTTGGCCGCTGTTGCCGCTGCTGTTGCTGCACTTGAAGATTATGATGGGTTTGCTGGGCTGCGCTTGTGGTTAATTGAAGTTTAAAACTTGAGCTGCCAGAGAGAAAGAAAAAGAGGAAACGAAAGGCATGGCATTGTTAATCAATTAACTAATTGATTTGGGCTTTTAAAAGTATGTCGCCTGCGCCTGTTGACCAAAAACCACCCACACCAAGGAGCGACCAACAGACAAACCCCGAACCAACCAAATCTATACCAAATAGCAGAACAATGCCTGTGCCGTTCTGTGCCACTTGCAAGCAACGCTGGCGGCCGTCACCTCAACTTAAAACTGAACTCTAGAGACTTCGACGACCTTTTCCGTAGGCAAATGTCAACCCTTAAAAGGGCTGCCACACGCCGCCAACTCAACGCCAACGACAGCAACAAGAACAGGAACGGAAAGGACGACGACGACGTCCTGTTCATTATGCGGCATAGCACTTGAAAACCATTTCTTTTGCTTTTTTTTTACGCCCAACTTCCTCTTTGGACGCGGTCAACTCTGAGCAGAGTTGTCGTCGTTGATAGGTTTCAATTTGGTTTTCAATTTTAAACCAGCTTACATGTGCGTGCATTATAAGCGGGATTTATGTGGTCCACTTGATGTGGACCCATACATGAATGGGATTGTGATTGTGACTATGATTGTGTGTGGGATGTGCTCGCATTAATGTGTTAAATACACACACTTCTACTTGTGGGATTTTGTGCAGCGGCGAAACCCATACACAAAAGGGTTCCAGCATTGGTCAATGGGCGATGCGAAGAAGCGATCCAGAGCCCATCTAAATGCTTTCAATTTGTTTAATGGTGCGATGACGACTCCACTTCGATTCTAAAATACAATAGGCCCAGGCGTGTGTGTGTGTGTGTGTGTGACCGTATTTTCGTAAAGGCAATGTGACCATAGCCTACAAATTATAAAACATATGCATCCAGGGATTAAGACTTTAGTGAGGGGTCAATGTGTCGTTTACAAAGTCGATTTAAATACTAAATAGCAAAGTACATGTCAGTTATACTTATTAGCTGCTTAGGAAGACTACTCTGGGATCATTTTTTTTTTTTCAGGTGGAAAAATTAACAGCGGGAGCGTTGTGATTCCTATATTATGAACCAGCTCATCAGCTTCAATTTTTAATTTTAATATGTAGCATGTTGTGCTAAATTGTAAAACATACGTTCACTTAAATAAATAATATTTTTGTATACATTTTTATACACCGTATCTATAGGTACAAAGCGTATACTAGATTTGTGCAATGTATGTAAAGGACAAAAGGAGGCGTGACAGACCCCAAGTCCTTTATACCAAAATGCTTATCGTAACCTCGCGTAGCGATTGAGCCATGTCCGTCCGTCTGTACTAACATCTAGATTTCGGAGACTATAAGAGCTAGAGGTACGAAACCTTACCAGCTGGTGCGCATTGTTCCTGAGAAGATGAAGTTTGTTGAATTATGTCAATATCTGCCACCGTTCCCCCGTAGTAGATTTTCGCGGTTTTAGTTCAATATTTTCATTTGAAACTTAAGAGAGTAATCCGAAAAATCGGACAAATACAACAAAAGTTATAGTCAAAAATGTACAAATTTCACCTCCCCTTGCCAATAAATTGCATCAATATATGGCTCTACTTAATTGTGGTAACAAATGACCAGGTTCTAATGAACAAATCCACATACAAACTATATCGATGCGGTCCCCCCATCTCCCGCAATCGATTTAGTTTTCTCCCACACCCCTCAACATATGAACTTGAAAGTTACCCCATAACTTCTTTGACGTAACTTTCGATTTTCATCAAAATCGGTTAAAATTTACGGTATAGATATCGGTTCTGCACCAAAAAAAATCCAATTGGAAAGTTCTGCTCTCAAGAAAAAAGGTACAGGACTCGACTATATTACATTTTTTTTTAAGTTTTGCATATACGTATTTAAAATGAATCAGGAAAATCAGGAATTTTCTAAAGATTGACTACTAGTCTTACTAAGGCTGTTTTAAAGTGTGATTGGCAAAAAAAGTTGTTGTATATATACTGCAAACAGTCTTATTTTTTTAAATACTTTGCCAAGCATGTATAGTATATAAAATAAAATATGTGAACTTAAGGATAAGAATTATTATCAATTGTAATCGATTTGCAATGATCATGATTCAAAATAGAGCTATTATCACTCGGTATCTAAAGTATCTAAGAAGTTCTTCATATATCTGTATCATTGATAAGCTTAAACCTATATATTCTCAGCGCTGTTACGAATTCGAATTTCAATTTGATGAAAGGACAACTATGAACGCATTATAAAAACCTGTAGATTATCTATATTGGACTCTGGTCCCAAATCAAAATTGTTGGTAATAAATCAAATATGCAGCAATACTTTATATCCCAGCCAACCTAAGAATCATAAAAGTTTGATTTATAATGAAGCCATGCGTGTTCGCGAAGCTCTCTGAAAGTCAGCTGTTCATATACCTTTGGAAACGTTCGGTGAAAAAAAATAACCTAATTTTGAAAATGTGGTACATAAGTTGCTGCTGTAAATGAAATTTGAGCTATGTAAAATAATAATGTTTTAACAAAGTTTATGTTTTATATAGTGTTCAACTCCGAAAAAAGGCCATTGCATACAACAATATAAATGTATATATTTATAATATCGTAAAAATATAAAATCTTAAAATAAAATTAAAATTGTTAATTTTTTGATATGATTTAGATCTTTCTTTAAACTGACAAGTTTCTTTGCGATAACTTCAAAAAGTTCATATCCTAATTTTTGAAATGTGTGCCAAAAAGCTCGGATTTGGAACCAGTGCACATTGGGAAGGTTCCGACTGCAACAAACTTTGTATAATGACACTATTGACGGTATTTTTTTTTATTGTGAAACACTCTTCAATGCTCAAAAATGCTGCTAAAATAAGTATTGAAATAAGTATTTATGTATTATTAATTAAAACTCTTGTGAATTAGCTTATTTGTACTATGTTTCCACAATTGACCCAAAATACCATACCTCCTACCCTCTGATAACATAAAGAAAATTTTTTAAAAAAATATTGTAATTGTTATCAAAGACTCGGAACTAGTAAATAAATTAACTTCCAAAGCCAAAGATAATTTTTAAGGTTTGTTGTTTATATTATTGGAGTCAATTTAAATTTTACAAATTCTTTTTTTTGGAGAAGAGATTATGAAGAAAGCAAACATTTTAGACAACGCCTTGAAGTAGGCAATTGATTATAGAAAATTTCATAATTTTGACAGTTACTTTTTTTTTTTTTGTTAATAATGTGTATATTTTAATAAACAATAATATCAAATTTCTACCTAGAGAAGGCAGCTTAATCAAATTATAAGTATTGACAGTTACTAGATTGTTTTTATAGAGTTTTTAAAAAAGGTTGAGCGTACTTAAAGAAACGTCTAAAAATTACTAAAAACGAACAAATGAAAGCCTCATAGCAATTGTAAAGAGAACTCAATGCAAAGTTAAACTTATCTAAATGAAAACGTTTGAGAAGTTGTAAAGAAATAAGACATAAATCTTATTTTAATACAAATTCATGATATTGTCTGTACTTAAAAAATGCATAAAAAAAATAACTGACTATTTATCAATTTTAGATAAAAAAATTTTTATAATTTGTAAACTAGTGTTAATATTATTGATATTGAGAATAGATAAAAATTACTGTCGTTTTTATCAAAAAATAAGAATTTGAATACTGAATCTCGGGAAGTTCCGAAAGTCCCGAGCTATAGATATAGAAATGAATCAGCCAAAGCCACCAAATTTGGCATTTTTATTAACTGAAACGTCGTTTTAAATATATCAGTGCAATCTGCTTTTACATCATAAATTCAACTTTCTTTTCGTAAAGAAAATTATAGTTTATAGAAAAAAACGAATTAACTTTTTATGGGAACAAACCAGATAAGATAAATGCAAACTTAAATAATAATAATCGAAATCGGGCATAAATATAATAGTATTTTTGTATCAATGGTAGCTAAGCTTCGTAAGAGAATTTTAAATATTTCTAAAGAATTAAGGTAATCATAAAATAAAGTACAGGTTATGATCAAAAAGTAGTAGGACTGAATTTCTGTAGCGCGGAGCTGTGGTACTGGTGTGACTTCTGAAGAGATATTTTGCTAGTTGCCTACGGGCGAGCGGAGAGTACGCACGTTGATTTCCATGCACCTTTGTTACGAAGTGTCGTCGCCATCTACGATGGAGAAAAATCTCAAGCAGTGCTACGCCATTAAATTCGGCGCTAAACTCTGGAAGACCGCGACGGAGACCAACTGCCAGAGAGCCGAGTGGCACATAAGCAGCTCCCCGCATCCGAAGAAAGTCAGAATTTGCAGTTTAAGGGTCAAAAGCAAGCTCATTTGCTTTTGATAACGTCACGGTGTGGTTCACAGGAACCACGGACATACTGTGAATACCAGATTTTATATGGACGAGCTTGACTGGTTGCGCAAAAGCGACTTCGCGTGCGGCAAGACAACGCAGCTTCTTAGAAGCTTGATAAAAACGCGCCGAGGCACTCCGCGCTGCTGTCGAGGGAGTTTCTGGTCAAACACAGGGTTGCGGTACGCCGTTTATAATCCAGATCTGGCAACGCCAGACTTCTTTCGCTTTCTTCGGCTTAAGAGGGACTTCAATGGAAGATGTTGGAGGAGTCGTGAAGGGTATACCGAAAAGCGAGTTCCAGAAGGCGTAAGCTTTACTACCTTACAAGTTTTTGATCCTATATTATAATTTGCTCATTACACTCATTTTGTATAAGTTTAATAAAGTTCTGAGATTTGGTTAATCATCATACTGCATGACATAGCTATTATGTAGCAACTTTCAAGAAATTCACGATTTTTTGCAGCTATCCCTTTTTAAAATATTTTATCTCAGTATTTGATGATGTTACAACAAAGTATATCGTAGTTATAAGTGGCTTTCCATAACTCTGTAGGCTGCTTGCCATCACGACATCTGGCTGCTTCCGGACATTAACATTCGGTGTTAAAGTAAAAATTGCCCAGGCATGCATATTAAGCATGAAATTTATTTCAAGAGTGTAAAAAAGAACCTGTGGCAGTTCTGTCCCCACTATTTGTAGTCCTTATGGTGCGCAAACAAATTTCTGTGTAGTCAAGCTACTCTGTTGGCCACAAAGACAAAGCTGCAGCAGCTCCACGGGCTATCCAGCAATGAGAACCCTTGGCGGTCATTGGCAATGGCCGGTTGCACCACCAGCTGTGCGTAAATTGCAGCCGAGATATTTTTATTTGCTGTGAATGGTCATTGGAATGAATGTGGATACGAATGTTTGGGCGGCCAGAGACTTCAATGCTTCCATTTTAAAGCTTAGCTGTCAAAGCTAACGGAAATGGCTCTTGGGTTATGGGTAACGCATTGCTTTTCAAGTGGCTTACAAGTAACAACAATAGACCCAAAAAAAAAAAAAAACACACACTGAGAGAAAATCTCTAACAAATTGTGCATCAAAACAGACAAAACGTTCAGAAAAAAATTAACATCAAAAGCCGTGGGTCGCACTGGGTTTTATATATTGTCTAATCTTGCACTGCTTGGGTTACGGCGGTCAGTGCCTAGCGTGTTAATCTAGTAACACCAGTAAAAGCGTTAATAGATATCAGTCTAGAAATTTATGACTCTTGCGCAGTTTGTAGCGGTTGCTGCTGCTGCATGGAGCAGAGCAGGCTCTTCGCTTTATTATGCAAATCTACAAGTTGTTGTTAGTGTTGTTCTTTGGGTTGTTGCAACACGCACACACACGCTATGTTTGGGGCATTCACGCAGACGCAGTAGGAGTAAATTACCCCGCGGCCACTTGAGCACATGAGCGCAAATATTTTTCACTTCAACGCGATGGATTGGGCTGCAGCGTGAAGCGGGCAGGCGGGCGGTTGGTTGTGGTTTGCTGGGCTGCCAAGTTGGCTGTATGTTTGGCATTGGTAGTGTCTCGCTTCTCGTTCATTTGTTCATCCGTTTGTTGGTCTGTCAAACAAGAATTATGATCGGCTTAGCCACATGCTGAGCCACGCGGCCAACGGATTCCAGTCGCTGCTGCAGATTCTTTCATAACTGAGCATAGTTCAGCTACGAGGAGTCGCAAGTCAGTGCAAGCCAGCCAACCAGCCAGCCAGCCAGACGCTTGTGGCATTCAATTCAATACAGGTAGAGCTTTAAGTGTCTCCACTTTGTGTTGAAATGTGTCTCACTGCATGCCCCCGCTTGTGTGTGCCTCTATAGCTGGCAATCATAGCACTCGAGACTCTATATATATTGGCCATTGCATTCATTCAAAAGTGTCTCTTTGGGACCCGCTGTGCGTCGTAGCCCTAAGCCGCTGGGCCCCCTAATGTTTGTAATTAAGAACTTTCACACTCGCAAACAATCGTCTTGCCATATGCGCAGGCGTTGCTGCCGCACACTGTATCCCAAACGTATCCCATCATAACCCACTATATAGGTATTCCATCTCATCTTATTCCAGCTTGCATCGTAAAAAGTATCTTTTGGTTTAGTGTCAAGTTCAAGCCAAGGGCGAAATACACTACACTAGCATAAAAAAAAAAATACAAAAATTAATTATAATGCCATGTGCCTGCCAAGTTTTTTCTTTGTGTGTTAGTTGGCATTGTATTAGTATTATTTGAAGTGCGTCATGACACGAGACCTGCGGAGCTTGTTCCTAATCATTATGGAGGACAGTTGAAGTGAGCTATCTATTATAGCGAGTTATGTCGATTCCTGCTGTACTTTGTACTATAAACAAAAGTGCGACTAGTTGGCAAAATACTCTTCAAGAAACTTATTCAAGAACATCTGTGCTTTGTTTGGATTCTATAAGATACATGCGTTTAAATTCTTTGTTGATTGTATTGCTCTCGTTATTAACTATGCTATTTGCACAATTGTTTTGTCTTCATTGTATCACATGTATCTCTCTATTTATCTCACAAATTCTCTTGCACTCAAGCCATCGTACTTACTTACTTAGTTATTAGCAAACTAAACCGCTATTTGCTCATTATTGTATTGAAATTGCGTCACATTATGAAATTGATATCGATATTGTTGGGTTAAGGGGAGTCTTAGACCTTGCTAAAACTTGGTATATTCTCACTCTTGAGTCTACTGAAGAAAGTTCGGCATGAGTAATTATTGTGTCATTTATATAAAAACAAAAATTTGGCTTTGGAGTTGGCAATAATATTTTGCAAGGTTTAAATGTTAAATAAAAACATATTTAGGGTATTCACGCGAGCAGTTGAAAAGTTGAGCACTTTTGCAACAGCAAAATGTAAAGCGCTGAGTTTCAGCTCTTAACACAACTTTTCCTCAACCCATGCGCACTGCTAGTTTTATGTTGTTGAGCTTAAGTGAAAGTGTTGGAAATATGCTTTTTGCGGCATTTTGAATTCAATTAAATTTTATTGAAGTAACATTTGTATAAATTTTCTTTAAAAATAAGTCAATTTATATATATTAAGTGTTTAAGTTTTTAATCTATAGCATAAAAGTAAGTATAATATTAAATCTAATTGAATTGCTTGAAATTACAGTGGTGCAGTTTTAATACTGTCACATTTTAGGATTTTCTCGCCACTTTGTCATATAAAAAGCTATAAAAAGTAAAAAAAGGACATTTTAATAAATTAAACTGGATTAAACGCAATTAATTCAAGCAATTATTACTATTAAGTGACTGAGTTAAGGAAGAAAAGAATTAGCACAAAGCAGGAAAGATGAAGCACAAGTTCAACTGATAACCTCACAAAAAGGGCGTTCACGCTTTAGCCAGTTGAAATTTTGCGCAACTTTGCAACAGAAAACTTTGCAACTTAAATACCTCAAGTCCATATACCATTCTAATGTTCTAATGTATTTTAAAAAGTTAATCTAATAAAAAGTCGGTTTGTTCCCTCAGCTATGAGTTTTGCTTGTCTATTAAAGTGGAAAAATTAATTGAAAGGCAAAAGAATTTTTCTTGACTTAACTTAAACTGATACAAGAAGTTGGTCATACCGTAAGTCACAAATTAATGTGTGTAATTACTTAATTAAGTGACCCCTTTTTCCCCAGAATTAGATAAAACTATAAAAACTATATGTTCTTCAAGTACCATGTATGCAACGGGTTTACCTATAGGGATGATAGGATTTTGATAGCTCATGGCGGCTATCTTTGTGAATGGATTTTTGACATCTCATGTCAGTAGTTTTCAGTAAGGTTCGCCATTTCACCATGAACGAGTTCACGTTGCCACAACGTTTGGAAATTGTTCAAATTTTCTTTCAAAATTCGAGAAGCTTTGTTGCTACTCAAAGAGCCTTCTTTTCTTCTCCGATGAGGCTCATTTTTGGCTGAATGGCTTTGTTAATAAGCAAAATTGTCGTTATTGGTGCGAATCGAACCCCCAAGGGATTCCTGAAGCACCATAACATCGCGAAAAAATCAGTGTTTTGTGCGGTTTATGGTATGGTGGGATAATCGGACCGTACATCTTGCAAAATGAAGAACGACGCACCGTAATTTTGAATGGTGAGTGCTACTGTGCGAGACCCTATGCTCCTCAAGGAGTTAAAGGAATAAAAAAGAAGAAGTGAGGCTTACGACATTTACTTCCAACAAGACGGTGCAACTTGCCACACAGCAATCTCTACATTGGACTTATTGCGATCAAAATTCGGTTAGTCATTAATTTCGCGAAATGGACCTAACAATTGGCCGCCAAGATCATGTGATTTAACGCCATCGGACTACTTTTTGTGGGGCCATGTTAAATCTTAGGTTTATGCCAACCAACGCAAGACTCTTTCAAATCCTATCGTTCTTATTGGTAAGCCCATTATAATAAAATTCCATTAACATCTAAAATTAAACACCTGTTTTGTATTTACATTTATTTTTTCTTTTTGACAATTCGATCTTCGTTCCTTAAATCCGCTCCTGTAAACCTCACGAGATATGTACAGATATTCTATTATGTACCGATTTTCTGTCTCAACTCTACAAAATTGTCCCAAGATTATTTTTAAAATTACTTAATTTAACAATATTATGTCTCGTCTTTAATACCGTCCCGTCGCCATCTAAATTAGAACTCAAAATTGATTAAATGATTGAAAGGGCTCTTCAGTTTGATCTACTTTGATTGCCACAACTATTGACTACCAACTGCTACAAATTAATACTAGCACCCATTTTCTTGTGCTTGAAAATATCGATACATTGAGATCGATACGCAAATTGTGCTTGCAACGCCGATATTTTGTCATCGTTCTGCAGGAAGAATTCAAGCAGGACATATGTATCTATATCTTGCTTAATTGACTTTGCTTTATATCATCGATACATAAAGATCGATAGGCGAGTTATTTTTGCAATACCGATTTATCGTCATCGATATGCAGGAAGAATTCAAGCACAACATATCTATATTCTTACACAATTGACTCTGCTTGACAATATCGATACATTAAGACCGATAGGCGAGTTGTGTTTGCAACAGCGAGTTATCCTTATCGATATGCATTAAATATTCGATTTAAATTCCAATATAATTTTGTAAATATGCTATATCTAAGCTTTGATACTTTCATGTAAAGCTAGCTTTAAGCAATATTCTAAAATCTCTAAAGTAAATAAAGCGCATAATGAAATCTGTGGCAACTGTACCTAAAAAGCTTATCTAAGTCCGGATAATAGTAATTTTTGATTAGTGAAAGATACTTTGGAATTGGGCAAGTTGAAATAGCTATTTAAAAAATTTCATATATTTTTAAAATGGGTGTAAAATATATACATATGTCTAAAACTGCTTGAAGATAAATCGCAAACGAAATTATATAAGGGAAGAATTGGCGCTCAACTCATTTTAGTATTTTAAATATCTGTGTTCTTCATTTCTTCGATACTGACAAGTGTGTGTAATTGAACTGGATTTTGCACACAACTTATTAACAAATATTTAAGATTAATAAAATAGGTATAAAATATAGTAAAAAATGCTTAGGGCAAACCACAAACGAAATTATACAAGGGAAGAGATTAGTTATCGTATTTCTAGTTACTCTGAAATTCAGATCCAATTTAAAACTGTTGGTTAACATATATCTTGAAATAGCTAACCAAAAATCTATTTCTTCTTTTCTTCTATTAACCACTGTTCTTCAAAGTTGGCTTGCACTATTTTTTAGATTTCCAAAGAAAATTAATATGTAAAGCCTAACTATTTTCAAAAAGTATCTCTAAAAGAGTAAAGCTACTGATATTGAAATCAAAAATGCAATAAGTGCTGGGCGGCGCGAAGAATCTCAAACAATCCAAATGCACGCACTTCTTCAAGGCAGATTAGCAATCTGTTTCTTCTATAAATTAGCTTTCAGACGAATTAAGCTATTTATGTGCTAAAAATATGAGCCTTAAACCAATCAAAAGCTTGATAGAAATGGATTCCTTTAATAACTTTGTTTTCAAGCGCAGAAGCTTTACTTTGTAAGTACTCAAAGTTAATCTGTAGTACCAATATAAAACCTTGTCCATGGGGATAAGAAGAGATGATGTATAGAAAAGCAAATCTTTCAGATTTATCAGTCTACTAGTTCTACAATTCAGATGGTTATACAATTTATTAACTTGTGTATATGGTATCCCAATTCTATAACTCCGACTGCCTTTATCCGAAGAACTTACCTTGAAAAGTGCTGCATTGCCTTTGTATTTGTAGCTGCTTTGCAATTGGAAGCGAATATTCTCTTATGTATATGAGCTATAAATTCCACAGTTTTTATTTGTAACTATAAGATGCAGTTTGTGTGCATTAAATTTGTATCTTTTTTTACGACTTGATCTTTGTTTATTTGTTTATTTATATTGCATATCTCACTAGTTTATGTTATGTTGGCTTTGTTTGTTTACTTGCATCATTGAGAATACAATATTTTGAGCTTAATACAAAGAACTGATTCTTTTTTAACACTTTACACAAAGGGTACAGGAAGCGGCAAAAGAGCGAAAGCGGGAGAACATATGAAAAAAAATAAGTAGCTTAGTTTTGATGAACGCTTGACTTTGCAGCTTAATGAGCCATATATTGGCTTTATATTATGTACTTAATTTAAGTATTTATGTTTGTTTTGATGCGTTGACACACACACGCACACACACACTTATACACAAATGCGCACAGCTGATATACATAGATAGGTATATAGGTATTTTGGGATTATTCAATATATTTTTTTTCGATTGAAGACGCGTCTCTTTTTGAAAGTTTAAACTGCAACTGTCCGTGGACAACATACAACTGCAAAATGCAACGATAAAAACTGTTTCCTATTGCATTTAGTTGTTATTATTTTTGTTTCTTTTTCTCTTCACTTTTGACGGTTTGCATTTGAACTTGCGTATGGCGTTATCTTTTGAAGGCAATGTTTCGCCGACGTCTGTCTGGCTAAACTATTAAAACCACCTCTGCCGCCGTTGCTGTTGTTGCTATTTCTAAGCTGCTGTCGCTGCTACTGCTGCTGCCTCTGCTGCTGCGGATATATTCCGACGCGTAACTAAAAACTTGGCTAAAACACGCGCGCGCTCTTCACATGCGTTTGGGACCACGTCGTTATGACCATTGGTGGGGGGTCACCAGCTTGCAAGCTTCTATGTAAAGTTTTGCTTTGCAGCAGCACACACACGCACACACACACACAGCGAGGTGCCTAGTCGGCTCTGGCCTGGCCTGTTCGTGCCCTGGGCGTTCTGGTTCCTCGTTATGGGGCTGCTTGTTGTTTTGCGCTCACTCACTAGACGCTCTGCTGCCCGCTCTTTTGGCCAGAACTTGTTACATTTGCACGCATACAATGCTAAAAAAGATACATTTGCCAATACACACATACACATATGCAGCACATTTGTATCTCTTGCTCCCACACAACACAGCAGACAGACAGGCTGCAAGAAATTTTTTATAGCTGCTTCAGCTAATAACACTTTCTAGTAGCGCCCATAGCTTAAAGAGCAGCCAATTTACTGGCGCGAACTACACCGCGACGCTTTGCTTTAGAACTGAAATGGCCATAAAAAAAATGTCGCATGCAAATGCCGCAGCTTCAAGCCAAAGCGCAGTCTGCACTCTGCTACAACAACAACTCGACCAGGTGACACTTGAGCAGCAGCAAGGGAAAAATAACAAGCTTCAGAAATTGTATAAAAAAGAGCCAAGGAACTGCCAATATAAGAAATATAACTCGAAAAAATATAATATAAAAAGTCAACGAAATGAGAGCTCAGCTGTTGATTAATAAATAAGGGGAGCCACACATACACGCAGCGCGGAGCGAGAGAGCGAGCGAGCCAGAGCGCGCGCACACACACACATATAAAGCACGAGAGAGCCTTAACGAGTTTGTGACCCACGCGCAGCAGGTGGCGTGCGCAAGCGAGATGTCTATAGCAGCTAGCTAGCAAATGCTGCTTGCACACACATAGTGTTGCCTGCTTTTGTGGGCGTTTCCAATTGGACTACGTCATGATTTTCTGTCATTGGGCAATTGGGGGACGAGCTTCGCTTTATGCATATACACGTGCATATGTGTATATGTATGTTTACTTCTGTAGTTGGAGCGGCGGGTGTCGTTGTTTGTCGTTATTGTAGTTGTTTATTTACCAAGTTTTCAACTCTATCGAAAGCAAAATCAACTAATCTTAATGGACATTTGTGCATGTAAAAGGCGTTCGACATGTTTTCGTCTCGGTCTTCAATTCTGCGTCTTTAGCTGGGCTTGTCTAAGCGCAGCTAATCTGCAAGAATTGTTATTTGGGCAGCTTTAAGTATTTCGTTTTCAAAAATAAAAAATGAGCCATTAATGCAGTTCCTCTATATAAGGTATTATTATTAAACAAGCAGACGACAGGTGTCAGGGTTAGCAGCGCACAGTTCATTTTCATGCATTTTGCATTCACTCACGGCTGTGTGTGTTTTGTTGTGTTAATTTCCTTGGTGTCCTGTTGCCCATGGCGACAGTTCCATTTGTCGCCATTGTTTTGAGCTTTTGTCTGTTAGTGAGTGTGCATGTGCAGGTGTGTGTGGCTTTGTTTAAGGGCGGTTTTTAGCGCATTTTGATTTGGTTTTTATAAAATGTCGCTCAAACAAAAAGTCAAGCACTTGGGGGGTTACATTTTAATTAACAACAAACTAATGACAAACGCACATAATCATCAAATAGCATACACATACACACACACACTCAGACAGCTAAAGGCGCTTGTTAATGTTATTGTTACAATCTAATTTAATTTGGTTCTAATGACTTAAGCCGCTCCAACAACACGACTTACATGTTCTGCCTTTAGAATTCTTTACCTTTTTTTTTTTTTTAGCAATTGTAGCTTAACAATTGCAATTGCCAACAATGGCTCATTTTTCCAGCTCTTTCTTTTACTATACTCTACAATCTACAGAGCCTATACACTGCATTTTGTCTGTGTGCCATTTATTTCATTCTATATACTGCTTGCGCTCTGTCCCTTTCGCTCTCTCTGTGCCTGCCTTACTCTTTCTTCAGTTCTTATAGGCAGCCCAGGCAGCCATTGTTTTCACTTTGCCGTGTTCCTTTTTTGCATTTGTTTGTCTGACTAGCTTTGTTTGTATGCACATGTATATGCATTTGTGTGTGTATATGTTTATGTATTTGTCATATTTATCATGGCAGTTGGGTTTGCTTATTTTTTGCACTTTGCAAATGCTTGGTAAAAATAAATGTTAATGACTAGTTAGACAAAAAGTGCTGACAATGCACAAAAAACTTTGCTCAGCTGTAATGCAATGCAATCGTTTGGCTCTCTGCACGGAGCGCTGTAGACAACATGAAAATGCAACTAAATATAATGAATATGAACAACTTGGACAACAATAATAACAACACACTGAGCATGCTGAATACAAATGTTGAATGCAACTTGGGGGCGTGTCTCTTTAAGCCAACATCTTTGAGGCACTTTTGCAAAGCAGTACAGTGAAGCGCTCAAAATTGAAACTTGCTTAAATTGAGTTTTAAGGGAAATTGATTCTAGAAAGATTTTTGAAGCATAAAAACATAGCGAAAAATAGCAAAGTCTACAAAAAGTCGTATCTGACAACATAAGAAATTTTTAATAGTAAATAGTTTCTAACACAGGCAGAATAAGTGCTCTGGAGTTCTTGAGTTCGATTCCAAGCACACTTGTTCGTTTTTATTGTAATGCATTTTTTGTGCATAGTATAAAAAAAAGCTTAGTTTATAGTAACAAATGGTCTAAAAAAAATTAAGGCACGTTCCAGTTTTCGTTTTCAAGTTAAACAAGCGAAATCGAAGTGAATTATTTTTGTGAAATTCGATTTCGAGCAAAATTGTTCGGAAAAATAGGGTAAGGTGGGGCAATTCCGACCTAGTAATTGGCAAACGGTGGGAGGTCGGATTTAGCCACACTGTCGGATTTAGCCACACTTTAGCATATACATACTCGTATATTCATAGTTACTCGAATATTTTTTATATCAATCTAAAATCTATGAAAAAAGTATAAAAGTATTCATTTGGCTGTTTAAATTAATGCTTAAAAAATTTTTCAATCAAAATAAAACTGAGCTCTTCTTAGTTCCAAATGAACTCAAATGTTGCCCGAAGCCGTTTAGAAAATATTATTTTGATACTTGATGTGCTAATGATGACAACTCTTAAAATACTGCCTATTGCAACGATAATTCATTAACAGCTAATTATAAATCTAACATTTGTATCGAATTCTAATAAAGACAATTCAATTTCTATTTGAATACTCTGCATCAAAATCAGTTTTAATTTTAAAAAAGACTCAGTAATTGAACACGTCTGATAATGTTGAATTTAAAATCATTTTCTTTTGGCCTTGAATTTGAATCCTTAACCATTACCATATTAAATTTAAAAAGTCAAATATTTATTTATTTATTATTTATTTAGGGCTAGGGCCATCGACTCAAAAAAAACTCAAATAAAAAATATATTATTTTCAGAAAATATCATGTCTGATAGTGCTGTATTAAAAATTATTTTCTTTTTGTCTACATATTTAGATGTAATATTAAACTAATTAAATTAAAAAAAGCAAAAACACAAGTAGATTATTTCCAGAAAACCCTAAAAATATAACATTACAGGAGCAAAAACTTTCGGCATGTGTCTAAAAATGCAATGCAGTCGGAGTGGTACCTATCGAGGGTATTCGAACGGTTGAAGGATTCGTCCGAATTATTCTGCGTCCATGTCAGAAGATGTTTCCTAACACTTGCGAAAGGAATTATTATTATTTTATGAGCAAGTAAAATTAATTTTCTAATAAACGCTTTATAATTCACAACTGATTAAAACAGTAGTTGACATAAGTAGGAGTATTGAGACACTTTTATTTGTAGACTATTATTTTTTGAAAAATGCTTTTAATTTTTGTAACTTTATTTATATTATTTTATTTGACTTACCTGCAATAAAAATGGGAATTAATAAAACAAAAAAAAAATAATTTCTTTTTAATTTCTTCAATTAAGCAGGCAGTGTCGTTATTTTGCGCCTATTAATAAAAAAAAAAAAGTTGGAGCTTCCATGACTATAATAAATATTTGGTTTGGTTTGTGCTTTAGCGTTTGTGCCAATGAATGAATATAAGCAGCGGTGGGCACGCCTTGGCTCTTTTTGCTCCGAGTGCTCTTTCCGTTATGTCAGACACACACGAGAACTTAAAAAAAAAAAAACACAATGTGCGAGTTTTATGGCCCTACTCGAGGATGCTTAGGCGACCGTAACGGGGCTTTTTATTAGTGCTCGCAAGAGTTTACAATAACAAATTACACACAGTCGACTCGCAGCGACTTGGTTTTATGGATTTATGGCCCTACTCGAGAATTGCTTGTGGGACCGTAACAGGACTTTTTTTCTTGATGTTGTTGTAGGGCTCTTTCCGTTATTTTTCGTGCCCACCGCTGAATATAAGGAGGGGTTTCATCATTAATAGAATTTTGAAGTGTAACTTTTTGAAGTCTCTGAAGGTTATGTTGAAAAGAAAAAAAAAAAAAAGTGAAATCAAATTAAGTAAATGCTAAGAATAATATATTTCGTTTATGAAGAATTTTCTGGAAGCTTTGAATAGTTTTAATAACCTCTATGAACTACGTAGCCTTCAAAGCAGTTACGTACAGAAATGGATATACAGATATTGTGATCTCGCAATACCGTGATTTTCACAAAATCCGTGAAACGAATATCGCAAGAAACTACCGAAATTTACTGCACTTAAAGGAATGTCATCATCATCTAATTCTTGGATCATGACTCCTAGCAGGGCAGCAAATCTCTGTAGTTTCTAGCGATATTCGTTATTTGTGTCTCTCTAAAATAAAAAGCCCAGGTTCAATTTTTGTATGAAATAGTAAAACAGTTTTAATCGAACTTCACATAAATATAGAATCTGATATGAAAAACATAAAATCACATAAAAACGTAGGTTACACCGGTTGACCCCTGGGGGGAGTCACACATAGACTGGAGAGTGGTACATAAATACATAAGTATCAGCAAATTTTTTATTTTTTTTTTTTTTTTTTTTTTTTGTTTTAGAGCAAACATTTGTGTGTAGTTTGTTTAAAATTGGTACACTATTTCACATAGCTACCATACAAAAATTGAACCCAGTTTTTTGCTACTTTCTCTCTTGAGCTTGGAGCAAACTGTATTATGTGTCAAGTGTTTACTGTAACGTGCATATGCATTTAGTTGTTTGTCAGAGAAATCCCCAAAACAAGTCCCAAGTCATCTCCCCAGTCAATTGAAATCAACATCTATTCAATGTCTAATGCCTAAATCGTTGTGGGAAGCATTGCCAATGTATCCTGTCACCATTGTTGCCAACTCATTTCTTTGAAACATTTTCTAAAGACTAGCTGCAACAAAGGGCTCCCAAAAAAAAGGAAAAAAAAAAAAACTGTTGCCATGTAAATTTTGCACTTTTTGTGCTCATTAATGTTAATCAAAAGGGAAGAAAAATTCGTGATTGAACATTTGACTTGTTCTAGCCGCATTGGGGTAGGAGCTTGGTGTGGGGAGTTACTGCAGCCCACTGGGACTTATAAGAAACGCATAGTGAGTTTGTCCCTCATCAAAATAGCAAACAGATTAACATCGGCTTCAATTTCATAGGCCACAAAAGCAAACAGTTTGGAAATTGGTCGTGCGTTATGTCTTAGACAAGCAGATCGAAGCAAAGATCTACGGATCGGTACCGAGATAAACAATTGTCACACAGAGCATAAAAAAACAAATAAGATTGCCATCGATGCTTGAGTGCATTTAATCCTTGCAAATTTGCCTTGCAGGACATACAGCACATAGGTGCACAGTCTCTGCACTGAAATAAGAATAACAAAGAATCGAACGGTTTGTGCGATTTACAGCAAATTGATAAAGATGACAAAACCAAAAACAGTTATAGCAACGATTGATTTGCCAGATACAACAACAACAACAAATACATATGAACAGTTACAGGAGATGGGCAGATATGAGCACACATGTTGTTAAGGGCGCAGTTTTCTGTGGAAACCACAAAGATAGCACTTGAAAAGATGATGATGATGATGATGATGATGATGATGATGATGATGATGATGATGATGATGATGATGATGATGATGATGATGATGATGATGATGCCAGGGCAGACGCTATGAGAACTGACAGTTGCTCAGCCAAAGCCCCCACATAAAGCTGGACTGCTTTGCATTGCTCATGTAGGTGTTGCTAGGCACTGAAAGTAACACTTATACCTAGCCTTACTTTAAAAGGATTTGCCATTTTTTTTTGTAGCTATCTTTTTTTATTTATTGCGCATACTGAATGAAAGCAGAACGCAGCGTTAACGCCCCCAAGATGTAACCCTATTATCATGCTCATGGCAAACCCTTCAGCATTATGTTTTTTTTTTTTTTCTAAGAAACTGCTGAAAAGCGCAACAAGATACAAAATAATGCCATAGAAAAGAAAAAGAAACAGTCTTGGCCGCAGCCACAGCAGAAGAACCCATGTAATTGACTTTTGTATTCGCATTTTTCATTCATCAATGCCAGACAACAAAAAAAAGAAGACACTAACAACAGTGAGGCGTCGTCGTCCAGAGACAATTCATTGAGCAAGCGAAAACCAAGTCCACCGTAGACAGACTGGCGACCTGGCGCGCCTAACGAATCTCTCAATGGCGCACCCCAGCGGCGCGGTGCGTGCGTCGGCTGCAACATGCTAAGGATGTGAGTGCGGCGAGTACATCGAAAAAGTGTCAAAATTCCTATAATCCGCTTTAAGGTGTTTTAATGCCATGACCAACGACGAAGCAACCAAGCGACCAAACGTTCAAGCAGCCAGTCAGTATTGTCCGGCTGTCCAACTGGTCACCTTGCCACGTTGTTTCACATGAATGAATTTTCAATTTGGTGCATTCATTGTCTTGGCAACGGCTGCCTCTGACTCTGCCACTGCCACTGCGTCTGCCACATTCAAGTTGCACGTAGGTGTTTTTTGTGTGCGTCATTGTTTCAGTCAAGCCTGGCACAAAGGCACAGCATGCAGCGCATTCGTACTGCAATGGCCGCCAGGATAATGCTTTGCTGCCAATAAAACCAAACAGCCGGACACAGACTACATGCAGTTGCCGCCAAATATAATGCAAGGTCAAGTGGTTGGGTGCAGCATCAGTACAGTTCTTGTAAAGTTCCCAAGCTACTCAAAAGCCAGAACTGATTGTCTGATGCTGCCCCACTGATAAACCCATGCGTCACACACGTTGCATGAATTTTATTTCTTGCCGCGTAATCGTGTCCATTTAAAGCGATAAGGATGCGACAGGTCCATTAGAGCTAAAAAAAAAACACAGTCAGCCAGTTTTGCTTTCAGTTTTTTTTACTTATGGGATTTGACCAACTGTTTCGTGCAGTTCCACTTAAGCATGATTGGGCAACATTTGGTAGCCACTCTCTACGGCAACAGTCGCTCTCAAGCAGTGGCTAAACTAATTATGCCCAATCCAAGCGATTTTTAAAAGATTAAGTTACCTGAAAGAGCTATCTGCAGTTGCACTGAGCTAAGTTTATACAACGCTAGTTAAAATCCTAGATTAATGCCACTTGGCATATGTTCCGCTTTGAAGATCACGAATTAATTTTCAAATGTTTTTCAAATTTTATAGGGGTGATTTTTTTTAAGCCTAAAACTATTTTTTTTTAGTAAGCCAAAAAAAAAATGAGTGCAATCATAGAACAAACAAGTTTTGTCATCAAAAAAATTTCCTTGTTTAGACACTACCTAAAGGGTGGGTATGTGTGGGTTAGAATATTACGTTTGAAAAAAAAAATGTTACATCTAGGGTGAACCAAGCTGGGCTACATAAATTAAGTACCAAACTGATTAGTAGAACAAATCATACTGATTTAGTCATCATTGTAGCTAAGGAGATACTTAAAAGCATCTTATTTTGAGAGTAAATAGGTTTAATGCTGCAGTAGCTTAATGACTTTAATTTTTTTTAAATATTTTTAAACAATTGGTGAACCAGACAAATATCTTGTACTTTCAAGCGATATCCAAGCAACCCATATTAAAAAATAAATGGTGACGACTTGAAGCAATTCCTTTGACATTTCACAAATAACTGTCAAATTCAACTCGAATCGAAACAAATCAATTTGAATGCATAACCTTACTTATTTCAAAAAAGTTTTTTTCCTAAAAAAAAAATCACCAAAATTATTAACATTACAATAGTATTCAAATAAAAAAAAAAATTGAGTAAATAAAGCGCTTGAAAAAAAAATTAAGAGTTCCATAATTTCTTATTTTCCAGAAATTTTTTGAAAAAATATTTCTTCTAGTGAGGCATATTAATAACTTAGTTTAAAATAAAAATAAATATTCTGTAGTTTAGTTACAATTAAATACAAATCGAAAACGCAATAATTTAAAATAATTCATAAGTTTAAAAACTGAAATTTAAACGCACATTTTTATCAGCTAGGTATAAATCGATCTCTATCATTATTATTATTAAGCCGTGGATCAGGCTTAGTTTTTAAAAATCATTGGTGGCAGATTTTTGTACCTTTTTAAATTTCTTACAAACGTCTTTTTTGTCTCAAATTTACTCTAGTGAAAAATTTCTAAGATCCTAAATGTCTGTAATTTTTGGCTCTCACGATTTTCACTTTTTATTCGCTTGGAACACATTAAAAAGTACACAGGCAAATTGGTTATCTCCCTTGATCAAAAATTTACCGGAATCATCACCGTATGGCGCTCCTGATGTCTCCTTTTTACTTCTTGAATTAAATCTGCCATTGACATTCTATGAAATTTTTAGCTTGATAGCTTGACATTTGTAAAAGTATTGAGTACATCTGTGATTGTGCGTATTTTCGATTTTTAAGAATTTAAAAAAAAATGCCATCGTTATCCGTGACCATTTGGCTAAAAAGGGAACGAATACCATCCAACAACCACCGAATTCACCTGATTTGGCTCCCTGCTTTTTTTTTCCTATTCGGTCGACTCAAGAAACCGCTCCGTGGAACGCGTTTCAGCACCCGAGATGAGGTCATGGAAAAATCGAAGATGGCTCCGCAATACCGCAAACCGATTATAAAATATGTTTCGAGGATTGGCATAAGAATAGAATGTCAATGACAGATGTGACAATTAAAGTAAAAAAAAAAGAGACATGAAATTGGATGACTGAGAGAACGGTGATGATTCTGGTAAATTTTTGATCATGGTACTACCATTTGAGCTGAGCTTTGGGTTTCTAAGTCTAAGGATGTTTTTAAGGAAAGTTTGTCTAAGGACGCTCAATTGGTTTTTGATCAAGTGTCCGTAAAGTTTGAGCGGCTTTGTACAAATGTACCATATAACCATGATGCAATGCTTTTAATAAGATGCCGCAGGAGCGAGCGAGAGTTTGACTGGTTCAATTTTTGTATGGTAGCTATATGAAACAGTGCACCAATCTTGATCAATCTTTGCACTCATTTTTAGACTAAAACAAAATACAACTGACTGAAATTTGGCCATGATATTTAAAAAAAAAAACAATTTTTCTAGAATTTTAATTCTAGACAAAAAAGCTAAGAGAAATCAAAAAAGAACTTCGTACAAAAAACTTTGGAAAAATTAAAGAATCGCTGAAGATTCTTACAATTAATATAAATAAACGTACAGAAAATTACTTAAGTATTTCAAAACTAATAATTATTTTAGAATCTAGTTTTATTTTGAGAGTAAATAGGTTTAATGCTGCAGTAGTTTAATGACTTTAATTTTTTTTAAATATTTTTAAACAATTGGTGAACCAGACAAAAATCTTGTACTTTCAAGCGATATCCAAGCAACCCATATTAAAATATAAATGGTGACGACTTGAAGCAATTCCTTTGACATTTCACAAATAACTGTCAAATTCAACTCGAATCGAACTAAATCAATTTGAATTATTTCAAAAAAGTTTTTTTCCTAAAAAAAAATCACTAAAATTATTAACATTACAATAGTATTCAAATAAAAAAAAAAATAGAGTAAATAAATAAAGCGCTTGAAAAAAAAATTAACGAGTTCCATAATTTCTTATTTTTAAGAAATTTTTTGAAAAAATATTTCTTCTAGTGAGGCATATTAATAACTTAGTTTAAAATAAAAATAAATTTTCAGTAGTTTAGTTACAATTAAATACAAATCGAAAACGCGATAATTTAAAATAATTCATAAGTTTAAAAACTGAAATTTAAACCCACATTTTTATCAGCTAGGTATAAATTGATCTCTATCATTATTATTATTAAGCCGTGGATCAGGCTTAGTTTTTAAAAATCATTGGTGGCAGATTTTTGTACCTTTTTAAATTTCTTACAAACGTCTTTGTTGTCTCAAATTTACTCTAGTGAAAAATTTCTAAGATCCTAAATGCCTGTAATTTTTGGCTCTCACGATTTTCACTTTTTATTCGCTTGGAACACATTAAAAAATACACAGGCAAATCGGTAATCTACCTTGATCAAAAATTTACCGGAATCATCACCGTGTGGCGCTCTCAGTCACCCGATCTGATGTCTCCTTTTTACTTCTTGAATTAAATCTGTCATTGACATTCTATGAAATTTTTAGCTTGATAGCTTGACATTTGTAAAAGTATTGAGTACATCTGTGATTGTGCGTATTTTCGATTTTTAAGAATTTAAAAAAAAATGCCATCGTTATCCGTGACCATTTGGCTAAAAAGGGAACGAATACCATCCAACAACCACCGAATTCACCTGATTTGGCTCCCTGCTTTTTTTTTCCTATTCGGTCGACTCAAGAAATCGCTCCGTGGAACGCGTTTCAGCACCCGAGATGAGGTCATGGAAAAATCGAAGATGGCTCTGGTGGCCATACCGCAAACCGATTATAAAATATGTTTTAAGGATTGGACCAAGCGCTGGCATAAGAATAGAATGTGAATGACAGATGTGACAATTAAAGTAAAAAAAAAAAAGAGACATGAAATTGGATGACTGAGAGAACGGTGATGATTCTGGTAAATTTTTGATCATGGTAGTATTTGAGCTGAGCTTTGGGTTTCTAAGTCTAAGGATGTTTTTAAGGAAAGTTTGTCTAAGGACGCTCAATTGGTTTTTGTTCAAGTGTCCGTAAAGTTTGAGCGGCTTTGTACAAATGTACCATATAACCATGATGCAATGCATTTAACAAGGTGCCGCAGGAGAGAGCGAGAGTTCAATTTTTGTATGGTAGCTATATGAAACAGTGCACCAATCTTGATCAATCTTTGCACTAATTTTTAGACTTAAACAAAATACAACTGACTGAAATTTGGCCATGATATTTAAAAAAAAAAAAAGAATTTTTCTAGAATTTTAATTCTACACAAAAAAGCTAAGAGAAATCAAAAAAGAACTTTGTACAAAAAACTTTGGGAAAATTCAAGAATCGCTAAAGATTCTTACAGCTAATATAAATAAACATAGTGAAAATTACTTAAGTATTTCAAAACTAATAATTATTTTAGAATCTAGTGCTGAATATTTTTTCTTTTTGAGCCATTTCTTCATGACGTTGGCTGTTGCAGGAACTCGGCAAATGGATTACCGTATCTACGTTGAAAAAAAGCTTCTTAAGGTATAGCGGAGTGGATAAGTCGTACGCAAAGCAGAGGTGCCTGAAGTGACGTTCTACATCAAACGTCATCCGATAAACGGTTAGTATTATCGAGAATAATTCCAAAAATTCCAAATGTTTTTATACCCACTCCTTAAAGTACAAAGGTTACACAAAAACAAAAACCCTGTACAAACGCATTGCAATCAAATCCGGTGTATTGCTTGAGAACTTCGACAACTATTTAATTACCAAAATTTGTTTACGAAATCTTAGTGAATAAACTAAAAACAGACGAATTATGCACTAAAAACATTTTTTCACCCATCGGTTCTATTGGGGCTATATGATATAGTCAACCGTGGTGATAAAATTTGGAGGCTCTTAAAAACTTTCAAACGCCTAACTTGAGAGCAATACAATGTAACAACGATATCAAAAAAATAAAATAAACTTGTCTCCGATGGATTAACAAGGGATCTACTCTAAAAGTTTGGTTGCTTTAGCTCTTGCAATCTCTGAGATCTCGGCGTTCATACGGATGTACAGACAGACAGACAGACTTCTCTAGTCACCCTGATTATACTTTAGGTTGCTTGGGAGGGTTTACGACGACTCTTTCTGTCTGTTACATACATTTTCGGCTTGCACAAACTTAATATAACCTTTCTACCATAAGGTACAGGGTATAAATATAATATATAAAGAGAAAATGCCCCAAAGTCTATATGCATATAATAGTACCTAAAAAAAAGACATAATTTTGGCATAAAGTTAAAAAAAAATAAAATTAAGAATATGGAAAAAAACTTCATAAGAATAATAGAGTATGGAACCAGACATTAAAAAAATTGCATCGCATAGATTTTACATTGCAGCAGCACTAAAAGTAGCTGAATTTAAGCATTCGAATTATTGTTTAAATGGATCTTCTGAAAGATTGTTAAAAATCTATAATAAAACAAAAAAAATAAATTTATTAAATAAATTACAAAACAAATTAGCATATTTACCAGAATAGAAGAAACAAGATTCTGTACAAATGAAATTTTTTTTTAATTTTAGAGCACAATAAATGTGAAAATAATCATCACCTTTGGACTCATGCGTTCCACGTCACACAGCTTATAGCTATTTCTAGGTAATAAATTAAATTTTGCATATATGAAAAATAGCATGATTTTGATTTAATGGGTTATACATATAATATTTAGCACAATAAATGTTTTTATTTAACATTTTTGAATAATTTATTATATTTTTAAAAGAAAAGTGATTTTTTTATACAAACTGAGCTATGTTTTAATATAGATTTTATGGGCGATATGAGTCGGGATGGTCGGATCGCTCTGAAACTTTGTCAGAATTTTCCATATTGCTTTCTTATTGAATACGTTAGTACATTCCGGCATATGGCCCCCAATGGATCGGACCGATCAATACAGAATAAATTGGTTTTTTTTTATCATATAAACAAGAAGTAGGTATGTATTCAATAAAATATTAAAAAAAATGTTTGAGCCTAAGGCCTTTAGCTGCCAGTGCTTCCAATTGGTTAAGTTAGTTTTGTAAACTTACCTAATCTTTATTAAATAAATAAATAAATTAAAAAAATGTATTATAATTTTTGACATCTTTTGACAAAAAAAAATTTTTCATACATTTTTAAAAAAATACAAAAAAAATACTTTATTTTTTAAATATTGTCCCGCCAAATCGATTTGATTTATATTTAAACCAAATAAATAACGTATTAAAACACGTGTTTACAAAAAAATGGTGATTAACATATTTAAGGAACATACTTAAAAAAAAAATAAGAAAATAACATATTTTTAAAAAAAATGAAAAATATTTTTTTTTTTTAATGTGTGGGGTAAAAAAAATTTTATTTTGTTTTTTAAAAAGCGCTGTTGCCAACTAAGATTAAAAAAAAAAATTGTTTCACAAATATTCAGTAGTTTAGTCACAATTAAATAAAAACGAAAAAGTTTTTTTTTTTAAATTAAGCCGCAACGTGTTAAATTTAAAAACTGAAATTTTGCTAAAATTTTTTTTTTGCCCTATGCGTTGAACTGCATTATTAGTTTGGAAAAATCGCTGCGGGCAGTTTGCAGTACCTTATCCAGCTAGACCCTTTTAAGTTTTAATATATCAATCTCGATCGCAACCGACTTCTACTTTCGCCATATTTTCTCGTTTAATTGTAGCAAAAGCTACTAAAAATAAACCTTTACACTTATTTAACTAATTTTAGCTTCTAGATATTTAGATGACGCAAAATATGACTTTTAGAGAAATATAATGAATACCTTACTATAAGGTAAGTACACACCAAACAGCTATCGACGTCACTGCAAGAGCAGAGTATGAGACTTCAGTTATTTCTTATTTACACGTAATCGTTTTTTCTTTTTTACCAGCTTATAAAATAAAACAAATAGTGTAGCAATAAACATGTCGGCTATTAATATGCAGTGTATGCCAGAGTACATTATGCAATCGCGACGAATAGTATGTCCTTGCTCCATTTATGACACAAATGCTATTGAATGCGCCTTTTACGCGCTCTTTCTTTCATGAGCTCGACTAAAGTGATTTTTTGTTACGCATTTTCCATGGCATATGCCAAGTTGTGTCACAATTCGCCATTTGCCATTTGCAAGCCCATAAACAGCCTCATAAAGACCCACAAATAGCGCATAACCATGGCACATACAAATGTTAGATGGTTATCATAAAGTCGCATAAATTACATGCAAAATCGATACCCGTCTCGCTTTTTGTGCAATTTTCCAGCATTCAAATTTAAATGTTTGCAAAAAAAAAAGAAAAATAAAAAAAATCTAAAGGCAGTCTGTACAAAATGCGAAACAAAAGGGGGACAGGAGGGTGGCACACTCCTGCGAATGGAAAACATTTGTAACGGTTATTAATCGATGTTCCTGCAAATGCAAATCGTATAAAGCCAACGTGTGAAGGGTTAAAACCATGGACTCTATACAGTCAGTCAGTCAGACAGTCAGCCAGTTAGTCAAGCACAGATGGGCTAGGGCGCAGGAATTCTTTGCCCCGGCAGCGATGAGCTGAGGTCGCTGAGGTTGTAGACGACATTTAATGAAGCCATTAAAAAATTGCTGACATTTGGTTCTGTGGGCGTTGCCGGGTTGCCAATAAAATTTAAAAAATTGGAAAATTGGCAAATTCGATTCTTGGTTTCAGACAGCACGCCCATTTTTGTTTTATATTTTATTTTCTTTGTATTTCTTGCCATCAAGGGCAAGTCCAGTGCGAAATGATAAAATTATTAATGTAAGTCAGTCGCAGGACGAGCTGTCCTAAAAGGGTTATCAGGCAGCGGCCGCGTGTCTTGAAATTTCGGAAACGAACAACTACAAACTTTGGCCATTAAATTGGTTACGCCTAGGCGAATTGTAATTGTAAAATGTTGTAGTTGTTTTTTTATTTTTTTGTGATTTGGTTTTTTTGGACGGTTGCCGAATTACGAGGGCAGGCTGGAATGTTAGTGGGCTAGCAGAGAAGGCACACGATTTTTGAAAAAATTACAATTCCACAAAGTATGATTTGTAATATTCCTTAAAGACTCCATTTGTTTAACCTATAATCATAGCTTTTGAAGAACATCTCTTTCGATTGAGCTATTAGTTGAAGCTTCAAATTCATATAGGGTGTTTTTTTTTGTAATCATTAAACTTTATATTGAAATAAAATGATCAAATTATCAAAAAACTGTATTTATTGGAAAATGATTTTATGCCATTCGTATTTGTTTATAATATCAAGTGCATGAGCGCCGCTTTTTGCAACTAAGGAAACCATGCCCCAGAAATGGTTCGCACAATACTGTCTCCAAAGTCGTCCAATGCTTCGGGTTTGTTTGCGCAACCTAATGACTTCACGTTACCTCAGAGCAGATAATATAAAAGCTCTACAACACACGATCCTGTTGGCCAATTAGGAAAATAAACGCGTACGCAAAATGTTTTCTTATTATAATATGTCGAGTTATGGACGCTTTGTGGCATGGGGCAACATCCTGTTTGAAAACAAAACCTTCAATCAACACTACTTTTATTGGGGCACGTTATAAACGTTATAAACAGAGCTCGCGTTTACCTTCTAACCGAATTTACACACACCAGAGAGTGAATTTTTGTTGGATGTAACAGCACCCAGCCAATCTGTTGTGAATTCCCTTCTTTCCAAATGCGTCAATTTCGTATACTAACATTCCCATTGAGTCCCAAAGTAAACCATGATTTTCAAAAATGAAAAGTACAGCTTAAAAACGCATTTCTGGAGTCAGTTTATTCATAATGAAGAATTCATATTGTTCAGACGCGACTTTTGGGACTCCTAATATAACACCCTTTACAATGTTGCCATGGCGACGCAGTTTTTTTTTTTGACTATGCATTGTTTTTCGTTGTCATATGCTTATTTTGTTTTAAATCAGGGTCAAATCTGTCCATTGGTCATCGTGTCACGAAGTAAACCATGATTCTCAAAATTAATTACCATAATTTGCCAGCGCTTTTCTGGCCTTAGTATATTCCTGATGAAAAGGTCACATTGGTCAGATGCCACAGTTAGTAACTCTAAAAAAAACATCCTTTACCATTTCGCCTTGGCGATTGAGCCCTTGAGTGCCTGTGCGTTGTTTTGGTAGCAAAAACTTTTTCATTGTCATAGGTTCATAATAATATAGTGTGACCTGTTGCAATAAAATTGTTTAAATTTCCCCAATTTGTTTCAGATTCTGTTAAAATTACACATCAAAACCCTCTTAGCGGCCAGCATCGAAGAAGATCAAGAAATATCGAAAAATTGGGTCACGTAGTATGGGTACGGCCCCTTACTTGGGTATCATTAGAGAGTCAACCCGGCTTATTTGCGTTCGGATGGGGATCTATATCTGTATAAGATTGTATTGCCTATAGACAACGCAATGAGTTCGCTAATTGGGTGCTGGAATTTCTTGTCGGTAATCTGGAATTTGTCCAAAAAGCACTGCCAGTAAAGCCTATGTGGCCATGTGAATGATGAGCTATTCATACATAAGGGGCCATACCCAAATTACGTGACCCAGAATCCATTAGATATCTCCCGTCATTAAATCAAATTAAAATTTATTTTCCAAACGTGCTTATCTGATCATCCTTTAATTCCAGATTACAGAAACGTCTTGATCACGAATTATTGGTTGACGGACACCCCTTGACATCCTTCGGCTGATATTTGAACTTTTGATTAAACTTTGACAGCAATCAGCTACTAGAAAATTCTAATCAAAAAAGTGCAAACGTTTTTTGGCTAGACCAAATACTTTTCAACCTACCCTCGTAAAAGTCAACTTTTTCTTTGGTCAATGGTTTTGACAAAATGGCGGCCTTTTATGAGCACACCGCAACCGTTACAGTTTACAGCTGAAAAACCGTTAGGTCTCTCACTTGTTACAAGCAGAGATTGGAGTAGCTCTAGTTAGTTTATAACAATGTGAGACAAAACTTGAAGAGACCCTGAGACAAAGTTGTCATTGCCACAATGCAAACAACGAATACAATGATAAGAATAATAAGAAAGACGAACATGCAAATAAAAGCAGAGGCTGTAAATGAAAACAAGACAAGAAAAAGCAGAAGCAGCAGCAGAAGAAGAAGAAAAAGAAAAAGTATCAACTTTAATTTGTATTCAATCAAAAGGGTCGAGATCGCCGCTACCGCGCGGTTCTCTCCCATGGTCACTTTCGCTGCTCTCAATTAATTCGGGCGCGGAACAATTGACGCTCATCAGCGCAAAGAGCAGCGCAGCTTCAAAGAACTGAGTTATCCTTAGCGGCATGATTTGCATAACGCGCGTCATTTATGTAGCTCTTAGCCGTTGGACAAGATCTCTTTGACCCTTTGAGCTGCGCCTGTCCCCAACCCCACGGCAAAGAAACCAAACAGCATACAAAAAGTTGCTACATATATGTCGCTGCTCGAGAGCATACCGATTCCGAAGTTCATCATTTTTATTTTTGTTCATCATTATCATCGTTGTCGTTGTAGGTTCGCGTTGTCAGCGTCCATCAAGTAAGCCGAGGGCAGCTGCTGTGAGTCAGCGCATCGTTGTCCTTCGACGTTGGGTTCGCGCGCTGTCAGAACCAATCAAGTCGACACTCTTGACACAAAACGATGCGTAACTCTTCGAGAGGTTTGTTGCCCAGTGAATTCAATTCGAGTAATTCATCAAATTGTGGCCGGGCACTTCATTTGATGCCTTGAGCTCAAGTGGCTGCATCAAAGCTTTAAGGAGGCGCAGCTGCCTGGCCAATTGCTTGACTAGATATAAGCAAACTAATGGCAATTTGAACTAGTTCCAGTTGACTCTTTTTTTTTATACATAATACATTTTGAATTTCAAAATATTTGAAAAGCAAAATTTTAAAAATTATAACTAAAAAATGAGGCAAATATATTGACTTGCGAATTTTACTAAACTTTAACTTTTAAACTTAAACTTATTACTCTATCTGTCCAAACTTCGAAGACTATGAAACTCCAAAATATGCTAACAGAAAAAGCATACATATTTGAAATTTTTGAAACTCTTCCTCTCGAACTTTCATATTTGCTTTTGTAGCTCGAGGCCTTTCTTTTTTGAGAACCCACCGCCTATGGGTTAAAATTGATTTGAGAGCCAATACTGAAAGTCTGACCAGAAGCTTCCTAAAAGCAAGCCAGATTCATCAAAATCGGTATGTAGACTCATGTTGATGAATATTTAAGAAATCTTGTATTCTCTCCTTTTGCTGACTTAGTGCGAATTTGATCTAGAGAATAAGGTCACTGTGAGTTGCTTCTGCTGGAGTTAAGTCAAAGAATTAAACTGGCTTCATAATCAACATCATTTGTCGTTACAGCCCTGGTTGAGCCATATCCGTCTCAAACTTCCGCCTCCAGACATCTCTATCTTTGGACCAAATTCTCCAATTCGATGCTGCGATTCTTCTTGCGTCTTCATCTACTGAACCATCGCAAAGGTGGTCCCAATAGAGTGCCACTCAAGATAAGCGACTTGTACAAGCTTCCGTAACTGCTAGAGAACAAGTTCCAAGACACCTTAGCCTAGCTTGCTACAAGCTAGGGTTCATTTAATGACATTCAGCTGGGATCTTTGATTTGATTACGCAACTCGTTTAAAATCTATGAATTTAATTTAATTTAAACTTTACCCTTAACCCTTTAGACCTTTTGCCTCCTGTCAATTGGCATGGCCTGTGACTGACCCTTGTCTTTGTTTTTAACCCTGACCTAAACAGCAACCCTTTGTTAAAACTTACAATTTGATGAACTTCCGTCCAGCCCAAGATCAGTCCCTTGCCGCAACACCATCAACAACAGCATCCGCCTAAGCATGAGCCACGGCAACGGCATTGGCATGCCGATCAGCAAAATCCTTGCTTGATGTTCGTGTTGATCTGAATCCGGTCTGCTGCCCTGTCACTTTTGATTAGTTGCATTGGTCTTAGACTCTAGACTCTAAAGTGGTTCGTCCCGTGTGAGAATGCAAGTTTATTGCTGACGCTGATGTCGCTGCTGATAGGCAACTTACCTGGACGCAGCTCACTCGGGCGCGTAATACGAGCGGTTTGCGCAAATATTCAACGATCGCTGATAAGGCGCAGCCAATCTTTTGCAATTTAATGCCCTCCATATGCCATATAGTGCCGCTCGACTTTTTGCTGGATTGTTGTTATTGCTGTTACTGTTGTTGTTGTTGTTGTTGTATATTTTCATAATTTTCACATGACCAAAACAGCTTAAGATCAAGTTAGCCGTCTAAGCTGACAGGGAACTGCTGCTTGGCCCTTGGCAAATGCGCGTACACTCCAAAAGGAGCTGCTTGCTTATGACATTTGCAAAACGTTAATCCCATCATAAGGAAACAACGTATGGCCAGTTTTTGAGTTCTTTGCAGCAACTGCCTTTGCATTTGTTGTTTGTTTTTGGGATAGCAGTTTTAAATTTTATTTGCTTAGAAAGTTTTCCAAACATTGGCGAGTTAATCCGTCGAACCTGTTTCTGGCCCTATCACTGGCACTTTATGCAAATGTCTACCCAAAGAAAACCAATTTAAAGATACTTAACAGAAAAAAAAACTAGACCCAACCCAAAGCAACGCTGATGATCAATAATAATCATAATGACAGTTTCAAGTGGGTTAGCCTTGGCGCACATTTGCATTTTAATGCGCCTTGATGGATAGCTGTCTCTTACATCACCAGGAAGCGGCAGCAGGCAGCACACCAACGCGCTCGTATCCTAACCTTCTTTTATGCAATTTACATTGTCGGATTCACTTCCTTGGATCTCTCTAGCAGTGGCAATCAATCAGCTTAGCACGCAGCTTCATTATGATTATGCTCGGCCGGCTTCAATAAGCGCATCAGCAGCATATTCAAATGCATTCAAATGCCAATTGTTGGGTTTCTGCCACATGCGCATAAGTAATCCAGGCTTTGAGATACTTTTCTTTGGCCAAGATTTGCTTTCTTTTGAACTGTCCTCTTGTGGCTTTGGTTTTGCTGACAAAGAGCAGGAAAAAAAAATCTACAGCGCTTTGTTGGACCAGCTATTAATGCCTTTATAATTTGCGCCTGGCTGCCCGCATAAGACGCTGTCCGGCTCCAGTGCCAGGGTCGAGCTATAACAACAAACAAACAAAAATATGAAAGTTTCGAACAAATCAAAAAAAGGACAAAACTTATACAAAAGCAGAGCAGGCAAAAAATTATAAAGAAAGCAAAGAAAAGAAAAAGTGAAGTGCATATTTGTCCTTTTGAGCAAAAGCCAAGGTTTTGCGGGTCTGCTCGGGCCACTTGGGCTGGCTGCAGGGGTGGATTGCGCAAAAATGTCAAATTTCATTGGGCCCCAGCTTAGGCGCTTAAGCACCTGGACGGCTGGTCAGCAGCAGTCAATTTGTGCCCAAATCGGATTAGCTCTAAGCGATTTTGGCACTCGTGGTCAATTCAATTAGTTTGCCAGCTAGCAAGGATGTGTGTTTTTTTTTTTTGTCAACAAAACGTGTAAATTACCTTTGGGTAGCTGAATAGCAACGTATATATCGCTTAGATACAAGAAATGTTTAGCAAGCCTGCCACTAATTGGCCGCATCTTGCCATAGCCGGTTCTCAGAGCCATAAATTACAGCATGTACCCAGTTATTGTTTTGTCTTTTGTTTTCTTTTTACTTCTTATGGCACATTTCTGCCGAAAGTCAAAGAAAATCGGGCGCAACCCATAAATTTGAAACTAACTTTCTTACGGCAGCCCGAATGTCGCGCTAATTATGCCGCACTCGTCGCAGTTGTCCCATAAAACGCGGCTTACAAGCTGAGAAAATGCAAAAGGCCAACAAAATAAAAAGGGCACTTGGACGTGCACACTTTAGGAATGACCCAAAGGGTGTTTGCATGAGTCCCTAAAGTGTCATCCGAAAGGATAACACTGCAAAAATTTGTAACAATTTTGTGGCAGTTAAAATGGTGCCGGGGGGTTGCATGCACAGCTATGTACAGCCGTAGCGAGATATATGATCATCATGATGATGTTGATGTTGATGCGGCTAAAATGTTGAACAAATTTGAAAGTGCTTTGAGATACATTATTGTAGCTACAAATCCACTTTGTAACCAGCTGTGCATGCTGAAAAGCGTCGGCGATGAAAAATTGCTGCCCATAGAACAATGAAGACTTAATAACAAGAGCAACGAATAATAACAAACAATAATAACTACAACAACTACAACAACAGAGGCACACAAATCAAAAAAAAAAAGATGCAACGCATAACAGCGTCTGTCGGCTTAAAGGCGTGAAATACAACGGCAACAACAAAAGTTAAAAAGCCAAAATCAACAATAAATATTTGTTAGTTTTTTTCTACTTTTTTTTTTTGGTTTAAGATACATTTTCATATGCTGTTTAAGTAGTTGTGATTGATGCGCAGCGTGCGTACGTGTTGAAAACTAAGCGGCGCTCAAAAAGATACAAAAGTATCTTTAAGTTGCATAGCGCGAATACGTACCTGATATGCATACTGTGTAAAGGAATTTCGTTTGCATTTGGCAATAGACTCTCGCAGAAGTCGTTCAATTGATCATTTATAACTTTTGTACCCCCCCTTGCCAGCTCAGCGCTTTGTTTTTTCACGCTTTTTCCCGCAGCGCATTCTAATAAATGAGCTTACAAGACAGTTACAATGACAATTGGCTTTTATTTTTTTCTTTCTTTCTCTTTGTTAAGTTGCTTATAATTAAAATTTTGTCGCACAAACAAAAGCAACAACAGCCACCGAAAAGAAACTGGCCAAAAAAAAAAAAGAGTAGCGAAACGAAAGATACAATAAAAATCCAGAGAAAGGCGACACAACGATACAACAACAACAACATGAACAATAATAAACAGTGACAGCGACAGCAAACCAATCGAATGACAAAAGCCCACAAATCGGATTGTTGCCCCTTATTATTATTATGCTACTTATAAGCATATATGCCGTTCAATAAATACTACTAAACAACAAATATATATTTATTATTATATACTTTATAATGGATTGTGGCATATTAACTATGCCCATGGTATTGGTAAACAAAATATTTGCTGGCAGCGTTGAATCAAACTAGATGAGCTGCGAGACAAGATCAACCTAATTCCTAAGTTAAAGCTTTAACAGCTATATAAATAACTAACCAGATACAGTCGAACTTCTATATAGAGAATTCGCAAGAATTGTTACGTTTATTAAAAGAAATCAGTAATTTTTGTTTTGAAATATACCTTTCCACAATCTTCAAAAAAAAAGATTCAATTTCATAACACAATAGGTTGCTCCTAGCCAAGCGACAAAAATGGGAAACAGAATGAACAGTCCAGTCGACCTCTTCTTTTGTTACCTGGTGAGCTACTCGTAAAAAGGACTATAGAGCTTAAATTTTACCAAATTATGCGAATTATCGTCAGTCAGATAAATTTGGTCGATCCATGTCGATATCTTGCCCCGTTCCCATTTTGCGGCTTACAGCCACACTATAAAATCTATCGAATCCAAATTTACCAAATTTACTCTAAAAGTTACTGTAAATAATTTGCGTTTTTTAAACAGCTTTATAATATAATAAAAATAAAAATAATTTCATATTTATTTTATAAATTAAAAGTTTTATCTTTAGATGACAAAAAAATTGTTAAAATATTTTTATTTGCTTATGAGAGATGGCTTGACAAAGAAAAGTCTACTTAAATATTCAGTTATCGATAAGTCGTTAAGTTATCGCAATTTTGCGAAAAAAGAAAATACAACCAAATTACGAGGTTAATACTGGATAGTACTTTTATTTGATTTTTTTTTTAATTTAGAATAATTTTAAATTAGTATTCTCATTATATTGTATAAATAAGAGTATGTCTTGAATAAATCCATTTCGAGCCTTCATTGTACTTCTGATTAAAGCCAAGATTTTGTTACAAAAAATCGACTGCAATATTAACTGTGCTAATTTTTTTAATTTTTATTTCATTTCATTTTATTTTAAAATAATTTTTTTTTAGCTTTTCGCAGAAATAGATGGTGGCCAGTACGGTATTATGTATGTTATTATAAAATATTTTGTAACAATAATGTTAATATTAATAACAACAACAAAGATAATAATAAGGTTTAAAAACTGGCTATGATAAACAATTGTATGTCAAGCTTGGTTTAAAAATAAGAAAAATATTATTTTACCCAAATAGTATTTTACCATACAAAAAAACTAGCGGACTTCGCATGCCAAACATCTTGGGACAGTTACTGTCGGAATAAGCCAACTGTGCTGCACGTTTCTTAATTTTTATTCAGCCGATCTTAAAGAACATGAGTTTTAAAGCATTTGTTGAACGAGTCTATGTACCGATGTCGATGAATGTACCTGCCGTACAAATAGGGTTACCTTAAGTTTGTTTTTAATAAGGCTTCTTCCTTTTCCGGCTATAATTACCGAAGTTCCCAACCGATTTAACAAAACTTTCTGTATTGGATGGGTTAAGTAAATAAATGGTACTTCTTCTTCTTTGTTACATTAATTCCTAGTGGAGCATAGTGCCTCATAAATGGTAAATAGTGAAAAACAATTGCGGAAGACTTGGGTATGATATCCCAAGAAAGTAAAACAATTTTTCATATTATAGCCCACATGAGTTCATTAAAAAGATATATCTGATATCTGATACCTGAAGTTAAAGTTGTTAAAAGCGCTTCTTCATTTTTGCAAATCCGCAAAATTTCCAACCGATTTCAAAAAATTTTGCACCTACAGGTGTTGTTTAAAAAATGCGAGAGTAAATTGTGAAATTCTATTTGGGGTAAGTTGGGCCAATATGAAAAACTGAATGTATGCGAAAAACTAAAAAATACGTCTCCAAATTTAAGCTCTTTTGGTCTTCGAAAAAAGTTAGTGACGAAAATAAATTTTCACAAAATTTTAGTGAAATTCAGAACTGAAGCAGAAAATAATAATTCCCCGACTGACAATTTTTGTCAGTCGCCCCTGGGCGGGGCATGGGGATCTCTATTAATAACTGTTCAAAGAGAACAGGGACCTACAGTTTATAGCCGAATCCGAACGGCGGTGTCTTTAATTAATAGAGACTTTCTTGGGCAAATAGCGTCTTTGAGCTAGCGATGCCAGTGCTAGGCAAATGTACCAGTGCCTCTGCGAGGAATCGAACCACCGACCTTCGGTTTGTAAAGCGAGTACGCCACCACTACGCTACCGACGGCCAGCAGAAAATATGCGCCTAAAATTTTAACTCGATTTCTATAACAATTTGCTCAAAACGCTGCCAAGAATGTGAGCTAGAAGAGAATTCAGAAATAATTTTCGAGTAGCTTCCAAGGTTCACAGTATGATTTCTGCCTAAGTAGCACAATCGGTAAAGTACTTCAAAATATATAAGAAACTCTTATATTTCAAAGAAAATCCGGTTAGATACAAGAGAACGATCCGAAGCTACGAGATTCAAATGAAGCCTGTTTTGCTTAGGAAACAACGCTGTTCCAAACAAATTATTGTAATTCTGGTAAACAAAATAATTTTAGCGCGCATTTCGAGTCCGAAGCTCCGGGATGCAGAAGATGACTCCTGAGGATCCGCTGTTGTAAACATATGAATTTTTGTTATTCTACCCATGGAGAGTTCAATAAAAGACTGGTTTGACTTCAGTACGTGGGTTTTGTAGTTCTGGTGGGAAAAAAATATTTTTTTTCTGAGAATCCGCTTTTCTTCGTGAACCGCCAGTGTTGTTAACATATGAATTTTTGATATTCTACAAATAGAGAGTTCAATAAGAGTCTGTTTTGACTTCAGGACGTGGGTTTTGTAGCTCTGGTGGGAAAAATATTTTTGTCCTGAGAATCCGGTTACTTCTAGAACTACCGTTGTTGTTACATATTTATTTTTGTTTTTCTACAAATAGAGATTTCTATAAAAGTCTGTTTTGAATTCAGGATGTGGGATTTGTTGATCTGGTGGGAAAAAAATAATTTTGTCCAGAGAATCCGGTAGATCCATAGAGAGTAATCCATAGAGAGTTGAATAAAAGTCGGTTTTAAAGAAAAAAATTTTCGAATATAATCGAGTCCGAAGTTTTGGTTTAAGAAACCAGTTTGCCTCCGGAATTGACGCTGTTGTAAACATATTGAACTATCTTTAGACTGGCTTGAAAAAAAATTGTTCTCGATCATATAACGAATTACTTTAAAGGGTATTTATGCGTCGGCTAGCTAGAGCTTTTCGTTTTGCAGTTTAATAATTTAGTTAAGTGTTTAACTGGGCAATGTTCAAATTGGTGAGACCACAGAAAAAAAAAAGTTTGTGTATTTAGACTTTTGATTTCTTTTGCCGTTCTTGCGGTTATTTGTTGGTCTAAAGCTTGGCTGCGTCTTGCCACAAAATCCACTACATATATGTTTATTTTTGTTGTTGCTAACAAGAGCCCCCCTACCAACTGGTGCCGTCTCTTAACTCTAAAAGGGCTTGCGCAATTATGGTTCAATTCATTGTTAGTCAATTGTTAGACTGGCCATATATATATATGTACATAGTATGTGCTATGTACTGACACTATTGTAACTTTACACAACTATATAAAAAAGTATCTGCACTATTTGTTGCTGTTGACTTTATTGAATTGTTTAATTATTAAGCAATATTTGATTGATTGCAAATTCCTTTTTATATGTTGTTATTATTTTTTTAAGCTTTCTCATGTTATACATATTTATAGCGCTTTATATTGTACTATGTATTTATGTATATACAATACGCTATTTGATTGCCGATACCAGGTTATTTTTTTTAAATTTTTGTCGCTCACTATCGATTATTATTGCCTTTATTATTATTATTGTTAATATTACAAATGCTTTTTGACCTAATTTTTTAACATTTTCGTTTTTATTTTTTTAGTTTTTGTTGCTGCAGGGGTCTGTCTCTCCATGCGCACGGAGTAGTCCGTTTGCGGCTGCTATCATAAATTTAAGCTGCTGACAAAGTGACCACCAGAAGAGCTGTTGCATGTTGTGGCATCCAAATGAACTACAATTGGCGCTCTGATAGAGATCTGAGCACAACAATTTTTGCAACATTTTTCTAGTCTATTTTTTTTTTGCAGCATTGAAGTTGCCGTCCATGCCATAACTCAGCTATGCGCTTTCATTAGCTGTTCCAAATTGCCCAACTCTGTCTGGGTGGTGTCCATCCGGGAATTATCCTTTTTTGCACTGATAGGCGCGACATTTTAGTTGCATTGATAAAGTGTGCCATAGCTTGGGGTTAATGTCGCGCCAATGATTTAGCACCTTGTTACAGGGCCAGGTTCAGTCGCTTAATTGCACTGATCGCTGGAACGCGGCGGACGACGACTTGACCAAGTTGGGCCACACTGGGCGCGTGGCGAATTGCATTTGTGTGGGTGCGCTGATTTGTTGTGATAAATAAGTGGCAGGCCTATTGATTGCGTTGCATATATGCATGTAGCTATATATATGTATACGTATATGTACATAATAAATTCCCAGATTTCTTGCTGGCTTTTCATTAACATTTTTTAGATTTTTGTATTTAATAAGAACAAACAGGCCGTTGAGTTGGATGCATACAGGTTTCTTTTTTTTTTTTTGAGTTTGAGCAGCCAGCAGCCAGGCCGGCGCCCCATGGTGCCATATTTTTGTTTAATCCCCCAAGCATTCACATAAAATTTTATTATTTATGATGGCAGCCGGCGATATCCTGTACATTTATGACACGTTGGCTGGCCGCATCCCGATGTCTACCAATTGTTTCTGCTGCCGCCGTTTTTTGTGGCACTTCTTTTGTGCGCAGGTTTTGTTCCAGCATTCGTCGGCTGCTCGGAGGGAGCTACTTCAGGGCAGTAAAGTTTGCTATGGACTACATATATGTAAAGTATCGCACGGCCACGCTTTGATTAACCTTAAGCGCATAAATAGTGGATTCAATCAGTTGGCCCAATGGCCGCGTGCAACTCATTAGGTTCGATTCTTCTTTGGAATACGTAAAAGAAAAAAAAAAAAAGAAGAAAAATAAAAAGTTATAATACAACAACAACAGCGAGCATAAAAAAAATAAGAAGTTGGCTCTGTCATTGTTATTGTTGGCGTTGGCAATGTATCTGTAGCTGTTTTTGTAGCTGTATCTGTATCTTTTGTGGCAGCTGTTGTTGTTGTTTTTGATATGGTTGTTGTGTTTCAGTGCCGCACTTTTGTTGTTGTTGTTGTTGTTGTTATTATTGTTTGCTTAGCATCAGCTACAACTTTTAGCTGCGCTTTTGTCATAGTTATTTCTTCTGGATTTCTCATATTATCAAAAGGTCGTTCGGAAAATGAAAATGTTTATGTTGTTGCCCGCTTGTTACTGTATTGATTATTGGATATTGATTGCTGCATTTTATTAAGGCAAGCAACAACAAAAAAGTTTTCCAGCCGGTTTCAGCTACCATGTCCACGTCTGCATCTCGCACTCTTGCTGCGTCTTTCTATCATAACAAAGACGCAGCTAAATTATTTTTATTTATTTGAAAACATTCCTACACAACTTGCACTACACCTCCAACTTCTCCTTAACAACAGCCCCAACAACAACAACAACAACCATGTTGTCTACACAGAACACGTCGCCGTTTGGTCTGGTCTAAGCCAGACACGCTGGAACCAACTGCAGACAGCCGCCACCAGCTGTGTGCCATTATGAGCTGCAATCGTGTCTCCAGTGCTGGGCAGCTTCAAGTCTCTGGCTTGGCCACTCGAGGCGTTTACAAAGTCATCGCGCAGCCAAATGAAATGACAGTCGCCACTTTATAGGCACAACACCAATACACACTAAGAGCCTGATCAATGGCTGATCTTCAGTCATTTGCTTTTTCTTGCATCGACTCCAACTGACAGCATCGCACTGTCTCCTAGCCCCAAAGCCCAGCTTGTTCTTACATGCTCCGCGTCGTTGTCTTGTGCTGACTTAAGAAATGCATTTTCATATTGTTTTGATCCGGAATTCGTCGAAATCGTATAAAAATTTTGACAGTTGGTACTCAGTAGAGAGTTGAAGTTGAGGTTGCATTTGAAATTCCTGGAAACAGCAAATGACCGCACGCCGTTGCCTGCCACAAATGAGCGATAAAGTTAATTGAGTTATTCAAGCTGACACTTGATTAGTTGGCCCCGACACAACGTTGGAGTCCCAGAGCCGTAGAGCCGGCTGCAATTTCATGGCTCTTGCAATTGTTGGCCATCAAGGCAATGCGCGACACTTAAGTGGAAAATTTGTGGCCCTTGTTGTTGGAGCCCATTAAGCTCATCCATTGTATTTTATTTTATTCCTCTTGGTTACTTTACGACCCACGCAATGGCACTGGGAGCAATGTAAGCTAAAGCTAAATGCGCCCAAAAGTGTGCTTTATGGATTACACTACAATGTTTTGTACACTGAAGCTGGCATAATGGATATCCATATGTGACCATCAAGATTGTTGCTATATCCTAAATTCAGAGCTTGTGAGACATATTTACAAGTAATAGTATTGATGATGATACCAATCTATTTTAGCTACGCGATCTTTAGAAACAAGCAGCAAAAGATAAGTTCGCAATAGACTTAGGCTGCAGTCTCAAGGTGGTCTTTTGAGTTATATTTTTGTCATAACATTAGCATTAGAGATGGTATTGAGTCGAGAAACCCAAGGTATTGTAAAATGTGGGCGGAATTTATTATTGATCTCGAATTTCCCACTGGTATCGAATTTAATACACAGTCCCGAAGGTTTTGTACAAATTTTCATATTTTTACGTATATATTGCTTAAAATAATGAAACTATAATTTTAAATCTGCTAATGTCTGCTTCGAAGTCCAATTTTCTTATCATCTCATCCCCTAACAGCATAATACAGTAAATTCTAGGTTCTAAGATTCGGGCGGGATAAGTTACAAAACTACGGAACAGAACGAGTATTTGCATTTGAGGTAGCATTTCATTTTCCGATCTCATTTTCAAACAACATACATAAATTCTATGCTCTAGAATTCGGAATCGGGATGTGCGAAAAAAGTTTAAGAATACTCAGTGTTCCAGACGGAATTTTCTTTCCCGATCTTATCTTCAAAAAACATATGTACATAAATTCTATGTTCTGAACTTTTGTCGGGATGGTAGGAAACGGTCGGAATAAATTTAAAAAACTTCGGCACGGGACGAAATACTCAATGTTCGAGACCGAATTTTCTTTACCAATCTTATCTTCAAACAACATACATAAATGCTATGTTTTTGAATTCGGAATCGGGATGGGTGAAAAAAGTTTAAAAAACTCCGGAGCGTGAGGAGATACTCAATGTTCTAGACTGAATTTTCTTACCGATCTCATCTTCAAAAAAACATACATCAGTTCTATAATCCAAACTTCTGTCAGGATGCTTGGGAACGGTCGGGATAAATTTAAAAAACGGGAGAAGATACTACTCTACTTCGAGACAGAACTTTCTTTCCGGATCTCATCTCCTAACATCACACATAAAATCTATGTTCTAAACATCGGTCCGGATCGGGACGGTCGGAATAAGCTTAAAAATCTGAGCATAGTCAATGACTGCTTTCAGACCGAGTTTCATTTTCCGATCCTATCTCTATACAATAAATTGTATATTACATGTACAGTTTGTCAGAGGTTTTCAAATTTTTAGACAAGTCGTATTTTATAGAAATAAATATCTTGCAAGAATTTCGATTAGTTTGCATTCAGAAAAAAAAAGTTATGCTTTAAAAGAACAGCAATGTAGTGCCCCATCCTTTTAATCTGATCTGAAAAGGAAAAGAACATACGTGTCAGAATATATTATCGTAATCGGAAAGTTGACTTATATTTTAATGAAAACTTTGCCTTATACCTTTAAGGCAAGTTTAGGAAATGCACTAAAAACAATTTTAAACAAAATTAGTGTACGATATCATCAGAAAAGATATAAAACGCTTTAAAAACAATTCTTTTGGAACACTTTGGTTAATTGAAATTTGTATCAAAAGCCATTTTTGTTACTTTCTATTGTACATAAAAAAGAGTAAAAAATATTTTTTTATATAAATTCCTAATTAGGGTATTCACGGTAAAAAAGTTGAGGAATTTTGCAACAACAAAAAAGTACAGGGCTGAATTTCAAATCTCAACTGAACTATTCCTCAATCCGTACCCTATTCTCGATTCAGGCGGTTGAGTCTAGGACGAAGTGTTGCAAAATACGCGTTTTGCAGCATTTGATACGGGGATTTTTTAGCCTTTTTGTGTTATAAAACGCGGCAATAAAGGAAAACAAACTTTTTTAGGTTTTGCTGGACTAAAGAAGTAAGTCTTGTGCTTCTGTTTTGTTAATTAACTAAATGAAGAAATTTATTGAAAATTAACGAATGTAAACTAAATCTGGAAAGAAGAAGCACAAACTCAACCACTCAGTTCAAAAGCGGGTCAGTGGCAAACTACCTAATATTTAATAAGCTTACTATAAAATATTTAAAATGATATTACATAGGTTTCTTTTTTGTATTGTATTAATTTAATTAATAAACTGTATATATGTTAATCTTTTTGAAATAAGTAAATAAATTGACAAACGCTTTAGCCAGTTGAGTTTTTGTGCAACTTTTCAACACCTCAACTCAACAGCAGCCATGAATACCCCAAATATTTAAATTATATATTTAAAACAAAGCAATTTAATATATCTAAAGCAGAATAAAGATCCCTGGCATTTATTGTTCATGCCAAGCTTAATATTTTGCAGATACTACAAAAGAGTATCTTTAAGTCTAAACTTGTAAAAATTTGGACTTCCTAACTTGTCTATTATTTGCAAAACTGCAATGCAAATTTTCCAATTGCATAATGCGCAGGCGTTCCAAGCGATTGACAATGACTGAAGGAAAGCTTCCCAGCGTTGCGATAAGTGCGCAGGATAAAAGATTCAATTACAAGATGTTAGTTGCAACCAGCTTCAGCTGTTGATATCGTGTGACTTTTAGTTTTCCACTTGAAGAGGGCACCAAACTAAAAAAATAACAAATAAAAAACTGAAAGTCAGTTGGGCGCGCTGTATGTAAACAAAAGTTACACAAGTTGGGCTCAGGAAACCCATCAAAATGATGGATGACACTTTGATGGAAGTCAACTGCGCCTCTGCCACTGCACTTTACAAGAGCTCTCTCTCTGGATGTTTTGTTAAATTTGTTTATGCTAACCGCAGAAAATCATAAGACAATCAGTAGGTAGGCACAGCTGGGCTCAGTCTACTGGATAAGATGTCGAGATGTCAAAATCTGCGGCAGCGCAAAAAATCAAAAATAAATTAAAAATCAACAAACAGTAGGTACTATTGCGAAATTAAAAAAACAAAAATAAAAACGATCTAGAAGATACTTTGACAACTGCGAAATGTCAATGAATTTGAAATGCATGCAAATGGCGTGCGAAGTCGAGCGGTGGGTTCAAATGTCGCACAATCGATCGCTCTGAGGGAATACTGGCAATTCGAAAAAGATCTTAAGAACTGGCAAGGGGGGGTTGTTTGGTTGTTGGAAGTCTTGAAAATATATTTTGCCACGGTTGCAGTTCTTTTGTTGTGCATTGAAATTGAATCTTTTGATTTCGATTTGCATATGCTTGGATCAATTGGTAGGGACAGCACACTTGATTGGCTTTCCATAATGGCAACTCAATGCCATTTGATTTGCAAATTTATTTACTAGAGTAAGTGATACTCTTTAGAAACTGCAAAGGAGCAATCTGCAGCATAATATTGCCTAAAGTTGCTGTGGCTTTTAAAATATTCAGATTGAAATCAGATCTGCTGCTACTGAATGACTTTGTTTGTTGTATCTTAAAATCATCAAAAGTGCTACAAAAGCAGTCAAAGGTTCAAGATGATGCTTCGAACTTACATTTTGGCGCAAAAATACTGCTTGGATAGTTGCACATTTAACCGAAATTATTGGAAACATGATGGGATAGCACTCTTATAGTAAATTCAAGATTGTCATCCTTAAGATTTGTAATTATTATTTTTTAGAAAAACTCAAGATACTTGCATTAAAATACTATTTGCAGATATATTCCCAAATCATTTAGTTGACCTTGCAAAAAGCCAAAAGAACGCATTTTAGAAATGGTCAGGGATGTTTATAGTTGCAAGTCGAGATGACTTGGCATAGAAGAAGTGTAGAACTCAAAGACAACACGAATGAGAGGAAATAGTAACACTGTAGCTAGAACATAAGAAATGGCAAGGATCATGCATAATGGGTTATACAAAATTTTAAATAAGTTGCTAGATTCCCTGGAATTTACGACAAAAGTAACTTAATTAAAAAGTATTGAGGAATAAAAAAGTGCGAGACAGAATTTATACAAAAATAATACACCATACTATATTTGGATCTCAATCACCCTATGATGTGTATCTAGGCTTTCTCGAATATCGATTGTCTAAAATCTATACCCAGAAAAAAAAACAGTTTGAATTCAAGATTTTTGAACCCAAAAGTAGCGCAAGCTTTTTTTGTTATCAGCTTAAGAATGCCAATCTTGGTTTAAGATTATTCCAAAGAAGAAGCCTGATATCCCTTGATTTAAAAAAGAATTTTTTTTTCTTGATCAAGAATTTTAATCTTATCTCAAGATATTGCACTTGTTTTAACAATGCAATTTTATTATGTCATGTATCAAAATTTAAAATTTATTCATTAGTTTAAGACTTTTAAGTTTTTGCTCAAGTTATAGAATTTTTGGTTTTGCTTAAAATTTTTTTTTTTTTAAGAAATAGTTCTAATCTTGTCTCAAGATCGTGTTCTTATTTTAAGAATAAAATTTTGTTTAAAAATATTTTCGTTTTAATTCAACCTTAGAAACGTTTCTAAGTTAAATTTTTGTATCTCAATTCAAAACTTTTTTCATTTCCGCATTTTTGGTCTGGTTCAAAGTTTACTTTTTTCCCCCCGAATTTTAATCTTATGTCAAGATCTTGTGTTCTTTTTAGCATGAAATTTTTTTTTTGCCTAAAGATTTCAATTTAATTGTTTTTTCATCTCAATTCACCCTTTACAGCCTTTCTAATTTTAATTTATTTTATTTTTATTTTATTTTTTAAAGTTATTTCAAGATTTTTTGGTGTTGTTAGCGTTGAATCTTTTTTAAGTAGGATTTTTTCCTAATCTTTCATCCAAAAAAGGAGAAATGGAAAGATTTGGGTCGAATGAAGAGATCATCTCTGAAAGAATGCCTATTTGTAGGAGCCTTGAGAAAACCAATAAATTGGATGAAACTGCATTAAATGTATCGAGCTAAAACTAACTATGCGGCCACCAAAAAAAATCTTTTATGCAAAAAGTCGCTGACTTATCAAGCTGCCCTCGCATCTTCAGCTGTTGCTGCAAGCAGTTCTTTTAAACATAACTCTACTTTCTTGCTGTCTTAGTTTCTTTTTTGGCGCCTTTTTTTTGCCAACAAAATAATATTTTTCCATTCTTTTGGACTTGCATGTTATTGCAATCATGACTGCATTGTTATTTTAAACCCTTTCCATTGATTGCCAACTCCATGCTTAGGCAAATGCTCTGCTCTACATTGATTTGATTTGATTTGCTCGAACTCTGATACCAATAAATAAACAACAAAGAGTTAAATTCAATTGTAGCTCTTCCCTGACCTTTTTTTTTGAGAACTACTTTTTTTTTTTGTCAGTCCCTGACAATTACATGCTTGCAAATTCTTAGTTCGCGCAACCTTTCGAGCTCAATTATTTTGCACCTTTTGAACTGAACTGCGCCGACTGAGAGACTGAGACAACAGGCTTGAGCCCAAAAAACTCAATCAAGCCGAAAAACCCAAGTTGGGCCCCTTTTCAAATGCAAAAATATGCCAGACCCTTTTTCTTTTAACCCAATCCGTGCGATATTTGTCAACTGCGCGCCGCGTGCAAAATCAATGCAGGTGAGGTCGCAATTTGCGAAGATCTTGGGTTTGCGCCTTTGCCATTGATTTCTTGACGCAGCAGCAAAAGTAAAAACAACAACAACAGTAACTACTAGACATAATAAAATGAGGGCAGCAGGGTGGTGCGGCAAGGGGTTCATAACCTTTGACAATCGTTGGCCTAACGATTCTAACGTTTTCTTTGATTTTATTAAATTTATTTTTTTTGGTTTCCAATTTTTGTTAGAATTCTTTGTAATATTGCAACGGTTTTGAATGCGCGTCCATAAATCATCCATCATTCAACGCGCGTTCTGATGCGTGTGAAATTTTTGGCACAATTTATAGAACCTCTGCTGATTATTGGTTACTGGTTACGGGCTGGGCACTGCACTGTCTGCGAAATTCCTACAATTTGCATTGGACATTTAAGCCGCGGCTTCTAATTATACAAATCGCTGCTGAGCTGCGGTCATTTAAATCTGGCCATGGCTAACTTTGTTAAGTCCCACGGCTCAATGCAACTGATAAGTAAAAGCCGGCTTATCCAGCAACCAACTCCTTCCTGTGCAAATGTTTGTTTTCAACCAGCTGTGCGTGCGGGCGAGCCTGGGAAACTCCGTTCGTGTTCAGGTGTTGTCATCATTGTCGACTGTACCATAGTCATAGTCATAGTCATACCTGTTAGCTGGCATTGTCTGGATTTAACTACCTTTTATTTTGGAAATTCCCAAAACAAATGAAAATAAAGTGAAACGCACAACAAAAGTCAAATGCCTCAGCTCCGAGTCTAAGCCCGAGCACACGTTTGGGCCACTGACACACACACAGATAGATACACAAGGAACAGATCAGATCGGTTACCATTGTGTGTGTGTGTGTATCCATTGTTTAGCCTGTTCTCTGGGCTCTCTGTGTTCTGTAAGTGATCCTCTTTTTTTCTTTTCTTTCAGTCTACTTACTTTATTCTTGTCTCTCTCGCTTTGCGACTTCTCTTCTTTCTTATATACAATAGCATATAAAGAGTATCTGTGTGAGCGCGTCTATGTATTGGTATATTGGTGTTGGCGTGCTGCGTTGGCGACAGACTGTCTGCCAAGTTGTTACTTCGTTCTTATTATATACAAGCAGCTTGTTTATATTACATACACAGACACCATATATTGTTCTTCGTTTATTGGTTTTATATTTTTATAAAGCAATCCAGATTCTGATTAACAGAGATAAACTTTTTTTTGTTTGCGTGTTAGTTAAATCAGTCTTTAATAGTTAGTTGGTTATGTTATAAATTTTTGTAGATATGTTATTCTTTTATGTCTAAGCTAGAGGTTCCAAATTTGGTATTTAGCCAAATGTGAGCCTAATATATAAAACTATTGTTATTTTGTCGCAGTTTGCATTCACCCCGGAAGTTCAAGTAGATTAAATAAATTCGATGTAAGATTTTTTTAAGTGTCTTTTTTATACAAAACATGCAAACCAAGCAAGGTCGAGACATCCCAACTATACTTTATCCTGTACTTTTGTTAATTTTCATAGTGCCGGGGAACTGGGTTAGATACCACATCTCGAGTTACCATATCTGGAAAAAAATATTGGTATTATATGTATAGTCTAATGAGATATATGAAATTTGGGGCCCCCAACTTGTTTTTTAATGAATAATATTGCAATTTTTAGGAGAGTGGTAAGAAATTCAAACTTTTTTAACTTAATTTTTATTCATTTTCAACCGACTTTACTTATTTTGCAGCATACCAACGATTGTAGCTCTCCCAAATTCTAATAAATTAAGTAAAGTGCAGTAGATATCATGCAGGGGGCGGAGACCACTAGCTATTTTTTTTTTTGATGCATTAATTTTTCATTCTACAATTTAATATAGTAGGATTTGATCCTTAACTAGGAAAGTACAAATTTTCATAAAAATAAATATTGCTGGGGCCCAACTAACTAGGTTCCAGCTAACCTTGCCCTAAAGATGAGGGGTATATTTAATTTGCACAAATGTATGTATGTAATATAGAGATGGAGGCATTAGAGACTTCTCCAAAGTTACCTCCAATATGATCGGGAGGACCAAAGCAGTTGATTTCTAGTAGTGCTGGAGAAACATCGATGTTGGCCAACATCGATGTTTTCGATATCTTTTAACTTCGATACATCGATGTTTCGATACATCGAAGTACATGTGGCGGCCATTTTTTTAATGCTTAAATTAATTAAGAGTGGGCCATCTGTTGGTTTGGTTATATAAGTATTTTCAAATAATAAAATGGAATTAGCAAACAAGCCAAGAGATAACTATATTTTCATAATATACATTTCAAAATTCATTACATTTCATAGAAAAGTAAGCAAAGAAATAAGAAATAACAATCCAAAAGGTTCTACAACGAAAGCAAAAGATAATACAGACCACAAAAAAAGTGGTGTAAACTTAACAGGTGATCGATGCATTCCTTATGGATTTTGAGCAGCTGAATCCGAAGTCAAAAAAACTCATTAATTTCCTTCAGTCCGTCATTCCGTCATTCCGTCCGTCCGTCCGCTCGTCCCTTTGTTCGTCTGTCTCATCGCCTGGTTCCTGGAGATGCTTGAAGCTAGAGCAACCAAACTTTCAAGTAAAATCCCCTATTATATCCAGACAAAAAAGTTAATTTTATAATTTTTATATCGGGGATATATAGGGTGGGCCATCTTTTGGTTTGGTTGTTAAACGCTCATATTTCGAAACATACACGTCCAAAGTGGATGCTCTTTGGTATATACATTTACCCAATTTTGTTGGAAAATATACGATTAACAAACAAACCAACAGATGGCCCACCCTATAATATATAGCTTCCATAGGGTATTACAGAGTAGCTCGAAAGAACCCAAAGTTTTAAAGGCAGAGTTCCCTTGTTTAGGTATCGTAAACAAATTTGGCGTTAATTAGTTTTTTAGAGTTCCCAAACAGTGTGCAAATTTAATCAAAATCGGTTGACTATATTATCTTGCGGTCACAGCACCGATTGGACTAAAAAAAAAGTTTTTAAGTCATAATTCATTTGTTTTTCGTTTTTTTTTAAAGATAACCAAATGTGGCGATCGAAAGTTTGTTAGAGTACCCTTCTTTCTTCTTTACTGAGATATAACCGAATTTGGCGTAAGAAAGTTTTTGGAGTATATATCATATATCGATCGATAGAAAAAAACTTTTAAGGGATAATTAGTTTTTTGATGAAGATACCGTAGACGAGTTTGTAAATCAAAAGTTTTTTATGATATCTTTATTTGTTGTGATGGTCCAGATAAGCTTAAAGTCGTCCGAGCCTCACTTTTTTTTCATTTTTAAACAAAAAGCAGGTCTTTTTTTTAGACAATACAACATTTATCCAGAGTTTTTACATGAAGATGTACGAATCCCGAAATACTAATTTTTCTTTAAAATTTGTAAAATGTTTTATTAATTACTCAGTCAGAAATCATAATATAAATAATTTTTTGATCTCCTCGAATTTTTAACTTGCTCCTTCAAGGTATATTTTTCTTTCAGCGTACAGTGTTCAAATATAAAAAAAAAAATGACGAAAAAAGTAGCGAAAAATATATGCATGGATAATTTTTTTAAAAAGAGACTATTAGGAGTAATCTGGCAGCATAAAAGATGCCCAACTTTTAACTAAAAATATAATTTTTAGTCAGTTTCAAGTAACCCTAAAATGTATTGCATACTTTTGATAGGTTTTATAGTTTTGTTTTATGTACCATGACACCTTTAGATATTCATTTATAGCGTACGGATTATTTTTAACCACCAACATTCCCATAGCCACATAGCACCACTCACTTTCTTACTCTACATTTTCTCATATAACTTATGCCCCGTCCATTAGCCAAATGACACTCCAATTTGGAGAGGCATTTCCACATTAATAGGCAACAACATCGGATCATAAAAGCATAAATAATGAAAAATTCTTATAAAGAAAATGCATTTTGTATGTGGGGCGCAGTCAAAGGGAAAGTCGTTGTCTCTGCCGCTCTGTACTGCCTTGTTCTCTTGTTCTCCTGTTTGTCACAGTGTTCTTCGAAAAACAGAGCCTAACAATGGAGATGACTAGAACATAGAGCAGTAGAACATAAACTATAACCATCTATGGAAATCGCACAATAGCCCACACTTCCTTTTTTTTCAACTGTTGTTGTTTGTTGGTCAAAACTACCTGCCAGACAGGGAAAACGGGCGGCGGGTTTTGTCGCCAGCATGTCTGGCAAGATCAGCTTGGTAACAATGGCCAGTGTCGGGTCGTCCCTTCACCCTCATGCTCGGAACGCACTGTGTTAGATTAGTAAAGAATTGCTGATCATTCTGAAATTTCATTTCATTCATGGCATAATCTATTTTCTTTTAAATGTTTTATATGCAGTTTGTCCGCATTTGTATTCAGTCTAATATGCTCAATGGCTCTGGAAATGCTTATGAACGAAGCATGGTTGTGCATGGTTGGAACTGGACGTGGCCATGGTGCTGTGCCTGAGCCTAGGCATGGCGATGCACTCAAGTGCCGCGCCTTTGTTTCTGCACGTCGATATTGCTTCTGGGTCTGTTTAGGCGACGCACTGTCTGCCAGGATCGTCTGCATCGCCTACGCACTCCGCATTTGTGTGCCTAATCAACTTGCTTTCCGCTTTGTCTTTGTTCCTCTCTATATGGCTCTGCTGGCTTCGACAAATGTTAAATGCTTTATAGTCTTGAGCCGGGTTAACCTGGAGCATGACATTTATTAAACATTTTATTTCGAGACAGTTGCACATTTGGTTCAAATCTTGTTTGAAATCGAGCGGCTTAGTTGTGGAGCTCATGCCGCGTCAACTGGCACTGTACTTGGGAGTGTTTCAACATTTTTCACAGTTTGTTAGAGTGTTGAAAACCCACTGCATCCGCCAGTGCTATTTATATATATGCATAGCATAGCTACGTCTGGACCTCTGCGCAGCTTCACCTAATTTGATGTTAGCGGCCAATTGGACGCTTGACTGACGTTCTACCCTCTCAAAATTATGCGCCCTACAATAGGCAAACAATCAACCCCTCTTATTACAAACAATGGAAATTTAAATCCAAGCTTAGTATAATAAAAATTCAAACGAGCGTAAAACGCTAATCTCTGCCACAGAAAGTATCTATGCCCATCTATGTCGAGTATATCCGCAAAAGTGTGTGTAGATACATTTGTAACTCTAGAGCGGTTCGTATGACTGATGTTCATGCAATTTTTGAGCATCTCAAATTTGTTTATTGGAAAATCTGTGCACTGATGCATTGCCTGCAAATGTCAGATTATATCAGCGTGACAATTGCGCAGGACAACATAAAGGACATCCTACGTTGCAATGCTGTAAATGAGACGGATATAGTGAAAAGAGGAGCAGCATAGATGTATAGTATAAGCCAAGTACAGTTGCCATTATTATTATTATTGTATTTGGAGCAATTAACTTGAAAGCAAACTGGGATGCGGGACCAAGGCTGTCATAATGCGCATTAAGTTGTTAGTTCTTGTGCTCCATATAAAATAATACCCATTGTAGCCACTTCAAATCAAGCTGACATATACACACACTCACACGCACACACACACTCAGTCAGTCAGTCAATCTCTTTCGTTAGAGATGGACGCGGGCCTATTTTTTTAAGGCCCGACACGAACTCGAACACGATAACTTGTATTTTACCCAGTATGAGTTTTTTAACCAATATTTTTTACTCATATTAATAAACTAAAATAACAAGGTCATAGCAAAAATTCGATTTTGCGTATCTGAGGTCAGACCACAGTGTGCTGACGTAACCCTAAACACCCGTATACAATTTTCTTCGAATTCGTATGTCTGACGATTTTTATCATCATCATCATTTTTGGGGTCGATAAATTCAAGTTCCAAAAAGCCCAACCGCGTGAGTGTACTGACATAACCTTTAAAATACCTCATTTTATGAATTTTTTGAGTTTATAGCATAATGCTGGAGTTTTTTTTTTGGAGTTCAAGCAGTTGCGAATCCACGGGGGATCCCCAAAATTTGGAAAACTAAGTTGACAGTTTTTTGCGACCTCTGATATACGTATATACACTTTGAAGTGAAAAACCCTCCCCTAAGACCAAATCCTGAATCAGCGCCTGAGTTGAATCTTTAATATAAATCGTTGGATATTTGGACTTAAAAAAATATATGCTTTTGATGGTTTCCTTTGAGGTTTTGTCGAATGTCTTGGAAGTTAAATTCGGTTCGATTATCGAAAATAACATGGTCTGTCCTCCAAACTCAAAAATCTACGTCGAAAAAAAGTGTCAAGCTCATCGCAAATATCTTCACTTGTACTGAAACGTTGCTAAAACTTTTTAAGCTTCCAATATATTTTTTTTTGTCTTATTTATGGCTTGCTTTCTATTTATCCATTTTAGTAGAATTTTTAAAATTTATTATTTTGTTCTTAAAATTTTTCGGTTGCAGATTTTTTTTAAATAATGTAATTGTTACATACGCAATTAGATATTTTTCCAGAGAATCTTGGGAACGAGAGTGATGAACAAGGCTAGGTCTCTCACTAATAAACACAAAACATGGAAACTAGGATTTTGGGATGATGTGAAGACCCATTTAAATAAAAAATGTCGCAACATACAAAATTTCTTTTTATCTGAGCGTTGGAGCATACTACCTTGATCAAAAATTTACCGGAATCAACACCGTGTGGCGCTCTTAGTCACTCGATTTAATATCTCGTTTTTTCTTAAATTGTCACATCTGTCATTGACATTCTATTCTTATTTCAGCGCTTGATCCAATCCTCGAAACATTTTTTAAAATCGGTTTGCGGTATGGCCATCAGAGCCATCTTCAATTTTTTGTTGGATGATATTCGTTACTTTTGTAGCCAAATGGTCACGGATAACGATGACATATTTTTTTAAATTGGTTAACAAATTGTAAAAATTGGCTCACGAAGTACTATGTGTACGGTCCCTAACGACTTGAGCTAGAAAGATAATTTGAACGACATGGGGTCCAGCTTTATTTCCCGAATGGAATGCTATATTACAGATATCTAAGGTAGAGGTGAAGGTGAATTAATTGACTTAATTTATGTTTTTGGACTTATATATTCCCCAAGTACCGCGATTGCCTCACAATTTCGTTTCGTGATTTTGGCATTCAAAAGAGCCCACTTTGTCGTTTTTTTATTCTATAACAATTTATTCTTTTTGAAGCTTTAGACTTCTTGCCAGCATTTTGTGTAGTTTTTTTCCAACCGCTAAGATCTTTCACGCGTTTCGATCCTTTCGTTTTTTTTGCAGTCGTCCCGTTTCCAGACAAGCGCTGCACGAAACCCGATATCAAGGTCCAAGCCTAAGTCGCGAGAAGGTAGCGACCCGCGCTCATCTCTAGCTCACGCAAGCAGATCTCAACCTTCTTTTATGGCATGAAAATCAGACGTAATAATGGGAGGAATAAAAAGCGCGAACAAAGCAATGATGACGATGATGATGCGACTACGACTGCGAATAAAAAAAAACACCCAACAACAAAGGCGGCGGCAACAATAACAATTACAACAACAGGAACAACAACAACAAGTAACACATATTGCGCACAAAATCCTGCGCAGGATATACTTTGCTTTAAAGTATGTATAAGTAATGTGATGAGCAAGAGTGTTGTGGAGGGAGGGGGGATTTATGTTTCAACAATTTCAATTGTTTCCTAATGTTTTTGTGTTGTATTTTCTTCTGCCATTATGTACACACACACAATTGTCTAATAGGGCCGAGAGTTCAAAGATTATGCTCAAATATGCTCCAAGTATCAAATTGCTCAAGTTATCGATACTCACATATGTGCATATGTATCGATAGCCAGCAAAGACTGTCAGCTGCCTGTGTGTGTCCCTGCGTCTAACTGACAGACTGACATTCTATCTGTATCTTTTTTTCTGCTATAGCTAACATTAAAGTGTGAAATTTCAAAGGAATTTTGACAAGAAATCAAGAAATTGTTCGCACTATACTCAGATGATCTCTGCCAGCGTCAGCGTTGGCAGCGCTGCGCTAATCGTCAGCGCTTCTTAGGCTTTCTCGGAAGTTGGGATTGGGTTAATTTTGGAAATTCCTTAGTTCCGCCGCGCCTTGCTACGGCCACTACCATAAACGGCACTAATAAGGCCAAACAGGCACTATGTACTCGTGTATATGGCCAATGCATTAGCATTAGCACAAACAATGGTAGGCAATGCATTTAGCTTTTGTGCCATTCGCACGCGCATGTCCTTGCAGCAGCCGGAAATTCCAGCCTTCGCGCAACGTCTGTTGCTACTTAGCCTTTAGCTACCTTTGGATTAGTCCAGAAGTGGTTTATGGCTTTATGGCTGATGGGCAAGCGCGAGAGGCAGACTTTGCCTAATAACTTTAGGTCACAGATACGCCTCACAATCACTCCTACACGAAGCACCGACTGCTGCTAGGTTTCATATGCAGACGTACAGCCTGAGCAATGCTTTTATGGCTTTGTTCCATGTGCTCTTCCCAATACCTCCCAGACCTAATCTAGTTTGTACTAATTCCAATTAAAATATTTCGCCATGATTCCAAACATTTCTAGTAACATTTTCATTGAATTCAATTTATTTTTCATTTTTCTAAAATAATCACGCAGTTGTTATACACTTTAGGCTCGATGGCTTCTTGGGTTTCGTTAATGGATTTGTTTGTTTATTAAACTCACATGATTAAGCATTATAAGTTTTCTGACTTAAGACTTTATGGTAATATATATGCAATTTTTAGAGAAAAGGGGGTACCCAAAGAAAGTAGCTGCAAGCCAATATCTCATAATGTTCTTATACCACTTGGATCATAAGGATGCCTTTATGACAAAGAACGTCGGCCGTGCTCCGGAAAACGGTTCCGAACATTTTATTCGGATTTGGTTTGAATCTGAATGTTTTGTTGCAAGAGCAATTAAAACGAAGGTTTAAAAAACTGCGCCTTTTATACTGAAATAATTTTTTAAATATTCATATATGATACTTATGCCAATTCAAAGTTATATTTATCAACAATTATTTTTAATTTTTTTTTTTAACTCAAAAAAAATTCGTTTTCCGGAGCACGCAAAAACGAATCCGAATAAAATTGTTCGATTTGGTTTTTTCGTTTCCCTTATTATAGTCTTAGCGATCAGTGAAAAATTTTAACATTATTTTAATGCAAAAGCTGTTATTATTGGTCTCCTTTTTTATGGAACAAACTGACTGGACGACAGGTTCAAGACCGTCAAGTAAAGTCAGGGATCCTATAACATAAGACGACTTTTTTTTTTTTAAATTGAGAAGGAATGAGCAATGTATATGTATGTTAATGACTGCGTATGAAGATCTAGACGAAATAAGAGCTTCCCAATACTCAATATTATAATTATTATTATTATTTGTAATGGGTGTAATACGTACTGCGACCCAAGTGGATCTATTGTACCCCCTTCATGGCTTAGAGCTCTCCCAAAAGTCCAATTGCCTGCATATACTCCAGTATTTTGCTTGGACTTAGGGTAACAACACTCTCCGGTGAGATAACGTACATGCCTAGATGTTTGCTTCTTTTGGTGACGAGTGCTATGCATTCACATAGTAGATGCACTGAAGTTTCTTCCTCCATGCTACAGAAGCGACAAAGTCCACTATCCGCTATGCCAATTTTATTTAAGTGGCTGCGGAGCCTACAGTGTCACGTCAAGAGACCCGTCAGGATCCTCACGGTGTTTTTCCCGTGAGTTATCATGAGTTTGAACCTCTTACGGTTGCAGTTAGAGAGGAGGATTTTTGACTGCTTAAGCCCTGGTATCTGTGCCCAGTGAAGCAGCCTCCTCTTTCCTCAATAGGTCCCTTACCACGTGGTTGCCAATCCCACAGTGTGGTTCAGGTCCGATTAGCGGTGTTGCTGCGCCTGTTCTTGCTAGTTTGTTTGCTAGCTCATTTCCAGGCATATTGTTGTGTCTTGGAACCCATCTAATTGTGAGCTTGTTTCTGGCACCTAATTTGTGAAGTGCAGATCTAACTTCTTTGACCAGCCTTGATGTGATCTTGACTCTGCTAATTGCCTTTATCGCTGCTTGACTATCAGACAGGATGGAAATTTCCTTGTCGTGGTAGTTCTTTTGCAGATTAAATTCTGCACACTTTCCAATAGCACAGACTTCAGCTTGAAAAATGCTGGTGTGTCTGCCTAGTGACTCATGATATTTAGTCCTGGGTCCTACTACCCCCAGGCCACTTCCTTCATCGGTGAGGGATCCATCCGTATACCACTTTATTGTCTGTGGTTTCATTGGGTGAACTGCCGAAAGAGTTGTCCAGGCCTCTTTCGTGCTGAGTTTAATATCGAAGTTCTGATTGAACTTGTACTCAGCTGGCATTTCATCTCTAGGTTGCAGAAGCATTGGTATGTTCTTTGCTAAGTCTGCAGCGTCTTTCCTCGTGAGGTTGAAGTCAACTCCTTCCCTCCCAATTCTTATTAACGTTGCTTTCTGCTGCATACCAACAACGATATGAAGCGGTGTAACATCCAGTAATACTTCGATGGCCACTCAATATTAATTGAATAAAATCAACCCAGATAATTAAATTTTTTTTTAAGGCAAGCAGTGGGCACAATTAATGCTTAAAGTTGTATACTAGTCTTTTTTATTAAGCTTGTTATTAGAAACACTCAAAAATGGAGCATCCCAAGTTCTAAAACACGTCTAATTTTATACCTTGAAATAAAAAAATTTTGAGGCATAAATTTTGCTCTAAGGCAGTGACGTATCCACTGGAGGTTTTCTGGTCTGGACCCCCCAGAGTTGAAAGACTGGGTTGGCAGTTTTTTGCGAGCTCAGATGTAGATACACTTCGAAGTGAAAACCCCCTGATAACAAATTCGGCTTTCATTTTTCGACATTTTCTAACACTTTCTCAAGCGTTGAACTTGACATAGCCACTATCACGTTCGATTTTTTTCTGAAGTTGAGTCAAAGTTTGGTGTTTATCGATATAGGTACACCTTAGACTTCAAATATAGCCGTGGACGAAGCTTCATAAGAACTTTAGACCCACTAGAGGTAAAAAAGAAAACTTTTCAAATATTATGGCCACTTCCACTACGAAATAGCGCTTTTGAGAACCGGATTAGAAGCCTGCGATGCTGGCGTAAGTTCTTTTCGCCGTTACACATACGCATTACAAAACCAATAAGCTCCATTTTAAGCTAAATTACGTCTACAGGGTATAAAAATGGGCCATAACAATGGACCGACAGAGGTTGCCAGTCGCGCATTTCGCGCAATTAGAAAAACAAAGCAAAACGCAGAGATATTCAAAGCCTTGAGCTGCTGTAATTAATTTACGCTACTTGACTTTTCAAACGTTTGCCAACACTCACACTCGCGCACACACACACATGTGTTGCTTAATATGGCGCCATAGGCGGAAACGGAAATGCCAGCAGAGCATGTGGAAACATTTGCCAATGTTGATGCTGGCTTTTATATAGGGATAATGGCAGGGTGCCGCAATGCCGTCTTAATTAAAAGCTAAACAACACTGGCAAATGTTTCACTATGTACCTGCTGTTTTTTTTTTATTTCTTTATTTTGTGCCCGCGCCGTTCAATGCACCGTCAAGTGCTGCGCTCTCAATGAGATGCTTTTTTACGCCCGACTCGGCTTGCTAATTGAATATTTGCCAGCTGGCCTAACCGACTAGTACCACAGGACTCTAGAGATTTGCATGCGCTGCATTTAACCCGAATAGCCAAATATGCCAAATGGCAGAACTCACAGCTGTCCAAACTATAAGCCAGTAGCACAAATGTGGAGCGTTGGCAGTCTACTGAAACAAATAATGCTACTGGCTACAAGTGGATTAGGCTCAGTTTTGTTTTGATGAACGTTTACCACTAAATGCGCCTTTACTTCTTAGAGTGGCGGATGAGCAAGCGTCTTTGTCTTAAGTTTATGCTGGCCAGTGGTAACAATAAAGGACCTCCCAATATGACTTTATGCGGCGTTGACAATGCTCAACATTTGTCTCAATTGTTCTCTTACCCATACATAGGCACAGTGTGACAAAAACAACAATTCTTTAACGCAAAATTAAATTTTTAAATACGCAATTGTCCTTTTTAGTGTCCTGAATGCGTGGCTGCAGCAGCGGTTGCCTTTTGAAGCGACCCATAACAATGACATTGTACTCAATCTTGTCTGCTTACACTCTTCCCAACTCGCTTGGGTTTTGTGTGTGTGTGTGTGTGTGCAAACCCAAATTAGCATTTTTTCTCTTATTTCTTAAAGTTTCATTTCGTTTCGTTTTCATTTTTCACTAGAACAATTTAGCAGTTTAGACCAGACCCACCACAGCCTAGCCAAGTCTGGCTTTGGGTCTGGACACTGCGTCTGCCAGTGCATGCCATAAAACTTAAGAATCCGCTGACGACGCGCGTTTTTACTCGTTTCCAGTGTTTGGAATCTGGGATCTACCTTGTTTTTTGTGGCGGTAATAAAAGCATGGAATCGCGTGCCTTGCAGCAATATTTGCATTGCTCTGATGCTGTTGTTGACGCTGCACCATGACTATATAATCGTTGCTCTGTGTTGGTTGTTGGTTTGTGATCAGCTCGCTCAGTCCTTGTCCACGTCCACGTCTGCGTCTGCGTCTGCGCGGCGGTCTCATTGCGAGGTGTGATTTATAACGTTTGTAAAAATATGACAGACTTGTCATATAAATTTTCATATTGTTAGCATACCAAAACTTCCTGCACCCAGCCCATTGTTCGTCTCTACCGTAGTTGGGGAGGCAGGCGTATGCAGTTTCTCGTTTCACGCTGGATATGCTTTTGTTGGTTCTTTAGTTGGGCTTACAGTTGCAGCTGCACGTGCTCCTAGGCGGTTATAAGCTATGAAAAGTCTTCAAACTGTTTGCAGCTAACTGCCTCGAATAAATGGCAAAACATAAAAAAATTAATTTTTGTTGTTGTGGTGAAAAACTTACAAAAATTGCTGATTTTTAAGGTGGCTGCAAATTGAAAAGCTTTTAAGAACTCAAAGATAGTTTAAGACTAAAGTTAGTTGGAATAAAAATGCCTGTTATTTCCCTGCAGGTTAGGTATTAGAATATATGTGTAGACTCTTAAAAGAAAATAGATTTTCTTCCATAGTTATATTTCATAAAAAAGTGTGGAATTGTAATCTTACCAGGAAATACGCTGAACAGGGCCAGGCTACAAAAAGTCATGAGAATATTCGTGAATTTAACTGTTCTGTTTGGCAGAAGCAAACGTGTCTTCAGAAATACCCGACAAACAGATGAAAGGACATAAATAATTCCAATTAAGTTTAAAAAGAGCTCTAACAATATTTTGAGACCAATTGAATAGTGCAAAACATGGTTATACTAACAGATCGACCCGTCTTCTTAGACTTACTACAGCTACCTTGTGCTGTGATCGATAAATCGATTTGATGAACTTACAATCTGATAGCAAACTAAAAAAGCTTCGATCTCGAAGGACTCCGTTCTATGACTAGCTGCCACAATCTCTTTCTGCAAAAGATAACTCCTGGATCTTAGAAACGTATTTCCCACTCTTTGCTTGCATTCCGTAATCAATGATAAGATTCGGAGTCTCGTGAAGCCTCTCTTAACAATAACTGAAGATAAGCCAGAAAGTGAGGCATCTTTTTAAAGAGCAATCTTTAAAATATGAAGATGTGTAAGGACTAACCAAAATATATGGTTCGATCCAACTCTAAAATTGACTCTAGCAATCTAATCATTGGCGAATACGTTTTAGAGTGCGTAGAAGAATTCAAATACCCGCGTATAATGCTATCTGCTAAAAAAGACTCTACAGTAGCAATTAATAAAAGAATACAGGCCGCGAACAAAGCATACCACGCTAATCTAAATCTATTTCGATCAAAGATTCTATCACGCAGCCAAAAATTCAGAATGTACAAAACACTATGGTAATAAGACCATAGCTCACTGGGAACTCTGGATCTTGAAAAGAGTGAAAAATATGGCGAAAAATATATGGCCCTGTCAAACTAACGGATGGCACAATCGGATAAGATACAACCATGAACTACTAGATTCGATAGCAGCACATGAAACAGTTGTAAGATTTGTTAAAGCGCAGAGAATAAGTTGGCTGCGGTATGTGCCAAGAATGCCCAAGAATAGCTCGAAAGGCCTTTGAACTGAAACCGATTGGAGGAAGAAGAAGAAGGCGCCCAAGGAAATGATGTCTGAAAGATTTCATATTTTAGAACATTCAGATCGATAGTATTTTTGCACATTGATGGAACTCCATTCTTCTTCTCTTCATAAAATAAGCAGCCGATCTTAGAAAAATATGAATCCGTTACTGGAGAGATGTCGTTGTAGAGAGGGACAAATGGAGTGAGATTTTTGCGGAAGCTATGGTCCACCAAAGACTGTATAGCTAAGAAGATGAGAGATGCAAGGACTAACCATTAATCATCACTGTCGAGTGATCAAAGGTAAGATTTGGAGAATCGAGTAGGCTTTCTTGAAGAAAGTGAGGCGTATAAAGATATGCAGCGACTAAGCATCAATCCACTATGGCATGGTAAAATTTGAAGAATTCCTATAAAAAAAACTAGATTTGAGGAAGAAAGTATGACGTATGAAGATACGCAAACACCAACCATCAATCCATTGTTAAATGGTCAATGGGAAAATTTGAAAAGTCGCGAAGCCCTACTTAACGAAAACTGAAGAGGATCAAGATATTGAGGAGTCCCTCAAAAGAGTTTAATAGCAAGAACTAAAAAAGTAGAGCTGATGCAAGGACTGGATGATGGTTTGTCCCTGTACATCTTCATTTATTCAAGAAGTTTTTGTAAAAGGTAAGCTTCTGCTCCGAGCATTTAGTACCGGGACATCTACCAAAAGACATGTAGAATCGTACTAATTTGCCACCACCAAAGCATAAGAACTCAGTGTTCCTATCCCGGGGAATTTGACAAAAATCATGGATGCATAGAAAGAAGATAGAAGTTTCAATAAAATATCCTTGAAGCGGTTCCCAACAGTTGTCATAGTATTTTCATTAACTTGAAGGCTTCTTCTTCGCACAAAGTAAGGTGTATTTTTTTAAAATCCTTTTTACGTCCTTTTAAAGGACTTTTTCAAAATTCTCATAGTGATAAATCGATATCGACCCCTTGCTTTTGCATAAAATATAAAATTGTCCAATAATATGTTTGGAGACAGATAAGTTCGATCCCCCATCGAAAAAAGCTAACTACGCCACTGGCAAGCAAAATTGTCCCTCCAAACTATGTTGCCAGTTCCTCCATGATATTAATCCTAAAGCCAAAATCTTCTCAAGTCAATAAAAAAATACGCATACTTACGCACAAAAAATCAAACAATTGAGTAAAAATAAAACCAAAGTTTCCCACATCAGTGTATAGTTTACATAATAGCAGAGTAATTAACACAAATCGTTGTTATAACAACAATCCCTCCCCAAATTTCGCCCTGTCAAACAACCAGCATCTACTTCATACATCCTCCAGATATACATATGTACAACTTTTTTTTTTCTTTTTGTGTTTTTTCAATGACAATTTATCATGCATTATGACGGCCCATTTGCTACACATGCACGATATTAAAAACCGACTGACCATTAAGAGAGTTTTGGATCCTGTTTTTCATACAAATACATGCGCAGAACGAGGGAAGAGATAAGTTAGTATCTTTTCTTTATTTACGCACCATACATAAGTACATATACATATACATATATGTATCTGTTAAGTGTCATCTTGAGGCGGTAACCAGTTGGTTAGAGAGCATGTGAATAAAGTATGGGCAACAATTTGACCGCAGTTGCCGCACATTTGAACCCAAATTACTTGAGATAAATGCGTACTTAATTTGTAGACTTTGAGTGGTAGTATCAAAATAATAATCAATGCTCCATTATCCTTTCAACGGCAGCGCACAAAAGCACCAGGAATACGTTTGCGTGAAGATTATGAGCGACACGTCGTCCCATTGCCATTAAGATGGAACATTAACCCTTCTATGTAGTCAGGCTATATGCAAAACCCTAATATGCCAAAAAAATATTCCAGTTGAACCCGTTTGGCTATAGCTGGCAAACACAATACATAACATTGTGCGAAAAGTTTCTCTTAGAGAATTTATATGTCTACTTAGTCCTTTTGCCCATGAAAACATTCGCACTTGGCAATATACACATGCCACCGGAGGCAATAAATGGCTGTGCCAAAAAATTTGGACAAGTTACGTGTTTGCCAAAGTTAAATAGCTGCCGCTGGGGATCAAAGGTTAAACAAGGATTTGGCTTGTTTCTACATCAGAAAACATACTCGCGTCTCAGTTTCAGCAAGAGTTGACTGGCTGGCTGTGGTCAGAGGCGGATTCAGTGCGTTGGTACTGGTGTGCCCCAAAATATGAGAGTTTTTGAAAAGTTTTGATGATTAACTGGTATGAAGCTGTACAGAAATAGATTCTCGTCTTTGCTTTACGCAGCTTAGCTTGGATTCCAAATTTTGCATCCTCATGCTAAAACTTCATCTAATAGTTCTTCCTTCTTAAAAAAAATCGAAGGATGTGCTTGTACCTTAAGGTAAGGCGTTAAGTTTGTGCAAATGTTTGTCCGACGCTATCGGAGACACTGGAGAACCCCCAAAGTTACATCTTATAGGGTATGGAGCATAGGAGTAACTGATCTAGACATGGTCGTCAGTCTGTCTGACAGTTGTCCGTCTCTATCTTGAAGACTATTAGAACTAGGATATCGAACTTAATGTTTGGACTCCATAGTGGCTGAACCCATACTACGTGACCCAATTTTTGCACTTTTTTTTAATCAACATTTCCCTAGAGAATATTGACAACGTGACAAGTGGACAAAGGGGAATTGGAAAAGTTTTCACCTCAAAACATAAAGTCGCGACGTCTAAAGAGCAAGACTTTATTCCCAGTCGAGGCAATCTTTTATATCCCGCACCAGAGGCGGATTTACTAGAGGTTTTTGGGTTTAAACTGAAATTGTGTTAAATCTTGAAATGAGTTTCTGAAATATTTTAAGCAAGTTTTAGGAAGAAAAGAATCCAATAAGAAATCCAACTTTGGGATGCCACGAAATACATATTAGAATTTGTAAAAAAATACTTTGAACAAGTCAGAAGTACCTCAATAACCCCACTATGGAACCCACTAAATAACCGAAGTATTATTCTTAAGAACTGTGTTCGGTCAGAAAACCCACTGTGGGACTCGCCAAAATATCACTATTTCTGAAATACTTTGAACTATAAACAGCTCTGTTCCGATGTGTCAGATTTTCTTTAATACTTTGAAGCTGCTTTAGAAACAATTGTGCTCAGTCAGAATACCCACTGAGGGATCCCACGAAATATTTGCATTTGTGAAACACTTTAAACAAGCAAGAACTGTACACAAATCAGAAATCCCATACTAAGTCCCTTACAGTGGGACACGCCGTCATACTCAGGCAGTAATCCCACTAAAGGACCCCCCAAATAACAGATGAAGTATACCAGAAGGAACTGTGTTCAGTCAGAAAACCTGCTGTGGATCTTGCCGATATATCACAATTTCTGAAATATTTTGAACAAGTACTAGGAACAACTCTATCCATGCCAGAAATACCACTGTGAGAACACCGATATATCCGAGATTCGGAAATACTTTAAAGAAGCTTTAAGAAGAATTGTGCTCAGAAAGAACTCCCACGATGGGTGTAATACTTTGAAGAAGCTTTAGGAAGAAAAGTGTTCAGCAAGAACTCCCACGATGGGACCTCGCGAAATATCAAAATTTTTAGAGTAAGTTGAACAAGCCTCAAAAATTCCACTGTGTGAACCGCCGGAATATCAGAATTCCTAAAATACTTTAAACAAGTACTAGGAAGAATGGGTTCTCAATCGGACATCCCACTGTGCCTCAAATTTGGAAATTAATTTTTAAGTCCCACACTGCTCTTGTTTTTTTTTGTTGGTAGCGCTAGCCCCAACTCAATTGGATTGCTTTATAAAAAAAAAAATTTAAGATTTTGAAAAAGTATTTTCCCAATACAATTTAACGCTTTATGCAAATCCAATTTGACTTGGCTTAAGTTGCTATAACTAACTTGGTCCAAGGCAAGACAGGTAGGCGTTGTTACTGATTATGCGCATTACGTTTATATAGAAATCAAAATCAAGTTCGATTTTGTTGTGTATGGTGTCAAGTGGCTGGGCACAAAAGACGGAGATCGGAGATCAGCGCTTCTTGGGACCAGTGCGACAAAAGGCTTGCGCGACATTAAAACAAAAGTAAATCACGGCTTAGCGTCAAAGATTTTAATTTTATGGGACTGGCTACCTTTTCGGAACGCATTTTGGCCCGGTTGAATGAATTTATGCAGTGAACGAGGGGCGCGCCATCTCATAAAAAATTTAACTTAAAAGTTCGAAAAAGTTGTTGATTTGATTTTTTAGTAAACGTTTCATTCGCATAACGGTCGCAGCGCGCTTGGAGTGGAATCTCTGACAAAGCTGCCTCTGTTTAGCAGTGTCCCGCATTGTTAGGCGGTCTGCTTTTTGTCACATAAATGTTAGACAAAAAAAAGGCAAATCAATGCCAAAAAAACATCATTAGCATGGTTTCAATCAGAGCTGCTGATGGTCTTGCTACCAGCATTTTGTTAAGTTATATAGACGCCCCTTGCTTAGGGTTGTCAGAGAGACAGCGGGCTCGGTCAGATATTTGGTTTGCTAATGATAAACTCTACTAATTGAGACTAATGACAGTTACAAGCGCACACTATCTATTTGGCAACAAAATGGCGTTACAGTATTCCTGTCAGGGCCAATACAATCAATCTATAGGCTGCCAGACAAACATTATTTTAAAAGCCACCTTTCTCTAAATGACAAAAAAGCTACAAAAAAAACCAGCCAAAGCGTTTCACCAGCCAAACAAAAGCACGTGCCACTTGAGTGCCGCCAAGACCCAAAAAGACTTAGACACTCAAAGACAAACCGACACTACTCGTTCAAGCCCGACAGGCACTCTTAACTGGCCTTTTTCATTAATTTGACGCAATTGTTTGGTCTTGAAACGATTTCTGAAGCATACAGATCTCTCAAGAATTTACAATTAATGTCATATGCGTTTGGCTTGGTACTTACTCTATATAAACTATGGCTTTCAAATGTCACCTAGCCATCAAAATGGCCGCCATACAAGAGCCAACAAAACAATTGTGCTTTTGGAGCTACTGAGTGTGGCTACCGCGTGCGGTTCCGCCTGCTGCGTAGAGATTGATCGTTAGGCGCTCTTAGCAATCCTTTTTGAGCTTGTTTTGGTTTACTTTACTGCTGCACTGGTAATTTATCATAATTCATTATATATTTTTGACAATCCATAGACAGTTGTCTTTGTAGCTGGCTTTCTTTCTGTGGCTCACTGTTGTGGAAACTAATAAAGATGTCATTTAAACAATTCGCCTTTCTCTGGCTTCTACTGTTTGCTCGTAAAAATGCTTTATAGCATACGACGAACTACTTGGAAAAAAAAGATGAAAAATAAAAAACCAACCCAATTCATAATTTCATAATTTACGCTTTGTTTGGCAAACATTGGCGCCTTCATCATAATTTTCCAAGGGGTGTGTTGCATGTTTCCCAATGTGCCAGCAACCGCAGCCAAGGTCGAGCTGAGCAGCAAAAATTCCTGTGCATAACTCACTTTTATGAGCAGTAGCAAGAGATACATACATCCTCTTGCCCAACGTGGGTCCGCTGCTGCTCGTCTATAAATCAGAGAATGCGTTAAAGGAAAAATCTATGCAGAGGAGTTTCATAATTAATTTTTCGCGCTTGACTGCTTTTTTCTCATTTTGTCGTATTTCATATATATATTTTTTGTATTACATAATTTTGATTTATGACTGCAATTTTGAGACAACATACACTAAGAAGCTATTCACTTCCAGCTGCATTCTGACTCCGACTCCGACTCTGACTCTGACGCACTCTCGAATATTTTCAAGTGCGTTTCAGCAAAGTTGAAGCCGTTTATTTAACATAATGCCCAGTACCAAATACTTGCACTCAAATACACTCGAAATTCAGTTAAATTTAAATATGCCATAATTGCAAATTGCTCGCTTGAAAGTGAAATGTCATTATATTGCATATTTTGTAACCATTGAAGCAGCTTCTGGCACAAACTGGCTACCCTCAAGTGGGCGGATTCAGCTACAGCCCATGCCAGCTGGCCGCACGCCAAGTCAAGTGCTGGCCCAAACAACTCAACCGAGTTCGACTCGACTCGACTCAACTCAACTCTACTCAACTCAACTCTGAACTCACATTACATATGTTAAGCTCTTTTAAGGCTCACCCTGTGATTTTTTTTTCCGTGACTTTTTTTGCTCCGGCTCTTTGACGTTTTTGTTGCGCTTTTCTTTGCCAAACTGTCAACTGTGGCTAATTAAATTAAAGTGCCCCAAGTGTTTTGTTCTCTTTCTACTAGTTGGCTCATTCACGCTCGCAGAGGCGCATAATCATCAAAAGCTACAATCGGATTCCCTGTATATGTATGGCTTAGACGCCTTCAACACTTGACACAATGTGCTCTGTGTTGGGGCAGGTCGTATACAATGTTTTACATGTTCATATGCACAGACATTTTTTACAATTACATAATAGGCTTTTCATCGTTACTAATTTAAAGCAGGTTTAAAATATATTTTCTGCAAAAACAATCAGATATTGCTAATATTTTATTTAATGTATGGAAAGTTAGACTCTCATCAAAGAAAGACCAAACATTGTATGCCACAGAACCCGGAGTTCTCTAAACAACCCATAGAATTAAAAATAACATTCAAATTCATCGGGCAAAAGGGAGGGGCCGGCGATAAGCCGTATATTCGGGTATATTCGGAATTATAAGTGTCGAACAACCAAACCAACAAATGGCCCACCCTATACATTAAATATGTTTTCGCTACAGCTGCCACTCCAAACGTCACAAGATTCAAAATTGCGCAAATCTGCCAAGTTCCGAAAATAATTTTCTGATAAGTTTATCAAAAACGAAGAGGTCGACCAAAAAAGTAGCCCGCCTTGCTTATTTTCGCCCATATAGATACGTCTGTCTGTCTGTCGGGCTATCCAACGGAACGCCTCGATATCAGTGTTGAAATCTTTCTCAGAGAACTAAGACAACAAAAAAAATTGGTTTTAGACCAGGAAAGCCAAGAATATTTTATTTTTCGATATTAGTGTTATATTATATAGTAGCTCCCTTGGGAGTACTATATAGCCCATCAAAAAATAAAAGCAAAAGTTTTAGGGGCACAATTCCTTTATTTATTATAAACTAATTTATTCGCATTCAGTTATACAAAAAAAATGTTCCCGACGATGAAAAAATTTTTATTCTTATCCTGTTAAGTTTTGGCGCCCCCTCTATGTTAGCGCCCTCGGCGCCTTGGTCGCCTCGCCCTCGTTACGGACCTGTGTGAAACAAATGACTTCAATAACTAGAAGGTAATGAAAAAGTCTAAAAAGCAAATGCTTGCTTATGATAAATTTTAAGAAAGTGTTTTGAGTAAAATTGTAATCTAGTGGTTAAAAATATTATTAATTAATAAAAAATATTCTTGAAAAAGTTCAAGTTGGAACATTTGACGACTAATTTTCGAGTATTCTTTTGAAGCTTGAACTTGCTTTTCTGCCACCATGTCCCCTAGTGCGGACACACACCTATGAACCTTCCTAGCTTCTAAACTTATTAACATTTTAGAAGGAAGTAAATATATACAAAAGGACAAATAGGAATGTAGAACTAAAATCTTCAGTAGATACTGATTAATCTTATACAAAATATGACAAAAACCGTGCCGAAAACTGCTTCCAACTTTTTAAGGACTAGCAGCTGCCCGCCCTCTTTTGGATCTTAAAAAGTTTTCATTACTAACTGAGATGCTTACTATTTGGCGCACCCCGCCACAGCTGTGTCCTTCTCCATTACACTCGTTGAAGTTCTAGTCCTTTCTTTTTGCTATTTTTATTACGTCGATAGAAAAACCTCGTCCTCAATTATCGTTGGAAATTTGAACCCGCAACTGTAGTATTTTCATTTCCTTTTTATGCACATAACCAAATACGTAATAATAAAAAAGAAAGTATAAGTAGAATTTTTTATAATTGTTATTTTTCGCGCACACTTAAACCTAATGAATAAATAACATTAAACACGCTCTAATGGTTACGCGATTTTGGTTGAGTGGTCGGCGGGGAGGGTGGGAAAGGCGGCGTAAAACATTTTCATTGTGCGATTTTTTGAAGTGGGCGCACTTGGGTTCGGGAGCTGAGTGGCAACTGTTTGTCGGTTTATCGTTTAATAAGGAGTGCTTGGCGTTTGGAAAAGGCTGTGAGAACATATTTTTGATTTCAAATTGAATGGAATGGAATGGAAATTTGATAAGGCTGCAGCTTTTGTTCCTCCAGCGGACTTTTCTTCCCGGTACGCCTCCCTTCCTTTTTGAGACTCAACAGAACAAGAAACAGCCAACAACAAGTGCTCAATAGTTACGGCAGAACTTGAGCCAGTGGCGAATCCACGGGGGGTTTTCGGGTCCGGGCCCCCCTCCCCCACACAAAAAAAAAAAAAGTTGGAAAAATGGGTTGAAAGTCTTTGCGAGCTCTGATATAGATATACTTCGAAGCGAAGAATCCCCCCCTCCAAGACCAAATCCTAGATCCGCACCTGACTTGGGCATAAAGTATAGAGTATGGCACGGAAGATCTTAGTCATCGTACCAAATCATATAAATTGAGCAAAAAAAATTATTTTTCCCACACAATAATTTTTCGAATTTCGAAGAGATTTTCTTCAAGCGATATTGTCTGCTGTGACTTTTAAATTTTAAATCTTTATTTTCTGACTGTATAGCTAAGCAATTAGATTTCATTCAAATTATGTTGTCATCATCGTTTTTTAATTTGACGCAAGGAGATTTCCCTCAATTTTTACGTTCATCTGTGATTATGTCGTTTAACAAACTTGAAGAAGTGGAATTATGTGTCTACTATCTTTTTCTAGAGAGTTTCTTCAACTTACGTGGTCATCTGTTATTATTATCTAATTCCAAGCTCAAGGTAATTGTTTGGTAAAAAGAAATTTCGTTTAAGTTATATCTTTGACTTTTATGTTTTTCAAATTTGAGGATACGTAGCAAATCAAAGAAATTCCCTTCAAGCGTGACTGTGACTTGTGTATTTTTTGAACCTCAAAGAAATGGCTGGGATAAAAGGGGTTTCTTGCAAGTGATTTGGTCATTTTTGACAAATCACTTTTTCGAGACCTAAAGAAATTGGATTGACGAAAAGAAATTCCCTTCATGTGACATAATCATCTGCGACTTTTATCTTTTTTCACACTAAAATAAACGATTAAGCGTTATAGATTTCCTTTAAGTAATATTGTCTTCTTTTCCAAAATTTAAGAAATGGCTTGGAGAAAAGAGATTACCTTTAATAGGTTTGCTCAGCTGTGACTATTATCTTTTATCAAACTTGATGAAATAGACATCTGCCACTAATAACTTTTTTCAAACTTGAAGATTGTCTTGGCGAAAAAAAAGATTTTTTAAGCAGGTCATCTTTAATAATTATTTTTTTCGAGACTCAAGCCGAGGGATTTCTCTAAGTGATTATCTTCATCTGTTGCTTTTGCCTTTTTTCAAGCTTAAGTAAATAATCTAGCGCCAAGTAATTAACTTCAAGTGATATGATCATATGCGACTCAAATCTTTTTCCAAACTTGCATATATGGTTGAGCGAAAAAAGATTTTCTTCAGAAGTTGCGTCATCTATGACTTTTTATACTTTTCCAAACTTGATGAAATTTTCTTCAAGTGATTTGGTCATCTGTGACTAATCTTTTTTCTAACCTCTGAATAAAATGTCTCTATATATGTGACACAAAGGCTTTCATAAAGACTTGACTTCCTTATATGATCAGCTGTGACCTATATCTTAGTTCAAACTTGCAGAAATGACAACTTAAATAAACTCTAAAGGATGAAGAGGTTTCCTCAAAAGTTGTAGTCAGAGATTTCCTTTAAGTCATTTTATCAACTGTAATTACTCTTTTTTTCAGACATGAATCCAACTGGTTGACGAAAAGATATTCTTCTCTTTCCAGCCTTAAATAAAATATATGGCGGAAAGAGATTACCTTCAAGTGACGTGATCATCTGTAGCCAATTTCTTTTTTTAAGCTTCGAATGATATGATCATCTGCAAAACGACTACCTGTTTTGAGAATCTTCATACTTATACAACGCATAAAAAATATTTAAAGACTGCTGGCATAAGACCATTGCTCTAAGAAGCGATTATGTTGATAAATGGTGGAAAGTGATACCTGATTATTTATTAGCCTACCCTCGCGTAATATAACTTACTATTGCACACAATGCGGCCACAATTGGCGTCACAATGGCGAACTGTTCGAATTGTTACCAAAGTGTAGCCAAATTGAAAGCAATCAAAGGCCGCGCTAATTGGCAGCGCAAATCGACAATCAATATGGAAAATTTTAAATGCAATAATAAACAAACGAAAAAACAGTAACAACAAATTTCGAGCATTAAAGCCAAATGACAAATGGCTGCTAATTTGTTGCGTTTTGGCAACAAAAGAAATTGTTAAGAAATTAGCACAGCCTAGACAAAAATCTCATCATACAAAACAGTCAAAAAAAAATCAAAAAAAAAAAAAAAAAAGCTGGCTAAAGAAATGGTGAATGGCAAGTGAAGGGCGCTAAACTGAATATCAATGAGAACTGGCAACATAATCCTATAAGTGGCCAACAAGATTTGGCTAATAAACATGCCAAATTAGGCAAATGCGGCAATTAAATTAAAACAGCAAAGCAAAGGTTTCGAAAAACCAGCGTTAAACATGTCACATTTCAAAAAAAAAACAGGAGGGACGTTTGCAGACCCGACCGACTGTAGTATACCCTGCAACTGTCAAGAGATTTAATTCGATTTCAGACATAGGCAGGAAACTCGTTTTTAGTGTAGCTACTTGGTAAATAGTGTTCAAAGTGATAAAATAGTTTGAGCTAAATTTTTGTTATTTAATTCATTAATTCATTCCTATTTTATTCATTAATATTTTGTTTCCCTTTGTAAAATTTCTAATAAATGTGACTAAACTATTTTAAAATATTTATAAACAATTTTTTTTTATATTTCATTTATTAACAAGACGTATTTAAAAAAGTTAGATTGGTTTAAATGGTAATTTTTAAAAAAATTTATAATTTTTAATTTAAAAAATAAATACAAAAAAAAAATTAATTTTTAAATTTAAAAAATAAATATTTTTTTTAATTTAGATTTTTTAATGTATGCACGTTTTTTAAATACGTCAGTCACGATTTATTTTTAGGTAGGTTGATGAGGAGTTTATCTAAAAAAAATTTTAATTGTAAATGTTTTTTAGTATAATTTTTTAAGGTATCCCATTTTGTTTTTACTTCTATATTTTTACTTCTTTAATTCCCTTTCTTGCAAAAGATTATATGAATAAAAAAAATTTATTTTTAAACATGTTAGAAATTATACTAATTTTGTTAAATATTGTATAGAATATATAAGTACATATGTTGTGTTTATATAATGAAAAATTTGTTTTATTTTAAAAGCAAGCAAGAAATATAATTGCTTAGCAAAGACCTGGTGAATTATAATTTTAATAAAAAATAAATTTTTATACAAAAAATAATATTATTCCATTTCCATTTTGGCGTGACGTTACATTTGTACGACAAAATATGGTAAAAAAAAAAGAAAAGCTCAATTTCTATATATTATTTTTTAATATATACTTAGTAATCACGTAACATTATTCGAAGTTAAAAAAAAAATATGACAACAGTCGGTCTTTGCCATTAAAAAAATATAAGCCAAAATAAGCTTGACGTGACGTCACAACAAATAGAATAAAGTTAGCTTGAATGACAAAATCGGTATTTTGTTCTAAATATTAATAACAATAACTTTTAATGAACATAATTCACTTGTTGAAAAAAAATTTAATATGAGGATAAAATATAATAAAAAATTAAATTTGGTATATTGCTTAGGTACTCCAAAAAACTTTTGATTGCCAAATTTTTTGCGACTTAAAAACGATTTATGCCCTTAAAACTTTGTCTCGACCGATCGGACTTATGGAGGCTGTATGATATTGTCAACCGAATATGATAAAATTATTTTAATATATCTTCAAAAAATGAATTATACGTCTCTTTCGAAGCTCTCTGAAATATCTCCATGATAAAATCAACATTCTTTAAACTTTGGAGCGTCTTACAAACTTAGTCGTAAGCAAAGATTTGAACTCTTTAATTTATGTAGAATTATTTTCTATACGACAAGTTAGAAGATAATTTTCTTTCATTTTTCGATCATAATAAACCTTACTGCAGAAATACCCATTTATAAAATAATTATTAGAATTAAGTTTAAGTGTAGCTTTTTTGCTTAAAAGCCCATACGCAGTTCGAAAAATTTCGAAATTTTGGGATATCCCATTTGGGATTTTTTTTTTTTATATGAACTTTTGTCATTCCGTGCGAAAATTTTCGAACTGCGTATGGGCCTTAATGTGTGAAAATTTTGGATTTGTACTGTTTTCACGTTCTTTCGAACATCTTAATCCATTTGAATTATCCTATTTCTCGATATGGGAGAAAAAGAAGGCGCAAATCAAAAAACTAAAAACAAATGAAGAACTAGACCATAAAACCTTCTCTATGTCCAAGAAAAACAGATAATAATCGTGTGGGGTCATACTCATTTTCGCAGAAAATTTACTTCCACCAACTTAGCATACCCCTTACTCTTAAAACCGAGAGTATAAAAAAAAACTTACAAATAAAGCCAATAAAGCAAATACCAAGCAAAGCAGAGACAACAAAGTCAACCATTTTAGGCCTAGATCTAAAAAACGCCCAACCCAAAACCGCAATAACTTGTATGGGGCAGCCCTTTTGTTGCCGCTGTCTAATTTCGATGCCACAGATAGCGGATTAGTTCAACTAAGTGTGCGAAAAAAAGCAACAACCGTTGATTAGCCGTCATCGATAAGGCGCCAGAACCAGAGGCTGACTATGAACTAGAGAGCGTGCAAGGCCGAATGACTGAGAACCAAACCAGCTGATGGATGACACAGATAAGCAAACACACACACTCACACAGTTAAGTAGCTCAAGTGGGCAGCAATTAGGGGTTGCAGCCGAGTCCTTAACCCGGTACAAACCCCGACGCACGCCCCAAATCAAAATGCAACAAACTGTAAGTAAGTTGATTAAAGGTCTACAAAGCGAACTCGCAACATGGACAATATGTTTCAAAAAAAAAAAAACTTCAAATCGAGAATGAGAATGAGAAATCGGAATTCTCATTGAAAGCGCAGTTTTCGCACCATTTAAGCGAGAACAGAGAGCGTTGAATAAAGCAAGGGGAAAAACAAACAAACAAAAAATAGCGAGAAACAAACAGACAAAAGCTGCTTGTTATTAGTTTTACAGTTTTCAATTGTAAACATAATGACCGATTATTCCAATTGTTTTTAATTTATTTTCAGAATTTCTTTCCAATTGTTTACCTTCAATGATGACGACAATGACACGAGCGGCTCAACGGATACACCTGTGCAAGCTACATCTAGTAAATGCTGAGCAGGTGACGTAGTTCTCACAAATAACGCAATAAGTTAAGAAACCCAGATAGTAGTTACTCATACAAGTAAGTCTAAATTTACTCTGAACCAAGGTTGAAAATATCTATAATTTCCATTGAGCTGGTTCATTGGCTTTATTCTAATTGGGCGCCTCAGCTAACGCCCAAACCCAATTTGGTAAATATTGTATATATAGGGTGGGCCAATCTGTTGGCTTGTTTGTTAAATGCATTTTATTCGTATATCTTCCAACAAAATTAGGCAAATGTGTATACTAAACGCGAATATCGCAATTTTCGATGAGTTTTTTTGACGAAAACCCATCTGCCTGTTCTCCCATCCATTGTAAGCGTGTAAATACAGATCCGCATGCAAAATTCGACGTGATCCAAGCAAGGGGTAATTCTTGCGAACGATGGCGCGACGATGTTCCCTTCGACCCGTCGACATTGGCCTCAAGTACGCCTGCACCACTTCCACGCGTTGTTCGGTTTTAAAACGATCCATGACTAAAATTCAGTAGCTTTGAACTTAACATAAGTATGTCGAAGACCTTTCACTTTGGACGGGTATGTTCCGAATTGTGAGTGTTTAAAAACCAAACCAACAGATGGCCCACCCTGTATAAGTTCAATGAGTTGCTCCATCATAATGTCTGTTCTGGATTTCAATTCAAATTACATCGTTAAATCGACGACTCAAAATTGGTATGGGAATCCAGAACGGGCTGGAAATAATTGGTATAGAAAAAATTAATTTTTCTGGAATAACTCAATTTCTCAAAAAAAGTTTCGCATTTGGAATAGATCTTTAGCCTCTCGCTTCAGCTCCAAAGCTGGATTTTTAAGGTAAGGCACTGGTATAAAACCAAAACCAAAGGGTTAATGGTATACTTTGTGCAATGTATGTACGTAGCAGGTAAAGGGAGGCGTGGCAGACCTTATGTTTTTTATACGAAAATTCTTATTGTACCGTGTTAATTAAAATTTTCGATCCACATCAAAATCGATTGAAATTTACGGAGCTTGTAGTTATAAATATCAGAATGACCCAAAAATATTATTTTTGCATTTTGAAACTGCTTGAAGCAGTTCATTAATATATATACTTCGAGAAAAGGGTACAGGGTATCCCACTGTCGGGAACCGTCGAACAACAGTTTTATTTACGTTTGAAATTTTTATGCCTCATGGAAATAAGTGTATGTACATGTATTATTTGTTTAGTTAATTTATTTAAACAAAAAAAATATATTCAACAAATATTTTTTAATAATAGTTTGTTTGTGTCTTTTGTGACGTTGAGACGCTCTGGCATGTAGATACGAAGATTCTTCAGGGTACAGGCGTCTGTTTCGAAAGCGATTAAACAAAACTCCTTCCAGCTCTTATTTTAACTGAGATCTAGGGCATTACTTAATTGATACAGATAGTTTGCACTGAACATGTGACTGATCAGTAACAGCTACATCTGCTTCTAAATTGCACTTATCTAAAATATCCTTTACCCTTTAGGCCATACAAAACTCTTTAAGCATAATTGGGTGATACCGATTATGGCTGCGATAAAGTATACATATTTTTAATTTTACTAATCAATATCAAAGTCCAAGACAGTTTGAGGCTATACCAATTCGATAAATAATATTTACCTATCCTCACACACACCCATTTAACCAATAATGTCTAGATATTCGATAATTCAATAAACAAACACTTTTATCAAGTTATTAAATTTTAAAATTCGAAGTTGAAAAATTTAATATTTTTTATTGAGTCGATTAGAGAGAATACGATTGTAAAAATGAGTGCACCAAAAAAAGCTCAGCCTTCAACTTTCAATTGAAAAAGTGTTAATATCAACAGATGGTCTGCCAAACATAGGTGGCTGTATGTACAACGAATGTATTGTGTCTCGCATTCAGTGAAATATCTCTCAATCGTTGAGTCCTATTGAGTAAAAGCCATTGCTATGTCAGCATTCCCAGCCAGCATTCAAATGACGACCAGTGTCAGAGTTGCTCCTTTTTGTGACAGTTTGGAGTCCTTGCGGACATTGTGCAACTGCTCGGCTGGAAAGCGTGAATACTTTTGCTGTGACATTTTTAAAAAGTTTTGTTGCACACCTTTTGACATCAATACAGGATGAGTGAGTGGGCTGTGGGGTTTCAGCCAACCCATGTTGTAGCACCAAGAACAGCCTATAGTTGGTCATTTGTTGTCATTGAAGTGCAACAATTTTGTGAATAAATAGAGTGACCGGAAAAAAAATCTCAGCTCTAACATGAAACCAGAGCTAATCCTAACATATTAACTTACACATTGTTTTGCCCAATAAATTCCGCAACACTAAACTTCCGACAGATCATAAATCATCAAATTCAAGAACCGTCCGGGCATTCAGCGATTTAGTCAATGTTTGATAAGGGCATCCTACCCTCATGCAGGAGCCATAGTAGAGTGTGGCGAAATGTAAAAGAGAAATACATATAGAAAATACAAAGAATTAACGTAATTATGTTCGCATCTGTATAAATGTACAAATGTATATATGACATGGTTTTTTTTTTTTTTTTTTTTGATGCCAAAATTTGCAATGGTGTTGTTGTACATAAACAAAAACAATATAAAATAAACTATGATGATCCGAACCGAACTAGAGTGAACCAAGTTGAGGAGGAGCACAAAACAAAACAATAAGAACAGAAATTGACTGGAATAAAACAAAACACCTTTTTTGGTTGAACCATTGTTCGATCTATGCGCAAATAAACATAATGAATCTTAATGATAGCTAACAGGGGGTAGAGGGAGTTGGTATCGATGAGTACAAAACCAATGGAGTGTTAAGCGGGCCAACAAGCAATAACAAAAGCAACACACCTAAGCATAGGAGCTAGTACTATATATACACTGCATCCATTGGGTCAAGAGTATACCCGATTTGTGCAATGTATGAAGCAGTTGGAAGAAGGCGTGGCAGGCTAGAAGTTATGCATTATAACATCGAGAGATTATTTAGCCATGCGCGTCTGTATGAACACCTAGATCTCAGGAAACATTTAAACTGGAATCACAAAATGTTACCGAAAATTGTGGATGCAGGTGAAGTTTGTCCCCGTCTGCGAATTTTGTATTTCATACGGACCGAAATTTAGCACAGCAAGTTTGGATTATCTTGATATTTCGAGAATTAATGCTTTTTCGTCACTAGTTCAAGGTACTAAGTACTATGGTAATAATTGAGAGCGTCATCACTAAGATAAGCACAACGTCTTTAATTATAGAAGTATTATTTTTATTTTTTTTGTAAAAAGTTCGCATTTACTTTTTAATTTGAGAATTTCAAATTTTGTTTAAAAATATAACATTTTTTTTTACATTTTTTATTACTTTTATTTGCAATGGAAAACAAACTAAAGATTCAAAAAATTTAAAAAAAATTTATTTTAGCTACAATTTGTATTAAAAGTTTTTTTACCATATTAAAATATTAAACATATTTTTCTTATGTTTTAATACATTTTTTCGAATTTTCAAATTAAAAGTGTCGTAGGCCATGCTTGCTAGTACTCTAGTTTTTAAGTATATTATTAAATAATATATTTATATTAATAAATAAATTATCTCGCTTTTGTTTGTTTAAAAACACTAACTTTTTTGGTTGTTAAAAAAAGAAGAAGAGAAATTAAAAATTTAAATAAAATTTTTTAGTGCAATCCATCGGGAAAAAAGTAAAGCAAAAATTTAAATAAAAAATACATTTTTTGTTTATTTTGAATCAATTTCCATACTAAAATTACCTTGTTTTTAAACAAATTTTTCAGTTTTCAAATTAAAAGGCTCGTAGACCATTGTACTCTTCTAACTCTTAAGTATGTCATTGTATAATACATTTAAAATAATAAATAATATAAATTAAAAAGTAATCTGTTTTTTTTTTTTTGTAAAAAAAAATTGTGGATTTTTAAAATAAAAATTATACTTACTTTACTTTTATTTACGATGGAAGATAAATTAAAAATTTAAAAAAATATTTCAAAAATGTACAGGATTTTTTTTTAAACCAAATATTTTTAATTCAATGTTTTATCTTCCATCGTGAAAGTAAACTAATTTTTTTTTTAAAAATTAAATTTTTTTTATTTTTAACAATTTCTATACTAAAATATTAAAAAAAATTCCTTATGTGTCTAATCAATTTTTTTCAAGAGTCGCAGGTTATTTTCGCTAGTACATACTCTAATTCTTATTCTTATTGCATAATATACATATTTATTTAAATTAATAAATAAATAATATAAATCAAATAGTGATCTGACTATTTTTTTGATTTAAAACATCAACATTTTTTTTGGTTTAAAAGCAAAAAATATATTTTACTTTTATTAAAGATGGAAGATAAAATAAAAATTTAAAAAAAAATCCAAAAATCCAAAAATGTAAATAGAATTTTGTTTAAATCCAAATTTTTTCTACTTTAATGTTTTATCTTCCACCAAGGTGAGATAAACATTTTTTTAAAAGACTGAACATTTTTTTATAATTTTTTAAGCAATTTGTTTAAATTTATGCTGTTTAAAATATTTTTTTTATTTTTGTTTTTAATTCAAAGTTATTATCCTTAAAAAAAAGTAAAGTTAAAAATTGTTTAAAAGCGTAAAATGTATTTTTTTTAATTTTATTTTTCTGTTAATTTTCAAGTTAAAAATAAAGTTTTTTAAAATTTTTATTTTAATTCAAGATTTTATCTTTCATTATAAATACAGCATTTAAAGTATTCATTTGCTTACGATATAAATCTTATCAAAGAAAAGTCTATCTAAGTGCAGTTGTCGATATCTCGATAAATAATCGGAATTTTGTAAAAATTAAAAAAATAATGTAATGAGTACAGACAAGTACCTCAGTCGTTTTAAATTTCACTTATTTTAACCGAAACTGTACCAATATGCCTTGTTTCATCAATAAACAAGCTAGGGCCACCAAATTCCGTACGCAGACTTATGTGAGTCTAATAAAACAGCAAATGTTGACATATAGTTCACAAAGCATATCCCCGACAACATAACACCTGTAACCCCTAACTTATCAATTTTTTAAAAAAGTGTTTGCAGGGTATTCCACTGTCGATCAACGCCACAACCTTTTCACATATGTATTGGTGAATATGGGCACAACTCTACGAATTACATAGCCAAACAAGTCATGTACAAATAGCCAATATAAATATAAAAAGTGATCTTGTTGTTACTGTTCATTTACATAACCAAGGCATTGCCAGCTGCAGTTGCACTCCAAAATGCACATGATGATCCCGATCCAGCTGATTAGTCTCCAATCGGGCGAACCCAACTGCGCTCCATGTTTGCCATCGTTTAGTGTCATCCTGTCAAATTAAACAAGAGGCGACACCGACGTTGTGCGACCAGACCAGCGCAGTCCGAGCAGACTTGACCAGACCCAAACAGTAGTTGGCCATTGTCAGCGTTTAGTTTGCTGTTAATTGTTTATGCCCATTCTTAGGGCTGTTCTTTTTGCTCCCAGTTCAATATTCAATATTTAGCTGGAATTTTTGTTTTCACTTCCTTTGTGGCCGTCTTTCACTCAGCTTTGTTTAGGAGATGGTGATTTTTTTTTTTTTTTTTAATTAACAGCATGCCAGCAAGTCCTGTCAATTGATTTGGTCGCGACAATGTTGACCCAAGTCTGACTAGAGAACTGATAGATTTCCTGGTAATCACATGCTTGACTGACACATAGACACTGGCGCCCCACCTGTCTACGAATTGGGTCAACTGATTGTGCCCCACCCAACCCTTTGGTCACTCACTCTCTGTCTATGTACATAATTATTGGAACGTAACATTTGTCACATATGTTGCAATTGGTTGCCCAAGCGGTCCAAAGCGAAAGTGCCACATTGGTTAAGTTTGGAGCTGGGTGTGATTGAGTCTGGGTGTGGGCCACCAGCAGCTAATTGCATGACATGGCGTGCCAAAATCTGGCTAACAATAATTCTCATGTTTTAATTTGTTATGACAAAATGCAATTAATTGCGCTGATTTTGAATTAGATGAGATTGGCCATAATTATTGCTTGCATGATGGGAATTTGGCATGTCGGTACCAGGAATTGTATTTGACTTTGGCCATAGCCTTAACATGACCTCTGGCTACAATGCTCTGCATGCTCAGTACGCACAAGTATTCATTGTATTCGTTGTATTCACAGTACTCGCTAATGAATGAACCTTGTGATCATAATTTTAATTATATTGTTGTTCTTGTTGTTGTTATTACTTCATTAAAACCACATTAATACGCCGGCTCTTCACTTGCTCTTCGATTTGTTTAAATCAATAATATTAAAAAAAAAAAAATTTAAAAAAAACAACAAGCAAACAATGCCATACAATGAGCTTTGAGCCAAACCAACCCAGGTTCAGTCAAGTCGCATCAACTGGAGTTGAGTCGAGTTGATTCCGAGTTTCGTCGAGCCGAGTCGAGTTGAGTCAGGGCAGTCCCAGCGGCGCACAATGCCGATAAATTAGAAAATGATGCGCGCCCATTGTCCGGTTGCTTTGTTTCATTTAAGCGCTTTTGTTATAGACTCTAGACCCCGCTCGACCCCCTGCTCCAGGCAACACTCAATGCTAAGATGTTGGTGGGAAAACCGAACTCGACTTATCTGCACATTTTTCATACACTTGCTAGGGGTATGTTAACTAAATTTTTAGGTTTACGAAAGAGCACTGATGGAAAGTTGTAGATATTGGCTATGGAACCATAATGGAAGTTATGATATATGTTTCCTATCAAAAAATTTTACAGCTGTCGATACAATATATAATATATATATATAAATATATGTCTTATAATATGAGATATGAACTCTGCATGTGACAGGGCTACTCATACGGATTTTGAGCCGTTGAATACGAGCTCTAACAAGCTCCGACACCCAAGAGTTCTAACCTCCAAAAACCCCATAAAGCTAGATATTTCGAAGGTTATCTTAGACACCTGTCCTGCAGGGATTCAGATGCAACATTCCATATGAGTAGCCTTATCACATGTAAAGTTTATAACATCCCCGAGTTCTAAAATAATATGCAAAAATATCATAAATCAAGATATTTTTGAGTTTATCTAGGGTTTTCTAGATTCGGATTCGTTGTCTCAAAATCTAAATGGGATTCTCTGTCAGGCATAAATTCGCAGCATTTTTTGTGGGCCTGTGTTATAGGTCTCAGCTCGTGTCATATTACCATATTTTGGTATTAAAACGAAGTTTTTAATGGAAACGTAATTGTTTTATAAAAGCTTTTATCATATTATGACACATTTTTTAAAGAAAACACGCGTTGTCATAGGATTGCTTTCGTCATATTGATGAAATCAACTTATATGACGCCGATTTGTCATATGCAAAGCAACCCTACAGATCTATTGAGCTCTCTAAGAGACTTAGAGCGACTCAGTTAGTCCAGTTTCTGATGCAAATTTGATTATCTGCGATGGACCTACTTGGCTGACATCGAGCATCGTGACTCTATGTACTCTAAGTTCTCTTTCTGGCTAAGGCGCTACACTTAGTAAGTATGTGCTGAGAGAGTTTCTACTTAATCTTCTAGAATCTACAGTTGTTTGAATCTTTAATAACCAACTTGCTCAGTAGTTTTCTGAGTCTGCAGTGTTCCGTAAGTAACTCGGTCAGTAGCCAATTGGAATATTTTCTTGAACTCATTTTCAATCTATAAGAACCGAGCAGTTACTTGGTCTGCCGAGTTCAATTTGATCTGGATCTTTTCTATTCTCGAAGGAGCTAGCTCGACAGCTTAGTAGCTCATTCGTACCCGGCTACGTTCGTTTGCCAAGAAATACACCATTCGGAGATTTTATTCCTTTATTCCAGATAGTTTTATTTAGTTCTGGTTATCCAAACCATTTTTAAGTTTATTTTCGATCCAGCGAAAAACGAAGATACGGACCTGAAACTCGTTTGAAACTCTTCTTTTAATTGTTATAAAAACAATTTTTTAGATTTTAACCAATATACCACATGACTGTCATCGGAACCATCTGGCAAAAATACAACCTTTGTACGGGAAACTTTTTTTTCACGATATCGCAATCGAACTTATCAGTTTTATATTTTGGAGTATTCTATTCAGCCGATCTTGACAAATTTTTTTATTATAACTGTATCTTAATTTTTCGAATTTCTGCTAAAAATATGGACTTCAGACCAGTGTGCCATGGACAAAACAAATTTTTTAAAGAAAACCTCTTATTTTCAAAATATCGCAACGAGACTTTACAGTTTGCTGTTGTACTAAATTTAAGACGAATTTTTGAATGTTTGATGGTAATCGAATCGCTGTATCTTATTTGCTGTATTCTACATTATTTTTATAAGTTTGGTAGGTAAGCTTGATCTAAACCAGTGGTGGGCAGTCTTTCATTTTACATAACTCGCGAGGCTTTTGCACCAAAATCACCCACAGCGCAGTCGGCTCATGCACGGTAGAATCTCTCTCTCGTTTTTGCTTGATTGCGGTTCTTGCTCTCTCGTGCACTTTTGCTTACTGCGCTGCTTACTCACACAAAGATATGTTTGTTTGTATGAGTTTTGCCCACCACTGATCTAAACCGACTTGTAACCAGTGTGCACCTACTACATACAGTAAAAAAACGCTTTACTTAGTCTGATCAAAACTAAAGAGTATAAAAACTTTCACACTTCGCAGTTGGCTTTTCCATTCGTTTCATTTTTATTTAAAGAGTTTGTAGCCTCTGTGGCTTGGGCATGTTTTTTGAATGAAGCTGATTACTCAAATTTTGTTTTGTTCTCGATTCGTCAAGGGATTGCCGAGTGTGTCAAGACGGGGGGAACTTAGGCGCAACTTAACGCCAAAATGTTATTAAATATTATTAGTGACACAATGGACAACAATTATGTAGCATCTTTTGTAGCGTTTTTTGTTTACTCTTGCTCAGATTTGGCAGCAAACAGTTGGTAACCAACTACTTAGCCTCTGTTTTGGAACGGTTTGTTGGCTGCTTTGGCTGGGTAGCCTTACAGTTATAATCCCCAGCTATTTGGCAGTTACAACAGCTGTATGCCAACATTTAACCCATTGAGGCAACCTAGTTATCAATAAAAACTATTTCTATTACTATTTCTTTTTCTCCATTGCTTTCTTTTTTTTTTTTTTTTTTGACTGGATTTCGGGCTCGAGCTGGAACTCGTTGATTGTCGCCGTTTAAGCAGCTGGCGCTCAAACGGTCTTGCTGGCCCATTGTCCATCCAGCCAGCTATTCATTCCATCCGTCCGAGACGGCTTGTGTGCTCTGTTTGCAGTACGGGTTATTTGTTTGTTGTTGGCTTAAGCAGTTTAGCCTGCATTTCCGTTTTTCAGTTTCCATTTGCAGTTGCCAAAAATGTAAACAGTTTTCAGCGTAATCCCCCCCACTTGAATGGTAACATCTAAACGCTGCTCTGCTCTGCTTGTTATGTAATTGTCAGTCGAGTAATGCCGAGTTAATTATGTCGTAATAGCTGTGCCCAGGTTCAGCAAAATGCTATAGAACTCGCCCAGAAATTGTATCTGTTGTTTGATTTGTTTTGTATTTGTGTTTTTGTATTGGTTTTTCCCAATTGTTGGCAAGCCCAGCTTGGAGCTCAACTCTTTGCCTCCGTGTAACACCCTCAGGTTGTATACTCGTCGCATTGTCTAGCAACCAGCACAATTGTGTCCATGAAGCGTGCTCAAATCGAAGCTAACAAGCAACTGTGTGTACATATATAGAATTTAAAATCTCTTAAAAATCAAGCTACATTTTTGGGCACAAAAAGGAATTGGCAGGAGCTCGGCGTTAGCATGACAATGGATCAGGCTAAAGGATGCTGCTGTTGCGTCATAGGTAAGGGTAAGTTTCCACGTGCTTTGCATTAAAACCGCGTGCAGCCTGTAAGCGAACCATTGTCTGATTTGTATCGATATCTTGGACGGAAGCAACGCAACGCCGCTTGATACTCTTCATTACTATCGGTTAGTGTCTGGCTAATGCATTATTGTTCCTGTCCAGTGAGTAGATGGTGGCGACGATGCGCTTTATGGCTTTATGGAATTTCATAACTGCTCTCAAGCGTAATTTGTTTCCTGTTTACGCGCAGCAGGACATCCGTCGAGTTCTCGCTACTTAACGCATTGGCTTATAAATTATTGCCCGAATCATGCGACTCAGCGAGCCAGCCACCCATGCCAAAGAACTTGGCCACCACCCAACACCAAATTACCCAACCACCAATCTGCCAGCCATGGGATCTCGTTTTCATTCAGGCAAACCTAGGGAGAAAAGGTTACACAGTGTTGAAGCTTGACTGCCGACTGTGGGATGCGCTGCAAAACGCTTTTTGAATACTTTCAATAACTGGAACTGGGAAATTTAAAATATAACTAGATAAAGCAGCTTCATATCAACTTTAGAAGAGGGGTGGTGAGATAAATATAAGTTGGCTGGACATCACCGTATCTGTAAACGAATCGCAACAAAAAATTATTTTTTGTGTAGTCCTAACTCGGAAGTCCTTCTCCGCTTAAATTCATTACAAAGAGTAAGGTTTATTTTAGAAATTAAAGAGCTCTAAGTCTACTAGAGGAAGATACAGTGGATTCCTAGGGTTGCAGTGTAGACTTCTCCAGGCCGTCAAGATGGTGATTATCGACGGCCCCACTTTTAGAAGACACAAGAAATAGATACTAAGGTAGCTATGCTTGGTAAAAAGTGCAACTTATAAGGACTTCTGTAAAACAGACAACTTTGGAAAATAAAATTATATTTTTTCCAAATCTACGGGCCGTTTAACAGAACTTACGACCCCGGGGTCAGTCTTCCTGTTGCCAACACTCTGTCAACAGAGTGCAAAAAAATACGAGTTAGAAAAAATGTCTTTAAACCTGACTAAATATATATATATACTGGGCATCCATTTCTTCCAATAAACTTGGCTTGCGAGATACCTTTCATTCGAGTTGATAAACTCATCATCATGCATTTGTATGAAAAAAGTGAATGTAGCCTTCTTATCCTATCTATTTCATAACTACAGGGTATAAAAATCTCAAGTGTTTACACATTAATTGCCCATCCCTGGTTAACATGGGGTGGTACGCCCTGCATGCGAACCATTCTACTGCGTCTGCCGCCCGACTGCTGCAAATATTTGCATAAATTTGTAATAATTTTATCGTCAATTTGTATTTTATTAGCATGTTTCCCCCCCTCGTACAGCCTACCTCAACCACCCGGTCAAACACTTTTCCAAAGCACTCTTGGTCGACCTCATCTTTTTGGTGTCTATGTCGTAGCTCTTGTCGGAGCACTTTTATTAATGCTTTTTATTTGCCATTGTTTGCCTTTGATTTGTGGTGCTCATCTGCATCAAATTAAACATTTTGTGGTGGGTGTCCTTTTTGCTCTTGGAGCTTTACATTTTTTTTTAATTTATATTAATTTGCTTGAAATTTGTCACTTGAACGCACAAATGGAAATTAAGAGGGTGTTCCATACAACTCTTTTTGACAGTCTCTGCTAATTTGACTGCTAATGATGCTCCGCTGCGATCATCAATCCGGGCATGTTTTGGCAAGGCTCGACTCATCATCAATCGTCGAGGGTTGGCCACAAGTCACGTTGCGCTGTGGCTTTGACAAATGTCTCTCGCACCTAATCAAATTGTGTCCGACTGAACGAACTGACTGACTGACTGTCTGTTTGACTGGCTACATCTTACCTAGCTTTTGGTTGGGCTCAACTCGCTCCTCGCATTTTTGCATGCGCCGCCAGCAATTTCCGTGTGACGTCGTTGCTTATTATGCAAATGCTACGACTGCTACGTCATACAAACAAATCAGTTGCCGTGAGCTGCGTCTGCTACTCTCTCTTTCTCTCTATGCCACTGCTGCTGCTGTTGCTGCCACCACGTGACGCAAATTTATCATCATTTAATTTCCATTTGCCCTGACGGTGTTAATGACGTTGTTGACAACACTCGAGGCGAGCGCATCTCGAGTCGACTCGAGTTGAGTTGAGTATTTTAATGTTATCCTTTTGGAATTGCTCCTCCGCGCAGAGGAGCAGCTCTTGCTTTGACGCGCTTCTGACAAATTATGTCGGCCCAGGCAATGCAGCCAGCCAAGAGGCCAGAACTCCCAATCGTGTCTGTTTCGTTTTTGCACTGACAGAGCTGAACCACCTGCAGTCATTAGTAAAGAAAGCAAAAGCCAGGGCTGCAAAATGTTTGTTCAAAAACGCACTTCCTTTGGAAAATGTTTTCGCATATTAATACTAATTTTAACTATTACAGATACCTGGACCGTCTGAAGAAAAGTGAATGTGGGCTACTTATTTTTTCCAGATGAATTTAAATGTTTGATGTTTCTTCAAATCTAGGGGCACTTTAGAGAACTTCGCGCCCATGGTCACTATTTCCTGTTAATTAATTGCAGAAAATGTCGCCACTGACCAATTTTGTAAAGAATTTTGAAAAAAATCTTATTTCTAAAATTTCTCTTGGAATAAAAATCACTGAGATAAGGAGTTTTTGTTAAGTTGGCCCACTACAGAAAAACAAAAAAGGAAATAACAAAATAAATTATAAACAATTGGAAATTTATAGAAAAATACTAAAATTGAGCTAAATATGTCTGACGAAATTTGGTATTCTGAAAGTGCTGATGAAAGCTAAGACGTTGGTGAAAATAATCATGAAACAAGCCAAATTAACTTGTTTTAGGTAAAAATAACTGGGGTGTTCATACAAATGCAAAATGGTAAAAGAGCAAAGTGTCCAACCACAATTTACTTTAAAAGATGGGCATTTGTGCCTGCCCCAGACACTTGACTGCGAAAAAAGAGGGCATTCTTGCACTAAAAGTGTTGTAAAAAGCATAAGCCACTACAAGTGTGACCATATTTTCTTATAAAATGTTCTTGCTTTAATTATTTAGTGCTTCCAGTCTATTAGAAACTAAACAGCTGTTTTCGAACAACCTCCAAAAAGTGTATATATTTTTTATATAGTTGAAGTTGTAATTTCTTTGCAGTTGAAGATTAGTAAATATTTAGTGTGTTAGCAAATATCCAAAACTTTATCTTTTATGGCTTTAAATATAATTTTAACATAAAAAAAATTTTTATAGAACCACAAACAAAATATGCTGTGATTGTTGCTGCTCAAGTAGTTACTTAGCTTCCTCATCATTGGTCGGGCATTTTTGCCTTTATATAAAAAAATATATATGTATACATATACACCTAAATCAGTTTTTAGAAATATAGGTAGATACGTTCCAGAAAAAAATTTTTAAACGATTTTTTTTTTGTTTCAAAACCGTAGAAAAACAGGATTGGCTGTATATTAAAAATAAAATTCGATTGTTTAAGAAAGTTATTTTAATCTGAATCTGAATTGTTATTGAATAGTTTTTATTCTATAAAATTTCATGCGCAAAATGATTTCTGACTGTTTTGTATGAATACGTCATTGCTTCATACAGCATATTGAAAAAATTTTAGAAATGCAGATATTTTGGACCCCTAGGGCGCACATTGAATGCGGCCCTGTTCAAAATTCGCCAAAAATTTCTTTTACTTCTAAAATTTTTTCCGATTCATATCCCTAATATTAATTTTATTGTCAGTGAAATTTATTTAATAATGGAAAAACTTTTTGCATTTTAAAGGATTCCACAGTAGGTATTGAAGATAGGGATCGCAGTGAAGATGTCTTCCATTGAAAATTGACTAATAAAAGGAAAACTTATTTTTGTTTTCTGTCTCTTTTATTTCCCAACAAATATATCATTCCGAGAATTATATGAAAATTCATACAAAACCAAACTCTTATGAACTTGATTCTTGAAACCCTGAACCGCAGCATATTAATAAATAAAAAACGTGACCTGACGTCCCCAAGCACACGCACATATGGAATGCATAGCTTTAACCCCTTGACAAATAATTAACAACACTCATACACGGTTCAATTCAGTTTTTGGGCTCCCTTTGGGCACTTGGCAGCCAAGTCTGCTCATTTGGCTAAGTGCTGCAGCTAACTTGGCGCACATTTGAGGTTTTTAATTAATTGTTAGAGCGACTTATTGACGGTCTGCTTGGTTGCCCATAACAACAACAACAACAACAATAATAACAAGGAGCATAGAAAAATGTCAAACTAGCACTTAAACTGCCGCCCAAAGTCAGAAGACCCACAACCGGGACTGACTGCTGCCGCTCCTGCTCTGGCTACGCCTGCTGCTCCAAGTGCTGGCACTGCATTGCGCCACGTTTAGCTACTTGCGAACCACGCGCCACCCTCGACAATATGCTGCCTGTCCAAAACGAGGCATTAATAATAATAACGACGACGAGAACGACGTCAAAATGTCGCTTGCCATTCCCCTTGGCTTGCTGCCCTCAGCCGTGGCAAATGTGAAACAGTTTGACAATGCCACCACCCACAAATAAGGCTGTAAACAGTTGCCTTTGCCGCCATATTGGTTCTTGGCTTGACTGTTGCTTTACAAGGGTGGCCCATGTTTTAACAACCACCATGAACCGCAACCAGTTGACCCCTTTGCAGTCAGTCATGTAGTACGTTATGCGAGCGGGTATATGACACCTACAACATCTAAATAGTCGTACCATTTTTACTTATGTTTATACAAAATTCTATAGAACCATGTAGCGCAGCGATTCCCAGTAAAAACAATTTGCAAACATTCGCCAGACACATTTTGTCCACCTAGTCGCAATTTGGACAACGAATTGTATCACAATTCGGCTAATCCGCTGCGCTAATCCCTCGGCTTAGTGTTTGCATTTTCACTTAAAAAATTAAAGGCATAAACAAAACAATGTGGAAAAACGTTGAAAATCAGACGCGTCTGTGGTTAATCCGGGTCGTCGTTGTCGCGACATCTCAGCCAGGTAAAACGCTTAGCCCACCAAAACAGAAAAAAAAAAAAAAAGAAAAAGATACAAAATTCGTCAAAACAACTCAACTGGCCTAAAGATAGCAATGCGCACTCCTTTTGCTTTCCGGCTACAACGCTAATCCGCAATGAGCCAATAAAGTCGTAAAAAAGTTATGACCGGTGCGTCGATTGGGCTGATTTGTTGTCATCGTCTGCCTCGGGCTTTGTTTAACAAAATTATTCTTGTACACATGAAGCAGTAGGTGGGCTATATCTTGACTACAAGGTCGTTCCCCTAAATGACCAGTAAATTGCTAAACTAAGGTGTAAATAACATTGCCCTAATAGCAGGCTAAGGGGTTCGTTCGGGTTAAGCCCAAAGGCGGAACATGCCTATAAAGTACTTTATTTGAATACATAGTATACTATATAAATATGTGTGTCTGTTGTGTGTGCCCGTACGCTTGTATTGTGCTCCCCTAGAGATGGTTGTCAAAACAAGTGGCAAGTGATCAATATAGATTTCTGTTTAAAGGACTTCAACGCGAAAACTTTCAGCCGTCAAGGTTAGATGCCGTATCAGGTTGCGCTCCCTATTATACTCAGAGAAACTCATTAGTTGAGCCTTCTAAACGATATTAAAACCCTGTACCTTCAGGTACAAAGGGTTTGTTAAGTTTGTCAAAAGTTTATAGGTACACACGTAACATAGAAAAATAGTTGCGGGAGACCCTCATTTCAATGATCAGCATAGCTAGAAAAGTAAAAAAAAAAAAATAAATATTCGTCAATACGAGCGTCTAGATCTCAGAGAGGCTAGACTTGGTTAGCTATGTTATTATATACATTATATATATATAATGTTGTGTTTTTTAAGTGACTATTTTGTTTTTATAAATTCTAATACTTAATAAAAAAAATTATAATACATTTTTTTTTTAACTTTTTTTAATTTTTAATTTTTTTTTTTTATTTAATTTTATTCAAAATTTTAAAATAATAATTTTTATCAAATATTAAAAGAAACTTACATTATTTGTTTTGAAAAAAGATGAGCGGAAGGAACTTCGTTCTTTGTTTCAAGTTCATATATTCGATGGAAATAAATTATATTATATAGCTTGTTTGGCCCTATGCTCCTCATAGGAGTGACAGGATTTGATAGCTCCTCAAAAAAAATATTGTTACAAAATTTGTTTAATTCTACCAAATTTAATCAAAATTGGCCCAACTTAAGCCTTCGCCATATTTTATTTTACATTTTTGATATTTTAAACCTATTTGGAAACATCTTTATGATTTATTAATTAATAATACCGATGGAGATACCATAGTCTCGAAATGAATAATGAAAGCTGTATGGTGGTTGGCATGCAAGCATGCAGGATGCGAAGCCCTAGCTACTCAAACTGCCCAAAAGTTGGACAAATGGGTTGACAGAAAAAAAAGACCTCTGATATACACTTATATCATAAGACAAAATCCTGAATTCGCACCTGCATACTTATGTTAACTTAAAAACTTAAAAAAAAACTAAGATATTCCTTACGTCAAAGATGAAATAAGCAAATCATCGCGAAGATATCTATAGAGACTGTCTAACCATGAAAACTCACTAACTTAACCTACTAGACGTGAAACGTCTGAAATGATTTCGTATTTTTGAGCTTCCGGTTCGATTTGGTTTTATTTCTAAAATTTGCTGATTGTTATCTGATAGACTACAAATAAAAATACATTTATAAAAAAAAAAAATCAACCATTTTTATTATTAGCAGCTACACCTTCTGAGTTTATATTTTATATAAATAAAATTATTTAATTATTTAGTCGGCGCATCCGAAATACACGCTGTCTCTTTTCTACTTTGAATAGTTTTCCTCTGACTTTGACGTGCTTGAAAAAATAGATTTTTAACTATAGTTTTAATGATAGTATCAATTAATTTAAAATTTGATATAAAAAGTAAAAAGAATAATGTATGGTTTTCCCAATTTCACCAAACCGAATTTTTCATGTGGTTTGAAACCGAATGTTTTGTTGCAAGAGGAATTAAAACGAATCGGCAAAATAGATTTAAAAGAGTACGTATTTTACACTGAAATAATTTTTTAAATATTCTTTGATATTCTTAGATTATATTTTTGCCAACTTAAAGATATATATTTATTGACAATTATTTTTAATTATTTTTTTCTGACTCAACCAAAACGAATTTATTTGTGTTCGTGCATGTGCACTAGTGTTGGAAGTATCGATGCATCGATGTATCGAAGTTGAAAATAGGGAAAACATCGATGTTAGCCAACATACATATATACAGATATTTTTAGCTTCGATACATCGATGAATCGATATAACTTAGATGTTTCTCCAGCACTAATGTGCACATATCATTCACAAACACATGACGATAAGTGCGTTAAACAAATAAAATTTCCCTTGTAACAAAAAAAGCTAAGTCGTGTTTAATTTCAATAAATATTTTTGCTAAAGTAATATTTTGTGTAATTTTTTTTTAAATAAAAAGAATAATAAAGAGCTAGCAATTTTTTAATGATAATGAAATGTAAACAACATATAGTAATAAAAAGGTGCAGAGCTGCGGCAACCATGCCAGCTGTTTTGTATCAAACATAAATAATTTAGCGCCAACCCAACATGAGAATTTATCCGAAAAATAAGGGAAATATGCGAATTTATTGAAGGAAATATTGACAAAAAAATTCGTTTTTCGAAGCACGCAAAAACGAATTCGAATAAATGGTTTGGTTTGGTTTTTTCGTTTTCCGGAACACGGCTGATTACAATAATTTCACTTGAGTCTACATATCAATTTTGGTGACCTTTTCACAAACACATTACAAAATATATTTTTTAAGTTTATAGCTTCTGAGTCTTAAGCTTGAAGATTTTTGATTATGCAGGCGAAGTTCCCTATAACAAAGACCTCTAGAAGGAATTTTTCCATACTACCAAATTTTTTGCAAGTACATAGCTTTTTTGATTTAAGGGGTCTACGCAGAATGGGATATCCCAAATGGGATTTTTTTTTTTATGGTTTTGTCATTTTTTTTGCATTCTATATATAGGCCTTTACTTAAAACGAACAAAGAAATTTTCTGAACCAATACGCAGCTTCCTTGTGAATTTGCTATATCTCCAAATCTCTGAACCGAACTTAATTAAATTTGTTATCATAAGAGAGGCAATTAAAGTGTAGCTAGTATAAAATCTGAAACTGCAAAATATTTTCTACAGCTACGTTCCACAAAACTGTATTTCAAATATTTTTGGTGCGTCGTGAAATTGGTTTATTTATCATAATCAAAAATTTTACCGCCTTTAAAAAAATCATAAAATTAACTTTTTTGGAGCACAACCAAAACGTAATGAGTAACCAGCAGACAAGAGACAGATTGTGGCTTCCAAGATCTACAATCAAAAACGTCAAAAGCAGCGATATGATTCTGCCACATGCTCCACCAATGCTAACATACCTAATAGACCCTTCTAATAATTTTATGAACAGAAGGTATACAAATATTTTGCATAATTATTCAATATTTGTCAATGCTAAGCAAATATTTGTTAAACTTCTTATAAAGAGAAACACACGCGTTGTTCTGTGTTGAACAACCCCAAAAACAACAATAATACGCATAATAATAATAATAATAGCACGATCAATACATATTTGATATTTTAACACATTTCAAACAGAGATACACACATTCAAGACATGTAGATACAATCAAAACACTCTCAGTGGGAAAGACAATGCAAGTGGATTTATTAATGACCGCAATTATTCTTATTATTATTAAGTGTTACAAGTTGAAAAAAAAAAAAAAAAATAAATAGAAAACTCGTTGATTTCTTTGCCCAGGGCCCAGTGCGTCTAAGGTTTCAATGGTCGACACCCGTGGAGGCAACACAATGGCCCCATATACATAGAAGTGGAGGAAGCAGCAGCAGATGATGCCTAGCTTAGATCTATGAACCAGCTACATCAAAAGTTACCAGCAGTTCCATACTATGCCTTGGGATGACTATGGCCTTTGTAGCTATATCGAATTTTTTTTTTTTGTATAGAGGCGCAAAATAAACAGCGTATTATTAATCAATGAAATATTTGAATAGTTGTATAATATATCCAATATTTCGGCAAATCAAATTAAAGTTATCCATTAAACAGCGCAGCCCCCCATAGCGCGAGGAGCTGGGATTTCCTATGGCCGTAGGAACATCTTAAAGACAATACAAAAACTTGTGAATAATTTTCGGCTTTGCATATTTTTGTTTTTCTTTTTATTCGTTTTTAATATAATATATATTTATATATATAGTTTTTTTTTTTTTACTTAGTTTAATGTTTAATATTTAATACAATTAATAATAATACATATGTGTAAAGCAGCCGTGTGGGGTGAGGGGCGGCTTTTAAACGACAATTTCGCCTGGTATTTACAATTTGAGTTAAAAGTTTGGAATGTTTTTTTTTGTTTTGCGTGTAGTATGCTTGGGGTCAGAGGTCAGGCAAAAAACAACAAATAGCGCGCTTAAAACTAAATAAAATTAATTTACATTTAAGCTTTGTTTTTCATTTGTTTTAATTTTTTTTTTAATTTAAGGATTTTTTTTTAAGTTTTGTTTGCATTCTGCGACAAATAAATTAAATTAGCATTAGGCTTAATTATTGGCTAGGAATGTTTTTCTTGCAAAGATTGTACTAGACTTTTGCGAGCGTTAGATACAAAATAGTTAGCGTAGAAATGAAGAGAGACCTAAAACGCTTTAAAAGACTTAAAACCAGTGGATCACTTGGAGGCGGCTCTCAGACACTGCTCGGGTGCACTATTAGTACCAAACTGTGAGCTACTCTGCGGGCTTATATACTTATAAAACGCTACAACAATGCAAATTGTACTTTAACCAATGTCCAAACACTGCGGACCAAGACTCTAATACAAGACGGGCACGGGTCGTCTCAGCGCGCTGTCCATGGACGCGTCCATGCCATTGGGCGTTATGGTGCCGGGTGAGGAGCCAGGCGAGGAGGTTGACGACGATGTGTAGAGACCAGCGGCGGCAGCATTGGCAGAGTGTGCGGCATACAGCGATGGTGCGGAGATGCCCGAATAAATGCCGGAGTAGAAGCTGCTTAACGTTGTGGGCGGCAGCTGTGGCGCCTGTTGTGCTTCAAGCACTTTGTGTGACTGATTGTTGGCTGCCGCAGCAGCTGCCGCCTGTGTTTGATGCAGCTTAGACAACGCCAGCGGATCAAAGCCACCGAAATAGGGCACTGGATAGGGCTGGTCCAGATGATGTGAGGGCGCAAAGTAGGGCGGCAGCTGATGGAAAGGATTATAGGAGCCAGCACCGCCGCCACAATTGCCGCCTAGTTTTTGCTGTCCATTGCCCTGCAGCTGCAGTGCGCCCTGTGGTCCAGCGGCTAGCGGATTTTTGGGCTTGCGACGTGGTCTGTACTTGTAGTCCGGATGTTCCTTCATGTGCAGCGCGCGCAGACGTTTGGCCTCATCTATGAACGGACGCTTCTCGGACTCGGCCAGTAGCTTCCATTCGGCGCCCAAACGCTTAGAAATCTCCGAGTTGTGCATTTTGGGATTATCTTTGGCAATTTGACGGCGCTGCAAACGTGACCAGACCATAAATGCATTCATGGGACGTTTAATGTGTCCCTCTTGGCCCGGCGAAGTGGCCAGACTGTGCATGTTGGCACCAGCAACGCCATTGCCGCCATGCGCCAGACCATGACCGCCGCCCAAGCCGGCTGAGCCTAGCGAGCTCTGACTGCCCAGACTGCCCGCTGAGCCAATGGAGCTGTTTGGCGATAGCGTTTGCTGACCGGCGGCTGTATGCATATGGCTAAGTGCTGCGCTCTGCGCCATGTGATGACCCATGCTGGCTGTGCCCATGCTAACATTGCCATTGCTGGCGGCATGTCCGCCCACTGGCGAGCCGCCCATGGCAGCTGAGATGGCTGCCAAGCTGCCGGTTTGTGAGTAGTGTAAAACGCGCTTTATATCCATATCGCTAGGACTAAGCTGTGCAGCGGCACCTTGATGCGCATAGTCGCCGGGTGTGGGTAGATCCAGGCCTTGGCTCAGATGAAAGCCGTAGTTGGGATGTGTGGACAAGGTGGCCATTAAATAATGATTCAGTTTAGTTTTTAACACAAAATTTTTTCTTTAGCTCTTCAAGGCTTTGCTATATTTTGCTTGACACAGTTTGTTTTTTCTGTTGTTTAATTTACTTTCGTCTTGTAACAAACACACATAAACACCAAAGCACACACAGATACAAGATCACTTGGTTGGGATTACACAATTCTGGGGACTCGTTTTGGTTCTTCTTTTTTTTTTCTCTTTGCTACTAATATTCTGTTATTTGGCTATTCTTCTCTTTGCGTTCGCTGCTGTTTTTTGTACTTCTGTTCGGCTCAACAGCTACACACTGAATGATTTGTCTGTGCAATAATTGAGACTGACACGACTTTAACCAAATCCAGTTTTTCGAAGCGTTGCTGCTTGAAAGCAGCGCGGCGCGGCGCGACGTGGCTCTCTCTTAGCACAAAACCACCCCGACCAGGTTCAGCCAGTTACCGCATTAGAGCGAGATGGCTCTAAGAGATGGCATCTTACCTGATGCAGCCAACGGCAATTGTGCGCTCTCTCGGCGCTTCTCATAGTATGCTGGGCATTGTCTCTCAGCGCCTTTGTTCCATTGGCTCCTTTATGTTGGCATTGTTGTTGCTGTTGTTAGTTGTTGTAGTTGTAGTTGTTGCCGCTGCTGCTGCATTGAGGGGTGTGTTTTCAATGTGAGCCAACACAATGTGCCCGTTTGTTGGCCCAAAGAAAGAGTGAATAGCTGGCTCCTGTCTATGTATGTGTGTGTGTGTGTGTGTGTGTGTGTTTGGGCCATGTGTGTACTACCACAACTACAAACTATACTACTCTGGCCTATTGTTGTGCTTGTTAGTTGGTGCTCCCATTTTGGCTTTGTCAGCCAACTCCCCAATGCGCTCTTGCTGGCGACCTCATTTGCATGCCAGAGATTCGAGTGGCATATAGTTTCTGGCGGTACATAATGGCAGACATTCAACTGCACGCTCCCCCCCTGCCTTTGGACTGCAGGTGGCCTTCGTTATGCATTGATTTTTGCACAGTGGCTCACAATTTCCGCTTTTGTTTTGAGCGCTGCATCCACTTCCGCGCTTTGTTGCTTGTTTCTGTCATTGTATGAGAGTGTGTGCCTGTGTGCCAGCCAGCCAGTATAAGAGAGAGGGCATGAGAGAGCGTGTATGTACTCTAAATCTGTGTGGACGTACGTGTGTGCGTATTATGTTTGTGTGCGTTTGCTTTCAACCAATCACAATGGCGCTTTGGTGTGAATTTTTGTATGCCGGCCATTGTGATTGTGTGCGTGTGTGTGGCATACTCTCCTGCGCAAACAGTACGTATGTGTGTGTGTGTGTGTGCTATATACAAGGCGCATATGTATTGTGTGTGAGTGAAAGGCGCATTTTAGTTTATCAAAAGGACATGAAACACGCTTTCTATTCAGCCGTTGTTGTTGCTGCGCTCGAAAGGATATTACTGCAATTATTTACTTATTTGGTAAGAAAAGTGTAAAAGCGAGCTACAACAACAAAATAAAAATGGTATAAAAAAAGCCAAGAAAGCATTTTTATGTACACAAAAACGCTCTCAATGGCTGGCAAACTGTTACATATGCATATACATATCTATGTACTACATACACATAGCCATCTAAGTTTGTATGTATGCCAAGTGCTGCTTTTGATTATGTGCAAAAAAATAAAAAGCTTTCAGCGTTCCTTTGTACGCCCACCAAACTGTTGATGTGTTGTAATGGAAAAACTTTTTCTGCAAACTTCCCCAAACCAACAATCTACGTTTCACTTAGTGCGGCCTTAGAGAATGAGAGAAAGAGAGTATATGAGAATAGCAAGAACTTTTGATTTTTGCTACGCATTTCAAATTTAAAATGTTGCTTTTTGTCCATTGGGCGCTGGGTGGCACTTTGTCAAGTCTCCTTTCTCATTCTTTACTTGTCACATTATATATTTTATTGTTATTTGCTGTGCTCTAGATTTGAAGTTGGTTTGAATCCCTATTATAACGCTAACCTGACCAAAAATGTTGTTGTTGTTGTTGATGTCCTTACGACCAATTCAATTTGTCTAAGCTAGTCCCGACTCCGACTCCCCAACTGCTGTTCCAAAAGGCCAGCAGCACCTTTCTCTGCCTTTTCCAACCCGTTCTCAAGTGTCGCGCGCGCTTCCATTGTCTGCCAGCTATTATTGTTGTTGTCAATTGTGAATTGTCAATGGCTTTCATTTTTCATGTACATATACATACATATGTACGAGTATGTGTGTGCTTTGTTAATGTATAGAGCACACAATTTTTTTAATTAAATTCATGTACAATGCGGCAAATGTGATAATAACAATAATAATAATGACAATCACAATGAGAACAAAAAGGCGAAGCCTGCCAGCTTTTATGACATTAAATGAGGTTAAATCTTTAAACTGATTGAATTATTTTATTAATGACAATAAATAAAATTAAATTTTCATTTAAGCATATGGCGGTCTATGATGAAAAAAACTTGATTCGGACGTAATCTTCAGTTCGATCTATATTGGAATACAGTCTCTGTCAAGCTCCTTTGGTGATCAAAAAATTGACATGACTTTTCAATTTGTTAGTACCTTTTTTATATTTTATCTTTTATATTGGTTAAGTTTACTGAAACTCTCAGTTAATATAAAATTTGCTTATTATCTAAGGATTAAGTTAAAAAATATTTTACCAATAATATATCTACATTTTAGACAAAGCAAGATTTTTTCTAATTTTCAACGTTTCAAAACTGTTTTTTTTTTTAAGAAAAATTACATTTTTTACATATTTAGTTGACTTGCGAATAAATTTTTAAAAATTAGAAATATATCAAAAATTACAGTTTAATTGTCTCATATGACAGATTGCAAATAAAAATACATTAAAAAAAATATTTAAAAATTGCTAAATAATTGTTGCACTAGAATTAAAAACATCGTACCTTTTATTAAAATCGTAAGTATTTATAAAGAGAATTCAAATTTTTATTTAGAATAAAATTATCCTGAACTAATTAGCAAGTAGTCTCAACAACGTCAATCCTATAAGAAGACTAAAACAGTGGTCCCTCAGAGAACTTTTTTCTCCCAACACAAGCAAAGTACCCTGTCTAAGGTATCTATAAGAAAGGACCTTTAATGTGCAGTTTCATATTCTGTGTAGACTCTACACTGCCTGCTATCTATAACCATCTGCGTAGGGCAAAAAAGTGGAACAACCAATCCAGTTCGGGTTTAATTTTGTCAGAGAAGCCACACTTATAAGAATGCATATGAATTTTTGATAGCCTACAAACAATGTTAAGATAAGAAATTAATTTCATAATTTTTATATACATATTTTTTATAACTTATTTTTACTAGGAAAGATTTACTAAAATGCATTTAATAGGCTGAATCTGAATAAATACTTTTGAGTTATTTGTCAAAATATGATTTTGAGTGTGAAAGCATTTATTTATAAGGACAATAGTTGAAAATATAACTAATCCAAAAATATATCCTTTTCGGAAATACAAGACCATTTGGGTCTAAAAGTATCCAGAAGATGGATTAAACAAATTGTAAGTAGAAAAGAATATATTACAAAATGCTTTCAGGAAGCAAATTCTGAAGTTATTCTTAAGAAGCGCCTTCTAAGGAAAAATGAAAATTTGGTGGGAAATATTCCAAAGCTTTATTTTTTTGGATGAGAAAAAATTTAATTCGAATGGACCCGATCACTGCCGAAACATTAGTGAGATATCAGCCAACCACGGGAAACATGGCTTGAGCGGAATCATGGTGGAGGAGCGATTATGATTTAGGCATACACAGCACCCCATTCCTACCAGCACAAATGCGGACATCTTCCTTGACATTTTAGATAGTGTCCTTGTTGAATTTGCTGGAGAGCATTAATCCACACTGCCCACAAGACAAAGCCTTTCTTTACATGCAGAAAGATACCATAATTGCATTATCATATTGGGAATACTTTCTAACAAGTTCCACAGAAAAGATCGTCGATTCGGTATCAGGGCTGACCTTAAAAGGACTTTACTCGAAGAATGGGCGACAATACGCTGCAAAGTCTTGTTATCCCAATGCCAAAGCCTACTAACGAAAGACAGATAAGCCCTTCATGCTAAAGAAATGTATTTAATTTGTTTTAAATAGATTAAATAAACCAATTTTAAATTATTTACTTATTTCCAAGTAAAGGGTGTTCTTAGAGTTACACAAGTTTAAATCATAATAAAACAAAGAAATATATTTTTAATATCAATAAAACGGGCTTTATTGGATCGAAAATTTTATGACATTAATGTTTAAATATGATTTCGGCCATGTGGCCGCCATGGCTGGTGCGTACAAGGCGTAATTTGGAGCACCAATTTTCACAAAGCATTTGCGGCCGTATTTCGCCAATAACTCTTTGAATGTTGATTTCCAGGTGTTCAATTGTCTCTGGTTTATCGAAGTAGACAAGTGACAGTAATTTTCTGTGGATGTAATTGTGTTTCGACAAAACCTTGTGGATTATCCTCACTCCGAATGCGACAATTCTGCTTATTTACGTACCCATTCAACCAAAAATGGGCTTCATCGGAGAACAAAATTTTGAATTTTGAATAAGTTTGACCAACGGAACCATTATTTTCATAAAAAATTACAACAATTTGCAAGCGTTGCTCTGGTGAAAGTCTATCCATAATGAAATGTCAAACCAAACTCAACAAAAGATAAAGATAAAGCAGTGTTGCCAACTCAAAGTTGTGAACCTCTAAAAAAAACACGCTGTATGTACACATTGCCTTACTGAGAAAAGTATGAGCCCGGTGTTGATCACACAAAAAATAAGTGACGTGATCTGGGCACAAGATATATATATCTCCGGAACCCCTAAAAGAATTCGCTCAAAGGACCTAGGTTTTACCCACGCCGGTTGTCCGGCGATACTTACTTATTTTTCAGAGTAAACCTCCAAAACATACCGATTTGAGGGGTTTTTTGAGGTTATGTCAGAACCATGAACTCCGCCAGAAGAAACATATCGGATATGTTTTTGTGGTCGCTGAAATCGAATCCGAAGTCAAAAAGATCTTCGCACGTCGGGTTTCTGAGTAAACCTTCGAAACATACCGATTTGAGGGGCATTTTTGAGGTTATGTCAGAACCCTGAACTTCGAGATCGGATACAGCGACCCCAAAAAACATATCGGATATATTTTTGTGGTCGCTAAATTCAAATTCGAAGCCAAAAAGATGTTAGCACGTCGGGTTTCCGAGTAAACCTTTGAGGGATTTTTCGAGGTTATGTCAGAACCCTGAACTTCAGGATCGGATATAGCCACCCCAAGAAACATATCGGAAACATTGTCTGGACACTAAATGTGAAATCGATTTTTTTTTTGCGTAGCTGTGTTTCGACGAAACTTCAAAAACTACCAGAAAATTTTATTTCGAGACCGGTTGTCCGAAGATTTTTTTTATAAGGCCCATACGCAGCACGCAAAAATTTCGCAAGAAATGTCAAAGCTTCATATATATATATTCAAAATTTCAATTTTTTGCGATTTTTTTTTTGTTTGTATGAAGTTTTGACAATTCGCGCGAAATTTTTGCATGCTGCGTATGGGCCTATAAATACACTTTATATAATAGAATATATCGTAATTCAAACCCATTTGTGTGCGAAGCAGGAATATTTTTTTAATTTCTTCTAACAGGCACGGGGATTCGCTCCCACTCCCTTAATAATGATTGATTTTGTTGAAATATGAGAAAAATCTTGGTCGCTGTTGGAGCACATTGTGAAAACATGCGCTGATGATGATCCAGGATGCTTGATATTGACTCCTTACACTAATGTTTCATATACTTATTAAATGAGGCTACGGCTACGGCGATATACCCAAATCGTTCACAACTTTTTAAGCCCTGTAATTTGCTTAAATAAAGGTTTGCAATAACGCTGCATCAATAGATTTTAAGAACACACAGCTTGGTATTTTGTATATTGATAGTTTTGAGCCCTCAATAGTCGATTAAGCATAAAAGATTTTAGAATTCACCTTGAAGCATATAGCACCTTTCGTTTTTACCTATACCCATCAATATTCCAAACTAAATCAATTTTCTCACGTATATTTAAACATTATGCGCTTCGTTTGATATATCAACTAGAAGGTTTTTGGGTTAATCTCCCACACATTGCATCCCAAATGCATGCCCCTAGGCAAACTGAGCATTTTCCTAGCTGCTAGCTGTACGTGTCCATTTGATTACTCTACAGATTTTGCGCTTTTCACATGTCATTCTAGTTAAGAGCATTTTGCATGCACACGGCTGCTCCTTCATTTTTTGGTAGGAAAAAATGAAAAATTATGCGCCATTATGTTGAGAGCATTAACGTAGCAAAGGGCGGCAGGAAGGGGGAGACTGGACCTAGCACATTTCCACTAAATTGTCTGTATACGCAGGAAATGCACAAACTGCATAGCGAGTTCCATAAAACTAGCCCACACAATGCGAACTGAACCTATTAAAACTATTGCCCATGTGGGACAATTTCCGTTCCAGCGACTATTCACCTGACTTGGTCAACTGGACAGGACAATTGTTTGGCTACTGCATGGACACAATGCATTGTGCAGCTATGTTTTAAGTATTGTTCGGAATTCAACAGAAACTGAATTGTTCTGCAAATTATTTATTTTGTTTATGTTTGAGCCTTGTTTCCAGACTAGGCCATTGTTGTTGCTGTTGTTTCCGTACCGGAAATATTGCCTAGACAAACAATTAACCTTTTTCTTATGCATTTTCATAATAATCAATTTGTGGTATTTGTCGAAAGGATAATAAATGTATGGACGAGTCTGGTTACATGTTAACACATGTAACGCCTTAAAGTCACATCTTATGTGGCCGGCTGGCTGGGCAAGTGTGAGAACTTGCTTGAGCAGCTTGGGAAAAAAAAAAATTATATAAAAAATTGCAGCAAATTGCATGCCGGGAGCGTTAGAGCGTAGGCAATCCAATCAAATCGATGGCACTCATAGAGCACGCTCGATTAAAGCTCATTAGTGTTGGGGACTAAGACAAGGCCTGCCTGCTGCCGCCTTAAATACTAGATGTCACAACAGATTAAGCAAAAAATAAAAAGTCAATGGAGTCAGCTTGGTAGAGTCTGCAGCATTGTTGCCGGAGCGCAAATTCCATATCAAACTTGGCACTTGGCTAAACGACGATGTTAATTTCGCAAGGGTAAGACGCTAAATGGGTTAGGGATAATGTGTAATGGCTGGTAGCACTTCATATGTGGCTTGGCAATCTTAAAACTAAAAAGAAATCACAGCGCTTGTAATCGAAACGAGCCACTTAAGGCATGGCTTGGCCTCGCTCTTGACAAGATTTGCATTGGAATTTATGTGGAGGCACATTTAGGGGTTGCAGCTGAAGTGCTTTGGTACGTCTAATTTTTGTTTTCGCTGCACAAAAACGTCGCCTAAGTGGCCTCTCGACTTGACTGGAGTGTCCGGCTGAAGTGGAGTGCGCGGTTCGTTAAAGCGTGTAGAATCCCACGGTGTGTGTTTACGACCACAATCACAGTAGGTGAGATGCAGGCAAGCTAAAATCTGGGAAGTTTTGCCATAGATGTTGATTTAGAAACCATAAGCGTCTGCTTACAATCAGGAATTAGCTGTCAAATGTATCAAAACATGAACCCGCGGCGCAAACGTTTCTGGTTTTTGGGCGTAGTTGTGCCACACCCACAACAAACAGTGGCGACTCGCCGCAGGCAATAACCACAAATGATGCCCACGTCCAGACGACGACGACGTCGGGCCTGTCAAAAGCAGTTTAAAGGCGTTGCCAACAGCCATGCCCCTTTTGCAGCGCCCGCCCCCAAAACATTGTTGGCCCATTGACACTTCAACCGCACACTTTGATGGCTGCAACACCTGCAAACTGCAGCACTCTGTTGCCGAACTTTGGCTTTTGATATTTTGTCTGGCTTCGGCTGAGGTTTCTAATTAATTTCACTTCAGTCATTTGCCAAATGAGTTCTTGACAAGAAGCAAACCAAACAAATCGTCAAAGAATTCAAAGATTCAAAGAGTTTTATTGCGCGTGCTTTAATTCGCGAGAGATCAAAGTGAAATGGATGTTGGTAAAGTATTGGATAGCTTTTGGTTAAATCGCTGGCCCACTTTGTAGCGCCTTGAGATTACTTTATTTTTTGATACCCTGTAGCCATAGCCGCGAAGCGTATGCTCAATTTGAGCAGTGCATATAACACACATTAGGGGAAACATCATCCGAGGCTTTTCTTAAAACTTTCATTAAAGTAGATTTTTTTTTGCGACAATCCAGAGAGAACCACGAGCAGCTAGTGCGTCGGATAGAGAAGAGTAGGGTCCAGGATCGTGCTGGCATTCGGTAGGTCAAAATGCAATCAGCAACTTGGCCTAGTATAATCGTCCTAATCTCTCTTGGCGGTCAGCGGAGAAGAGTAAGACCACGGCGGCGTTTTACACGGTTTCCCAGTCGGAAAATTTCTACTTTCGGTCATACCTTCGACTTATTCACATTTAAATAAATGCACTTTGTTTCATTAATAAAAAAGCCAGTGAAACCAAACTTATACAAGGAATCGTTTATGTTCAGCCGTGCTCCGGAAAACGAAAAAAGCAAAACAATTTTATTCGGATTCGTTTTTGGGTGCTCCGGAAAACGAATTTTTTTGTTTATATTATTTCCCTTTTTATTTTCGATAAATTTCCTTATTTTTCGATAAATTTTCCTGTTGTGTTGGCGCGAAATTATTTTTAATTTTACTATATGTCAATCAATATATAACTTTAAGTTGGCATAAATATAATCTAAGAATATCAAAGAATATGTCAAAAATTATATCAGTATATTCGGTTTGGTGAAATTGGTTGCACCATACATTCGGTTTCAAAACGAATCCCAATAAAATGTTCGGATACGTTTTCCGGAGCACGGTCGATTATCTCAAAACGTTTCGTCCACTTCGTAAATCATCGCACAATTTTTCGCAAATAAACGCTTTTTTGTAAAAAGTTTACTTTGGTATCCCACTGTCGGTATTTTAATAAAATTGTCAACTTTTTCCAAAAATAAAACTTAATCAGGAGCATGTTTTGAACTTACTTGGCGTTATTAGTTTTATACCATTGCCATGCAAGGTAAGGCTTTTATAGCTATCGGATAACGAGTTAAAATGGAATCCAAATCGATTTTGGGGTTACAAATCTTGAGAAAATCACAAACGCTTGTTAATTTTTAAAATTAGACTCTAAAATCGATGTAGGTGCATAGGGCAAAGGTAATTGTTTTTTATAACTCGAACTTTAAAAAAATAAAATGTTACTTTTTTGAATTAACTAGTACTAACTGAGTGATAAAAAAAAATCAGAATGACGAGGAGCCTGAAAATGTGTTTAGTGCCAAAATGGTTAAGGCCTATTTTAATTAATAAATAAAAAAATAATAATAAAAAGTAATTTAAATTTAAGAAATGGAATTTTGCATAAAAAGGTAGGTACTATTTTGTATAGGCAGGGGTGGGGCAAATCCGACATAGTAATCGGTTTTGGCTATAAAATGCTTATTATATTGAAAAAATATGAAAATTAATATAGAGGAAATGATTTATAATAGACCAAGAAAAAACTCTTGATAGTACTATAAAGCAATGATGGAAAGAAATCGAAGATTAGAACGGACGTTGAAAGTCTGAAATGATTTCATATTTGTGATCTTTTACAAGGAATTAGAGCAGTCTCGTAAAATAGACAGTTAGTAAATAATATTGTGGTGCTTTGATTGGACTCACTGTATCTTAATCAAACTTCCAATTTTCCGATTGTCTTTTGATAGATTTAGAATAGATTAAAAAAAAAATGAGCCGGATGAAGTGTTTTTCCGATTTCGTCGAGGTTAAAAATGATATGTGGAACGAGTCTGCATACCAATTTTGGTGACTGTAGCTTTCCTGGTGAGGCTTCAAAGCAAAATAGGTTTGATATCGGATTAATAAAGTCGTCCATAGTACTCATAAACGAATTTAATAACCCACAAATACGAGAACTCGGTCTTAGACTTAGAACAAGGTCCCTAACGATCCCTGAAAGTTTCGTCAATTAAGTATTTATTTCCAGCTGAAACTCTTCGTTTACTATACTATACCATAAAGTATCTTTGTAAACAAAGTAGAGGATACAAACAAACAATATTAAGATGGAATTTCGTATGTAGACTTATGTGAGTTTAATAAACAAAGAATCGCTGACTTTTTCTTAAAACAAGCACTCTGTTTCCTTACCCCCGCAGACAATTTTCAATGAAGGCGCTAACAATACGTAGTGTACTAATATAGGGAGGGCCATCTATTGCTTTGTTTGTTAATAGCATTTTATTCGTACATTTTACAACAAATTCAATTTATATTTAAAAAAAATTCCAGCATCGTAATTTTCGTTGATTTTTTTTGGCGAAAACTCATCTGGCTGTTTTCCTATCCATTGAACGAATTAGCGACGATGAGCGCAAATCATAACTTTTCTTTTTGGAAAATCGGGAGCAGTGTATACCACTGTCGAGCTGCTTCCTGTCTTTAAGCTCACCAAAACAACGGCTATCTCTTTCGCACTTTATCTTTCTCTCACTTTTTTTCCCTCTCCCACGCCCTCTACTTCTTTCACCATTTGTTTGTTTGTTTTGTATTTTTCTTTGGCAAGCGCGAAATGTTTTTAATGCGACTTCTTTGTCATTGTTGTATTTGTTGTAAGTTGCGTATTTTCACTCAAGTGATTTGATTTTGCGAATTGAATTTTCATTTTAAGTATGTATGCATATTCACCCACCTATACACACACACACACACCACACACACTGAACACCCACACAGACTCACTAACAACATTCAAGCGACCATTCAATCTGTCAGTTAAGTCTTTCAGTCAACATTGTTTTGTTGTTGCCGACTCCATCGTTGTCGTCTTTGTTGTTGTGGTTGTTGTTGTTGTCGGCGCTGTTTGTTTAGCGCCATCGCCAAAACTGACGTCGACGCCAACGCCATTCTCCCAAGAGACTCAAGTGGCAAAACATTATTTTGTTCAGGAAATTCAATTAAAACTTTGCGGTTTTTTGCCCAAACATCATCATCAAGTGGTTCAATCAAAACGAGGCGTTGCCTCATCGAGCACCACTCATAGCTGGAACGGAGCATTCCGATGCGTAGTCAGTCAATAGTAGTAACCAAAATGTATTATTTATATATTCAAATGTAATGTAACTAATATAAAGTATGTATAGCACAGGCTGGAAAGGCAAACATTTCGGGTAACTTTCTCACTTGATTCTAATTCATTCAGGGATTTATAATAGATGACTGGTTTTCAGAAATTGTTCCAAAAGTAAATGCAAATGACAGGCATCAATATGAAAATCAACTTGAAAAACGTTCAATTGAATAAATATGCAAGCTTTATAAGTCCTAAACAAAAAAAATAGCAGCAAGGTCAAGGGAACATTATTCCAACGAAGTTTGAATGCTCTTTGTGAAAATTTTGAAAATTAAAGGTAAAAACTCAGAATTAGAATTGTTATACCAAACTTGCCGTAACAATTTAATTGATCATTTTTCTATTGTTTGGAAACAGCAATTACTTTCGCGTAAAAAATTTGAGTTCCTTTTGACCAAATTACCAAAATAAAATATTAAGAGGATCCCGAACTAAAGCACGCTTTGTTTATAGACTTTGTGTAGACATAACCTCAATTTTATCTAAGTTAGTGGAATTTAAAAATTTTGGTTTTTCAGATTTCAACAATACAAATTATTGTTCAGATTTTTAAGGCACACGTAGGAAAAAGTGGAATTGCTTTCTATTCGGATTTAGGCCACTTTCTTGCTTGCAATTTCCCAAAGAAAAGATTTGAACTGAGAATCAATAAATGAATCCAGGATCCTATCGAGGAGGAGTCCTTACTGCATTCTAAGCAAGCTGCGCTCCTACTAAACAGTCATTAGTCATTGCTTCGAACTTTCATATGGTAAGGGATTCCATTGCTTTAGTGACCAAATAATCAAAAGGCATCATCATGGGCGTAATAGGGGAGGAATGGGCATTTGCTTAGGCGCCTCTTCTTTCTAGATTTCCGTAGTTTTTCCTAATAAGACAACAAACATTGTTTGGAGAAGTCGGCTTTGCAATGGCTAGTTAAAGATATGTTTAGAACGCTTTCCCATACTCAATATCACTCCTGAAGCCAGGCCGCCGAAAAGGGGGATTCCCCCGGGGCCGGAGTTTCCACAGGGGCCCGGTATAGTTACTGTCGGACTCAAACTAAAGGATTAATAAGGGGGCTGGTACATTTTCGCCCCGGGCCCGGATTTTCTCTCTTTGGTTTAACAGCCGCCTAGAAATAAACACATTTGTTTTCATGAAATTTCTGGAATTTGAATGTCGGTCATATCTTCAAAGCAGGGCCATAAGCAGGGTGTTGGGAAGTGGTAGCCCGCCACGTGGTGATATATATTAGAACCCTGGGAGGATCATATGAGTAAGAGTCGTAAATGAAAGCTATATACTTACTATACATGAATTGGAATTCTGAAATCAGAATGTCGGCCATGCCGAGCCATGTGCAGAGGAGCAGAATGTGGGCAGTGGGTAGCTCGCTGGCTCTGAGAGGAGCAAATGAGTAAGCGTCATAAAAGCAAGTTCTGGGGCACCTGAATTCTTTCTTAAAGTCTCAACTGATCTGGCCTGTCTATAGGTACAGTCACCGCCTGCAGCTCATGGGATAAGTGATATTGCAAAAGTTCCACGGATATGGATATATAAGGAGAATTGTTGCCGCTTTTTACTACGTGCGGAAGGAGATAATTTGTGTTCACACCTAAATACCGTAAGTACATTATTTGATATATATAAAACACTGGGTAAACCTGCTAGACAACACCACTCAATGTCGACTGGAGAGTTTCCACTTCCTCGACCTCCCATTCAGAAAACAATTGGCGACAAACCAGAATAATTTCCGCGCCCCTGACCTTCCATTCAGAACATGCTAAACACTGAATGACAGTTCGAAATATCTAAAAGTTGGAAACGACTCAATTGGAGATCAGCACAAGGATGTCATCCCTCATCAAGCCAAATTACTAGACTTGAGTGTCACGTAAAACACTTGGCAGTAAATCTATTGACAGTCTATTTAGATCATCCTATACACTGAATCTGTGTTCCAAATATCTAAACGTTCGAAATGACTTAATTACAGATCACACCAAAATCCCATCAGTACATGACGCGATCTCCCGTCTTAACTCACACTATATTGTTAGACTTGAGTCCCGCGCAAAACATTTGACAGTAGTCGCTTCCACCCCCTTGATCTTTAATAAGAGATCACACCAAAATCCCATCAGTACATGATACGATATCCCCACCTTACCTCACGCTATATTATGAGACTTGAGACGCACGTAACACATTTGGCAGTAAACCTGTTCGCTGAATGGTTTCTGTCCCTTAACCTTCCATCCACATGATCCTATTCACTGACTCTTAGTTCCACAAATCTAATGCTTCGAAACAACATAATTAGAGATCACAACAAAATCCCCTCTGTACAGGATTCGATCTCCCGGCATACCTATGTAAGCCACTTGTTGAATAACCCTCAGAACAACAGCACCCAATATTGGCTGAAGTGTTTTCAACCTCTCGACCTTCCTGCAGTACGCCACTGATTATTTCGCACACTTTATGTTTACATTTACCCCCAAAGTACTGTTTACATTTCCCCACAATAAAATTTTTTCTTGGGTAAATGTAAACACAAGAATATAGATAGATTTATCTTAAATTTCATGACTGTTCTGCTTTCCAACTTTCGTGGCAAACTTCAAAACGTAGTTAATATACTCTTTTTATTGGTAGAGAAGCCAGTAAAAAGGTAAATTTGCATTCACAAGAATTGGGAAGGGGTGTAGAAAGAAAAAATGTGTACATAACTCAAGTACACCCACTCACACACACAAACGAAAACACACACACGTTTGACAGTTTAAATCAAAAGCCAAAGCTCAAATGCAAACAAAGTTAACAAAGGTCAAGCGAAGCGATAGAAACCCTTGCCATTAACAGCTGGTCCGTGGGGGGAGGTTAGATGTCACGCCCCTCTTGGCTAAAATAAATTGCAAAACTTTCTTTTCATTTTTTTTTTAACACAAATGTCGCTTTTATTTGCCATAACAATTCACTTGAAATAAACTCTAAAATCGTTTAAAATGCGGCAAAGTTCATATTGGATGGAAAATGTTTGGGAACAGTTGAAGGAAATTCGAGGAATAAATAAAAGAAAAGCAGGAACCCAGTGCTTGTCAGTTGGGAGCACTGCTTAATGCCATAATTCTTATTTAAATGTGCTATTGATTTGAATAGGTTTTGCATTTTGCTTGCAACTCTCAAAGGACTTGCTCACTCCTTTTTGGCTCAATCTTAATCTTTAAGGCGCACTTGTTGGCAAGTTCTGTATTTTTTACTCGAGTGGAAGTACTTGGAAGTACTTTTCAACAAAAATGTTGTAAGTACAAGTAAGTAAAGTAGTTGACTCTGGCACTGGCCGGGTTAAGACTGAGTTTACTTGAATAGTTTAATAAAAATAGAAGCCATCAGCGGCGCAAGGCAACGTTGAACGTTCCATTTAAAAGTCATTTGCAACGCCCTAACATAGCCGGGTCAAAAGCAGCCAGCGAACTCATAAACCATTCTGGGAATTGCCCTGTAACATGGCCCTTAGATTTTTATGGTTTTACAATGTTTGTCAGTGTAATTAAACATTTTGCCAACTTTCACAAGAGTTTTTCCACGAGTCACGCGCTGTCCTTTGGTTTACGACAGGGAATGCAACAAAATGAGGAGCCAGGACTTAGCGTCAAGGGTGCGCAATATTTGATGGCTGTGCTAAAACTCACACAATCATTTAAGACCATAGATTGGAGTTCAAGTGGAGTGGTATCTGCAACTTGATGTGAGAAAATGTAAAAGCAGCGCTAAAAAAAAATATTGTAAAAATGAAATATTTTTTATACAAAGGAAGTGGGCGTGGGTGTTCGCCCAGCAACCTTTTGACAGTATGTACCCATTCAAAACCAGCTGCCCATTAGCAGACATATGCATAGTACATGGTACAAAGCATCCGTACGCAACAATGCCAACAACGCCGCCGCGGAGGCTGACGAGGCGAACAAAACATATGATTAAATTGTCGTTTACAAGAATTTGACACCTCAGCGAGGCACCACTGTAATTACAGTGTGCGCTCTGCACACGGGCAAAATCAAATGCCTAACAAAGCCAGAGCTGGCCAAAGCCAATCGAGGCAGCGTGTTGGAATACCTTTGGCCACAGTGTGACATATTCAAATTTTATTATTAAACTTTTGTTGTGATTGGATATGTAGCGTTGGCAAGGGTTGGACCATGCCCTAACATATCATTAACGCCGCTGTGGTGCCCATTGTATGACCGCAGGAGCTGAATTTTTGCAAGGGGTTAGTTCGCTGGGAACTTTTCTTGACTTTGTTGAGCAAAAAGTAGTGCGCAAAACTTGATCGCTGTGAAGCAGGATCATGCGCAACAGCACAGCATGTCCTAAATTGCTCTATTCAATTTCAATTAAAGTCAAGCTGAGCAGCAGCACCAGGAGCTTAGTGCTGTTCTTTAACACTTTCAATGTACATACATATATGCTGTACGCTATACTTGCTTTAACGAACAAAGACAGCAAAACGTTTCCGGTCTGTGCAGCATTTGTAGCGCAAATCCCTGACAAGATCCCACGCACTTCAATTCGCTGATCAATCATTGCAATGCTCAATTTTTTCTTGTTTGCTACCTGTTTTAGTTGTTGTTGCATTTCTTTGTTGGCTGCCGGCGCATCCTTGTGCAGCTTTGTCTAGATCGTGCAACTATTTTCGCAACAATTGCATTTACGTAATGATGCAAGTCTATTGTATTTGTGCAATCGATAAGCGGATATAGCATACACATGTTGGCGGCACAACCCTTGACAGACGTTGCCGACCCAAGTGCCGGACAGGCTCATTGGACTATTGTATGCGTCTTTATGGCTAGACGCTCATAATACAGTTGTTCGTATAATTTGAATGGCGCATTATTGGCACTTTAGCTGGGGCTTCTTGGCTGGACTTGGACATGCGCCATTTGTTTGCCAAGTCATAAACTGCAAATTTTATGTGTTTGCTTTAGAGAAGACGACGACGCTTGTATGAAATTGGAACAGCTGCTTAAACGCTTTAGATTTATTGCATACAAAGAGGAAAAGTTTCAACAATTTTTCTTTTTTCATCATTACTAACAAGTTAATTTAGTTTGGAGCTGCTAATGGAATCCAACACACTATAAATTGGCTCAATAAAACTTGAGCCGCAAACGCCTTACATATTGTTATTGTCACCATCCAGTTTGGATGTTTTGCCAAAGAATTTCTCATACTCATCCTGAAGACGGCGAGCACGCGCCTCTCGTTCCATTTGTCGCTTTTTGGAAAAGCGTTCGTGTATGCGCTTCATTTCCTGCACCTCCTTCATTTCCTCCTTTTCCTCATCCTAAAAGTTTAAAGCAAGGTTTGAGTTTATCAAATCACAACTACAACTTAAGCGCAACTTACCGTCATATTGAGGCGCAAAACCAACGCACGTCGACCATCCGACATGGACTGACTATAGTGCATAAAGTTTTTTAGACGCTCCGCAGGCGGTACACTACGCTCCACAACAAGCACAATGCGTGCCCATTGGCGCTGCCACTCGTTGCGTATCTCGGCAATTTTCTGATATGTATTACCCATCATAGCAATCAACATGTTCACCAAAAGCACACTGACTATGACCATAAATAGAAAAAACAAAATCTTGGCCTCGTATTCGTGCTGCGTGGAGACCATGGCACCGTAATAGTCGCCAAAGTTGGTTAGTGACATAAGAAACATGGCCACAATTGATTCCATAGGCGATGGCATAGGATTGGTTTCGGCATCCTGATCCTCGGGTGATGAAGGATTGTCGAATGTTAGAAAGATTATATAGAATGCTTGCGAAAAGCCCATCACAAACACAAGATAGATGGAAACAAAACGCAATAAATCTCCCATCACCATGCGGTATATCATCACTACGAAGGGACCGACAGTTTTAAAGCCACTGCAAGAAATGTAACTTTAATAAATTGAATTATAGTGATTAAGCTATATACCCACCGACAGAAGAACAAAAAATATGGAGCAGTTGTAAGCATAATCATTACGGTGACATGATCGTCGATTTCTGTGAGGCAGGAGACACGCAGCCAGGGTATGGTCATCATGAGGCAGCAGGAGAATAAAAACATGACGCGCGAGGGTGCAGTCATCTGTAAAACATAGTTGTTAGGTTTTAAAGACAGGACTAGATGTAACATAAAGTTCCTTGGAAACAAGTTGACAGATATGTATGTAAAAAATTTCTGTATATAAAACCATCACCTACCAAATTCTCTATAAACATTTTATAGCCCAAGAATCGGGCCTCACGCAGTGCTACCAAAAGATAGAGAATCGCGCCTATAAAGTTTGTAAATTCCGCCATAATACGCAATTTGGCCAAATCCGACTCCAGATTCATAAGCGGACACTCTGCATAACTCTCCCACCAAGCAGGCAGGACCTCGACCTCATTCGAATCATAGTACTCCGTAAAGTTTAGCCAGAAAGTTTCTATCGCAAACAGAAAGGGTTTAAACTGTGCTTATTCCAAATATAAATACACTTACTGTACTCGGTGCTAAGGGTGGCGCGCTTAGTGTGCTCCCGACTGCCATTTGTATACAGATCGAAGCGAGTGCTGCTGTTGGAAGCACTAGTAGTGCCATCGTCGTCTTCATCGTCCTCCTTATTAGACGGTCCAGGTCTTAAGATAAAGCTTACCAGCGAAAAAAGAAAATAAACGGCAAACATATAGAATTGCTTGTAAAAACGAGATTTGCAAAAGGTATCCCATTTGGTCTTTAACAAATCTATAACCACGCCATCTAGCAGTTCCAAATGCTCCAGCTTATCACCAAACACAACAAAATTGAGCACAGAGTCCTTGTTAATGTTGCCCGTTTCCTCGTTGATGGTATCAATCATGAGCAGCGGATAGGCTGCACAGGTAATGCTGCCCAGCTGCCAGTAAATCTCTCGCTCTATGCTCATTACATGAAAGAACATTTCAACGCGGCCCAACTTGGCGGCTAACGTAAGCGGCGTCAGATTCTGCATATTGCGTATGTGTATGTTGGAGCCCACCTCATAGGACACATCGAACATTTCCATCTTCTCGTAGATGACCAGCATGTGTAGTATGGTATTGCCATTGGTGTCCTGCGAGTTAGGATCAGCGCCACGTGCTAGCACCAAACGAAAGCACTCTTCTTGCGAGAGACAAGCGGCAAAGCTAAGAGGATACTCGCCCCAATAGACATAGCCGTCATAGTTTGTCATGGGATGTATTGCCACATATTCGTGATCGGGTGAATCCGTGCGCGAAGCTTTTTGATCCTCGGCAGACATAAAGGCACCACAACAACTGTTGAAGAAACATTTAAAGTAAAGCTGCTGCATATAGCAAGTGCATGCATACCGTTCCTGCACGTCGGCATTTGCATCCAGTAAGTACTTGACCATGGCTGGATCCTCGTTAACAATAGCTATATGCAGCACGCTCTCGCCGTAGTACTCGTCACTCATGTATATATCTAAAATCAGCTTGGGATAGAATTTCAGCAAACGTTTTGCCAGATCCGCATGCAGCGAGGAGGCATTAAGCAGACATAGATGCAATATGGTTTCACCCACGGCGCCGCGCATCTGTCAAAAGCAGAAAAAATGGCTTTTAAGTAGTTTTTAGTAGATTAAAAATGTACAGCTGCTTACATTAAGATCCCAGCAAACAAAGCGATATAAGCTAGGATTCGATATGTATTCCGCCTCGGAGACCTCTGGACAATAGTCGTGTATATTGAAATCATCATCGGGATTTTCTAAAGCGCGTATTTCTGGCAGTTGCCTTGTTCGAGGTCGATCACGATTACGCAGCAGCACCAGCTTTGAAATGGGAAAGTAACGCCCTGCGCCTTTGTTATATAAAAAAGGTTCCACCTTGGTCTTTATGGCGTGGTCAATTTCCGCAAATTGTTTGGTTTGACAAGCACGTTTCATCATATCCACCAAAAGACCACCGCCCTTGAGATTCACAAATTTGTACAAAGCTTGCGTGGAGACTCCCGCTTGTTTCTTAACTCCACTGGTCACATTGCTCTCCGTATTCCCCATGCTGATGTGTTAATGAGACTACTTTGTGGCTAGTTTTGCTGTTTCCTGTTGCAAGACCATGGACAGTTTTTTCCCTTAGTTTTTATAACGCGCCATCTCGAATTTTGTCTATTTTTGCATTCTAAATTGGTATCCTTCAGATGCATCGATTAAACATTCCATCAGCTACGTTTCCAATGCAACAGTCGACTCTGAACTTGAGCCTAGTTTTTTGTTTACAAGCTGTTGCTAGGATCTGTTGTTGATTTTGTTACGAACGCACCTGTTGCAGTTGGCAACAAGTTGCCTGCGGTTGCTATGCATCATTGCTTTTGTTTCAGTGCCGTAAGTATTTGCTTATAAAAGTATATTAATTAAATGATTAAATAAACTAATTTATTTTGTTTACCTTTTTAGTCGTTGATTTCCCGCCAATCAGCTTTGAGTCTATCGATATTGCCTTATAGGAGTTTCGATAAGTGTTGTTTGCTCTTATCGTACGTTAACGACATTTTGCAGCACATAAGTATAAGAGTATCGATATGCCTGTCTGCATATCGAAAAAATGTCAACAATTGGGTCAACAGCTACGTCACAACTGCAGCAAAATATTTGGGTAAAGAAAAAGTAAATACAACAAACAAATGTAAAACAACAAAAATTTCGTATATTATTTATTTGTCTTGTTTGGCATGTATTTTTAAATAATATATTAATGATATTTCCGGATAATGCAAGTTATTTTACATGCGAGTGTTTTGTGGGCGCCATCGCATTTATCGCTACTTAAGGACATTTTGCAACACTTAAGTATAAGAGTATCGATATGCCAATTTTACTATCGATAAACTGTCAACCATGGGGTCAACAGCTACGTCACTTCAGCAGCAAAATATTTTGGTAAGTAAAACGTAAATAAAACAAAGAAAAGCAAAACTAAAAAAGCTTTGTTAATTATAAGTATAAAAGCTAGTAAATAATACTCACAGTATATTTGTATATTAACGTGCCGGCTTGCTTTATTTATTGCTTTCAGCTTATTAATTGCATATAAATTATGTATTTGTATTTTTTGGTATGCATTTTTAAATAATATATGGATGAGATTTCCGGGTAATGCAAGTTATTGTACATGCGAGTGTTTTGTGTGTGTATGTTGGTAAATGAGCTACTATAAACTAAATTGTAAACCTAATCCATAAGTACTGTGGCTTTTTCACTTGCAGTGCAGTCGGCAGCAGGTGAGCAAAATATCAACTTAGGCTGAACTGTGCATCAATATCAGGGGCACATCTTTGCCGTATCTGGAATGATCCTGACTAAGCAAGGCCGTATCGCTGGAGTCACGTAGATTGGCAATGGAATTGCGTTGTTCCTCCCTTTGGCGTAGACGACTATGGCGTATGCCATATGCAAAGTATATAGACAGGCCGATTACCATCCATATGCCAAAGCGCATCCAAGTATGTACATCCAGTTTAGTCATCAGATATATATTAATCAATATGGAAAAACCAGGTAGCCAAGGCACTAGCGGCACCTTAAAAGACAATGTGGCGCTTGAGGTGGGTTGGCGTGAAATAATCACAAGCATGAGTATCAACGGAATGGTTGCGAGTATCAGAAAGAGCACATCATTGTGATTGACATTGGCAAAGTCTTCCTCGAATTTGGTCAATATCTGCGAGACGCCCAGACAACAGAGCGCTACAAAAAAAAAACGTAAATAAGTCAGCATATAGTATAAAGATAAGGAACTACTTACAAAATAATGCAATCATTACAGTAACAACACGTGCTGTCTCCTTGGTGGCTACCTTTTGGTCGTTGAGGTTTAGCAGGCGGCGCCACAAAGCGCAGTGCTCTTCATTATCCATATTGAATGCGCGGCCTAAGCCAATGTTGCGGCTATCACGACGTTCGTCCACATCGTAGCGCAGTATGGTCACACAGCCGGCCACCATGGAGTAGGCCAGCAGCGTGCCAATGGACATCATGTTTATTAGCTGCGCAAGATTAAAAATGGCTGCCAACACTGCTGTCAGCAGACCAGTCAGTAAGGTGCCCTTAAGTGGCGTGCGATACTTGGGACTGATTTCACCCATAAACTGGAAAAGCAAACCATCATTGGCCATAGCAAAAACAATACGTGGTAATGGAAACATGGCACCCATCAAGCTTGCGCAAAGACCGCATATGGCACCAATAGACACCACATATACGGCCACGTCCCAGCCGTAGATACGAAAAACATGTGTCAGTGGCGCTTTCGCATCCTGCTCGTAATATGGCAACATCATGGTGAGCACGGAGGAAACACCAAAGTAGGCAAGAAAGATCATGGCTAGCGAAACGATTACAGCAAATGGTATGGATTTCTTGGGATTCTTTGCCTCCTCGCCAGCCGTGGCTATGCAATCGAAGCCAATAAAGCCATAGAAACAAACAGCTGCTCCTTTAATAATGCCTGAAAAACCGTAGGGCATAAAGCCGCCATCACCATAACCCTCGGGTACAGAACTTTTGGGTATGGCCCAGTTGCTGCTGGAAACTGTAATGCAAGACTTAAACATGTGTGCGACTTAAGCATTCCATGCATTTACTCACCTTTAAAGAGTCCTGCAATAATGACAAACAAAACAACGCAAAGATTCAACATTGTAAATACGTTGTTTACGCGCGTCGACTCCTTAGCGCCCAGCGCAATGGCAAGGGCAAACACAATAGGCACCACAAAAGCCAGCAGATCCGGATACGAGTTTAGACCCGGCACACTCATGGGCAGATGCGCGGTCAGATATTTGCCCATTGTATAGTTGGACAAAGAATCCACATATGTGCTGAACCCATTGGCCACACTAGCGCAACCTTAAAGTAAAAATTAATATATCAATCGTGTAGCTCAATTAAATTTAATCAATCAAGAGACTCGTCGGCTTGTCAATTAAGAAGCAGTTCAGCTTACCAATTGCATATTCGAGTATCAGGTTCCAGCCAATAATAAACGCTATAAACTCGCCAATGGTCACATAGCTGTAGACATAGGCACTGCCGGCCTTTGGCACACGTGCGCCAAACTCAGCATAGCACAATCCGGCAAAGATAGAGGCTATAGCAGCAATCAAAAAGCTGATCACTACAGCGGGACCAGCGTAGCTCTTGGATACCTCACCAGCCAGCACATAAACACCAACGCCCAGAGTTGAGCCAATGCCCAATGCTGTTAAATCAAAAGCGGATAGCACCTTGGCAAGTTTAGACTCGTTTGAATCCTCCAGTGGCCGTTTGCGCGTAAGCACATTGTATATGTTCGTAACGCTCCAATTGGGCATGCTGAAATAATACAAACGATGGATAGGTAAGCGATTTACTACATTTACAGGCTTGCTGCTAGGGATTTCTGCTGAGCTGCACAAAAATTCGTTTTATAATTGTATAAAAGAATTGGCGTACTTGTTAATCGACATATTAACACGTTTGGAAGTAGCGCGCGTTCGGCGATTAGTGTGTCATGACTATGTTAATAATGTTAAGAGGGGCTTACGCGGGTGGTCGTCGATCACTCATGGGAAAGCTTTAAAAAGAAATGTGTGGAATACGTCTGGCTTTATAGTGGCTATAAGATAATTAGTGGGTGCATGTTAATGCCAGCACCTAGAGCAGTCAGTATGATTAGAAGGGCAAAGTGAAGATCTTCAAAAACACTCAAAGTCGGGTCTTGTGATCTGTGATTTATGAATCCAGATTAAAGTGTAAATTACGGGCAATCCATATCAAGTGATAACTATACCAATAAGCTTGCCAATTCATACCTGTCAAGTAAGTAATCCTTAAGATTTGCTTTTGCTGCTAGTTCTTATCACGGAAATGGCGCCTTTAGGTTATTGGTTTTTTTAAACGCTTAACTCAAATATCACGATAAATACTCCATATCAAATGTGCAATTTCAAAGAACTTTTAACGCTTGCTTTGCAATTCCAATTCCAAATTTAGTTTCCAATATCAATTTTTTGTTGGTGGCAAATATATTTTTGCGTATCGAACCAATTTCAAATTACGTCTGAGCATTTGAAGCGTACGCGCGTTCCATTAAATACTCAACGAAAGCGCGGCAGCTGCCTGTGGTGAGTTCCTAAAGCTTTTGACTAACAAGCGCTCGACCAAATTGAAACGATCGTGCGTTTAAGCTAGCTGCTGCTACTGCGCGGGGTCCTCATGACAGGCTTTCTAAGAAACCACAGGCAGCTTGGGGGGAATGGGTATCCAACTTTTGTTATGTGACGTTTTGTATAGCTACGCTAATGAATGACTAGCCTAACCATAATAAAACCTGAGATACATGTGAGCTTGAACCAATCACTGGAAGATGCTACCAGAGATTCGCGTGGCCCACTGCCTGGTCAGGCGCAAGCGCATTGTCATAATTGATTAGCGGCTCATTTCTGCTATAACGTTACTAATTTGTTTTGCTTTGGGGTTTTCATTTGAATTGACGCGCTTTTGGCCATGGTATAGAATGTATATATGTGTTTGCTACTAAAAATAACATATACTTGCACTGCATGCTAATATTAGATAATATTACTTGTACATAGGCACTCTTATGTATTTACAGTCAGCTAATTAGAAAGATGCCACGCAACTTACTCAAGCAACTCAACAAATTCATCCATCTTCAGGCCTTGCTATTTTTGCCAACTCAATAAAAATTTAATTGTTTTTAATTGTCACTGTTACACGAATCAATAAAATTAATACACGATTTTAAAAAAACTATTTAAATATAAACACGCGGCATGTAAAATGTTTGCGCTCCTCTTCCTACGAACAGTCGTACAGAAATGTTTGAGCTTCTTGACCATGTGCTGCCTCAATGCACATATATCTGTTGGATACGCAACTGCCACCGGTCTCTCATTGCTTTTGGCGGCAAGCAGCAGAGAGTAAGCAAGCTGAGAGCGCCTTTAACTGGGTTGCCACCCCAGTTTAGATATAACCAAATAGCTTGCTGCCCATGTACAATTGGGCATGTCTCGACAACCCCAAAATTGAAAATTATTTTCTCTGCTCTCTTTTGCCAGCATGCTGCTCTCTCGCTATGCCGGCTTATAAAATAGGTCTTAAGCATTGCATCAGCAATTGACTGTCCCCTTGGAGCTACCTCTAACCATAGTGCAAACTATTTTATTGCAATTCTTATGGCGCACAAACTGCAGTTCCTTGGAAAATAAATATGTAAATATTTGAATGTGTTAATGGCATAAATAAACATTTAAATTAATAAAAATGAAAGCAAATGTTTATTATTTTTGTTTTCTTTATTAATAACGTCACTTGATTTTAATCGCATAAATTAATTAGTGCGCCTAAGCAAATTGATTTTATTATCTCTGTACTCTGAATCACAGACCATGACCTGGCTATCAGTTGTTACAATGGGAGTGAGTGTCTTATCAGTTCGCAGAAAGAGGGGCTAGTTTTAGAACGTAAAATTAGCGCATTGTTTGCATTAAGATATTATTCAATTTTAACACCTTAGTACTTCCTTCCGTACCATTTAGTTAAGTTTCTCAGATTTTTTTTTCGTATAATTGTAAGAAACTTTGTCTTGGTAATACAAGAAGAATTTATTACGGCCTCTACAGTAAGCAAATCTTTTTTAAACCCTTTTTATTGCATCGACATAAATATTAAAGATAAAATTAATTAAGCTTAATTAAGTATCTATTAGGTTAAAATTTTAATGAATTTTTAATAGAATATAATGAAAAAATAATTAAGAAAAATAGTTGGTTCCGTCCTCTGTCTTTCTATAACCCGACTGTAATATCGAATAATTACCCTTTCTTTAAATTATTTACGGCTTATCGGATTGTGAATACTACAGTCATGCCTGCCCGACTCTCAAATGTCCTGTACCAGCACAGTTCTTCGCTCGTTGTCGCTTCCGATTATGTAAAGTCTAATTGGTATCCAAGCAACACTACCAGAGGCCTTTGTAACCCTACGGCCGGGTGGTATCCCCACCACACATTGGGAGTCTTTTTTTATGGGCCTATATGTAGTAATTCGATGTCGTAAAAATTTGGTAGAGTGATTGGGAACTCCAAAAAACTTCCCATCGTCATAGGCTATGACTCATAGCTGGTTACGATATCTTTAAAAACAAACGAATTATCCGTCTAATACTTTTGTTTTTTTTTTTGAGGTGCTCTGAAATACTCTTATTGGAGCTATATAATGTAATCCCGATATCGAGCTCTTATCATCTTTAAGATTAGGCATTGACACGGCCGAACAAACATATAGTCGGCATCAATCTACATATATAATGGGCGTCTCCTTGTTAAATTTCTACCCCAGTGTCTGAGCTCCTTTTATTCATACGGATTGTAAGACGTACGGACATACATGACTTTATCATCTCGGCTGTTAGTGCTGATCAAGAATGTATACACTTTATGTGATCTGCCACGTCTCCTTCTGCCCGTTACGTACATTTATATACAGAGAAAAAATTCCAATTAAATATAATACCTACTATATATTTATATAAGGCTCTGACCTCTGTCGCCTTTAGTGCTAATTTGTCCTCCTTTCCTCACTATCTTTATGGTTTCCAATCTTTTCTTAACTCTCCAAGAAGAGTTCATGTGATTTGATAAAAAAAATTATTTCTTCCTCTTTGAAGCAGGGCTGCGATTTACCGATTTAGCTATGATACATTTTTTCTATAATCCGCAAATAATGGATAATGTGTAATTCGATTTAATGGTAAACAACATTTTCCCTGCGAAAACTTGTATCCGCCTTTTCCTTCACGTAAAGTGAGAGCGGAATTATCGAAAAAAAAGAAGGGTAAAGTAAATTGTAGCTTGAAAGATATAATTACTTATATTATTATTAATATTGCAACCTTTCTGAATATTGAATTTAAACTAAAAATAAAAATAGGTATAATTTTCTTTTATCGAAAAGGTCAAGAAACTCTTTTTTGGCGCCATTGTTTTTTGTTTGGCCCGTTATTTAACCGACAATTGTCTTTAAAAAGCAACAAAAGAATGCAGCACTATGTTATCATATACAGTGTCATTATTATTTTTTTATTGTTTATAAAACGATCCAAGATCTCATCGTTTTATTTATTTTAAATTCACTTTAAGCGATCGGAGCAAAATTACAGCTCATCATATTTATCATCATGTAAACAACAGATCGGTCTTGTCTAAATAGAGAGTAATTCGTCAATTCCTGATAATTTAACTCGAAACAAATAAAACTGAACTTAAAATCTAAACTACAACTGGAAAATACTATATTGATTTTGATCAATCTAGGCCAAATTGACTAGACGCCAGTTAAACCGGCAATTAATAATTGATTCAAGATGTATACCAAAAAATATGTATTTACTCTGAAAAAATTTCTTATGCTTGCATACTTTTAGGCAGCGTCTCTTTGCAAAAGCTTCCAGCTTTTGATTGCTTTTGCATAGGCAAAGCTTTCAGGAAGTAAAGCAAAATAAAAATGTTTAAAGCTAAAGTTGGACTAAATGTTATAGTCAATCGATGTTGACTAATTGATTTAAACCAGTGGTCGGCACGGCCCAATCCCATGGGATTGGAGTTCACACGTACTGTGTTGTACACAAAACACATGCATGTGTGCGTGATTTTTGTACTGAACTACTCTCAGCTAATTCTCTAGCGTTGCCATGCTCTTGTTGCAAAGCAACAGACACGAAGTTGCTTGTGCATGACTTCGGCTCTTGCTTAGAGAGCGTGCTTGCTTTTTTACTCTCACAAAACTAAAGAGCTACAGCATTAATATGCCGTGGCTTTGATGCTGTGTGGCAGAAAACACAAAATCAGTTTATGTTTAGTTGGCTGCAAGGTTAGATCGCGAAAAAAAAATTCTCCCACTCCTCTTTGAACATTTTTCCCTAGTTAAATTCAATAGTTTGCGCAGCGATCTACTCATGCAGACAACTAAACATCAAGTGATTTTGTGTTTTTTGCCACACAGCACAAAAGCGACGGCAAACTAATGCTAGAGCGCTTTAGCGTTGAGAGAGCAAGCATGCTCTCTAAGCAAGAGCCGAAGTCATGAACAAGCAACTTCGTGTCTGTTGCTTTGCGACGTCAGCGTCGAAATACGTCACAGCGGCAGAAAATGTTCAATACAAGCGCAAAAAAAAAATGCATATGTATATTTTGCCGACCACTGATTTAAACCCTCGGTTTGTTACGAGGTGCACTGTGAGCACCTCCCCAATGGGAGGAATATAATATGGTGCGTGAAATAAGTAATTGGTACGTAATAAGTCAGTGGTACATTGCAGTTTTTGGGAAAATAAATAATTATTTTTATTTGCCAAATTATTTATAACAAGTGAACTGTACGCAATATCTTGTTAAGAAACTTATTTTGTAATAATATTTAAGAAATGTCTCGAAATCCTTATCTAACCCTAAATGCCAGCTTCTTTCTCGTCATAAGGCTACAGCTATGGACTTTTTCAGAAATGCACAAATTTTGGGACTTAGAGTGGCGAAATATTAGTTTTTGTGATGAAATAAAAGGTAATATAAATCGAGATAAAAACGTGTATTACTGTCCTGACATCAGTACCGAAAATCAAGAAAAAAGGTCTCAAAACTTTCAAGAAAGTCCATAAATGTTATGGGTGCTTTTGTCAGTATTAAAAATGTCATAATTTCGATACATATAATACGATATCTAGATATTATATAAATTTCCGATATTCGTTTCAAAAATTTGAAAGCAAAAATTTAATAGTTGTGGGTTTTCAACAGGAAAAAAATCCGATCTAAATGCAATTGAAAATCTTTTCGGTGTACTTGCTCATAAGTTTTACAGAAATGGGAGACTATTCCATAGCCCAAAGAACATAAAGCACACAACAGATAAATCCGACTTTCAAAATTTACGACACTTCATGCTAAATTGTCTGTTTTTTTTGGAGGCCCTACAGGAATTAAGAGAGAGAGATAAGGAAAAGGGGGTATAAAATTTATATACTAAAGTCCGCGCCTAATAGAAGACCAGTACATTTAATTAGTCCAGCCAAATTCATTAAAAAAAATATTTTTGGGTATCAAGCGACCAAGGAAGAATGACTTCAATAATGAAACTTGAAATGTGACGATTTGACTACGTTTTTTAAAGTAACAACCCACTTCTACGGGTTACATTTAGATGGGACACTCTCTTTAACTAGTGAAGTTTTCATCCGATTTGAATCATTTTTGCGACATATGTACTATCCTGAGCAGAGAACTTCGAAATTCTCCCCGGTATAAGATATTTGTTCAAACGAACAGTCGGACTGCCAGAAAAACATGGCTATCTCCAGTCGGCTTATTAGTTGTACCAATCTTTTGTGAGCTCCCAGATGTAGACAGACTTTGCTTTATTATTACTCAAATCGATGCGTATCATTTTGGTATTGATAGCTGTTATATACTTTGCATATAGATAGTTGCGAAAAATAAAGATTTCAACAGCGTCACTGGTATAGAGTAAAATGAAATTTAAGCGAGATCCGCTTTATACGAGTTCCGACTGTAGCGTGAGCAACAAAATGCGGGTTTTTGGGTCTAATGAAAACCTTAACTCTTCTCTTAATCAAGCAGCAGTCGTCCCGCGTCTGATGAGCACCCACTCGTATTCGCTTGAAATTCATTCATTAGTCGGAAGCTAATCTCTAAAGTGGTTTTAGTTGCTCGCGACGCTTCGGCACCAACGTTTGCTGCATTGCAGCGCACTTTTTGCTGTCCATCAAAATTTAAGCCGTAAGCAAATTTTAACTACGTACGTACGCGTTTGTGCGAATCCGAGTGATAAGCTAATTGTGTTTTGGAATTCGTTTCCCATACTCGTAGTTGAGGCCAATAAGTCGATTTGTGTGTCATAATAGTTCAGCAAGTAAATTATATATTTACAGCAATTATATTTATATATATAATTTACGTGCATCTTCGTCTGTCGCAAGCCAACAATATATTTATAGAGTTGGATGTTTCAGCAAGAAGTTACAGTGATTGCAATAATTTTCGTACGCCAGTTGTGCCAACTATTTTAAAGTGGTCAGTTTAAGTGAAATATTTTTCATTCATATTATTTTTATTTTTTTATTTTTGTTGAGTACTCTTTTTTGATCCCAAATTAATTATAGCTACAGATTTTATCTATAAATCTCAACAGCAGTAATAAAACGTATCTTGATATATTATAATTAATATTAAAACAAATTGTTTTACGTGTAAAGCTAGTAAGTTTGCAAAATTTTATGTCATAGTGATGTATTTGATAATTGTAATTATAGTTTTTTTCAATAAAGCAAGTGACTTGTTTGTACTTTAACTTTTTTGCTATATACGTCAAAGAACTTATACTCTTAAAGTGACATTTAAGCAACATAGGGACCAGAAGGTACATTTGTATTATAAAGATAAAAGCCCTAGTATTTTGTAGGTAAAAGCGTATACCTTCAATAAATAGCATGGCAGTTATCAAAAAAAAAAAAATGTAAAGTCAAATGTAGGCATACATACATACGACATAATGTGTCGTAGTTACTGTACTGTTTGAAAAACAGATCACTAAAGCACAAAAAAGTAAACCAGATTAAAAAGAATGGGCCGGTTACAGTTGGGACATGCCGACTATACTACTCTGTACTTGTCTTAAATTATCACCAAAAAATAAAAATAAATTATATCGTAATGTATGCGTATTCGGGATTTCGATTTATCGTTTTAGCAATTCGGCTTATATCATATCATATATCATATAAAACGCATTGACAAACTATACAAATGTAACGACAAACTACATTGTAAGTCGGTGGGCACCAGATTACTGTACCTTGAGGATCAGGAAACGGCAGAACACGCATTTTTAACTATCTATTTTTAACTCTCATCTAAGGGGTTTTTTGAAGTTAATTCAGAACTCTCGGATGCAGACACTGATTTAATTAAATTTTGGGACTTTAACATTATATTTGAAAATTGTCTTTTTTCAACACCAAAATTTTATACTTCGGGAACACCACGATTAGTAAGCGATTATTCTTTTGACTGCAGGGTATTGCATTGTCGGTATTGTTCCGCATTTTAAAACAGCCGCCCCAAAAACTAACAAATTTTGATAATTTAATTGATTTATTTTCAAGTTGTTTATAGTATGTGTGTTATTTTTTTTATATTTTTATTAGCTATGCATACAGCAGCGTCAAGCTTTAACGTTTTTGCTTAGTCCAGTCAGCGAAAAAAAAACGTGACAATATTTAAATATATAAGTGCTAAGACACAAATGTGCAAATTTTTAATTTTTTGCTTTTAATTGTTCATATAGGTGTATTTGTTTTTTTTTTAAATTTAAAATAAATAAAACGGCACAGAAACTCTATGAAGTTAATAGGCCATTGCCGGCAAGTTTTTTTTTTCAAATTAAATTTATGTTTAAAAGTTTTCAACGCTACTCTTCTCTTTATTTTACCAGAACATGATTGCAATGGCTGGCGATTGGACCAAGGCAATTTTGCTGTTAGCTTTTACACTGGTGCTAGCCTATAGCCAGACTGAAGAATCCAGCAAACCACATATTATCATAATTATGGCAGATGATATGGTAAGTTACGCGCATACACCAAACACAACTTGCTTTAATTTGAAATTTTCGACAGGGTTTTGATGACGTCAGCTTTCGCGGTTCAAATCATTTTCTAACACCCAACATTGATGCACTAGCCTACAGTGGCGTCATTCTGAACAATCTCTATACTGCCTCCATGTGCACGCCGAGTCGTGCTGCGCTTTTAACAGGCAAATATCCAATAAATACGGGTAAGTTTGGCTAAAACTTTAAGTTAACTTTGTATAAACTTTGACTATGTACTCAGGCATGCAGCATTATGTGGTCGTAAATGATCAGCCTTGGGGTTTGCCACTGAATGAGACCACAATGGCGCAGATCTTCAAGCAGCACGGCTATAGTACTAATTTGCTGGGCAAGTGGCATTTGGGCATGTCGCAGCGAAATTTTACGCCAACCCAGCGCGGCTTTGATCATCATTTTGGCTATCTTGGAGCCTATGTGGACTACTATGATCAGTCGTATGAGCAAATGGTAAGTGAACACACAGCACAGTATAAGCATATGTACTAATTTGTATTATTCTCTTTTAGAACAAAAACTATTCTAAAGGCCATGATTTTCGCAACAATCTTGATGTCTCCCGTGAGCATATTAATCATTACATGACCGACGTTTTGACCGACGCCGCTGTACAAATCATTGAGACGCATAATGCCACGGCACAGCCGCTTTTTCTAATGCTTAACCATTTGGCACCGCACGCTGCCAATGTGGATGATCCTATGCAGGCGCCTGATGAGGAGCTGGCACGCTTCGGCTATATAGCAGACAAAACGCAACGCTACTATGCTGCCATGGTGTCTAGGCTGGACAGAAGTGTGGGTCTTGTCATTGAAGCTTTGGCACGCCAAAAACTGCTACAACGTAGCATTGTGCTGTTTTTGTCTGACAATGGCGGGCCCACAGAGGGTTTGCATTCTACCAAAGCTTCCAACTATCCTTTGAGAGGTGTAAGTACACTACATAGGCATATACACAAAAACCCAAATTAATATCCGTTTTCTGCAACAGCAAAAGGACTCGCCTTGGGAGGGCGGTTTACGCTCTTCGGCAGCCATTTGGAGCAGCGAGATCGAGCAGCTGGGTAGTGTTTGGAAGCAACGCATCTACATTGGCGATCTGCTGCCTACACTAGCCGAAGCAGCTGGTATAGCAATTGATCCACTTCTAAAACTAGATGGTCTGAATCTCTGGTCTGCGCTCAAGTACGGCTACGAGTCGGTAGAGCGCGAAATAGTTCATAATATAGATCCCATAGAGCCTTATCTGGCTTATACCAGAGGCAAGTGGAAGCTGATAAACGGCACAACCAGCATGGGTGCCCATGACGGCTGGTTGGGTCAGCGACAATCCAACGAAACGGATCCACGTGCTGAGAACTACGAAGAGTTAATACGTAATACCAGCGTTTGGCAGCAACTACAGCAGCTCAGTAATGGAGCTAATCGCGATGTTAACGCTTTGCGTCAGCTGGCACAGCTGCAGTGTCCAGATATAAACTTAAAGTCAGTTACACCTTGTCTGCCACTAAAAGCGCCATGTTTGTTCGATATAGATGCGGATCCTTGTGAACAAAATAATTTATATGAGGAGCACCGGAACGCAAGTTTTGTTCAGGAGCTGTGGATGCGCATTGAACAGTTTAATAAGACGGCACAGTTGCCAGGTAACAAGCCAAGCGATCCCAATTGTGATCCACGGTATTATAATAATGAGTGGACCTGGTGGCTGGACGAGACACCTTCGAGTGCTGCAACTTTTGTAAGCTTTCAGTATTTGCTGCTGCTTTTGTTCCTACATATTGCTTTTATTTAGTATGCTAAAGTGTTTTTCCGATTGATATTTTCAGGCCTTGTCCGTTTCTCACTTTCGTAAGGATATGAATTGCCTTCACCTAGTTTGACACTCACTTTCCGTAAGATTTTGAAAATTGCATTTACATGACTTTGATTTAATTTGCCTTCGTCTTAAATAATAATTTTTAAATATACTCAATTGTAATTTTTAAACGTAAACAAATAGTTTGTTCTTGTAAATAGATTTTAATTGTAATGTTTTGTCTCACTTTTGCTTTAATGATTTTCTTAATTTCGTTTAAAATTTGTGATTTAAATTCGTTCAAAAAAGTGAGAACTGGAACTGGCCTGTGTATGTACTTATGCACATAAGTATTGCGTATATAATGTGAAATTTAAAATTGTAAGATAGATTGATAGTCGCTGGAACGACATGTAACATATGTATTATAAATAAAAGTATTATAAACTATAAAATCATGTTGCTATTAGAATAGTTTAAGCTTCTATGACGCATAATTTGATTTACATTAAAAACTGATAAGATTTAAGAGTACAAATATGCCGTGAGAATTGCGATTATACGATGTTCTGTAGCGATAGCAGGCACATAGTTAAGTCTTTGATAATTTCGTGATTTTAATGTAGATAATACCACAAATGATGCGTAATCAGAGTAAAACATTCGTAAGTTTGGGTAGACCACGTATATATTATGTATTTATAAAGATTAAATTCGGTCGCGGACGACTTTGGGATACCCTGTACCACCACTCCAAATATATATTTCTTTGCCTTTGGTTACGATATTTTTATAAACAAACAAAAAAAGGTCGAGGTTTTGGACCAAACACGGTTTTTTGACCGATCGGTCCTGTGGGAGCTATATGACATAGTCAACAGATTTTGATCAAATTTGGTACAGTGCTGGGAAACTCTAAAAGACTTTTGGATGCCAAATTGAAAAAAATTATAACAATATATAAGAAAGGTATTTTTTTACACTTTTGCTATTTGCCGATAATGGCTACTTATCGTACTAAATTCCCACTTGAAAGTTTTGATTTTAATCTTATTTTTTTTTGTTTTAATATCAAATTTCTAACTTAAAAGTATTCCAAATTTTTTTTTATTAGTTTTCAAAGTGATTTCTTTTTAATAAGCCGCATTGATTTGTTTTAACTTGTCAATATTTTCGTAGACTGACAAATTAATTCAACAGAAAATACTTATTTCTGAAGCATCAAGTGACAATATTTATTGTTATCCGACTTGGGGCAACCTTTTGAAGTAACTCCTATTCGTATGACTCTACGCTCCCCCATTCCAAATCAGCTGTGAAATTCACTTTCAAAATGGTCATCATTACGATCCCAATTTAGTTTTTACCATTAGATATGAATATACATATGTATTAGGATTTGATAATAATTTATTTGGACTCTCGCTTGGATACAAAGGCAAGTTACAGAGCTGATCTTAAGGCTTTGGATTATATGCTCTGGGCACTCTTATCAAAGTTTCGTACTTCTCAAACTGACGTAGTGGTTGGTTGCTGTACTTGATGGTGCAATGGCGCTGCTCCAGCAGAAGCGTGCCCATAAACAGGCCATTTTCTGTCTTGGCACGGCAAATGAAGACACGGAAATTGGTGCTGTTGGTGCCAACGCTGACAGCGTTCTTCTCGCGATAGCCATCGAAGCTGCGTACCCACTCGTATCCAACGGTAGCATTGCTCACCAAAACCGAGTAAGTGTCTACAAAGCCGCCAACAGTATCCGTGTTATAATAAGCACGTCTCAACTCGGGTAGAATGCTGGCGGGATACACGGAGCTGCTGTAGACTGCACGGCCCACATAGATGTAGTAGCCATCGGGATCCATGCCAGCGAGTACGGCACCATCAGGCAAGTCTTCGATTTTGTAGTCTTGTACCCACTCGTTGTCCATGTCGTAAACATAGCCCTGGATTACGCCTAGCAAAGGCACAACGACCAGGAACAATGCTGTTAATAGTCTAGTGGAAGACATGTTTGTTTGACTTGACAATGAAATCAGCCTGCTGGCCATTTGCAGGATTCCAGTCTTATATACCATGTGGCGCCATTGTTTTGGCATTTCTTTGGGAATTACTTGAATTATCTTTGGAATTAGATGATATGACACTACACAAAAGTACTTTGACGTTTTCGTGAAAAATTTACTACGATTTCTAAGAATAGTTGGCTTGATAAGATATGTTCTGGATTAAAAATTTAATGGACATTGATAGGAAGTAAGGAAATAATGGTAATACTAACAATAAATTAGTTACTCATTGGGTCCGATCATGTTCAGATCGGTGTTATCAGAACCAAAATTTACTACTTAAATCTTATCAAGATCAAATAGTAAGCAATAAGCTGTGTATCAATAAAAATTAACTTGTCATATTTGAAAGCCTCTTTATTGTTAATCTAGGAAATTGTATATTTTTTTTTTGCTTAATTTACATTGGTAATTTTTCCTATAGCATTTAGAATCAGCATCAATACCCAAACCGATTGAAAAGGATTATTCAGTTATTTTGATGAAAATTCTGTAGGGTCTTACTTATTTCCTTCTAGGTGTTATATACAAAAATTTGCACATGCAACCTTGATCCCTAATATCCCTTGATATATACACATATAAGAAAATGGTACATACAAAGAATGAAGTAAAATAGTAAAACCAAAATTTTATTTTCAAATCAGTAAAATCGTTCTTCCATAAGAATAATGCAGAACTCTTTAATTCTAAACAAAAATATATTTAAAAAAAAGGAGTAGGTTTACTTATTACTTCTGCTAATTGGAAAATTTTTTTGATTTATTATAAGTTTTTTTCAGTTGTCTAAATAATTGTACGACTTGCACCAATGATATTTAGTGATTCTAGAAGAAGTTATGCTTATTTATTCTACTTAGAACAACCAGCACCCACTTTCTTTACGAAAATGCGAGCGGAGCCGTGGATTTTGTGGATCTAATGATACAGTATCATGAAATGGACTACCATATTAATTATGAATATTATTGACCTGATATGGCATACAGAAAGGACTGCAGAGGCAATAAAATAGAAGATAAATTTATATTGGATTCATTTGCATTACGAAAAAAGTATCCCATTGTATAATGCACATTCAAATGACGATAAAATTGATTTCGTGAAAACTATAATACAAAAGTATCAGGACTCAATGGACACTTAATCCATGCTATCCTGATGCTAGCGCCCAAACTGAAGATCATCCTTTTGCATAAAGCCCAAAAATGATAAGATAAACTATTGAAGTCCGTAACGCATATGCCGGAGTAGTATTGTTGAAGCAAATAACACTTTTTGCTGCAAAATACCTTTATGTACTTAAAAATCCTTCATTATTTGTAAAAAATAATGCCCTTAAGCCGTGAACATATCGTGCCAGGATTTATTACGTTTCCCGACAATACCGAATATCCGGCGATGTTTTTGTCGTCGCTAAATCCGAATCCAAGATCAAAAAACTCCAGCACGTGAGCTTTTTGAGATAGCCTCCTAAGTAAATCGTTTTATTGAATTTTTTGAGATTATTTCCGAACCCTTAGTCATTGTCGTTGAATCTTGAATCTTGGATTCTAGACTCAATATTCAGAATCAATATTGCATGAACATTTGGACGCCAAAAAGATTTGTTCGCGTTCGATACCGATCGTGAAAGGCGTTTAAACAGCAATCGACGGTACGGGTCTTCCAAGACGAAGCAAATGTTTCTTCAGATTGATCGGTCATGTTGTCACCGCTTGAGCAACGTAGGACGGTCAATTCTGAATGGTATATGGAAGAAGTGTTCACTCCAAAGATGAATAATCGATCATCCCAATATGGCGAGCTCTCACACATCGACTGAAACAAGAGCGTTTTTGAGCGCTGACAATATCAGATTGATGGGCCATCCACCGTATCATTCCGATGATATCTTTTTGTTTCCGCACTACAAGTTGCGTGGTAAGCTTTTTGTTATCCTGAAAAATCAAGCTTTTTCCAGCATCCTTCATTGCGTTCTTAGCTTTAACTCTTTCAAGTGGAACCCTTTTGCCATTTTAAAGACAACTTATACCCAATAGTTAGCGGCTTGATAACTTCGCAAAGCTGCTCTTTTGCTCCTTGTACCAAATAGAAGATGCTAGGTGTAACGAGAAATACATTTTCTTACAAAATTACGAAAAAAAATGGAACAGTAGTCCAGGAGGAATTTCCACGAAATCCAAATTAAACACAGGCATGATTTTTTTTGTAGTTCAATAAATATTTTTGTAGGACTATTTTATTGGCTCTTTCCAACATTAAATTTCAATAATAAAGTTACTTATTATGGCAATTGCTGTGCAGTCTTGAATTTTCTAACCAAAATCTCATACTTATCGAACTGGCGATAGGGATAACTGTCATCATATTTGATGTTGCACAAGCCCTCTGATAGAACGATACTGCCTAAGAATAGTCCACCATCAGCCTTGGCACGGCAAATAAAGACGAGATAGCTGGAGCCGTTGTGTCCTACGGCGACGGCATTTTTCTCGCGGTGGCCATCAAAACTGCGTATCCACTCGTAATCGACAGTAGCATTTGCCACTAAAACAGAATACACGCTAGAATAGCTGCTGATGGAGCCCGTGTAAAAGCTGGCACGTCCAAGCTCTGGCACAATATTTGCCGGAAAATAGTAGCTTGAACTCACGCGACCAACGTAGACGTAATAGCCAGAAGGGTTAATACCAGCTAGCACTGCGCCCTCTGGCAGCTCCTCGGGTTTGCTTGACTCTTCCCACACGTCCAAATCGTTAATTCCGTGACTGATGCCTAACAATTGAACAAAGACCAATGTCAGTGCTGTAAGAGACCTTAAGGCGTTCATGCTTGATTGAGTTAAGTGTTCACGTTAGCAGAGAAATTAAGTCTGTTGACAATTTTCAAGACTCAAGACTTATATACCAGTTCGTTTGCCTGGGAACTACAACGTTATCTTTGAAATAAGCGAATACAAGGCGTCATAAGGGTTCTTAAAACATTATTTATTATAAATTTATTAGTAGCCTTTAAAATAAGTACTTGTGATTATTTTTAAAACCAATCAACTACTGATTAGATATCCGGTTTTTTTTTTTAATGCAACGTGTGAACCACTTGTAAGAAAACAATTACTCATTAAAGTCGAGCACACTTAAAAATGCGTTTGTCGGTCAACGGTTAACTATATATAACTTATTATCAGCATGAATTTTGATCATAGACTCGAAAACAATCAAAATATCAAAACATCCGATGAAAACTTCCGCATATGAAAAACTGACCCAGCTCAACTTGGTAACACTTGGCGTATGGCGTGGGGACAAAATAAGTGAAGCGGACACTTTTTAAGTGAATATTTTTTATTTTGATGATTTTTGCATATGTGAGAATGATACTTGGCAATATTGACTTCGCAATTTTTTTTCTTCAAAATTACGATTATTCTTTGGGTTATCGATAACAGAATATTTACGTATGATTCGCTTTGACAAGACATATCTGTCAAACGAATAAAAATATTTAACTAATTTTAGTTTCAGTAAATGTTAGCACTTTTTTTTTTTTTTTTTTTTGGTTTATTTTATTTACAATCAATCCTTGAATATTAAGTAAATGTTTTGACATAATTAAATTACATAACAGGATTGACTGAGATTCAACAAAATCAGCCAATATAAAAACGTATTACATTAGTTACAACAACAAATAATAATCAAATAAATAGATAAAACATAACAAAAAATTAATTATAAAAATTATTATTTAATATATGAGGCCCTATGATCCTTATAGAGTTAAAGAAATAAAAGAAAAGTTTATTGAATATATGGGTAAAATTTCCAAAAAAAACCTACCGGTTTTAAGATTTTTGTTAATTATTCGAAAAACATCAAAAAACATTTCCATTTTTGAATTTTGAGCTGTCATTGAACCAATTAACCTACGATTGATTTAAGTTTTATTTGTTAGATAATTTTATTGGCTACAATTTCAATCTGGAAACCTTGACTCTAAGTTTGATAGAAAAAAAGATATCATGCAAAAGCCGTACCGATTTTTAATGCCAGGGGGGGTACTACGCCCCACTCCCAAAAAATACGAAAACTCGTTTTTAGACTTAGAAAAGGATCCCAAACAATCCCTGAAAGTTTTATCAACTAAGTATTTTTTTTCAGCTGATCTGATTTGCAGCCTCCATTAAAAAATTTGAATTCTCTTCTACGAACTATTGATTTTTCTTGCCTTTTGATGTGTCTGGATTATCGATCATAATTTTAGGACAGGAATGTTTTAACCATCGAAAACGGGAACAACTGATATAGATAGATGAGTCATATGGCAGTCATCATATTTCGGGTGCGATCAACATATTTTTAGTATTTAATGAAAATCTCAAGGTGGGGAGAATTTGTTCCTCTGGGATAAAGCATAAATTAACAATCGTTCCAAAAAGGCTCGAGTCGATTGTGGCGAGAAAATTATTGAAAAAGAGGTACCGTGGTATCTAATAAACGGCATTATAACCGAGTGATTCTGAATCCAAGGAGCAGTTGACCAAATGAGTTTTCCAAAACGATCCAAGCCGAGAAATCATGTTCGCTACCGAGGCTCTTTAAACGAAATGGTTGATTATTGTTTCGGAACTTGTAATATGACAATGTAAAACGGTCTATTCTGGCATGAGGAGAACTTATCGTCGAAAGCGGACTGTCCTTCACCACGACAATGCAACGCTTTCACACGTGACCATCTAATAAAGATTTGACACACTCGAATCTTAAACTAATGGGTTATCCTGACGTAGCACCCTTTAAATTATTTTAGTTTCCATCAAGTAGAAATCACGAGCTCATCACTAAAGCTCATTTCCTTTAATTTGGATCCGCCAATGCCGGTCACCCTTGTTTTTTGAGTCAAGGTAGCTAACCTCTGAGAAAGGGGGGTTCAAATAAAAGATCTGTTGCACACATCTATCGTATACAAATTCTTTTACCAAAATGGAAAGCTACGGAAATATGTACTGAAGGGTTAAGGAAACGGCCATACTTACTCCACCTAGCTAGCTTTTTTTTAAACCTAATTCATCCTATAGCAGACATACGCTTAATACTCTTAAGTCCCACCGATCCCAATTTAGTTTTTACCATTAGATACGAATAGATGTATTTCTTATTTAATAATAATTTATTTGGACTCTCTCTGAAAGTTACAGAGCTGAACCTAAGGCATTGGATTATATACTCTGGGCACTTTTATCAAAGTTTCGTACTTCTCAAACTGACGAAGGGGATGGTTGCTGTACTTGATGGTGCAAAGGCGCTGCTCCAGCAGTAGCGTGCCCATAAGCAGGCCACCTTCGGTCTTGGCACGGCAAATGAAGACACGGAAATTGGTGCTGCTGGTTCCAACGCTGACAGCGTTCTTCTCGCGATAGCCATCGAAGCTGCGTACCCACTCGTATCCAACGGTAGCATTGCTCACCAAAACCGAGTAAGTTTCTACATAGTTGCCAACGGTATCCGTGTTGTAATAAGCTCGTCCCAACTCGGGTACAATGCTGGCGGGATACACGGAGCTGCTGTAGACTGCACGGCCCACATAGATGTAGTAGCCATCGGGATCCATGCCAGCGAGTACGGCACCATCAGGCAAGTCTTCGGTTTTGTAGCCTTGCTCCCACTCGTTTTCCATGTCGTACACATAGCCCTGGGCTACGCCTAGCAAAGGCACAAGGACCAGGAACAATGCTGATAATAGTCTAGTGGAAGACATGTTTGTTTGACTTGAGTGTTAGCGATGGACGATGAAATCAACCTGCTGACCATTTGCAAGATTCCAGTCTTATATACCATGTGGCGCCATTGTTTTGGCATTTTTTTGGGAATTACTTGAATTATCTTTGGAATTAGATAATATGACACTTCACAAAAGTACTTGGACGTTTCTTAAAATAGTTGGTTTGATAAGATATGTTTTCGATTAAAAATGTAATGGACATTGATAGGAAGTAAGGAAACTAACACTAACAATAAATTGGTTACTCATTCGGTCCGATCATGTTCAGAAAGAAGCGTGTCGTCTGTGTAGGTATCAGAACAAAAATTTACTACTTAAATCTTATCAAGATCAAGTAGTAAGCAAAAAGCTGTGTGTCAACAAAAGTTAATTTATAATACTTGAAAGCCTCTTTATGATTATTCTAGGAAAATTTGAAATTTTTTATTTTTTGCTTAATTTATTTTGGTAATTTTTCTTATGACCGAATCGATCCTAAGGTGTAAGAGAACTTCAGCCAATGATTAAGTTATAACAAGTAAGCCGGTTATGTTGGGACATCCGGACTATAATGGCTAGTAAAAAAACCTGTTTTACAAATATCTTGTTTTTATGGTGGCCTCCTAGGCATAAAAGTGTTTAAATTGGGTCATATAAGCCTATAGCTCCCGAATTTTTAAAAAAAGTCTCGAGTTTCAACATTGGTGCTTAAAAAAATGAAAGTACTCCACAATTCGAAATTTCATGATCCCTAGTCCTTTGGGTTTTCGAGAAACAGAAAAAAGCACCGACGGAGGGACATATAGATAAATCAATTTATTTTTTCGTCCTGTTTATTTTTGTGTAAAGACCTTCTAAGTAAAATTTATAGAAATTTGTTGAACCCACATCCTTGGACCCAAGTACAGGGTATATATATTGTACTTATATATATAGCCTACAAAAGAAAAACGAAAGTTTTGGATTCGCTTCCACACGGGGTCAAAACAAAACTACGAGTCCGATTTGGCTCAAATTTCGACAGTAGCCGTCTACGAGAATGTACTACACGATAGTAAATTTCTCTTGCGATAGTAGCGCCATCGGGCGGTGAGGCTAAGTACTTATCGGACCACCCTTGTATATAAGAAAATGGTATATATAAAGAATTAAGAAAAATAGTAAAACCCAAATTTTATTTTCAAATCAGTAAAATTGTTCTCCCTTAAGAATAATGCAGAACTCTTCAAAAAAAGGATTATATTAGTTTTCAGTTCTCTAAATAATTGTACGATTTGCACCAACATTACCTAACACCCACTTTCTTTACAAAAATAGCTATAATCTGCGATAAGTTTTATATGTTAGGTATTGCGTTGATAGGTTCACAAGGGTATTCACACCAAAATTTCAAAAGTTCTTTTCCACCTACATAAAAACCAAAAATTCTTAAATTCAGAGTAACGAGATGAGTGTGTGATCGGATGTACTATTTAAAATATGTGGAAAATGGGAAATTCTTCTACTTTGCCCATGAACTATTAATGAACAATTTTATTATTTTTGCGGAGCATTTGGCATCTCTATTAATAACTGTTCGAAAAAAACAGGGACATACAGTTTATAGCCGAATCCAAACGGCGGTGTCTTGAATTAATACTGAATTCACTAGCCTTTAAAATACCTCGTTATATTTTTGAGGTTATTTCAAATCCCTTGGGAGTTGTGTTTTTTTGATCTTCGGATTCGGTTTCAGCGGCTCATTGCCAACATCGATGCCATGGACGAAATGATGAAACAAGATCTACATAGGGCATATTGTAAGATTGAGGAAACTCTGAGCATTAGTTCCATAAACGTACATTCCATATTGCATGACGGAACGATCGCTTAAAAGCAGACTAGTGTCAATTGCTTCAAGAGACATTTATAAGATCGTGACAGACGACGAATCCTTGTTGTTTGAAATTAAATAACAATCGACAATATGCGCTTTCCAAGCCGAACCAAGAAAGCTGCTTCTACGGAATAATCGGTCATTCTGAATGATAAAGAACCTTGCCAAAAGTGTTGACTCCGAAGACGTATCGTCGATCATCACGATAATGCGAGCTCTCACACATCTACTCAAACGAGAGTGTTTCTGAGCACTGAAAACAATGAGTTGAGGGATAGACCCTTCGCTGTGTGCAGTTTGTTTCCGCACATAAAAAATTAGCAGTGTCGCCAGCCTTTTTCTAACCGTAGAGCATCAGGCGATGCGTTCGAAATACATGTTTTGGAAACAACTCAATCAGAATGAAAAAAGTGTTTTAAAAATTATTAAAAAATCTTTTCAAACTCTATCGTTGACAATCGTTTGAAGCTTTAACTCTTTTGAGTGGAACCCTTTTGCCATTTTAAAGGCAACTTATACCCAACAATTAGTTGCTTTATGACTTCATAAAGCTAAAATGTAGCCGTGGAAGAACGTAACTTGTACCAAATAGAAGATGCTAGGTTTAACCAGAAAAACAATTTATTACAAAATTTTTATTTGTTGATTCTCTATGAAGGAAACAGTTTTCCCAAAGATAATTCAAGCTCCAAATTATTACTCGCGTCCAGGAGGAATTAAGCAAAGGCATGATTATTTTTGTAGTTCAATAAATATTTTTGTAGGACTATTTTATTGGCTCTTTCCAACATAAAATTTCAATAATGAAGTTACTTATTATGGCAATGGCTGAGCAGTTTTGACTTTTCTAACCAAAATCTCATACTTATCGAATTGGCGATAAGGCAAATTGTTATATTTGATGTTGCACAAGTGGTCAGATAGTACGATACTGCCTAGGACAAGTCCACCATCAGACTGGGCACGGCAAATGAAGACGAGATAGCTGGAGCCGTTAATTCCTATGGCTACGGCATTTTTCTCGTGATGTCCATCAAAACTGCGTACCCACTCGTAATCGACAGTAGCATTTGCCACTAAAACAGAATACACGCTGGAGAAGCTGCTGGTGGAGTCCGTGTTATAGTTGGCACGTCCAAGCTCTGGCACAATATTTGCCGGCAGATACAGGCTTGAAGAGATCACACGACCAACGTAGGTGTAATAGCCATCAGCGTCTATACCAGCTAGCACTGCGCCCTCTGGCAGCTCCTCGGATTTGCTCGATGCTTCCCACAAGTCCACATCGTAAAGGCCGTGACTGATGCCTAACAATTGAACAAAGATCAATGTCAGTGTTGTAAGTGACCTTAAGGCGTTCATGCTTGATTGAGTTAAGTGTTCACGTTAGCAGAGAAATTAAGTCTGTTGACAATTTTCAAGATTCAAGACTTATATACCAACCAGTTCGTTTGCCTGGGAACTACAACGTTATCTTTGAAATAAGTGAATAGGGTTCTTAAAATATTATTTATTATAAATTTATTAGTAGCCTTTAAAATAAGTACTTGTGATTATTTTTAAAACCAATCAACTACTGATTAGATATCCGGTTTTTTTTTTAATGCAACGTGTGAACCACTTGTAAGAAAACAATTACTCATTAAAGTCGAGCACACTTAAAAATGCGTTTGTCGGTCAACGGTTAACTATATATAACTTTTTATCAGCATGAATTTTGACCATAGACTCGAAAACAATCAAAATATCCAAACATCCGATAAAAACTTCCGCATATGAAAAACTGACCCAGCTCAACTCGGCAACACTTGGCGTATGCGTAATAAAAATCGAGGCAACGTTTTCGCATCTCTTTCTGCAACTCTCTTAACGAATTTTAAAGCAAACACGTCTTGAAGTTATTTTTTTTATTTATACACTGTAATTGAAGCAGTATATGGAGTTTTTGCTGATGTATGTAATATAGAGAAGAAAGTTTCCAAATAAAACTTGTGTAGGGGCCAAAATAAGTGAAGCGGACTCTTTTTAAATTAATTTTTTTTATTTTGATGATTTTTGCATGTGTGTGGGCATATTGACTACGCAATTTTTTGGGTTATCGATAACAGATTTCTTACATATAATTCGCTTTGACAGGACATATCTGTTAAAGGATTAAATATATTTAACTAATTTTAGTTTCTTTAAAAGTTAGCACCTTAAAAAAAAAAAATTAATTATACCAATTATTGAGTAAAAAATGTATAAAAACAAATTTTTATTTTTTGAATTTTATAATAAAAAGTAATCTGGCCTTTGCTAAATAATAAGAATAAACATATTCATAGATATAACAAAAATATATGCTCTCAGAGATAATAGGTTACAAATTTCATCGAATGACATTTTACAAGAAATTTTAAGCTTTAAGCTTCCCAAGCTGTTCGAAGTCAATGTTCACAAAAATCCAGCCTAAGTAGATTAATTTGTATACCCTGTAGCTTATGGTAAAAAGGGTATATTAAGTTTGTGCAAGCTGAAAGAGGTACAGAGTATCTCAAAGTAGCCCGTACTCGACTTCAAAGGTAACCATGTATCTATAGGGTCTAGGTCATAGTAGGTTTGTGTACTGTACGTAACAGGCAGATGACGTCGTGGCAGACCATAAGTTCTTTATACCAAAACGCCTATCATAACCTCGGATAGGGATTAAAATATTCCCGTCTATATGAACACCTAGATTTCCTGGACCACAAGAGCTAGAGAGACAAAACTTTACTAACTGCTCCAGATAGTTGAATTATGTCGATATTTTGACCCATTTTTCCATAGGTGAATTTCGCGCTATTAAGCAATATTGACTTAAAACTTTTCAGAACTATGTCATCAGTGTGTCCAAAATGAACAAAATCTGCCCCCTCCCAGCCCTTTTTACCATACACTGTATGAACATTCGACTACATATATTTAAGTATGGTTGTACGCGACCTAGGTCATCGAATTTGATATGTTGCTTCATATAGGCTAAGAGGCAAAGCCGCATCTACACAGATTTTTGTCAATACGACTCCCCACTTCATAATATATGCTCTTAAAACCTAACTTTCGCAAGATATCCAAAATTACCAAAATTATAGATTATTTATTAATTAAATATAACTTTTATAAAAAAAATGTTTTTTTCGAATCTTTTTATTGCGAATCAGTCTACAGAGCATCCCACAGTCGACCATCAACTTGACGGTAGCCAATTTTTTTTTTATTTTGCACAAATTCACTTGTATTGTAATGGTAGCTTGTTTTTATTTTAGTATATGTCTGTTTACTAAATGTTTCGTTTCAATTCGTTTCATCAGCTAATAAAACCCGTCCGTCCACCCGACTTGTGACGTCACAGTCCCACAATCGACAGCGCGTCGTGCTTAAAACCGCAAACTTCACCGGCAAGCGCGTTTAGTCTCGCTGAGCAGGCGCAGAAGTAAGGATCCGACTATGGAATATTAGCGAGTGTGAAAGAGCTTTATTTTAGTGTTATTGTTTTTGTTTTCTATTGTGATTTGCGGGCATGCGGGGGCGTTGCTAAAAAGTGTTTTCCCGCAAAATCACGTGAAAACTGAAAAATTTTGTGAAGTGCAATAAACGCAGTGTATTGAAGCGAGTGAGTGCAAAAAGTTGTTAAATTTGAAGCGCATAGACCACGGAACTATTGCTAAAGCTCAGCTTCCGCAATTATGCACAAACTTGGCCAATGTATAGCCCTTTAATGGCACTGCAATAAAAAAAGAAGCTAAAGTCGTTAACATATTTACATAAAAACTTACTATTGGACAATGTAACTTGCTCAAGTCCTCGAGTTGGCTGCAGCTTTATAACAAAACATTAGCCAAGCAATAAAATGTGGGGTAAACCAGTTTAAATTGCCATTGTCAGTGCTAATTAGAAGCCGTCAAGTAGAGATTGTGAAGCGTTTAGCTTACCATAATACTTTCGAGGTTTAAATGCCGTTTGGGTTGGTTTATTTCCGTAGAACAATCTGACAAAAACCTGTTGCACACTCCACACATGCTCAGTTACTTAGCTCCTCGATGCGTGACTAAGCTTCTCCCAGCTGACAGCTCCTTTTGTTTTCATTAACCTTAACCTTGGCACCTGCATCAGCTGCTGCAGCCACTTGATTTGGCCGCATCATGGCTTGCCAGTCGTGCCAATCTGTGACCACCCTGAAGGTCAATTGGGCGTTTCGATCGTGGCTAGTTCTAAGTCTTGTGACTATGCTGTGTGTTTATGGTTGGTAATGTGGGTGGAGGTTGAGACAAACTTAATTTGCATACGAACTTCAGATAAAGCACACGACCAACTTAATTCCGGCTTTAATTGGTCTAATCAGTGGTCTCAACAATTTTGTTCGTGCTGCTTGGTGAGATTCAGAATAACCCAAATTGCAGCTTGCCTAAAGATATTGCAGATAAGAAAAAAACAAACCCATAGCGCATAGACAGCTTTAATGGACTTGCAAAACAAATTATTCAAAGTTCTGACCTTCAGGTGTTGCAAAAACAAGTGTAGAACTTATTTTCCTTAACAAATCTGTTAATTGAAAAGATTTTTTTTGTTTTTTTTTTAAACTTATAAATAAGAAATAAATTATAAAATATAAAAAATATATTTTTATCAATATTTAATTACATCCAAAATTTGTATGAGCATGTGGAGGCATTTCCGAAAAGTTGACGCCATTTTGGTCTTGCTGTAGTTTGTGGAATTTATTGACTAGTAATATAGGGCACTTTTTTTTGAACTGAACATACCGTAACAGTAATTATTCACAATTTTTGAGAAAAGTATTTCTGTATTTCTGGTCATATTCCTGAATTCTTTTTATCATTATATTCTGAAATCCTAATGATAATTGAAGCTCCCTCATTCTTTGTTTTCTCTTTACTTGTGCTTTATTTATTAAACCTTCTTTAAATTGGAAAACAAAAAATACGTTTAGAATAATCCACCATCTGCGTGATGGGGACAAAGCGGAAAAGATTGTTACAATCGGGACATTGCGTCTATACTATATTTCGTACAGTATTTATAGGATTTCGTTGAAGTTAGCTTCATTACAAAGTTATTGACCTTTAGGTTGTTTTTGGTTTGGCTTATAACTTGCAAAGTTCCATACCGATTTACTACAAATTCCAAAAAAGAAAGTTCGGAGATCCCTCCGTTTCCCACCTCCTTTCAACAGGCGACAGTGTAGGGTATAAAAAATCAATAAAAGTAATTTAGACAGTATCTAACTTGGTTCCATAAGTCCATATCGGTTTTAGATGAAAATTGTAGAGAGCACCCTATTAGCCAAACCTTGAGCAATGGAGGCTATTGGCCTATTAGGTTTAAGTGCGCTCTTTGAGCTTCAATAAGCCTTCTCCGTCTGCCAACGTGGACGCCAAGATACGTTTTTTATTTCATGATTTTCTTGGCTTTTATGATTTCGATATAAATCACGAAATTCCCTTAGCGGGATATTTGCTAGTCCTAACTCTTAAGGGGTCGTCTACACTATTGATGAATTTCTGTTTCGATTTACTGCCCTTATCTTGCGCTTAATATAAAAACCTCTAAAAAAAATCTAGTCTAGACAAAGTTTTTAATCACACTTTACTGCAATATTACCTCTGTTGTTCCCATTGGGAACTTATCTTAATAACATGCAAACTTTGATCGTACTCGCTTGTTTGTCTTTCATAAACTATTTAGACAATTGTTAACTAATAAAACAATGCGACAAGGGGGGAAGATTGAAACGGGTTCGTTGACTTGTGAAAATACATAGTTATTATCAAAAAAAAAATTATGTTAACAGTTTTATGAAGCACATAAGTATATAAAAGCAATAAATTAGACTACATCGCAATTTGATACTCTTTTTATGTGTCAATTAGCGATGTCATCATTTTGGTAACAAAGACCGAGAGTCGCTCCTTGACTCCATAAAAAAGAGTACACTTGTTGATTATCTTGAGTCAGCCGGGGTTATTAGTCAATTTTTAAAGTTGCAGCCTCAAAGTAGGGCTTGTTTTTTAAAAGGGATGTTAAAAAATTTGTTTATTATCATTATTATCATCCGTTAAATTAAGTACACTTTACATTTATTGAAATACCAAGAGTATGTATTTTAATTGTTCACATAATGTCTTTAAGATTTATTATAATGTATTGCTTCAATTAATATTTAGTGAAAAAAACATATGGTGTGTTCACTTTTTCGGGCATAAATGCATAAAGGTAAAAGGGCAAAGAGTTTTCGCTAAAAAAAAGAAGGTATTGTAGCCCAAGTCTGTCCTTTGACTACGAAAAGTGAGGCATTCTTATCCATAAGAGTGTTGTAAAAAGCGCAAATATCTTGAGGGTAAACATAATATTTTTTTTTGTGTATTCTAGGATTCTATTATTTTAGAAATCTAAAAAAATAATGTAAAAATATAATAAAAGTTCCAGTAACTTTCCAGTTGAAGATCAACAAATATAAAAACTTTATTTTTTTTGCTTTTTATGGCATTTTTCTCATAAAAAATATTTAACAAAAACAAGCCACCCCATATGACACCTTGATGCAGCTGCGCCAAATTTTTTCAAATCATCGTTAAAACTAATCTAAAATGAAAAGATTTTAATTTATGAATTTCTGCAGTAAATTCAGATGTCAGAAGAAATTTCGATTTTTTATTTATGTTTACCATCGAGCTGATAATTTGTATTGCAAGTAAAATAAAAAATGTGCATAGTATTTTGTGCTCCCTAGCAGTCTTAATGTTCCTTAGCTAGTCCAATTCTTGAAACAAACTTCATTATTTGCTAGGGTTCTTGTCGGGTGGCATCGAGAATGGTGATTTTTTGAATGCCAATGATGGAAGTGCTCATTATGTTTTGCAAGGATTCCTCCTTAATATTACAGATGCTACCGGTGTTAGACCTGGTGATGGCTATTAGAGAGCTGCACAAAATGTTCTAAACGTCGCTTTTCACTACGGCACAGTACTTCCAAGCACTGTATTTCAGTGCAGAGCTGACAGCAGAATAAAATGTTTTGATGTTCTGTTTGCTTCAAAACAAAAGCTTCAGTGCTTGAACTGCCTTTGCTTCAGTGCTTGACAGTGCTTGTTAAGTTTAAAAAACCACCACCAAAATCATTTGAAGTAACAAGTGCAACACAAAAACGTTTTACTATGCTTCAAATGTTCTAATATGCTTAAAATGTTCTACTGTGCTTGAAATATTCTGCTATGCTTGAAATGTTCTACTTCAGTTTGGTTCTAGTTCAGTTGGGTTCTTCTTCCATTTTGTTCTACTTCAGGTTTGTTCTATTTCACTTTTGTTTTAATGCTTGTTGTTAAAGGCCCAAACGCAGTTTGAAAAATTTCGTACGGCCTTAACCAAGCATTTTTGACACTGAAGTATATGTTTTGTTTTGTTCAAGCTGATGGCTTACAAGACATTTGTGCAGTGCTTGCGCAGCTCTCTAATGCCTATGTTGCTTTGGTGTTCCCTTAGCTCCATTTTCTTGGGGATGTTTGTGGGTTCCGGAATCTGTTCACTGTTCCACTTGGCTTAAGTTCTAAGTTCCATTTGCTTTCACGTCCTTATTAGCCATCCAAAGTTTTCAATTCGATTTGTCGACTTACGAAGTTTTATGCCAATATTACCAAACTTAAATTTTTTTGCCGTGAAGATCGACTCGAATAAATAGTAGAATTTTTTTTTTTAATTTTCAAGAAAAAACTGTTAAAAGTACTAATGCAAAAAAAAAAGAACAATTTTGGTATGTTTGAGAAACATACAACTAAATGTTGTAAAACATGTTAAAAATCCATTAAAAATCTGCTATAAAAACGAATATTTCTAAAATAGACTTAAGAGCCGTTTTATTGCAATTATCTTACTTTCAGCACGTGCCATCATTTTAAAATGTTAAAATTGACAGGGTACCTATATTTTAATTTATATCGTACTTAACTGCATCATTATCATTATTGACGCAATTAAGATAAAAAAACTGAACAACATTTTCTGATAGCTCGATCTTTGTTATTCGGTGCAAAAAGTTGTCAAAAGTTTTAATTCTTGACAGTTGCGCAACGTGAATAATGCCAACTTTTGGAGTATTACTGCTCGGCGTGTGCCTGTGCCTGAATCTTGGTCTGTGCAAAGGCAACGAGACTGCTGGCGCCACCAAGCCACATATAATCATTATACTCATTGACGATATGGTAAGTTGGAACTTACCCAAATTTGTAGCTTTGCTCAAAGCATACGTCACTTTTAGGGCTTCAACGATGTCAGTTTTCATGGCTCGAATCAAATACTGACACCCAATATTGATGCACTGGCTTATAATGGCGTCATACTGAATCGTCACTATGTGCCAAATCTGTGCACTCCATCTCGAGCCACGCTGCTGACCGGCAAATATCCCATACACACGGGTAAGTTATGGCAGTCTTTTAACAAGTTGGCAACGCTGCTTCAAATTTTTAAACTGACAGGCATGCAGCATTTTGTGATTATTAGCGATGAGCCCTGGGGTCTGCCAGCCAAGGAGCGTCTAATGCCGGAGTTGTTTCGCGAGGCAGGCTATGCCACACAGCTTATTGGCAAATGGCATCTGGGTTACTGGCGCAAAGATATGACGCCCACGTTGCGTGGATTTGATCATCACTTTGGCTACTATAATGGCTACATTGACTACTACACACACACCAATCACATGCTGAACCGAAACTATACGCCAGGAGTGGATTTTCGACGTGATCTCGAGCCCTGGCCCGCTGCAAATGGTACTTACGCCACGGATGCCTTCACAGCGGAGGCACGACGCGTCATAGAGCTGCACGATACCAGCAAGCCACTATTCATGGTGCTGAGCCATCTGGCCGTGCACACGGGTAACGAAAACATGCCCATGCAGGCGCCCGAAGAGGAAGTATCCAAATATGCGCATATCAAAAATATAAAGCGGCGCACCTATGCGGGTGGGTACAGGCAATTATTAACTCCAAAACTTTAAGCATGCAACTTGTATAACTACCTAGGCATGGTCTCCAGCCTGGACAACAGTGTGGGCCATACATTGCGCGCGCTGGCAGATCGGGGCATGCTAAATAATTCCATTGTGTTGCTATACTCTGACAATGGTGCACCCACAGTGGGCATACACTCTAATGCTGGCTCCAACTATCCGTACCGCGGCGTAAGTATTCCTCCATGCTTTTATTTTGGAAGTAACTCACGCTCATTTGATTACTGTACAGCAAAAAGAGTCGCCTTGGGAGGGCGGCATACGTTCAGCGGGCGCCTTATGGAGTCCTCTCCTAAAGGAGCGCAACTATGTATCCAACCAGGTGATGCACGCCATCGATTGGCTGCCCACACTGGCAGCTGCGGCTGACATCAAGCTGCCCGCTGATCTTAAGCTGGACGGCGTCAATCTTTGGCCTACGTTAAGCGCTAATGAAGAACCTCAGCCACGCCGCCTGCTGCATGTGCTCGATGATGTTTTTGGCTACTCCGCCTACATGCGCGACAATCTTAAGTATGTTAATGGCAGCAGCTTTGATGGACAGTACGATGACTGGCTGGGTGAGCTAGATGCGGATGAGGTTGATCCACTCAGTTTGTACTATGCACAAAAGGTGCTATCTTCAGAAGTTCACGAGGTGCTAGGCACAACAAAGCTTAGCCAGGAGCGCATTGCACAACTGCGCTACGAGTCTACACATCGTTGCCCGTCGACTGCAGAAAACCATACGGAATCCATCTATTTGTGTGAACCATTAAAGGCGCCTTGTTATTTTAATATAGCCAAAGATCCCTGCGAGCGCTACAATCTTGCTAATCTTTATCCACTGCAAGTGCAACTGCTGGCGCAGGAGGTGGAACAATTTCGTCAGAGCGCAGTTGCCTCTGCGCGAGTACCTCGTTCAGATCCGCTGGCCAATCCCGCACTGCACTCGGGTTTCTGGCAGTGGTGGAATGAGACTGCTCCAGCTAAAAACAGTGCTGCATGGACTCTTCCGAAAATCTACAGTATTTTAACTTTAAGTTTTATTTGTGTGCACTTGAGTTTTAGAACAAGGTTTTAAGGTATTTAGAGTTTCTTATCACAAAAGCTTCAAAATTTGAACTTTTGTATTCGAGTAGCTAATTCAGATCGTATTATTGTGTTCTGAACGTCTCAATGTATAGAAATTGCTTGCACTCATTTTGTAATTAGTACTTACCAACGATTTTCAAAACTTTCTTTCGTTATTCGATTTCTATTGGAAATTTGACTAAATGGCTCTGGAAATAAATAAAATTTTTTAATATGAAGCATGTAGAATTAAGCAACTCATAATTTTTAATTTTTGAGAACTTGCCCGGTTTTGATAGTACAATTATATTATATTAAGAGAGAGCTTGAAATACTTGTAACTTATGTATTCAAACTACGAATTTGTATATCAAGTATTATATAAATAAATTGTATACTTACATGAGTTATTGCATTGTTTTTTAACTTTTAAAAATTAACTCTAAATACATTGTGCAGCGGTCCATTTAGTGGCGGGATAGTTCCAAATATGAATGATAGTGCTCGGTAAGTAAAGTAAATCCACAAAATGGCCAAATTTTTTTCCGTTTTTAAAGTTTTTCGACGTCCTCAACAGGACTTTATGTAATTATGTTTAACTTAAAGTTACATTACACTAGTCGACGATGAAAAATCTCCAGAGATGAGACTTACATTTTATGTTAGGGTAATGTTTCAGCGTTAAAGACTGATTTTTTTTTTATCCTCCCATAGTTTGTTTTTTTTTTATGGCTATTTTAGTGAAAAATGCCGTTTTTCAAAATACGGTGGCACATATGAGGTCATAAAAACTGTACTAATTGGAATTTTTTCATTTTTATTTAGAGTAGAGAGTACTTACCTCTCCAAAATGCCCCAAATCATAAAAATTAGAAAACTTAAGAAAAAAACACAACATTTTGGTGACTTTTTGTACAAATATCGCTATTTCTTTCAGAAAAACTCTTGGACACTTAAAAATTTAGCTATTTAATATTATTGGTCATGATATGTTATTGCGATTCCTATATAGTTTTGTCTTTTTATGTCAAAAAATTACTGGCTTATTGAATTTTTAGTAAAATCGAATAAATATAATTTTTATCAACGATTTTTTTTTGGTACTTTCAACTGCATTTAACCTTTGAAAAGTGATTCAATCTTCTAAATTTGATTTTGTTATTAAAAGTAGGAGTCTCTGGAGAAAAAAAAAGTGTGAAATTTGTCGACTAGTGTTATCATAAACACAAATATGCAACAACTTGCTTGCGCCATCTAGTGACCACACTAAACAGAAAAATAAATGTTGACGCTTCATCAACACAAAAAATTTCTATAAAATAGAGAGATGTTCAAAGATATATTTTAAATATCTTTTTAATAAGCTATTCGGATTTGAAATATCACACATAACTTAAAATACCTAATTATTTTGAATAAAATAAATCTTCAACTTTCAAAACGCCAAAAACATACCAAATTCACCTCAAATATGGTCGGTAGAACAAAAGAAATCATTAAAGAAATTCGAAATATAACAAATATTTACGATTAGTACCAAACATCATTAAAAGTGAGACGTAAATATCGGAGATAACCGCAATCAGGCCCGACGAGAAAGGGGTGAAATGGAGGGATTCCCCCGGGCCAGGAGTTTTCTCAGGGGCCGGTGTAATTACTGTCGTAATAAAATTTTCTGAAATATCGTGATGTCGTGTAAAGACCAAGGTTCATTTACATGCCGAGGAAAATCGGTATACCCTCTATCCTGTAGTTTAGAGTTGTGTAAAAACAACAAGACTCAAAACAAAAAGTGGGACTCTTCATTTTTGCCTACAACTATCGATGTTTCCAACCGACTTAAAAAAAAGTGTATCTAGTTTAAACACTGGATGGAGTGTGGCAACACCAAAAAGTAAAAAGATTTTTTTATATTATAGCACACAGTCTACATGAATATTTTGGGGGATGTACTCTCAAAAAAACAACATTCGGCCGTGCTCCGGAAAACGAATTCGAACAATTTATTAGCCATTTTGGACCTTATGACGAGGATTTGTCATTTTGTCACACTTAAGGCTTTGATAAGAGTTTTCAAAGAGGTTCCCCCAATTTTAATTTCCCTTAAAAGAAAACTAAGCTAATAAATTTAACAATCTAATTTTAAATCATAATAACATGATAAGCTCACTTCCAAATAATTCTTGAAAAAAATGATTGCAAACGCCGCTGATAAGATTGCAAATTCTAACAAACGGTTACTATAAAAACCGTTACGCGCTACTCGACCGTTCAATAACTGTAGTAGCTACAAAATGTCTAAGGCTGTCTTCTTGTTCGTTGTCGTGGTGGCTGTTGTCTGCGGCACTTCCTTTGCAGGCGTTTATGGTGAGTACCTCTAAGAATAAATTTTGATATGACGGAACCTTGCATAATTTATAACATATTATTTTAGATAACCAGCAAACATGGGTTAATGCAAACTTAACTCTAGCGTTTCCAACGAAGCCTGTGATAAGCGGATTTGATCCTTCCGGCTATTATACTTATGTGGGTCGCTTGAAATTCAGCAACGCAATTCTTCCGGCCCGTGTAGTTCCCGAGTTGGGCACCGCTTACTTTAACACAGCAACCCAAAGTTCGACTGCCTTAAACTATCAACTGCTGGTAGCTCGTGATAACACAACCTACTCGTGGGTGCGTAGCTTCGATGGTTTCCGCGAACTGGGAGCCATTTCAGTGGGCACCTCGGCAGCAGAGGAACCTGTTTACGTTTGCCGTTCGAAATCTGATGGTGGCTTACTGACTGGAACGCTCTTACTATCCGAAAAGGTGTGCATTATAAAAAGTGGAGAATTCCCGCTTCGCAGACTCGACAAATACGAAGTCTTAGTGGCTACAATTAAAGAATCAATCTCGGGCAATAAAACTATTACTCCATAAAATAAAGTAAAAATAACAAAATAAATAAATAAATAAATAACAAAATAAAAAACATTTTTTGGAATCAGTGGTAAATATCTTTAGACAATTTTGGTTTTGTTGTGAAATAAAATATAGGTATACTAAGCACTAAACTTAACCATTTCTAAAATTATCTTATTGATTGCCCCTCAAATATTGGCGATTATCTATGTATGGCTTTTTATAACAAATAATCCTTACCTAGCAACTATAGAGCTTTACTAATAGGTATAGTTAAGTGAGTGCTTTTTTATTAAAGGGGGTTTTTTTTATCGATACATTTTTTGACTGAACCTGTGCTGCAAAGTTCTTAATGCCAAGGGAATAAAAGATTTTTGCAATACATGTAACTAACTAATGGAACTAAATTCTCGATTTTTTTTTTTTATAAAAATTACTGTAAAAAAATGGTTATAAATGAATCATAGCTAGTAGTGCTGGAAGTATCGATGCATCGATGTATCGAAGTTAAAAATAGCGAAAACATCGATTTTGGCCAACATAGATGTTTCTCCAGCACTACTGCACTCATCAAATGGGTGTTTAGTAGTGCTGGAGAAACATCGATGTTGGCCAACATACACATACATATATAGATATTTTTAATTTCGATACATCGATGCACCGATATAACATCGCTGTTTCTCCAGCACTAATAGCTAGCTAGTGGCCGTCGGTGGCGCAGTGGTAGCCTACTCGCCTTACAAACCGAAGGTCGGTGGTTCGAATCCCCGCAGTAGCACTGGTAGCTCAAAGACGCTATTTGCCTAAGAAAGTATCTATTAATTCAAGACACCGCCTTTCGGATTCGGCAATAAACTGTAGGTCCCTGTTCTCTTCGAACAGCTATTAATAGAGATCCCCAATGCCCCTCCCAGGGGCGACTGACTAAATAGTCAGTCAGGGAAATTATTATTATAATAGCTAACTATAAATTTAGCCCAACATAGCTTGAATACTGTTACCCCCCTCTCGTCGGGCCTGGGCATGGAACAGATAAAGTAATAATCGTTGGGCGTAATAGTATCTGGTGAGGACGGACTTCCCATTTGAGTGTCTTCAGGTAGGCTTTAACAATCGACTCAATTGAAGTCCATAGCGTGGTTTTGTTCGATTTCAACAGCTCATAATATATAACTCCAACCAGGTCCGACCGACTCCGATGACACAGCATAACATTCGGCCGAGCCGACGCATGACGGTGGAGTCCCCATGACTTTTAATTCTTTAGCATCACCTATCACAAGCGAAGAAGAAGCGCTGTCGCTTAGCTTTAAATTTTAAGGGACCCAAGTTCCTTTTTTTTTTTTTTTTAATCATATCCTAAGCATGCAATCCCTTTTAAATTGCTTTGTGGATAACTCCTAGTACTGACCAAAGCTCATCTTGCGTTTTGCAAGAATACTATTCCAACAATGGCTCCAATTCAACGACTTGTGGCTTGGCTTCCCTCAGACGGTTGTCAACACCTCAATCACCGTGTTTGAGCGACGGAACCAATCACGGCACATTGTTTGAGTTAGAGCAGCATTTCTGCAAACTTTTTAAAAACAAAACTTGCCACGAACTACGATTATTTGTAACAAAATCCAAATTTTTCACACAACCAAAATTCTATGGAGCCAAAATAAAATTACTTGTGTTGCAAATCAATTAGTTAACCATGTCTAAGCTAGGTTCAAAGCGTTTTTGATATATCAAAATTAGCCAACACTTATTCCCGATCACTTATTATTTCGATCTATCGATGTTATGGGGATATCTGATATAGTTTTGTTAAAGTATTATATAATGCTGGAGAACTCTAAAAATCTGTAGAACTTACAATATAGCTGAATTATTTCCTTAAGAATTTTGGGTTTTATTTGAGGTTCTACATAACACTCCGATAGGTGCTATATAACTTTACGCCGATATCGAAAAAATTAAAATAACATATTTCCCGTGACAAAATAAGGGTCAAAACTCGAAATTTAGCTAGTTTAGTACATCAAATCTCCGCACTAGCCAGCTCCAAGCCCGGTTGAGAAAGCAGAAGGGAACAGGATCAGTGGTCTGAATGGCTTTTATACAACTCAGCGTCTCAGGGAGTAGGTGAGGACCAAAATCGCATGAACTCACTAAAGAAAGCTGATCCCTCTAGTTTTTGAACCCAACACTCATTGACTCAAAACTATAGATACTACAAAGAATGGATCAAAACGAGAATGGATATGTCTCTCCACGGGGTAACCGATCAAGCCTCGGCAGCAGGCGCAGCGGATGTGGAGGCGCCAAGTTCAAGCTTTAGTATATCGATGACTGAAGCCGAAACATCCTAACACAACGAGGCCCTATGCTCCACTAGGAGAGAAGGACGGCAGTAGTAGTACTACATATTAGATCTAGGCGTTCATATGGACGGACGGATCTTCCCCGCCTATGTCGATCTCTTTAGTCACACTAATCATACTGTAGGTAACTTTTGGATATCCCAAATGGTTTTTTTCTTTTTATTTTATATGAAGTTTTGTCATTCCGTGCAAAATTTTTCGAACTGCGTATGGGCCTTATGTTACATACATTTTCGGCAAGGTACAAGGTATAATGATAAGAGTTCGATTCCTTATTTTTTTAGGTGCTACATAATAGTTTTATAATAAACTTTTATGCGTGATACCAAAGAAAAGCTTCTCTGAAGGTTTGGTTGCTCAAGCTCTTATCATCTCTGAGCTATAGACGTACGTATGGACGGACAGACAGAGAGTGGTCAGATTTGCATTAGTTGATAAGAAACAAATTTCAAAAGATCTGGCATTTTTAACACTAGAAAAGCTCATTAATCGAAATTATCAGAAATTGTGTTGCAAACTGTTATTCAATTTTACACTTGCTGATAAGAATGTAATGACGTCACAGATCAGTCATTAAAATCAAATTAATATCTATTAACTGTGCAAATTGCATATGAGAATTTATTTAGATTCGAGATATGCAGCGAATGAAACTATCTTTAGATAATAGCAAGAAAACTTAAAGCTTAACATTTTATATAATAACAAAACATTTAAAAATTAATAATAATACATATGTAACAAATAAAAGTAATAACGCGCAATTATAACTTTGCCTATACTATGTACATATAGTTACTTAAAGATACATACATAACATATAATGGGCTTACATAGATGTGTATACAATGGGATATTTATAATACTCATTAAACAGCAATAATAGCTTATTTTGAATACGAACCGATGTGCTCCTAGCAGAGCTATTCAATCATATTAAATAGCAAACAGGAGAATATCATGCCGAAAATCTGTCAAAGTAAAATTGTTTAAACCATAAAATATGAAATAAGACAAAGATGATGCTTACCATCAGTATGGCAACAGCAATAGATGTGCCACCTATGACTGCCGCATGATCCCTTATAAAGTTGGTCGTTACATACAGGCAACCTTGATTGTACAGATTCGTAATGGTGGGAAAGATGGTGCACTCTTTGCGCTGACCACCAAATAGCTCCTGACAGCAGGACTCTGGCACGGGTCCATAGCGATTCCAATCATGCCAGGTATCTACACCGCAGCATTGCAGCCGCTCCTGCGTTAAATCCCAAGCCTGTGTAATCTCACGTCGACTGCCATACAGTGCCATGGTGGAACGCATTTCCTGTTGGTTATTTTTCAAGTCGTTAATAAGTAAGCTCAAGTTGGTCACTTAAGTCAATTGCTCACCTGTCGCATGGTTTGCTGCACACGTTCGCGAAATACGTAACCCAAGACGCCGCCAATTAGCATGGTCACGAAAACCAAAGCTACTATGATGAAATACTAAGCATAGTTAACATGTTAAAATATGGCCTATAACTCAAAACAAACAAATAATACTCACGGTTAGCAGTAAACATTTGACTTCCTTGCCTGCGCCTAAACAGCCCAAAAACGAGACCAGGCAGATGATGATGGAGGTTACTAGCAGCACATATACGGCGCCAGAGAACAAATTTGTGCCCAGCAGCTCATTAACAAAGCTGCGATCCACCAGTGTCCAGAGTGTTAGGCAGAAAACAATTGCACCACCAACCTAAGCATGTTCGATAATGAAATTTGATGCGTCACCTTAAGCAGCTCATACTCACGAATATGACAAAGTTGGCTATGAACAGACTGTACTTGACGAACTGCCCGCAGCAGTCCATGCGTGAACTAAATCCCATGCCGTCGTCCTGTAATTGGAATTATTACAAATTAGAAAATTTCGTTTAGAAGAGCCACCAAGTTGCGCGCCAGCTCTATAAGCAATGAGCACTACCCAGCCACATGGCTGCGCATGCGCTTCGCTCAGCGCGGCGCAGCTTACAGTCGCAGCTAAAGTACACTTAACCATGACCCAGTTTCTCGACGCGTCGACGTAACCGAGCCAACTGACGTAGTCGAGGCGCTAGACAAGTGTTTATTGGTATTGTTGTTGTTGTTGTTGTGGAATTTTGTGGGTCTTAGTTACAACAACTGCGGACGCAGTTTGCTTTGGGCCTAGTCATTGAGCCGACTTGGCTGTTGGCAGCTGTTGCTACTTAATGGTAATTGTAACTCTCTATAGATACAGTGGCTTTATTTATAGGGCATATTAAATTAAACATGCAAAAAAGTCAAGTTGAACTGAACTCATTTGCATTGAACCCCTCCCCCCGTACAGCTCAAGGATATTGCTCATCATTTTTGTATCGCAGTTCTAACACACATTAATTAAATGTAATTACATTGCACAGGTGAGTAATAAGTAATGGCTTTCAAGACGATTCCTATCTAAATGGCATATCACAGAAAAGTTTTTTTTATATATGCTTTGTAGAGCGTGTTTTTAAATTTAAATTAGCTTGTCGTATTTTGTCGAATAATTGAGGTTATTAAGCATTTTCTCATACTGTTCAACAAACTAGATATATGTATATAGGGTGTTTTTTTAGAGTACCCGAACAACGCTAACTAAAAGCACCCCCATTTATAGCTAAACAAAAAAATTGTTGAATATTTCAGTTTTTAGCTTTAATTCTTATTTAGTTGTGACTAAGCTTCTAAATACCTTAATTTTTAAACAAATTTATTTGTTCTCTTTAGTTACAAATGCTTCAAACAAAAATTTTTTGTTAAGAATTTAATTAGTCTTATATATTTTTGTTTAATTTTATTTTTTAAATTTATTTTATTTTTCTAAATTCATTTAATTGATTATTTCCTTTTATTTTTTTTTATTTTAAATTTATTAAAATTTTTTAAGTGTTTAAAAAATTTGGTTTTTATAAAAAAATTTTTTTATTATTTTTTTTTTTTTTGTTTTTCTTTAAGTTATAAACAATGCTTACAAAAAAATGGTTTTAGAGAATTTTATTTTATTTTATTTTTTTTTGAATTTTGTTAATAATTTTTTATATCTAAAAAAAATGCTATGATTTCTTTATTTTATTTATTTTTCCACTTTAAGTTATGAAAAAAAAGGTTTGAGAGAATTTTATTTTATTTTAATTAATTTATTTCAATTTTTGAAATTTATTTTATACTTTTAAAATTTATTTAATTTTCATTTTATTTTTTTAATTTATTTTTTTGTAAATTTATAATAAGTTTTTACCTCTTACAAAAATTTCTTTTTGTTGAACAAATTAAAAAAACAATTAATTATTTTTTTGAATCAAATCGTTTTAGTAAACTTTAAATAGGAAACAAAAAATTGTGATTAAATACAAGACAATTAAATATGTTTTGTAAGACAATCAATGATTTAAAAAAAATAAACGACTTAATGTTAACAACGTATTCAGTTACAATTAAATAAAATATGAAAAACTCGTTTTTTTAATCAAGCCACTATTTATGGCTTAGTTTAAGAACATAAATTATCTATACTTTTTTTTTCCTCTATCAATTAATTTCATTAAATATTGAGTGGTCCGGAATATATCGATTTTAATATACCCTAAACTTTTATTTATAGATTCATAGTTAAAAATAGCTTATACTGAAAAGATATTAACTAACTCTAATAAAGTGAGCTATGGCTACTAGGACATTAAGCTACCCTAAACTTTTATTTCAATTTCAAAGGCTTGCATTATTGCCAATAAAGTACAGATAAAGCTAGCATTTGCAAAAAAAAAAAACAGATATTAGATTTAATAATAGGCTTAGGTTTGTTACATTACCAATAATTAAGACTAAACTTTTATATATTTCACATTGGAAAATTATTATTTTATAGTTCTCATTAAGTTTTAATTTTCTACTCGTAAAATTTTGACGTTAAAAAACCTCTTAATAAACCACCCATTATACATGAACATCTAAAGCTTCTAGAACTCATATGCAAAGTCGTGAACAACTGACAGGGCTAACTCATCTATGAGTCGTAATTAAATGCGGGCGGGTCTTAAAAACTATCTAAGTAGATGCAAAGTAATTATTAGCTACATATAACAAACTATGCATGATTTAGATAATTATGGCACTCCACTACGTGCTACACATAATAATGACATCTGAGACATATGTTTAAAGATTTGTTATTTAATTTAAGAATGTTAAACGACTTAGACGAAAATGAGTTAAAAACGTAATCAAAATCTACTTACTCTGGTATTGCCTTCCTGAAGCACAAACGAGGTTTTCGTTAAGTAACCAATTTTGGCGGTTATATTATTGTTGCTATTGTGGGTATAGTTTCAAGCCCCCTTCTTGGCTGCAAATCTCTCAGTTGCACTTGGCTGCACAATACGCTGGGAACTGTATTGGAAACAAAGAGTGAAAACTTGTTGAGTTGTATAGAAGTTTTTATATTAATTCCAAAAAATGTATCTTTTTGTAATAAGTATTTTATTATCATATAATACATACACATAACATAAGGTGAACTTCTCTCTAACGAACTAACAGAAATATCCTGTTCACTTCTAAAAGCGAATTAGCCTTGGGGAATATGCTGAGATTATACATAAATAGTACTTATATCTAGTAAATATTTAAACGCCACATAAAGTACATTTTTTTAAGCGGCTGCAGTAAATTTCCTTAAAAAGACAGTTAAATAAAATAACTTAAAATTGGATTTAAATATGAAGTTTACACAGGCCTGTTGATAGGGGTTGAGAAACAGGGCCCGAAGTTTTCAAGTGGCCCGTAGATTCTCCAGAAAAAGGGAGGGCCCATCAATAGCCACACCGGGCCCGTACTTTTCTCTCAACGGCCTGAGTCTATGGTTATATATGTTGTCTATGGTATCCACACAAGTTACACAATTTTTTGTTTTTTCTTTAACCTTTTACTATTACTTCATTAAAGTACTCGCAGTATATTATTCTAAAAATGTGGTAAAGGTACGTCTATTTGTGTGTCTATTTCTTTGCTATATTGTCTCTCGCTTAAAATATTTTTTTACAAAACTCCGATTACGCTAGTTTACAGAAAAATGTATCCTCAACATGCTTTACTCGTTTCCGTAGTAAAACCGAAAATGTAGTGAAAAAATTTTTTCATGGAACGCATTTCGAGATATGTCGAAAAACCATTTTTCGAAATTAAAAAAAAGAGTCTCTACTTAAAATCCAATATCTCTGGTTGTACTAAACTCGTTTTAATTAATTTTTTACCAAACTGTAGCTAATTACCCATCGATTGTATTTGAAAGATATTTTTGTCAAATTTACGGTTTGGTCGTTATTTAACCATTCATACGAAACTTTAGGTAATTTTCAGCAAATTATTGAGAAAAATTCTATTTCGAACGTAAATTTAAAAATTTATAAAAAAAAAATTTTTTCACACAGTTTTATTCATGGCTCGTAAAGTTCGATCGATTATGAAAAAAATGAGTGATTGTTTATCAAAATCGGAGAAAAATTATGGAAATAATAGAAATTTTTGTAACTATATCATAAACTTATAAAGATATTTAAATAATAAAAGCAATTTTTTAAATATTTTTTTTTACAATCTCTTTTATTTTTTAAATTTGAAAGTGATCTGCCGGTTTCTTTAAAATAAGTAGGATCACATTCGCGGGTGAGTTCACTGCAAAAAACACGGTGCACTCTATAATTAAGCAAGTTACGCTTATTTTAAGAATATAAACAAATAGGCATAACTCGTTGGAATGGACAGATAATATCTTCAAACTTCCATGAATTTTATGACAAATTTTAAAAGTCACTAAAAATTTGAAGACAATGACATTCCCTAGGCTCAACTCTAATGAGTCAACTCTACGAGTAATTTATCACAGCTTTGACGTAAGCAATTGTTATAACCTGCACGCTTAGGGTGACAGATTTATGTAATGCATGTTACAGGCAGAAGAAGGAAAGGTAGTTCGCAGGATCTCTGGTTGCGTTTGAGCCAAAGTCTATACAGCTAGAGACATACAAATACATCTCCCGTACAAGCATTACGAAATCCGAAGTAAGTAGAAAAAATTAAAACATACATATTTTGATATGCTGGCTATTGTGAGCCTAATAAATAAAACAATTTAAGTTTTATCATAAACAAACAAACCCTATATCGACTTTCCTAGAATCCGCACACATATTAATACAAAAGTTGTTCCAGACATGCACTTTTATTCCTTGTACGTAACAGTGCGAAAAAGGCGAGGCAGATCCTATATTCTAGATCAGCATAAACAGCCATGTAAGTCTATCCATATGTCCTTCCCTCTATATGTAGAGCCTAACCATAACCAGAAGGTGCGTAATATCTGTTGATAAAGTTTGTCGATGCAGATACTTGTATCCCTTTTGGATAATTTCATACTTAATACCCACACTAAGATAGCCAAAAGGTTCCATGTGGATAAGGAACAAAAACCAGCACCTAATGATTATTGAAAACTAATGATTTTTGTTGAAATTTTAAATTCGTAAACTTAACGCCGTATTACGACTTAGTTAAAAACAAAAACTTGTTTTTTTACTTAATTGTGACTAAACTACTCAATATTTTTCAGAAATATTTACAATAATAAAAATCATCAGATTTTCCTAAAAAAAAATTTACAGTTTTTTAGTTTCTTTTAAATATGTACGTTAATTATGGATACTTTCATGTTGGAACAAGAAAAAACTAAGTTTTTAAGACGTTTTTTTATACTTACGTATCAATTAATAACCACTATATATACTATAATTAAAAAAAAATGACAAGAATCAATCCAAGCAAAAAATACTTTTAGCGTGACGTTACAAAAAATACAAGTGAGCTTTGACTTTGACGACAAAATCGCAAATTTCTGCGAATGGGGCAAGTGTTCTAGTATACAACTTTTTAGTATGATGAATGTGAATATATTTAAATTTAATATTAATGGACAATAAGAAAAAATTAGAAAAAGAGATGCTGTAGAAAAATTAACATGACCATAGTATTAATCTTCGTTATGAGGATAGCTTTAAACTCTATAATTTTCTATTTTTATAGTTCTCTAGGCTTCTCCTTAAGTACTTATCGGCATCGACAAACTTTATCTGACTGCAGATATTACGCATCTTGTGGATTTTTTTTTTCCTATGCACTACACTGTGGGCCTAGATTGTAATATTTTGGCCAAAAATCTGGCATTTCCATAATAATTTTTTTAGAGTGATGAAATCTTACACACGTGTTCCTAAAGTATTGAACTATTTTTCTGGGAAGTATGAGCATCCTCAGATTTTTTTAAGATATAGATAATCTAGACCAAAATTGGAAACAATAAAAAAAAAACAAAAAAATATTTTTAACTTACACAGAGGTAGATGTGAGCTCCACATACATTGAAAAATATCCCATACCCAAAATATTGAATGGTTTTGGAGTTATAGCCCCAAACATTTTCAGCTTTCCAAGCCAATTACAAAAAGACGAAACCACCAATCAATCTGCTTTGTAATAGTTATGAGGGTCCATTTTTAAAAATCAACTTTTAGATACAAAATTCAATTTCCGAAAATCGTGAAGAAATACATTTTCTTGTAAAATATATAAAGAAATTTATACAATTTTTTTCGGAGGTGCCCTTAAAACAAATTAGCCAAATGATATAAAAAATCAACAAAATCTTTATAACTACTCGAATATATTTAAAACCAAAAAGTTTTTAACCTCAATTTTATTTTTTTTCTGAAGTAATATTTATGAATAACAAAGTGAATGAAGATTTCGTAGCTACATGTATCATGGTAAAAGCAGATTTTTTTTTCTGTAACTTATAGCGAAAGTTCAGAAAATACTAAATGTCAACTTTGATTTCCAATAACTTAAAAACCACTAACTATAATTTAATAATTTTTTTTGCACAAGATACCTTAATGTGTGTAAAATCATTTTAAATTGTCATTTTGTCCAAGTTTTGATTTTCTTCTGGGGGACTTTTGGCCAAAATGTGGCTACGCGGGCCCATTGTGCACTGTACCAAATTTCATCAAAATCGCTTTACTATATTATAGGCCTCAAAAGTACCGATCATCAGTCAGGAAAAAAGTTTTCAGAGCACAATTCGTTTGATTTTCTAGACACTTTGTCCACACTTAAATGTTAAAATATAGTTAATAACTTTATACTATTTTCGAGCCACCAAATATAATATGTGGGCTAATATAGCCACAATAAAGCTTTATACTCTATGGGGTTATACCACCCTCCAGTCCCCCGAGACAGTTTTTTCACTATTTCTAACATTTCTAAGCGATTGCAAAAAAAAAAAATCATTATTCAACACGGTGGAAATTAAGGTGAGCAAAGGGTATAGCATAGTCGGTTGTCCCGTTTGTACCATATGCCACTGCCGCGCAACGCCTAGACGGATTAAAATTTGTATATAGTTTGGCTTTAAATGTAACAAACTTTCCGTACCTTTTTTATAGAATAATAATAAATTTTTTTAAAGAAAAATACAAATTTTGTTTTAACTATTTTTTGATTTTATGCATTATTATTATTTATTATTTAATTTTTCAGTTTGTGAATTCTTGAACGTTCGAAGCGGACCCAAACACTTGATAATTGTTATTGAATTTTTTATATATCTACTATATATGTATAATATATTGTTGTTATTTTGTTGTTGTTGTTGTTGCTTTTATGTAGCTTATTGCATGTGTAGCTGCTCTGCTGCTGATGGCAAACAACTTTTTCATTTTGGTTACGATTTGACTGGGAATCGCAGCAAGTTCAGATTATTAAGTAATTATGTATTTTTACAATTTGCTAGGCTTATCCTGGTTGTGTATTTGGTTTTTATTTTTTACATTTTAATTTACTTTTGGCATGTGCCAATAACTCACTTTTTTTTTTTGTAATATTATTTTGACTATTTTGTCATACGGCAAAAAATCAACGGGCCTTTTAGCGGCGTCGGCAGCTCTCTACAAGAGCTTTTACGGCAACTAAGACGACAACGACGACAACGACGACGACTACGACTACGACGATGGAAACAAGAGTGATTACGATGTCGAATTAAGATCCACCGTTTCGGCCAAGACAACCAAATCGCACGAGAGCTCAGCTTTAACTGGTTGTGGGAACACTTTGCACACTTTGTTTTTTATGAGTTCCGCTTACAAAGAGCTCACTTGTTGTTTTTTGTCTTGTCTCCGAAATCTTTTGCAGCTGCTTCGTTTTTGAGCGGAGCTTGTGCTGGCAGCCTCGCGCCTCGCTACAGGTGCAAAAGAGACAAATATGTGAATAATATCGCGAATACTTCTGAGTGTTTTTTTTTTCGTCTCTCCAACATTTTTTTTTTGTAATTGTAAATACAATGTTGAGTAAAATAAACATGTTTTAGTTTTTGTAAGTTTAAGTTTTGTGTGTGTGGGTTTTTTTTTTTTTGTAATTCTCAATAACCGCAACCTTTGTTTCAGTTTATGCAATTTTTATCAAGTTACATATTTTAAAATCCTGTTTGAGTTTATTTTTTACATTCTAAAATGTAGTAGTCGCTTTAATAGTGAAATAAAGTATGTGGTTATATATTTTAAAACTAGGTTTTTTCACATTGTCTTCAACTTTGCAAAAATTTTGAAGTTCGATGATAAAACGCTTAATAGCGTATATAAAGTAGTTTCTGGAGCAAGTTCCAGAAAGCGCCAAGAACAAGGACGGTCCAAAAAGTAAGCATAGCAACTACTTTGTTTCTTTTTTTGTTGTTTGCATTTTCGATCAGCTGATTGCTGGCAAAGTTACACTCAATTGGCTCACCCTGTGCAGTTTTTGTGGGCGTTCATAGAGAACTACTTTCGCATTTTTGCAAAAAATTTTTTTAATTGTTGTCACTCGAGTTTGATTTTCAAAACAGAAAACAAGTAACGAGTAAATCTGCATAATATTAACCATTAAAAATTCGGACGCTTAGTTAAAAACTGCCAAAAGGCCTCTCGACAGGCAAGAGACTCCGACAACTTATAAACAGCTGGTCCCAAAGTTCTGTAAATTGGATTTGAAAAAAATTTTAATCCTAAAAATTTTACGAAAGTTTAAAAAATTTAAAGGCATCAGCAGTAGATCGGTCTTAAGTAGTTATAATTGAGGTATTCATGCTTGCTGTGGAGTTGAAAAGTTGCGTAAAAACTCAATTGACTATAGCGTGAACGCCCTTTTTTTAGTTGGTCAGTTGAGTTGTTGGGATTGTGCTGCTTCTTCTTTTCAGATTTTGCCGCTGGTCAGTCAATTAAAAGTAATAATTGCTTCATTTAATAAGCCCTATGAGGCAGTAAGTAAAGTAATTTAGTAAACAAAACGCATGAGACTTGCTTCTTTAAATTCAGTTTAATTATTAAAATTCACTTTTTTTACTTTTTGCTAAAAAATTTCGAAATACTGTAGTGTTGAAAATGCCGCAAACAGCGCATTGCGCAATACTTTCTTCTCAACTCAACAGCTAGAAACTAAAATAGGATCTGGGTTGAGGAAACTTTGTGGAAACAGTTAAATCTCAACTTTTTAGCTCCTTAACTCTAAAGCAAGCGTGAATACCCCAAATTAAAATAAAATATCGAACATTATATTTGTTATCAAAGAAAAGATGTACGTTTGGTGTTTGGCTCTCGCTTTTCTCTCGACGCGTCGGCCCTGCGAACGAATAAAAATTTTGTATAAACACCATTCAGTCCGACCTATAAAAGTCACTACTACTGAAGTAGATGACAAAATTTACAAAGTTTGTACATTTCGCTAAATTTATTAATTCACAAACTTGTATCTGCAAAGGATCTAGATAATTTCAGTACTTGAATATCTGATACATTCTTCATTCAATTTTAAGTTATCTTATAGCCATTTCAATTGAATTTTATATATATTTTTATTTAGTCTAAAAACTTTACTCCCAGTTATCTTCTATCCATTTTCTGCGACAAAGACATTTTCTTAGTTTAATATACCTTGAAAGAAGCTTTGCAGATATTATTAGACTATCTCTTGTAAGTAAATTTTACTTAGAAAATATTATTGCTACTTTGAAGAATTACGTTCAATGTAGGATAAAAATTCTCAAAACCTTTTGTTAAGCCATCTCTTAACTATATTAATGAAGATTGTACAACGAAAGTCAGATTTTTTTTGTACTAAAGCGTCTAGTTGCATGCCTAGGTAGACGATGAAGACGTCTTTGATCGCATTATGATAGATGTTTTTAAAATCTTCAGAGTTATCAAAACAGGATCTACCTGGTTGTGTCTGGTGATAAATGAGAGCAAGATGAAGCATAAGTTTTCTTCGAGGGTGTATCAGATTCTCAGCTTACCATTCCAATTTTTACTTCTGATGTGAAGGACTCTGTCAGCGGACAGCTACTCTTACCAAATGATGCTACTTTGGTTATATTCATGAAAGAGTTATAGTAGAAGTGACCAATGTAGGCAGACGAAGTAAACTCTCTATAAGACACTCAAACTGCCGGTTTTACATTATGGCGCAGAAGAATCGATGATGACGTGAAGATGCTATGGGAAGGCTTGAAAAGTAACCGACTATTACGATCAATAGAATGACGGTATAGTTCCTCATCTTTACGGCGATACAGACAAAGCAGTTCCTATGACGCGTCTATATTGAACGTAGTGTCTCAGAATCTCCAGGGAGACTTTTGTTTAACTCCGGTGGAAGGAACAATATAGCTGTGCATTAGTTTTTAAGGTCTTAATAGCCAGTCTAGAAGAAGAATTCATTTTAAGGAGCAGCATCCAATTGAAATAATAATAATAAAATCTTCTTTGAAATTATTATATTTAAAATTCCAAAAAAAAATGGATGTGTATTTCTTCATTAGAGCCACATGAATCAGTCTACCAAAATTTCTGATTCTAGGTCACTTATTACCATAATTAGGAAGAGTCCGATTTTGTTAATTTTTTACACTCAGATGCATGTAACCACGACGCATAGCTCTCTGTCAATTGCTACCCAAGGTTATGATAAACATTTTGGTACAAAGGACTGACACGCCTCCTTCTGGCCGTTACATACTAGGATAGGGTTGCCCTTTTCGATTTTTTGTTTTTTTGTTAGTTAGGATATTATCAAATAGTTTAAGAAATTTAAGATTCCTTACCGAAAATGTTTGCAGCCAAGAAAATGTGGTAGGGATCACTCCCACCACAAGGATTTCTAAAGCTAGCCATGTACAAGATCGCTGTTGATGAGTTTTGACTGCTCCCTAAGCAGCTGAAGAGAACTTATAACACGTTTAGAATTGGTAAATCTTAGCTGTGATCTTAAAGACTCATTTCTTTTCAGAAGATTAATTTATATGACTTCATTTACTGCGATTTTCTATAATAATAATATTTTGCACGCGTCTCTTCTCATCTCTACAGTGACTCAGTGAGTTTAAACTTTAAGTATAGTAATTATAGTTTAACGCCAGTGACTTTTGTCACCTTCAGCCTTAACGAAATGATTCTCGAAATTAATCACACACAATGTCAACCCGCTTAGCAAAATAAGTGACTTATTTAATAAAAAGAATCATTTAGAATTTTTAAATTAAAAACGCAAAACAAAACTTGATGCCTTGAAATTGTGGATGAAAATGATTAAAACACAAAACCTTTGCCATGGTCTGCCGCCACTTTTGTAAACCACAAAAATCGAATTTGGCTTAAATTAGCTCTCAAAACTCATATGCTTATACCAGGTTGTCGGCAATTGCTTGTGAAATTGCCAAATGTAAAATCGAAAAAAAATAAAAAACACATAAAAAATAAAGTTTATAAATTTTTATAGCAACAATAAAACGCAAAAGATTCCCACCGCATGTAAAATAGTATATAATATATCACAAAAGCTACAAAAAAAAAAACTTCAGGCTTATAGTACAAGGCACTGTAATTGTTTTTCAACGAGCATTTTTGCTATGCAACTTGTCTCAGCTTTTGGATGAGCTAGGAGCTTTGCGGCGTGTGGCGGGCAGGCAGCACATGGAGCAATGTTAACACAGCCATAAAAGTGCTAAACAACCCAACAATTTGTGATGTTAACAAAAACAAATTAAGCGCACTTTGTGAGTAATGAAGTGGGTGGTGACACTGGTCGTGACAGGTAAGCAAGTTTGACCTTAGCCAAAAATTAGGCGCCCAATTGTTAAAAATTGGTAAACAAATTTAATGAGCCGCCATAGCATAAGCCACGGCGTCATGCAGTGAGGGATATATATCGAAGGGTCCATAATTTAGACGCTTGGCACGCAGCAGTGTTGCGTAGACACTATCGTTGGGACAGGCCAGCAGTAGACGTACTCCAAGCTTAGACAGTTCCTGGCTGAGTTCATGCAAAGTGCGACAGCCGCAGATGTCCATATGAGCTACCATGCTCAGATCAATGACAAGCATATCAAAGTCATCCACAAGGCGCTGATGTTGCGTCTTCAAGGTGGCGTCTAAGCTTTGACGAAAGCCTTGGCCAGTGGCAAAATTAAGCGGTCCTGCATAGCGAAAGATCTTGGTCAAAACAGGCGGCATAGTCTGAGCATGATGCAGCGGATTCACATAGACAGCGGGCACGTTTTCAATGCTGCATAAAAAACTTGAGCTTATACTAAAGCCATTTAGCCAGAGTGCGAGTAGGGAGCAGCAGATGCCCACATAGAGGCTGTAAAAAAGCGCTGAGCTAAGTATTGGAGATAGTTAAGCTATGCTTACCCTATATCTATATCAATGATAATGACCGTAAGGAACGTAAGTAACCAGGTGCACATTTCCAGCAAGCCCTCTTTGGCAAACCCGCAAAGTTCCTTTATTTGCCAGAACATTGTCTTGAGTGTGATGATGATTATAGCTGCCAGCACGCACTGAAAATTACGGAAAGGGTTTAAACCAAAGCGTTAAGCACATAACTAGTACCTACACGTGGCAGATCAGCAAAGAAGTTGCTTAACCAAAGCAGCACCATGATAATAAGTATGGCGGAAACAACGGAAGCCAGTTGGGTTCTGCCACCGGTCTGCACCTGCAGAGCCGAGCGCGACAAAGATGCGGCTATGGGATAGCCCATAAAAACACTTGCAATGAGATTGCCTGCACCCAGCGCCAGCAGCTCCTGATTGCCACGTATTTGGTAGTGGAACTTTTTTGCAAAAACCAGTCCAATTGACATGACAGTGGAATAGCTAACCACAACAATAGGCAAACTATGCACGGCTAACTTAGGCAACAGCTCGAGTTGAGGCAGCTTTGGCATGGGCAGACCAGTGGGCACAGCACCCACAACCATTATGCCATAACGTTCTACAACCGAAGCATAACGCGCATACAGTGTACTCAAAACTATGGCAATAAGCTCGTTGGGAAAGGGAAAGTAGCAAAAACGTTTAAGCCAAGGCTTGAACCATTCATTGCAAATGATCATATAGACGCAGACAACAGCGGACATAATGCAGCTAGGCAGATTTGCGTGCACCAGCGAGAGCCCCACATCCTTGATAGTGAGTAGTACTCTAAAATAACCCGTGTAGCTGGGAATTTGTATGCCAAAGATATGCTTTAGCTGCGAACTAGCCACATGAAAGGCACAGCCTGTGATGAAACCACTCACCAGCGGCTCACTCAGCAGCGTAGCCAGCACGCCCAGATGCAGCAGGCACATAATAAGCTAAGAAGTAGTAGTAGTAATTTCTGGAGCACCAATATAGTCACTACCTACATGCGCAATGCCCGCAGTCAGCGCCAGTGCAGTGGCCACCTCAACGGGCGTTATCAACTTCATCTCTGCTGAATGCTGCTGTGAGCGATTATTCGTAACCAAGTTGCTGCTCTCCTCCAGCTGCGGCTGCACACTATGCACGCTGATCACATTATGCGTCATCATGCTGGCTATGGCAAATGTGCCAACAGAAATATGCCGCGAGCTGCCAAATATGGCATAGATAAGCACGGGAAACACGGCCATGTAGAGTCCACTTTGTGGCGGCAAGCCGGCTATCATGCTATAGGCAATGCCATGTGGTATGTTCAGCACGCAGACTGTTACTCCAGCGCTTAAATCATGTATTAAATCTATTCTCCACTTGTAATTGGGCAGCCAACGTAGTATAGGCAGGCAATCTAGCAAGGAGCAACTGCAGCACCAGCCGCGTAACCAAGTCCAACAGTTCGTTTGCGGCGTACGATAGCCCGACTGGGTCACATACTGCTCATGGGTCAGCACATTTCGCTGTACATTATAGTAGGGCTGACGTTTGGGTTGAGGCAATGGCTGCTGCTCCGTATGGTTTTGTAACTCATTTTTGTTAGCCATCTCAAGCTCAGCCTACTGGGAAATGATAACTATGTCAAGTCCATGTTAATTTTAAACAGAACAATAATCGTAACCACAAAACGCAACAAGATCCCATGAAAAAATTTGTGCCACTTGATCCAACTGAAACAACTTAATTGTTTTCAAATTGACGCTCAAAACATTTTCAATCACTTTTCCAGCTGCGAACGTGTGGATTGCTGATGACCTTAGGCCAAGCTAGCCCCTGGTACTACCAGGTTCGAAAAAGTCGTCTTTGTTTTGGCTGTTTGTTGCCAAGCTGTCCTTCCACGTGTTTACTTGTAGCTACAATAGACAAATTAGCGCAGACCCCCGAAAATTTGACTCATGTTGTGCCTGCTAATTGTGCGGTGTCTATGTATAGATTGTACGTGGCGATGTGTCACTTGAAGATTCTTTTCGGATTCGAGATGGCAATGTGACATAACTTTTGGCTAGAAAAGCAAGGGCGCCATACCTAACAATTAGTTAATTTAAGAGAGGCCTGTTCCCGATTTCCCTATTTAACTAAAAAAAATATTCCACGACTCCTACAAAAATCTGCAAAATGGGAAGAAAGCATTTTTAATTTATAATATTACTACCGGATCCCGAAATTAATATTCGGAAAACGAATAAATTTTTTTCGTTTTCGTTTTTGCATGCTACCATATTCCACATTTTTTGCTGTCGCTATCTATTCACATAATCCTTACTCGATTAAAATTAGTCGCGACCATGCTATTATTACGATTTTTTGGTCGATTGTGAGCTCGCGCGGCTCCCCCTTTGCACAGAGCATTTGCATACCCAAATATTCATGATCGATACGTCTAACACGTTCTTTTGATATCTTTTGAGTGTCAGCTATCTCGATCAACTTAACTTTACGGTCATCCGGAATCATTTTGTGGATTTTTTGATGTTTTCGTCGGTAACAGCCATTTTTGGACGGCATCGTCCTCGGTGCTCATATGGCCTGTACGAAATTTAGAAAACCAATTACAAATTATTTTCTACCCTGGCGTAGAGTCCAGACAACACTCATCAAGCCACTATTTTACTTAGACCAATAATAACTCAAACACAGCTGCATCGATTTTGTTCAAAAAAAATGTACGAAAATTTTTTTTAGATTTTTTTAAGCTAATAATTTAAATTGAACAATAAATTTGTATTACAAATATGCTTACAGTCTCATTTTTTGTTAAATATTCGTCCACTACCCCTAACATTTCTAAGGAAAAATACTTGTTAATTTATTTTACAAGGGATAAAAGTTTGAATTTTATTTTGTATTATTTTAATCTAAGATTTTTTTATTAGCTCTTAAATAAAAATTTGTCGGCCATATTTAAAAAGATTAGAATTCGAGAACGGAAACTTGTGCTACTTTCGAGCCTATTTGGCCACGAAATCTTGAAATCAGACTGTATGTTGGAATTATACGCATCTTTAAACTCGTAGCTCTAATTCTTTGAGGGTTTTTATCTTCATGCAGACAAAGGAAAATATCTATATGAGTTTTATATTTGCAAAAGAGGCTTATGGTGAGCCAGACCTTTATAGCTTTTTCCCTGTTAAATATTTTTTTTGATCTTGAATACCTATTCCCTAGAGTACACAGTAGATGGGTTTAGTTAGTGTCCTAGATTAGGCTCCTAGTTGGAGCAAAGGGCCACAGTAGAAATTTAATTTTTAATTTTTTTTTTGTTCATAAAACAATGCACTTTTGCTGACAAATCGTTTCATAAAATTTAGCATAGCATCAGAAGCAAAAAAAAAAGGTTGAAAAATATGCAAACGCATAATATTTTTTTTGCTGACACTATCATTGAAAACGGTTTTCAAAATCCGAACATTCATTTTAGGTTTTTTTATGTTGGATAAGAAATGCTCAACTCATTGTAAGCTACTTAAATATCGTTGAACTTGTGGTAATCGGCACATGTTTGGCGCTTTGAATTACAAAAGTACCAAAAGTAGCTAATTATTAATTATTAGTATTTAGGTTTTTTTTTAAATAATTCTTGGGATCATATATCATATGTAAATAGCTTGACACAGAATATTTTGAGAAAAAAAATTTAATACAGTCGAGGCGGTGCCTGACACGTACTACCCTGTACCTTTTTTCTTGAAAAAAAGCACATTCCTGCATATTCCTTCTAAGAACTATCCAATTGGATTTTTTTTTTCTTGGTGCAGAACGATATCTATACCTATAAATTCCGTAACCGAATTGATGAAAATCGAAATTTACTTCAAAGAAGTTATTTAAAGAATATGGGGTAAGTTTCAAGTTCATATGTTGGGTGGTGTGGCAGAAAACATGGTAAATCGTTTGTAGGGGGTGGGGAAAGACGGACATGGCTCAATCGCTACCCGAGGTTATGGTAAGCATTTAGGTATAAAGGACTTGGGGTCTGCTACGCCTACTTCTGTTCGTTACATACATTGCACAAATCTAGTACATATACGCTTTTTACCTATAGGTAAGGTACAGGGTATAAAAATACCAATATATATGGTATTAAACACCTGATCAACTTTAAAGGATATTTGGGATCTCTTGTTGTTAAATTCGACCTGTTATAAAAACATATTTTTGTAACTTAAATGCCGATTCGAAAAATAGTCGCTTACCCTTATGAAAACATATTTCCTGTACATGCCTAAAAGTATGCAACGCTTTTTCTTGTATGCAGTGTCAAAAATTTGTTAAATAGTAGTAGGAACAATTAATAGTAGTACATATATATGCATTAGAGGCTTAGATAGTTTCAACTTCAAAGTTGTTAAGGTTTCTTCTATTTGGGAACTAATATTAATGATACAAAAAACGACGTCAGCAAGGAAATACGTCGCCGAATAACTCTTTTGTTACTTTGGGCTTAGTAAGGAGTTCAAGAGTACAGCCCTCTCTTGACATACAAAAATGCTTCTTTATGGCGTTGAACCATGGACATGGAATAAGTCCGGCGTTGCCTGAACTGAACTGCAGGGAGTGTAGAGCAACTTGGCCAGAAACTCACTCAGGAATCAACAATGTCTGGACGCTATCGTACGAAATCACTATCTCATCAACAATCGCCCAAGTTGATGGACAATCTTCCGGAACAACTTATGCCACTTGAGCACTGTGGAGCTGCTCATGGTAGCATCCCAGTAGGTGTCATGAGCTGCCGACCTGAAACACATGAAAATCTCAGTTGATTGCGTTTCCTTAAAATGCCCTGGGTTCGAACTTCACTTAGTTCGGACTGGATGAAAAGTATGATAATCATCCTGAAGGTCTCTGTCGCTGGCGTAATGCTGCTCAATTTTTTTCCTAGTTTTTATCACGACGATACTTCTTAACAGGACCTGGCCGTACAGCATGGACTCAGCCATTTCCATTTGTCTAGGGTTTATTTATTTAGGGTACATTTTTCGTTCAATCGTAATTAAATTCAACTGCATCCTGATTTCTAAGATTGAAGAATTCTGTTTTATTGATGATGTGTGTGAAGAAGCTTTACGAAGAAAAGGTATTCAATGTCTGTCGTTTTAAATTCGACAAACATTTTTAAGTGAAAATAAAAGACACTTCTACAATATAAATATGTATGTATATAATTATTGTACAATTCAGTTTTAATTTAAATTTTTATACAGAGCTTAATGCCTAATTGAATGTATCATTTTGGTACAAATTGCACAAAATAAATTTCCATAGTTTTTCAGTTGCTCGGCGGTATGTAAACCTTCACAGTTTTCGGATAGGAGAACGTTCCCGCTGTCTTAAGTACAGTGCTGCTAACTACACATACAAAGGTATTGTGCTGGCATCTATGGTATTACTATATAGTAACAACTTTGATATTTTTTTGACTTCAAGCGACCACCCCCAGATGCCCAACACAGTGGAGGCACTTAGGAAAAACTTAAACTTAAACGAAGCACTTACAATACGCAAATGATTGTAAGGCGGCAACAAACTTTTAAAAACATCTTAAACACTATTCTGGGGTTTTGGTGTTACAATCCTCAAGTTATCACTGCGATAAATCACATTAGAAGTTTGCCCACTCTCAGTGGACTCTTACGCAGTGCGGCACGCATTTGCATACTCCACAGTGTCGTGCAGCGTGGGAAATATCTCGAAGGGACCCTCACTGAGCGTTATGCTATGCACCAATGTATCGTAGACGCGATCCACAGGGCTGGCCAGCAGCAGTCGTGCACCACGCGTCTTCAACTCCTTACTGACATCGCTGAGCGTGCGACATCCAGCTACATCTATGTGACCCAACATGGAAAAATCCAGTATAAGAAACCGAAATGTGTCGCCGCTTTCTACACACTGGCCATTAAGACGCACAGCGGCAGCACTACCGCCATTTTGCGCTACCGGCGTGTAGGCGGCCTTTACTCTGGTGGCAGCAATGCTGCTACTGCTGCTTTTGTCCAGACCCAATGCGTCATAGAGTGCGCGCCGAAAGAACATGCTGGTGGCAAAGTTAAGTGAGCCACAATAGCGGAATATGCGCGTTTCGGGCACCTCCATAGCATTGCGATGTTGACTTAGGTCCACATAGATGCCGGGTGCTTCGGGCATATAGCCCAGCATGGATGTGTACGGCTTCAAACCCTTGATGTACAGAGTCAGCAGCGAGATGCAAATGCCAATAAGCAGACTAAAAATATAAAAAGTTTAGTAAGAATGACGCTGCCAAGCAATTGATGTACGCTTACCCAATGTCAATATCGATGAGCACAACACAGCAAAAAGTGGATATCCAGGTGAGCATTTCCAGTTTGCCTTGTTTAGAGAATTTCTTCAATTCCTTGGCCTGCATAAACATTGGCTTGAGTGCGACTATGATGACTCCAGCAAGCACGCACTATAACAAGACAAAGATATCAAATGAATAAAAATGCAAAATGGCTTAAAGATTACTTAAAGTTTACCCCTTAATCTTGAGTGGCTTAGTTCTTAACTTGATGCTTCTAACTTGCTAGCTTTATGCGTTCAACTCACCCTGGGCAAATCACTAAAAAACGGACCAATCCACATAAGTGTTACCACTACCAGGCCTGCAGAAACTAGCGAGGCAATCTGTGATGCACCACCAGTCTGATCCTGAATTACAGAGCGTGACAGCGAGCAGGCCATGGGTATGCAGGCAAAGCAACCGCTCACTATATTGCCAATGCCCATGGCAAAGAGCTCCTGATTAGCGCGCACTTCATATGAATGTTTCTTGGCAAAAGTAAGTCCCATGGACATGACAATTGAGTAAGTTACAATGGCAATGGCAATGGAGTCCACAGCCACCTTTGGCACTAGATCAAGACGCGGCAGAGTTGGCTCTGGCAGACCGCGCGGTATGACGCCCACTAGCTGCACTTGGTAGGCATCGTGCATATTCATAAAACGAGAGATTAGTGTGCCGCCAATGACAGCAATCAGTTCGGCTGGCAGCGGAAAACGACAGCGCTTGCGTAGACAGGGCTTGAGGCACTCGTTGCACATGGTCATGAAAATGATGACGCCCATGCAGAATAGAAAGTTGACCATGTTGGTTTGCGGGACGGATTTGATGACATCGATAAGCGTATAGATAATCTTAAAGGCGCCCTTATAGCGTGGCACTGTAATGCCCAGCACATCCTTCAATTGTGCAGTGACGACATGGCAGGCAGCAGCTGTGGTGAAACCATTAACCAGTGGATCACTAAGCAGCGAGGCAAGCGTGCCCAAGCGAAAGAAGGCCATGAGCAGCTGCAAAAACCAAAGAGAAGTTTAAAGGAATGAGTTTGTGAATGCAAATGTGAGTACTTCACTTACATGCACAATGCCCACAGCCAGGCATAGCGATGTTACAACCTCCAGATGTGTAACAACATTCTCCGACAGCGGACCAACTGTTGAGGTAGCGTTTTGTAGTAGCAGCATTGTGGCATTTGCTGTTGGTGCAGCTGCTTCATCCACTGTGGCATAGGTTTGCACCACCTTCAAAGTCATCATGCTGGCCACCGCAAAGGTGCCAATAGAGATGTGCTTCGATGTGCCCAACACCATGTAGACTAATACTGGAAACACAGCCATATACAAGCCATTGCCGGCCGATACACCTGCCAGCAGACCATAAGCCATGCCATGTGGTATATTCATAATCGCTACAGTAAAGCCTGCAATGATATCGCCAATGAGATCGCGCTTGAGCGAGTATTGCGGCAACCATTGCAGTATGGGTATGATGCCGGTGAAGAGTGAAAAAAAATTCCAACTTTGCCAGCAGCCGCGCAGAGCGGATGGTATGCTCTTGTCCCGTGCAGCATAGCCAGTCTGCTTTATAACCACTTCATTGGTGAGCACATCTCTATGGATGCTATATTTTGGTTGAATTTTTGGCTTGGTTTGTGCGTTGCTGTTACAGTTGCCATTGTTGTTATTGTTGCTGGTAAGCGGCTTGGCTCTAAAAACAAAACATATGTTGGGATTAGCTTAAATTGGATTAATGTAGTAGCTAAGAACCTACTCTTGAACTTCTTTATCATCGCTCATTGTAAAGGTATTTTCGCATATATCTGTTGGTTTCAGCTCAATACGTTCCACATCTGTAAAGCGGTGTGTCAATATCTCACGATTATAGGCAGCCTGACGGTAAACAACTAAGCTAGATGCCTCTTGTGGATCGTATGTAGTAGCAGTGTCTTGGCCAAGTACGCTCAACGAAGTACCAGCTTCGTTGCTAGCTAATGAATAGTGTGGAACTTGGCTTGGTCCAGCCCGCTTCAGTCGCTTCCAGGCGCACTTTAATTGCTGTTTGGGTTTCTGAAAAGAAAGCAATAACAACACTTTATTAGCTTTAAGTCAATTAAACACTTTGACTAAGTATATAGATGCACAATGACGTCAGCTGAGCGTAGATAACGCACCAACAAACAAATGCAGTCCACAAATGACAGCGCACAACTTCCGCTAATGAAATACACAGCACGACTAAAATTTCCGTCAACCTACGCTGTCCTATAAATAGGTTCTAACCATATTTTTTGCTAACATATATAAACAAAAAATATAAATATGTATAAAAAGCAGTAAATTAACACCAGCACTTAATTGGTCAAATCATTAAACCAACATGTGCCCATGAGCTGACCAACCAACACTCATCATATTCTACATACTTGAATGCACATCTAATACGACAATTTTGAATAGAATTTCGATGTTGTTTACTTTTTCTGACGACAACAGTCGTTAACCGCTTATCTCAACGCTTTGATTACGCATACGCAACGTTGTCTATTGAAGTAGGTGAGTGTCTACAAAACTTGCAGTAATTTATTTGCGCTAGCTTATCAGTGCGCAAACAATACATATATTTTTATGGGCAATTGTGCGGTCCAGACTATTGCATTATTATTATATTGTATGAGTTGGTTTTATCCAAAAACCCATTTATTTGTCTGGCTTCAATTTCATGCGAAAGTTGCCAACCAACTGACTAACTTGCTAATTGTCCAGCAAAATAATATAAATCACGTTTAGTAAGAAAAAAATCTCAAAGAGAGTTGTCTACTATTTACCAATTTCATAAGCACATTTTTAATGGTACTTTTTTATGTTTAATGGCTGAGCTGGCATATATATTCGCTTAGCATATAGGGAACAAGTGACATGTGGAACCTGTTTGGCAAATTGGGTTTATGTCTCGGCTTAAGCACTTTAAGCATTCACTGACCGCTTTACTCATACATTTTATGTGGAACCCCCATTAAAAATAAACGTAAATAATTAACTGAACCGGTTTGGTTTGGCATATTGCCACAGTGTGCTGACTAAGCCCAGTTAGTTCAAAACTTTGACTTATTGCAGCAACCCCTTCGCTTTCCTACTCCACTTAGACGTCACATGCACAATGTCAAGTTCAACGATTTGTGCTAAATTGGCATATAAAATAAAGGGTGTTTTTTTTAGGCTTGTTTTATGACAAACTGTAAGCTGTCGTTTGTTTTCATGTTTCTTATCTGTTAGATTTGCCAAATCACCATACACAATATTTATATTAATAATATTCTAAATTTCGGAATTTTATTGCAAAAATCATATCATCATCATGCGTTTCCTGAACTTTATGTTGCATATGATTTGCCAACTTTTTGATTAAAACTATATGTAAACAAGAAAAATGGCCAAATATGGAGTAAAATTGTCCCACCATTTTATCCAGAAAAATGAATTTGATTATTAGGTAAAAGCATCATCTGTCCATAAATCTTTCGACATTAGAAAGGAGCTGCCGTTACAGTGAATGGTATATGTTTTGACATAGTATAGAGTGGGCCATCTGTCGGTTTGTTTGTTAACTGCAGATCCGCATGCAAAATTCGACGCAAAGTGGTCCATCAAGGTGTAATTCTTGCGAAAGATGGCGCGTCGATGTTCCTGTCGACTCGTCAACACTGGCTTAAACTATGTTTTTTTTTTTTTCAAAAAACGACCATTTTCACTTTGACTTGCCATATGTCGAAGAGCATCCACTTTGGACGGGTATCTTCCGAATAATGAGTGTTTAACAACCAAACCAAAAGATGGCCCACCCTATAAATAGTGCTTGTTTTTAAAAATCAACAATGACGTCAATGTGTGATTGCAACAGGATGGTCCTACGTGCCATACATTTCACGAAACCCTCGAATTATTCAGACCTCATTTTGGTCAAGTTATTGCACCAAATGAACCTATTTGCTGGCCTCCAAGATCGTTTGGTTTGACGCCTCTTGATTATTTTTCTGACGGGTACGTTAAGTCCTTCAGTTATGCTAACAAATCAAAAAATTTGAGCTCAGCATAAGTCGTGCTATTAATTAAGTAACACCAGAAGTTCTTAAAAAATGTTTAAAACTTAAACAAGTAATGGTGATTATTTATGAGATATCACTTTTGGAATACAGATTCCATGGAATTTCGCTCCAAATAGAATAATAATTCATTCAATTTATCATTCTTTCCTTGTTTTATTTGAAATTAAAGTTCAGCCGCTCTTAAAAGAACACCCTTTATACATAGTAGAAGTTGTCACCAAATCAATTACGAGGCATGCACCAAGGTGAGACTATGTGGATAGTATTATTTCGGCCAAAGGTATTTTAAAAAAGCTAACATGGCAGGCCACTATTTCTAATGGCTATAATGTTTAGTACCGACTCATGTGCCCATATGAACACACAGATTTCGGAGCGTATAAAAGCTGGAACACCAAAAGATACACAAAATAGTGATGTGTAACGATTCATGTTAATCTGCTGCGTATTCCGTTTCCCCCAAGGGGCTTACTATAAAAGCCCAAAGAAACCTGTAACAGGTATACATTATTACAGTACTAACTAAGCTCCTCCAAACATACGATCAACAATTGACAGATACCCAACTTGACCTTTTTGGCGTTCAGTGTGTTCCAATGTCGAGCACTGATCAAACCGATTTTATGAACATTAAATGTGGGGTCAATTGATTTAATTGTCGCTTGACTTACACCGGCATGGGAAATCGATTGAGAATGCTATACTTAGTATGCATTCCACTTATCATCCAATTGCACATGCAACAAGAACATTTTTAGTTTATCACTTTATTTTATTATTTAGAACAGATATAACTTTTTCTATTTTTTTTTTTTTAATTTTCTTAAACTTTTTTCAATATTAGAAGCTTGGAAAGGAGGCATATTGACAACCCACTCGCCAGTCCCCTCAGAGCTGCCGGAATATCGATAAAAACAGCTACCTTAAACGGCCTCTACGGCAACTGAGGCGGTGCTAGAGCAAGCAAACAAATTGCAAACTTTTTGTGAAGTTTATATGTATATCACATTTACTTTTTTTTTGGTAAAAGTTAATATTATTTATTCCACTATTGTAGTTGTCGAACTACAATTCTATTATTTAAATCACAATCTCACAGTTTACAAGCTATAATTAAACTTAACCCTAATTATTTTGTTATGAAATTTGTTGTGTAATTATTAAAATTAGTTCAAAATACACAAAAAAAATAATACTGGATTTATCATGTAGTAGGTCGCTTAGGGCAAGAGCTTGCGCTATATTTATAGGAAAGGTGCTTACAAACATCAACAAAAGTAAGTAACTATGAATTTTTGCCATTGTCTAAATTCCGTAATTTCTCTACCCATCCTTTCCGTTTGTTTATGTGGCTTAAAACCGAATGTTTTGTTGCTAGAGCAATTAAAACGAATCCGCCAAATAGGTTTAAAAAAAGTACGAATTTTATATTGAAATAATTTTTTTAATATTCCTTGATATTCTTATATTATATTTATGCCTACTTCAAGTTAGATATTTATTGACTATTATTTTTAATTATTTTTTTCTGAATAAACCCAAAAAATAACTTGCACAACTCAAACTCATACTTGCACATACGCAAAAACGAATCCGAATAAAATTGTTCGTGTTGTTTTTTTCGCTTTCCGGAGCACGGCCGTATATTCTTTGATCATTTCTATAAAGAACTTATTTTTTACTTACAAAATTTAGAAAAAAAATACCTTGGTTACAATTTTAAAAAATTGAAATATATACTAAAAAGTTTTCATTATGCCGCACGTTAAAGTTGAGCTTGGTCGACCTTTGGAAACCCTGTCTTAAACCAAATTTAAAATCATATCATCTATCGTAAAGGCCCATACGCAGTTCGAAAAATTTCGCACGGAATTACAAACTTTCACATAACAAAAAAAAATCCCAAATGGAATTTTTTTTTTTATGAATCTTTGTCATTATGGCCTTAAACATTAACTGGCTGCCCAAAGAGTCCAAATCTCAAGTTTGGTTATGCGAACTCTTCTAGTCTCCAAGATTTGGGCGTTCAAACAGACAGGCGGGCAAACGAACGGACATGTTTATATAAATTTATTTTGTCCCTTGGCCATATTGAAGGCGAACTGTGGGTATTTTCGGTTTCTCCTTCTTCATACTATTCCTCTTATCTTATGGTTCGGGTCCCAAACTTTAAGTTGTACAAAAGTTTTTGAATTCTCTCAACGTTAACTTTTTATAGGTTTATAGAACAAAGTAGGGTCCAGTAGTGACTATCGACGGGCCCTAATCGCATAAATTTTAATTTTCAATTTTGCAAGTTAATATTAAAAGTTTTGTGATAAAAAATAAGAAAATTAATAATTGGAAAATGTAGGACCTTTAAGAAATATAAAATATTTTTTTCTAATCTAGAATAGCTCATAGAAGTTCGAGCGTGGAGGCAATCACCCTGTTCCTTCCGACTACCCACTCTCATCGGAAAATCAAATCGTACAACCACCTAAAAAAGTTTTAAAATTGTAGCAGTGTTATCTATGGGTTTTTTTTTAGGAGGTATGGTTTCTTTGGAAGGCGAATGCTACGATGTTTCTAAATTTTTTTTTTTGATTATTATACTTCTACAAAATGTTGGATTTTAGTGCTTATATTGTCCGGAGTGAATTAAAGTGTAACTACGCTTGATTAAGTTTGTGGAGTCTTTAGCTACAAGGATCTATCGAAGAAATTTATGTTTCCGATTTGAGCATAAATAATTTATGGCATGTATTGCTTAAATCTATAATTCCGTTGACCCTTTGGGGTACAGCTTATAAAGAGGACTATTATTATTCTACATAGCTTTAATTTATATGGTGACAATATGCTTGAAGAATCTTCGCAAGTATTATCTTCTTACAATATGGTTTGCGATAAGAAAACAAACAAGATTCTAGTAACATACTTATTATATCATAAACCTAACTATTAAAGAATGACTATACAAAAATATATTACGTTCCATATACCCATGGTAGAAACTATGACTTCTTAAGGTCAAAAAAGAAATAAATGAACTAAAATAAAAAATTTCTATAGATAAGAAATGTAGATAAATTTCATATTTCTAGACAATTTAACTAGACACTTGCAGTTAAAGTTAGTAATATTCCAAACAGCTTTTAAGAAATTTGCGCCACTTGATTTTTAATTGTAGGAAAAAATTCGCTTATCTGTCAAATTTTAATCAGTCATTAAACAAAATTTTTGCAAGCACATGGACATATAATTACAAAACTTTTCTACACCAAAAATTGTTAATTGAAGTGCACACTTGTTGCTATACTCGATAAGTAGCTAACTTCTGACGTCATTATTATCAAGTGACCATGGAATATGTATAGAGAGATAGTTTTTATTGTTGTTTGCCGTTGGAACCCTGATATTGTTATCGTCTCTATCGATTAGTTTGTGGTTTGCGCATTTTTCTACGTGTATATTTATATAAAATTCATTGTCACAAAATAATGCATTATGATACATAGTAAACTCTTTGTTAATTACAGAAACCATTTCGGAAATCCAAATATTTTCACTAGTTTTATCGTAGTGTTTATAAATCGCGAACTTTGATAAAACTAAAACTAAAAAAATTTGTGTGCTCAATGAAGCAACTTTAAAATAAGCTTTTTACTCATCTAATTATTTATCAGACGGCTGTAAATCATGCCAGAAGTTTAGATAAACTTGACATTTGAGTACACAAACAATTAGATTTTAAATATTTGCCAAGACGCTTAAAGGTATATAAGCAGACAAGCTGTTTATAGACTTTTTTATTTGATTTGAATTATATGTTAAACAAAAAGTATATAATATTTGCCAAACGTAGTCCATAAGTCTTTCAAGAAGAGTGATTTGAAAATGCACACAAGTTTTTTCTCATGACATTTTTTGTCAACTGCTCAAGTTGTTTAAAAAAAAAAGTAAAAATATTAAAAATAGTGTCATTTTTATGGCATGTTAATCCAATATTATTTATATTGGTAAGTTAGTTAAAGAATGACTAATACACATAGTCTTGCCAGTCTTGCTATTTTTTGTGATTTCCAGAATCAAGGGGGTCACTAGCCAACGATAAAGTGGGGTGGATTAGACATACGATGTATAGCATTTTGAAGCTCACGTTGTTAGCCTGGCACTCACGTCTTTACTCGGGTATTCTTACCTTTATGCATATACACCCCGAATGTACAATCTGATTAAATCTGAGCCCATTTAATTTTAATTTTTTTAAATCAGCTTTAAGCTGAAATTTTTTATACCGGCCAGTCTTGCATTTTTTAGTTCTAACGACTTTCAGAATGCTCCAACAAATTGTAGTTCGTGAAATTCACTACAAATAAGCATAACTTTTTTAATATTATCATATATCACATTAACATTAAAAAAAAAAAATTTAATTAAAAAAATTTTTTTAATTATAATTAATTTTCAAAAAATATTAAAATGAAAAATATAAATTTTTTTAATTATAATTAATTTTTTTTAATGCCAAAGTGATATATAATAATAATAAAAGGGTAAATTATATATTAAAAATTTTTTTTTAATTACACAAGTATTTTGTCAAAGTAGTTTTCTTTAATTTTCTGTAATCGATAACTTGATAGATAATCGAAATTTTGCAAAGTAAAAATTTACGAGGTTAATATTGGTAATTATGGAAGTTAAAAAATTTTAAATTTTTTTTAAAAATAATTTATTTTTTTAAATGCTAAAGAGATACATGACAATAGTAAAAAAAAACCAAATAAAAATTAAATTATTTTTTTTATTTTAATGTTTTATCTTTCAATATTTATAAAATTAAAAATATATCTTGGCAATGTAGTCTTCATTAATTTTCAGTAATCATAACTTGATAGCTAATCAAAATTTTGCAAAACAAAAATATATATATAAATATTATGAAAGTTTTTAATGCTAAAGTGATATATGACAATAACAAAAAAGTAAATAAAATTAAAAATAATTTTATTTTTTTTTATTTTTAAAGTTTTATCTTTTAATATCAATAAAATTAAACATATATATTGTCAAAGTAGTCTTCTTAAATTTTCAGTAATCGATAACTTGATATTTACGAGGTTAATATTGCCATATGTAAAACTTATGAAAGTTAAGGAGATCGTTTAAAAAAATAGGTCACCGCATCATCCAACAAAAAAATATTTGTATCTTTATTTACTTGTCAAAACAGAAGTTTACCTAAGTACTTGGTTATCGATAACCCGATAAATAATCGATAACTTATTATGAAAAAACGAAATAATGTTAACAAAATTCTGTTTTTACACGGTAGATACGTTCTAGAAAAAAACGTGAAAAAAAAGACGTGAAGTAAGCTGCTATGAAAAAAATTAGAAAGTGGAATTACTTACTAAATATCTGAAAGATTAGGTAAATAAAATTTTTTTTTTAAATTTTAATCAAATAGCTTTATTAATCGTGCTAAATCGAATGAAATTGGGTACAACATTTTTTTCTAGACCGTTTTAAATGAAAACCGTGTAAAAACAGAATTAAGTGTACTTGAAAAAGTGATCCGCTAATCCTATTTTCGCCCATATATTTTTGCATATATATTTTGGATTTTTTCGATTTTAAATATTTTTTTTGTGTGGGTGCGGAAAATGCTCATCTCTAGGTGTCTCCAGCTCCTTTGCTCTCTGAGATCTTAGAGACAGTCCGATGTACGTATATGGCTCAAATTTTATGCGATGTTACGCCTCTTACTGTCTGTTGCGCAAATTTAGTATAACATTGAACCAATGAAAACATGGTATAAAAATATGTTGTTAGACTATAAAAAATACGAGAAATACAGCAGAAGCTCCAAATTTGATTATCTATTCCGTCATTAAGCTTTCATGGTAAAAATTTAAAGATTCAATGTTATGTACGCTTTTTTATGGTTTTCAATATAATTCTACTTTAAAATCTCACAATTAATATATCTTGCTTCATTGTATTGAAGAAATTTTAATACGACTAAACTTTGGCTTTTATTTAAAAAAGTATCTTACAAAATGTTCCATAGTGCATAAATTACAAATGCCTGATCATTAAGTTATAAATGTAAACTGCGGTCGGTCAAAGATAAGAATTTTTCCCGTTTGTAAATGTGTGTGTCATATTTCTACTAAAGTTCAAATAACAATAAAATCAGCATTAACTACAAAAACAATAATTAAGTGCGCTGAAGCCAGTAGCTAATAGATAGCTATATAGACTTTGGCCTTATCAGTGGACTGGTATGCAACAGTTGCATGAGAATAAACAATTTTGATGCCATAAAATACTTTGCACATTTTGTTTTTGTCGTACTTAATATATTATGAATTGACAGCAAATGGCAAACACGTGAAACAAATCAAGACTGCAAATTTTGCCAATGTATCTATCAGATACATGCCGTTTTGAATTTCAGTTCTTTGTTTGATTTATTGAAATTTTGTTGCTTCTGTAGAAGCGCTGCTTTTGCAAATTGGCATGCAAAATGCTTGTTAAGATTTAAGCAATGTATTGTTTAGATTCTTTTCTATTGATGATATCTACGTCAACTGTTTGGACAGTTTACATTCCATACAAATAAAATCGTAGAAAAACACAAAGAATTTGAAGTAAACAAACACATAAATGGCTCATATATCAATTGGGGACAGAATTCAATTGCCATTTAGCCCACTCCACACACATGTAGGCGGCGTAAACACGCGCACACAGATGCACACACACACACATCTATAAAGTTAACTTCGTCGTAGTATTGTGTTTTGAGTTTCGCTTGTAATCGATTCTTTGTCTTGCAGCAGCTACAGAAGAACTTTATTAGTATGCGACTCAATGTCTCAAGCTCAAATATTCGAGTTGATAAAAAAAAAAGAATTATTAATATTAAAATTGTAAGTAAAGACTTAAACAAGTGAATTACGGTATACGGCTTGTTTGAAAATTAAAAAGCAATCAGCTGACTAACTGCAATATCAGCTGATTGAAATTGTATTCAAAAGATAAACGGTAAGTATAACTCCAAAAGCGTATACGCAAGGTAATTGACCAAGAAAATGATTTAAAAGCACACAGCGAAACAAAACCCCAAAACAGACAAACGGACTGCTTAAATAAGGCATAAGCGCCAAAAGAAGAAAATATGAGTGTGTACGTGAGTAATGTTTCCCACACACACACAGATATAGAGTCAAGTGCAAGTGCACTCAGCTGGGCTACATTGAAAAACGTAAAAAGTTTTTTCATAGCAAATGAGTAAGCGAAAGAGAACAAAAAACGTCAATTTTTTCTAGTATGGCACTTGGAATGCCCTAACAACAAAGTAAGAGTAAAACTTAACGTAGCAAAGTTTCGATATTTATTATTCATTAAGTTCCTCAGACAGGAAACTGTGGCCTGGGGCAAATCTGAACTTTTCTTTTTAGATTTTAGTGTTTGTATTTTGTTTTTTTTTTAGTGCCATTTTTATTAATATACATTTTAACAAAACTAAACTAAACTAGTTAAAAAGTTTATTATAAAGCATTATTAATTGATTTTTTTTTAAGGCACATACTCTACAGCGCGCAGCAGCGTCTGGAAACTTATATTTGGAGCCAGGAAAAAGTATTTTTAAATTTTTTTTTTAAGATATAGTACGTTTTTTTTTACTGCGAAAAGTATTTTGAAGCTCAAGTAGATTGCATTAAAAATGGTTTTGATAATTTTTGATAGAGTACTTGGTAACTCTAAAAACTTCCGATTTGCTTGCGATATCTTCAGCGATGGGCACGCCTTGGCTCTTTTTGCTCCGAGTGCTCTTTCCGTTATGTCTTGCAAGTGGCGCCAGACAAAAATACACACAGTGTGGGCCATCGCTCGACTCGCAGAAACTTACAAAAACAAAATATACACAGTGAGCGAGTTTTATGGCCCTACTCGAGAATTGTTTGTGGGACCGTAGCTGGACTTTTTTTTGATGTGGTTGGATATCTTTATTAATAATATTATGCCTTCAAACATTAAGTTTAAGAAATTTAATAAGCTTGTTTCTCGTTATATAGTAGTTGATCTAATCCGCAATTTTGGTTGATTTAGCTCGTTCTAACGAACGGAAACACGAACAATCAGATGGATTTTTCCATATCATCTACTCATGACACTCTGAACATACTTTTAGTGAATATGGGAAGGGGTCTCAGACGCCTCCTTCACTATATTACGTACATTTTGCACTTGCACAAACGTAACACAAAATTTTTTGTACCTAAATGTGGTACAGGGTATAAATATATTTTCAAAGAAACAAACTAATATTTGATGGGTATTTACTGACAGACTTCAGCAAGACGTTCGCTTCTAAAAACCATAAACTTTCTAATCCAAAACTGCAGCTTTTAGGTTTTTGGAAAAATTTTCTAAGACGGACTGCTTTGTACCCCCCAATGTTATCGCTCTAAAAACTGGTCAAATAATGCCAGTTTCTTCGCAATGTAATTATTATTTATTTAAGAGGTACAACACTGTTTAGTTAATCTTACAATATTAAAAAGAAATATTTAGAAAGAAAAGAAGTATTAAAAAGTAACTACAAACTAATTCACGACTCAAGCCTGATGAGTACATATTCTAACGATATCTAATTCAAAAAAATTTTGTTTTTTTTACAACAATCCAATTTGTAGCTGTTTTTAGTACATGATGATCTAAACTGACTCAAAATCATTTATATCTTACCAATTGTATATATGCTTATAACGTTTTATCGCCACTATGTACGAATATGTATATCTAGTTTTTTTAATTACTCTATAAATGATGCTTTCTTGGTGCGCATCTTTTTAGACACTGGTTTGGTTTATTCAAAAAATGATTTTACGTGCATCGGGATTTTAGATATGTATGTAGAAATACATACAAGATTTTAGAACTAACAAGTGTTGTAATCCGATTTTCCCTGAAATAATTCTATAAAAGCTCGTTAATCAACAAGAAATACATTTTTTTTGTTTCGGATCCGCGGGATCTCTAATAAATCCGCATTTAAAATTTTTTTTTCTGTAAAATAAATTTATTTTACTTATCAATAACCTAATTATATGCCAAAGATAAACGACTTGCCTTTTTATTCTCCTAACGACCCTTTTTCGGCGGTCTAATTTGGTCTTTCACCGTAAATTTGTGAATTTTTTTCAAAATTCCTTTTTTCTATATATTAATAAATAATTTTCCCTGACTTGACTATTTTTGTCAGTCGCCCCTATGTGGAGACCCACCAACCCACTAAATTCTTAAGTGCACAAAAAAAAGTGTTCTGATAAACTTTATAAAACTTATAAAACTTTGTAAAAGCAATTTTGCGACTTATAAGCACGTTCACTCGAATTAATCGTATCGCGTATTTTGGTTTAATGCGTCATTCTAAGAAAATTTTCCGAAGAAACCAAAGCAAAAAATTAATGTCATGGCTTCCTTAAAAAAAAAAAATGGCTTCCTACTTTAGGTCTTTGAAGATTTTTGAGACGCCCAAAAATTTGAACCACGATTACTTAATTCCAGTGGCGGATCCAAGGGGGGTTTCCGGGTTAGGGCCCCCAAAAGTTGGAAAAATGGGTTGACAGTTTTTTGTGAGCTCTGATATATATACACTTCGAAGCGAAAAACCCCTCAAGACCAAATACTGGATCCGCATCTGCTTAATTCTATTTCAAGCGTCATTATTGACAGAGTTGAAAAACAAAGATGCTTCAGGGGCTAGTGTGTGGACATCGCTTCCCCGTGTATGCGCCGCTGCGTTCAACATACTTCGTTAAACTGCATATATGAAATAAGTATAAGGTACAATGAACATGTAGAAATTTTATTCCAACAATAAATATGGTATATAAAATGTTGACGAGTCTTGATTTTGCCAACTGAAGAAAAAAATTGAACGTAAACTGCGCAAAACGCGAGTATAAGAATCTTTAAGATGGCCCAGCTCAGAAATAAGTAAGTACTATTTGCAATTATTTCTAATGTCTTAAAGTGAAAATAATGAAATATATTTCAACTGATGGGGTAAGAGTATTTAATGTTATACTATAAAAGATATTTATAAAATATTACCTTTCACTCAGAAGAAAGCAAATTATGTATATATGTAATTTATATTGGTTTTTATAGTTGCTAAATACAATCACTTGTTCTTTGTTGTTGTGGTTGTGGTTGTAGATGTTGTTATTGTTGCTAGCCGCTGTCACCTTCAACTTTTGATAGCGCCTTTGTGCGTTGTTGTTGTTGTTGTTGTTAAGGCAGTCGTCGACACTTGTTGCCAATAAAACTATTTGATTTTTGATTAACACTTTTTGCTGCCGTCGACGTGGATTTTTCTCGTCTTGGTCGTATATAAGCAATTGAAATTTCAAATATGTATTTAACGTTTATTTTTTGCACTTAGTTAACAACTATATGTTAACTAATAATCTACAGATTTTTATCACTTAAATAAATTATTTTATTATAAGCATTGACTAGAGCGTATAGTATTTTAATAGTTTTCAATTAATTTCAACAAATCTAGCCATTTCTTGCTATTTTGTTGTTATTCAACAATTTTGTTGCTGTTGTTGTTTATTATTGAAAAACGTATAGCGCAAGAAAACAGCTTTGTTGTTTTTCATTGAAGCGCCAAGAGCGTCGTCGTCGTCGTCGTCGTCTTTGTTGTCAAGCGTTTCGTTAGTCCGTCCGTTTGCGGAAAATCCGTAAAAACACACACCCACTGAGCAACACTAACGTACTAGAAGTACCGTAAAGATAGCAGATAGAGTGCACGAGAATGACCCACTCAGGCGAAGAGTAGCAGGAGACGACAAACGAAACGTAGCGCCAACAAACAAACAAGCGAAGAACCAAACGACGTCTGTTAACGGCGCGGCGACAAAAACCAACTGATTGTTAGCAGATACACATACACAGTACGTACTTTGTATATACATATGTATGAGTGTACACATATGCATGTATTTGTGGCCAAAGCAAGCTTTTGCTTTGAGTAGCTGTATTTTCACTGTTGCTGTTTTTTAGCATTATTTATTCATTTTATTTATTTATGCATATTTGCCATTTGTTATGAAATATGAACTGTTGACCGAGAATGATTATGCACACATTCATGCACAAACGCGACGCGGATGTTCGACTTTTACTGCTTGCAGCTGTTTGGCGTCTACAAAACAGCTGTTGAAAGCTTCCAAAGCACACCAGCTGTTGTAGCTGACAAATGTGACCGTTTTTTGGTAGGGCCGAAAGTTTTTAAAAAAAATACTCAATATCTTAAATAATAAAAAAGCTTAATAATTTTTTTTTAGTAAGTTTAATAATAAATTTTAAACTTGTTTTTATTTTATTTTATTTTTCATGTGATTTATATCCAACATTTTTGATTTTTTTTTTTTTTGCGAGTCGAAGGCCTTAGTAGCTAGTGCTCGTTAAATTAATATTAAGTTTAGTATTAAACACTAGATTTAATTTGTTAAAATAAAAAAATAAAAAATACAATTTTTAATTTTTGCGTTTATGCTTAACCTATGCAGCTGAGATATTTATTATTTATTTATTATTAACAGCTCGAAATATCAAAGTGAGCAATAAAATAAAAGTATAGTCTACTTAATTTTTGGTAAATTTTTTGAAAACTTGGTCTTCCATATTAAAAAGATCCTGCTGTTTTTTTTAAAGTATATTCTATCAACTTCAACTCATTGTATCTTGCATCACTTATTGTATCTAACAAATTCAAAAGCACACTTCAAAAATAAATGAGGTGTGCAACAAGTTGACAGCAATATTCTAAAATGTAGTGGCAACACCAAACGGTCGACCGCGCTAAGCCGATAAACCGATAAGTTATTATCATCGATAGTTACAAAAAACAAATTTCTAACAATTATAAATCACATTTTTTAAATGTGATGTATAAAATATTAGTCAGAACGAGTTCAATTTAATACAAAGCTAAAAAAAACTTTATTTTTTTAATTTATTATGGCTATTTCAGCTTTTTGACAGCAAAGTCAAAGTGTCATGGTAACAAGTTATAAACAAGTTGCCTTTGAAATTTCTAGCACTTTCATGCCGTAAATAAACAATTATTTGATTATATTGACCAAACACGTTAAAAGCATAAAACCTTGGCAAAATGGATAAACCTCAAATTATGGAGCATCTTCATCAATCCGTTAACTATACAGTGTATGACACCAAATGGATACCGCTCTCTGCCAAGTTTGTGGTGCTTGGATCCAAAGCTAACAGCCATGGCATAATGGAGATCTATGAACTGAACAACGACAAACTGGAGAAGGTTAGGTCTTTGGAGAAAAAGTCTGCCTTTAAATGTGGCACATTCGGAGCGGCTAGTCTGCGTAATCGCCACATGGCCGTTGGTGATTTTGATGGCAAATTGCAAGTTCTGTAAGTAATTTTTGGTTTCTACGCAACTTCAAGCTAAACTGCTGACCTTTCATAGCGATATGGAGCACCCTGACTTGGCCGTTTACAATGTGAAGGCACACAAAACCATTATAAATACAATTGACGCTATTGGAGGAACACAACTGGAGTGCGGCGCACCCGAAATTATAACTGGCGGTCGCGATGGTGCTGTCAAGGTATGGGACATACGTCAGGGCCAGTCACCTGTAGTCGATATATCGCCGGCTCCAGTCATGGGCGACGGCGTAAATGCCGGCCACAGGCGCGACTGTTGGGCTGTTGCCTTTGGCAATACTTATAATTCAGAGGAACGCATTGTGGCTGCTGGCTATGACAATGGTGATCTAAAGCTCTTTGACTTGCGTGCTATGGCCGTGCGCTGGGAAACTACTCTAAAGAACGGCATATGCGGTTTGGAGTTCGATAGACGTGACATACCCATGAATAAGCTGGCGGTCACCACACTAGAAGGCGGTTTACTTGTCTACGACATGCGCACACAGCATCCAACTAAAGGGTATAGCTGTGTTGAGGAACGCAATGCCGGGCGTAGCGTGGGCAGCAATGGCGTTATTAGTGGACCTAAGGCCACAGTATGGGCGGTGCGCCATTTGCCCCAAAACCGAGATATATTTCTTACTGGCGGTGGCACTGGCTCCATACGCCTGTGGCAATATGAGTATCCGGAGCGCCGCGTTATTGATGACACTGATGGTTGCAAGATGGGAGTGGCTGGTTCAATACAAATGGTCAGCGCAGTCACCTTAAGCACCCAGCCTGTTCACTGCTATGACTGGCATCCCGACAAGCTGGGATTGGGCGTGTGTGGCGCCTTTGACCAAAGCGTACGCGTTCTTATCGCCACTAAACTTAACTTGCTCTAATTACTTTTAAAGTGTTTATTGAAGTAGAAATGTACCCTAGATTAAATTTGCATCTACACAATTGGCTACGCCGCATTCATGCGCTGCTGCACCGTAGTTGTTAGTTGTCTCAATAATTCACTCAGCTTTTGCATTATTTCCGTTTGTTCCTCAGTTGGCTCCACATTGACTGGACGCTTCAGGGCATTTAGACACGAGGTCGCAGATAGACGCGCCGAGTTAAGCTGCGAAGTAACGCTCATCTCGCTCTCGTCCGAAGCATGATCGGATATGGCACCCTGAGACAGCTCTGCTACCTCCAAGCACAACTTAAGCGCCTTTAATGCCTGCTCTGATTTTGTCTCCCAATTTTGGTTCTTGGCAGTGTAAGCTCGATAAGATTTTACAAGGCGCTCTGCTTTCTTCAGTGGAGAAGGCGCTACTAAAGCTGCCAGTTCCCAGACAAGCGGCTCGTTGCCATGTTGCACGCATTGCTGACCCAACAACTTTATGACACGTTTCAGCGTTGGACTTGATTTTTCTGGCTCGTCTCCCTCGAACTCCTGTTTGGCTACACCATAAACAATGCGAGTTAGTACCTCTTGATCCAGATAGTGCTGCTTTAGCTCAGAAAGCCGTTCATAGGAGCGCATGGCATCCGACCAGTGCTCAGTATCCACTGAGACCAAAAGGTAATTTTCCCATACCTTCCAGTTGCCGTAGTTGCATTTTAAGGACTCGCCTAATACCCGATAAGCACGCTGCTTGTCGCCCAGCTTGATCAGGGCCTTAGCTAGATTGTTCCAGGATTCGAAACCATTTGGTTCCAGATGTGTATAAGCTAAATAGGCGCGCACTGCTGAATCCCATCGCTCCAATTGAATTGCGCTATAGCCGCAACGTAACAATATGGGCTCCTGAAGCAGATTAATTTCAAGTGACTTCTCAAAGTGATCAATGGCTGTGCCGTAGTCGGCTTTGCGATAATAATAATTGCCCCAGTAGGCTTGAGCCTTGCCGCTGGTGTGTTTTGAGACTTCCCAAGCCTGTTCATAACAGCCGGGATCATCGGTGGCATCTCCAAGCAGGCAATATAACAAGGCTGTAGGCTTCTTTGTCAGTTCCTGTCTTATTATCTCAGCTGCCTTGTGACGCAGCTCCAAGCTAGTATAACATTCAATGACCTGTGGCCATGCTTGAATTTGCAAGCAAATGTCCAGAGCCGTCTTAGTCAGCCCCAACGAACGCAATAGGTCAACCAAGTGCAGCTGCACCTGCCACTTAGGCTGCAGATATCCGGCAAATCCATAGGAGAGACGTTCGCGTGGTGAAAAGCATTCAGTGCTGTCCAGCAGCTTGACGCATTCTTCACACTGCTTCCAACTGCGTTCCACTGTGCGCCGTTGACCTGATTCCTGAATGCAGTTCAGTAGCAGCGCTGCTTGGCGCACCTGCAGTGGACCTTGATTTTGGTAGAGCAGCGTTTGAGTATAGGGTTCCAGTTCCTCATCTGCCAACCTATCCTTAGGCTGTGATCGTTTTAGTTGTTTGCTGTAAAAATTGAGTCATAAGTAAAACATAAATTAAGTACCACTAGTAGCTTGAGTTACTCACACCTTGGCCAACACTAAAGCCTGCAACAGACTGGGCAATGTCATCACTTCGTTATCTTTGAGTTCAATAAAGCGAATGCGCTGCAGTCGCGTATCGTCATCCAGCAGTAGAAGCTTAGGCAGCTCGGTTTCGGCATTTGTGATTGATGGAGCCAACAACTCCTCAGCGCTACTTGAATGCTGCAGCACCTTAAGGCACAGCTGTGGCAGCGCCTTTTGCTGAAACTTGGTACGCACACCCAGCAGACCCTCCACTTTCAATTCGACATCCAAGTGGGCACACATTTCATCCAGCAATTGCGCAGATAGATCAGAGCGATGAAATTGTAGATAACCATTGGCCAGCTCCAAAAGCAGCAGCCCCTGGTACTCTCGGCTAGTAAAACTGCTCACAGCAGGTCGCAGTTGCTCTATCATCAACTTAAACTGATCGTACAGAGCTGCGGCTAAGTCGTCAAGTATGTGCTGCTGCAGGCAAAGCAAACGTACGTGCCACCAGGCTAATATCTATAAATACAATAAAAAAAGAGTTTATAGACAGAGACAACTGGTTAGCTCATGATACCTACCTTGGATGTAGGATGCGCCTTGAGCAACGCTATGTGCATCTCTTTGGCTATGACCAACAGTTCGCCGGTTTGAAGATTCGGATTTACTTCTTCGCCACTGGCCTTAAGTTGCTCGAAAGGTTCGTACTGTGTCAGTTGTAAAACAGACAACATTTCCGTGCAGGCCGAAAGCTTGTCAAAGGGTCCAGAGAAATTGTTTTGCACAAATGCTAGGATCAGTAGGACGAAATCATTTAGCAGTTGTGTGGCAGACTCTGTGTTATTTAGCTGTGTTTTGTCATAATTTAACCAGCGCTTTATTATCACATCCAGCTCAGATACTGTCCACAGCTGTTTATTCTGCCATAACTTACGCAGACGCTCATTTGGAATATCTGTAAAGGCAATTATGTTAAATATTTATCATAGACTTATGGAAAATCTTACCGTCTGGATTCACAGCATTGTTAAAGTTGCATAGGAAATGTTCGCAAAATGGTTCTTCTAGCATCTTGAAGTGGAGTTGGGAAATCTCGAGCCGGTTTCCCACGTGCTTTTGTTTGTTTTGGTTTTTCCTTTTCCAAACACTGCTGCTCGTTTGCTGAGCTCAAGATGGTGTTTGTTCAATAAGTGGCCTTATTTTTGGTAAATGTATTTTCTTAGTTATTTATTTATTTAACTGATGTTTTGCAAGTGCAAAATAATAAATAAATAAATGTGCGCCGGAATGTTATGTACCTATCGATAATAACCAATATCGATATTTGAAACATTATTGCCATACGATGTTTTAATTGCGCTGCTATCGCACATATGTTTTTTCTTTTTACGTTGATATGGCAGCACCAAAAATGCGAAGGTAAATGTTGCGTCAGTTATAATATGAAGTCTATGGCTTTTTTTTTTATTTCGAACGCATTTAATTTATAAAATAATAAAGTATTGTGGCCGACAGTTTTCATCAATTAGACTCTAATTACTAAATGCCGCATCATTGCATCACAGATGTCTATCGGGGGTGCCACAGAAATCGTTAACGCTTTTGGCAACGGTTTGAAACCAAATCGTTAAAAGGTGCCACAGAAATCTCAAAGATTTCATTTTTCGAACAATTAATTTCGAATGTTTACGCTTTTGCAAGAATGACAGCAAAGGGTTGCTACTTTGCAAAAATTATTTTAGAACATTTAGAATTAAATGTTTATTAACAGTGATTCAATAAAGTTTATTCTTTATTACATTAAGCGATAATTTTCAGCATATTTTGCATCATTTTGCATCATTTTGCTTTCCATTTGTACAAAATAAATTTAAATTAAGTTTGAATATTTGTACCGCCCAATACAAGAGTTTGTATGGCAACCATACGGGTCAACAGCTGTCCTTAGCGTAGTGTATGGCAAAATTCGTTTGTTTACATTTGCAAATTTGCACGAAAATAGAAAATAATTTTTAAAATGCCACTTGCAGGATTGCTAGCCATTGATGCCTTAAAAAAAACACATATGGACGAAGAAAAGGTGGAGCGAAGGTGCCGAAGAACCTCTAGATCGAGTTTGTGGCGTGAGTTGGCAGCGCTAGCACGTGTGCGGACGAGAAAAATTTTAATCCGGTTGTGAAAATTAAAAGTTTGCAATCATTATATTAATAGACAAGTCCCTATTTGTGGCATATATTTCTTTCACCCTCGAGCATAAAAGCTCATGTGGTTACTAATATTTTTAACAATTAAAAACCTAAAAAACAAATCTAAAAGTTGTGCAGTGTCAGTGAAAATTTTTTGAGACTTTTCTGGCACTTGTTGTCATTGTTCTGTGTGTACACACTGTTAGTGTGCACACACTGGTAATTAAAGAAAAAAAAAAAAAAAAAAAAAAAATCTTGTAATGAATGAAGAAGAAGCTAACACCTCTAACGCTAATGTTATACATAAAAATTCAAACATCGATAGAAAAAGAAAAAGTGCAACTATGCAGTTAATTAACGAAGTGAAGCAGTCGCGAAGCAATTATTACGCTCTCCTTGACGACGAATCGGAGCTGCAGTGTGATGAGCAATATCTAAAGGAATTTGAAAAACACGTATCTGATTGTCAGATGACCAAAAATCCACCAATAACAACAACTGCTAGTAAAACAACTGCATCAGCCGGTGTTTCTATGCAAAAAAGTGAATCCAATCAAAGCCAAGCAAAAGCTCAAGTTAACAATAAAAAAGTTCCCCCGATAGTCACATATGAAATTCAAGCTAACAAATTGATCGAATTTTTAACAAAGGGGCTAAACATAACAAATTTCAAAATAAAAGAAAATAGTAACACCAAACAAACTATTTTCTTACCAGACATTGACAAATACGCAAAAGTCAAAGCCTACCTTATAAAAACAAAAGTAAAATTTTACACATACACACCTAAGGAAATGAAGCTCAAGACTTTTTTGTTGAAGGGCCTGAATTCAAATACCGACCCCGAAGCGATTTTGGAAGATCTAAAACGAAGTCAAACCGATACCATACAATTTGTAAAAGTGGGCGCATTCACGACTAAAAGCTCTGTTAGAAATAACTACGCACTACCAATTTTTATGGTGCAAATTACAGCTGATAGCAATGTTAACGAGCTTAAATTAATCAAGAGCGTGCTGTATAGATGTGTACGTTGGGAACCTCTTAAGCGTCCAGAAATTACTCAATGCCGAAACTGTCAAGGCTTCTTTCATAGCGCGGCTAATTGTTTCCTGATCTCAAAGTGTGTCAAATGCGGCGGTGCCCACAGCAGCAAAGACTGTACTTTGATAGCTCCAAATGAAGGGAATAAAGAAAAGTTATACTGTGTCCTCTGCAACAAATATGGTCACCCTGCTTCGTATAAAGGCTGTGAAAAGTTCAAGTCCTTGCAACAAAAAATTAAATCAAAGCGTACTGAGTTATTACAAAAGAAATCAAATGTAAAGCCTAACTTTGTTAATTCTAACTTAAGCTTTGCTAATGTAGTTAAAAATAATAATCCCAATGAAACAGCGTTCTCCAGCTTAGGCAATACGTATAATACTGATAGTACAGTTTTGATAGATTTAAAAAACACAGTACTTAGTTTAACGACCCAAATTAATAATTTACAAAAACAACTTCAATTGCAGTCTAGTCGCTTAGATGCTATTTTCACTATTGTTGATTCAGAATGAATGAGTTAAACATTATTTCATTAAACGTAAACTCTTTGATTAGACTTACTAGAAGGATTGACTTGTGCAACTTTTTAGAGAAATACAAGCCTGATATTCTTCTCTTGAACGAAACCAAATTAAATCATAGGCATAAATTATACTTCGAAAACTACCACCTTATAAGGAAGGATAGGGCCAATTCAATAAGATCAGGAGGTACAGCCATCTTAATTAAAAAACATATTAAACATAAAGTGTACAGCAATATCACAATTGAATCTTTTGAGTTCTTGGAAACTTGCATTGTAAAATTACCAATTCGAGATAATAGTTATTTATTTATAATTTCTGCATATTATCCAAGTGGAAATAATAGTGTAGCCTTCCATAATGAGTTAAACGAATTATTTAGTTCGCTTAATTTACAAGATTTAAATAATTACTACATACTAGCTGGAGACATTAATTGTAAACACTCTGATTGGGGAAATGCTCTGAGTAATCCTAATGGGAATGTCCTTAAAAATTGGATTGACTCGAATGCAACGAATTTTAAATGTGAACTTTATGCATCATCTGCTCCTTCGTTCCCACGTTCTCAATCATTTTTAGACATATGCTTAGCAGACATTAGAATTCATATTGCAAAAGAAAATTCTACAGTTAACTGTCTTAAAACACTCGACTATGACAGTGATCATAATGCAATTCAGATGATTATTAAGAAAGATAATGATTCTCAACCATTTAATTTTTTTTTTGAAAGAGAACCTGAAAAATATAACTTTAAAAAAACTAATTGGAGAAAGTTTAAAACCAAAATTAACAGCCTAATGACAACTGAGTTACCTACGCCCAATACAAGGAATCTTTGCAATGAGGAAATTAACGTACACCTTAGCAAAATTAATAAAATAATTTTAGACGCTATGGAGTCAGCTGTCCCTAAGTTTACGGAGAGGGATAATATTAAAAAGTACATTAATCCCAAACTTAAAAAGTTATATCTTGAAAAAAGTAAAGTTCTTACTATAATTAAAAGACACAATAGGTTAGAACATGTTTTATCGGTAAATGATTTTAACTTTCAGAAAGTGAAGCTTAAACTCATAAAAAAGCTTATTTATGAAAATGTGGCGCTTTCAGTCAATAATAATTTAGAAAAGAAACTGACTAAGGTTGATACCAAAGATCCTCAGCATATGTTTTATCAAATACGGAAAAATTTCAAGAGAAATAAAAGTCTTGATTTTAACTTTTTAAAAGTGCCTTTGGAAGAGGAAGAAATTCTAAGCCGAGCTGAAATACACCCAGAGTTTGTTGAAACAGATATGCTATCTAATAGTTTTGTTATTAGGGATCAAGTCGATATATTAAATGTGATAGGTGCATACTTCCAGTCTATACATTCTCCAAGAGAAAGTGATCTTGATAATGGTAACCACGTTATAATAGATAGTTGCTTCAATCATTTTTTGGAATTAAAAAACCAGTTTGAAGCTAATCAATTTTCAAAAACTACTTTTAACTCAATGAAAATTGCAAATAGCTTAAACTCGGATCAAACTGATGACTATTTCATTACAACCGACAAATTGAAATACATTTTTTCAAAACTAAGAAATAAACTTTCTTCTGGATTAGATGCTATACCTAACTTTATTTTAAAACAAATTCCAGACATTTTAATAGCAGAATATTGTACTATTTTCAATAATATGTTAAACAATGCTTACTTCCCATACCAATGGAAGACAGCTAAAATGGTACTTTTACCTAAAAAAGATAAAGACCCAAGCATTTTAAGTAATCTTCGTCCTATTAGCTTACTTCCAAATATAAGCAAGATTTTTGAAATTTGCGTTAATAATAACATAAATGCCTTTTGTGAAAAACATAATCTTGTTTCGGACAGTCAATTCGGTTTCAAACATAAACATTCAACGCTGCATGCCATAAGCTATCTAACATCTGACATAAACTGGAGCTGGAACAAAAAACTTTGTACAGGAGCATGTCTTATTGATTTTGAGAAAGCGTTTGATAGCGTTTGGATAAGCGGCTTGATAGTTAAACTTATTAAATATAAATTCCCCTTACAAATGGTGATTTTAATTTACAATATGATCAGTAATAAACAATTCGTTACATGTATTTACGACTCCATAAGTACGAAAAAATTTAATGTTTTGAATGGCTTGCAACAGGGTACCGTCAATTCTCCTATTTTATTTAATATATTTTTGCTTGAATTAATGAACAAAGTTGACAAAATAATAGCATTTGCTGATGACATAATTGTATATCATGCTGATAGTAGAGTAGACAAAATTAACCAAAACCTACAAAATAAATTTAACGAAATTTGCAATTATGCTAAGAACTGGAAACTTAAAATTAATTACGACAAATGCGAAACAATTTTATTTAGACCTCCTGTCAAAAAATGCAACAACAACGTACGTCAAAACTGGAAAAAATTTCAGATAAAGTCGACCACTACCAATTCAATAATCTCGAAGAAGACTTCAGTGCAGTATCTGGGAGTAAATATTGACCAATTTTTATATTTTAATAACCATGTTAATATGAAAATGACCAAAGCAAGAAAAGCTTTTTTCATGTATAAATCTCTTTTTTATTCAAAATACTTAAATAAAAAAGTTAAAGTTCTCATGTATCAGGCACTTATTCGTCCGATATTGACATATGGTTGCCCAATATGGTTCAATATTTCTCCGTCCTATATGGAAAGAATTCGAGTTTTTGAAAGAAAATGTCTTAGGGTATGCACCTCCCTCTTTAGAACTCCTCAGAGCGAGTATACAAAATTTTACTCGAACAAAAAGCTCTACAACTCCGCAAATATAATAAGAATTGATAATTTTATAATTAAGTTAATAAGAAATCATATTCAGAAAAGTTTTGATTGCTCCATTAATAATTTAATAAAAGCTCCTTATTACGTAAATGAGGGTTATATAAAGTTTGCATTACAAAGTGGATTTGTACCTCCTGAAGCCTTTTTCTTCTTAGATAAGAGTGGTCTAATTCAGAACAATTTGGGCATCCCTATATTTTATCACTCATTTAGAAGAGCTAATATAAAAGCTATAAATATAGAAACTATAGGAACGACTGAAGTTAGATTCGATAAGTCGTTATCTCTAAGGGACATCAAGCTATATAAAAAATGTGTTTGTAAACACTGGTGGCTTGATAATAATGATCTTATAGAAATACGTGTAAATAATAATAGTACATAGTTTTGTTTTATTTTTTTTTTTGATTTTAGATTTAGATTTAAGTATTAGGTTAGTGAAATAATTAAGTAATGTTTTTAGACTTTTTCATTATGTTTTAAAAAAATATGAAAACTGTTGTACATCACATATAGTTTAAATTACTACAAAAAAAAAAAAAAAAATTCCTAAAAGAAATTGATTATACATAACGTACTTGAGCGATCATTTAGGGTCCATTAGTACAAACTAATTTTAAATTGTTCAACTAGTGTTTATTATAGTTTATAATTTTAGAAATAATAAAATAAAAATAAAAAAAAAAAAAAAAAAAAAGAACCTCTAGATCGCTTCAAGGCTGTCATACAGTCCAGCAAAGATTGCAACAATTATGTATGCTGTGCACTGCGTTTAACAAATGAAGTGAAATTTGAATACAAAACACACACACGCACGCATTGACACAGAATGGCAAATGTACCAAAGATTTTAATAAAGATTTCGCAAAAATGAAAATCATGAATTAAAACATTAAATTTGTCAAAACATAAAGATACAGAAAATACAGAAATTAAATACACTTTCCAAATAAGTAATATTTTCATTGAATAAATTAGTTTTTATTGGTGAATTTAATCAAATCTCAAGCAATTTTGTCGAAGATTTTGAAACCGTTGCGAATCATGTCTGTGGCACCAAGAATCGGAATGGCAACGAAATCGCAACGAAATGGTTTTCTGTGGCACCCCCGTATATAGATATTTCCAAGTGTTGATGTAGATAGGTGGATTATTTTGTAACCTGTTCATTTTCTTCCGCTAAATCGACAACTGTGTCTTAAAGTCTTTATAATATGTATAGGAACTCTAAAAAACATTTTGACAAAAAAGATCCCTCAAAAAATATTTTAAGAGATAATTCGTTTATTTGTCGTAACCAAATTCGACAATCAAATATTTTTTGGATATCTAATCACTTTATCGAATTTGATAAAATTGATTCCTTTGATTATTGTTTTTTTTTGTTTGCTATGGTATAGGGTATCTCAAGGTCGCCCAGTGCCAACTTTAACTTTGGCCATATTTCAAATTGATCATGTTTGCACGCAATTCTTGTTCCAACCTCACTCATTTTTTTGTTGTCACTGTCTATTCTAATTTTTAGTGCTATAAATAGCGTACAACCAAATGACTTGGCTACATTTTGTGTTGACCCTCTATTAGCCCTTAAATAAGCATGACTAGAACCATCGCCAAAATAGTTTAAATTTCAATTGACGCATTGCTGTCTGCTCTAAAAATAAACCTTAGATTGAAAATATATTTTTAAGATATCTATTTACATAAGTCACATGCGGCCTTCACATGCATTTACACCGATTGCATTTACTATGTGCACTTTGTATTGTATTTTATCTTATATGTATACCTAGTATGTTGGTGCAGGGCAGGGAAAACCTGTCGCATTTGGTTTTTATTTTGCTGACGCCAAACATCGCCGTCAGTTGCAATTACCAACAAATACAAGCACGCACACACAGACACTAACTCACACAGATACACTAAAAGCTCTTTGTATCTTTTTTACGCCGGAATCGCTTGTGGCTGATGCCGGCGCCGGTGTATAAATAAATATGCATGTGTGTGTGTGAAGCTTCTAAAATTATATTTCACGGTCAAGGTCGAATTTGCTGCTGCCGTTGTCGAACGACTGCAGAACGCAGTACAGTTTATAAAAATGTGAGTCAGAAAAGAGCTCGATTGTGGAATACACTGTACCCTGATCGAAATGGAATTGGCACTGCTTGGTACTGTATGCAATCCAAAAGCAGTGCTTAGATAGGTTAGTGGTGTCAACTTTACATGCTACATGGCTACCTATATGCATTTTGAGCAGCTGAATCCAAGGTCCTTAAAAAGTCCTTAAATCGATTTATTTTGAACCTAAAGTGTTAAAGGTTTTTGGAGCTTTGATTCAGATTCAGTGCTCCAAAAAGCAACTAAGAAATATCGTTAAAAACCATAAAACTCAAAACCCTTGGGTGTTGCACAAAATTTACTTTTGATTTGTGCCTTCGGTAAAGACAAAAACCTTCATATACGAAACTTTAGATACTTTCCATATACGAAGAGCTATTTATTTTCTTCGTTCTTACCTCTTATATTTTTGAGCATACAAATTTGAGTCAAATTTTAAGACGTCATTGTTTCTCACTGAAAAAGTCGAGATGCACAACAAAAATTCAGTAACTATTCAACTTTGTAAGCTTTTATAAAAACAGTCGAACTTTCCTATAACGAACACCTACAACGGATTTTTCACTGCTTTTTCATATCAGGTATGTATTTTGATCTTATAACAAATTGCTATGTATAGAATTTTTCTGTACACATAACGAACAATTTATATAGCAAACGTTAAAGTTACACAACCCTTTAATGACGATTTTTTTTGTACATAATAATTTTATACAGAGAAAAAATACGTATTTTGAGGGACTCCAAAAGTTAGCATAACGTTACAGAAGACTATTGAAATTATCTAGTAAAAAGAGTGTAGGAAATTTTGTTGAGAAAGAAAAATTGAACAATAAAACCAAAAAATAATGTTACTAAAAAATTGAAAAATAAAACAAAAACTTAAAGGAAATTAATGCGCACATAAATAAAAAAATAAAAAATTAATAATACATAAAAAAAAAACAAATAATTTCTTTAAATAAACCATAAAAAAAATAAGAAAAAATATAATTTCCGTACAACGAATTTTCTATAAAACGAATATATTAATATGTACCTAATCCTTTTTTCTTTTTTATTTATTTAATTAAAAAAAAAAAATATAATGTAGTTCGATTTTTTAAAATACAAAATTTCTCTAACTAATTTTAACTAAATTTGTAACGGCCATTTGTCACAATGCTCTTAAGTAAAATATTTCAAAATGCCTTTATTCACCACTTTAATAAAGCTTTGCTCAAAAGCTTTTGCTTGTTACTCTTAAACTTAAGAGAAATAAAACACTTTGTAGTAAACTCTCTCTTCCATTTATGCTCTGTTTGCTATGCTTATGCTCTTTCTTTGCTGACGCTGCTCCAAGTTTGCTTACTCATCGCTCTATTTGCCTTTGGCCGCCATGCGGCAACTGCCGGTGGGGTCTATGCTAAACCATGCCGGCGTTGCATGCAATAAAAAAATTAACCATGCGGCGATGTCGTGCAGCTTGCAGTTCTGGTGCAATAGCTCTGTGACGTCAGAGCCTAAAACTAGCTCAGTAATTGGAATTTTGTTCCTGTTGATATTGAAAATTTACTGAGAGATGCTTACTATATTTTTAATATTTTTGCTGCCATATATTTATTCTCATTCCAAACGTACGTCTAATTTTAAATTCATTTAAATAAATAATATTTTATATTATACAGCGTCAATTTCGTTAAGTGAGATTATACTTTATAAATAATTTACACAAGCTTGTTTAATGCAGGTACATTATGGTTTGTTTTAAAATACTTACATTACTTAGAGCTCAATAATTAAAAAAAAAAAAGTTCGTTATTAAATTTCAACTTTAAGAACAATTTTAAAAATCTTGTTTGCTCACTTCGTTTCTCGGGTATTCTTGCCTTTATGTATGACAAAGTGAACACCCCAAATGCTTCGTCTCCGTAATTGTTGCTGTTATAACACTAGACTGCGCATAAATTAAATTTAAATCTAGAACATATTATATACGATATGTTAAGTTAAAATATATCTTAATTTAACCCAATTTCGCTTGGGGCAACAAAAGACTTTTTTCTAAAATAAATTTTCCATTTAAAAAAAAACGTACCGTCATGCTTATTTTTGCTTTATATAGGGTGATTTGATAAAAATTATAAAAAATTAAATTTTAATAAATCAAATTAATTCTGGCCTTATTTTGATGCTACATTCTTTTCAGTATGTTTGGTATAGTGCATTTTTCATAATTCGGCTTCGCTGGTAGTGCTTTTTGGCCAAAATCTGGATCCTTGAACAATATTCCAGCGCTTTACGGCGTTGTCTACCAACGTCTTCAATTCTTGCTTCCGCATAATATTATATGGATATAACCTCATTCTTCAACCGCAAAATAAGCTGGTTTGACTTTGAAAGCTTCTGAAATACCAAAATTTGAAAATTATATGTACTTGCTATTTAGTCCCTCCCCTACTTTCGATTTTCACATCACCAAGTTTTTGTGAATTTGGTCACATAAATGAAATATTTGCAAAATAAAGGTAGATTTATGTACATACAAATAAACTAAAATTTCTTATAGCTTCTCTTAATAATTCTTAAACAAAATGCAAATTTCAGTTGTATATATATTTTAAAGTAAAGACGAAACAATTTTTTTTCTTTTTATAAAATTTTGGTACATAATTCTTTTTTTAATTTTTAATACAATATTTTGTACAATATATTATTTACTGGTTTGACTATAACTTTTTCTTATTACTATTTTTTGTGCATTTAATTTGTTTTTATTAAGAACAAATTTGTAATTTATAATTTAGTATTTTTTAAAATATTAAATATAACTTAACTAATTTTTTATATAATATTTAGTATTTGTTGTTTAGTTGTCAATTACTATTTTATATTATATTTTTTATATTATTTATTTATTTTTTTTTTTTTTAGTTATAAATTAATTCTAGGAAACAAAATAATTTAAAGCCAGAGCAACATAGGCCTTTAGGCTGTATTTTTTATTTAACATAACATATAATTTATCTTATTTTTTATATAACATATAATTTACTGGGTTTTCTAAATACATACTTTTTTGTGCATAATTTTTTTTTATATTGAGAATTAATTTTTTTACAATTTATTAATTTTTTTTGAATATTAAGTTAGTTAGTTTGCTTTATTTTTATAATTTTTAAGTTTACAGAGTTAGATTAATCATCTTTTCAACTGGAATATAGTAAGGTATAGTAATATATAAAAAATAATTTTAAGTGTATTAACGTTTTTGAATATTAAATGATACTTAAATTATTATTAAATTTAGAATATTTATAATTTTTTTGAGTAATATATTTGCTCTTTTATATGCAATTTAAAAAAAAAATATTTTGTACATAATTTTCAATAAATATGTACATTTTAAGAGCCTAAGGCCTTTAGCTGCCAGTGCTTAGTTTTAGTTAAGTTAGTTTTATAAGCTTTCTTAATCTTTATTAAATAAATAAATGTACATTTTAACAGTTTTCCAGTTTTTTTTTAAATGTATACTTAACATTTGTTTGTATACTGTTTATACTATAATATATTTAAAATTTTTCATTTTCATAGTTCGTGCATTTTTATATTTAACTTAATTTTAAATACTTTTTTTTTATATTTAAATATCTCTTACTAACTTATACAACATTTTTAATTAATATTTTGTATATAATTTTTCTCCCTAAAAATTAATTCAATTATTATTAGCCTTTAAAAAGAATAAGCGAAATTAACTTTGTTTTTTAATTAAAGTCGCACTTTTTTTTTAAAAAATGTGTCTACAAATACATTTGTTTGTATACTGTTTAAACAATAATATATTTAAAATTTTCAAGGTTAACATTATAACAAATGGCAACGCAAATAAAAACAATTACATAGTCTGTGTTTTTTTATATTGAAGTTAATTTTTAATAATTTAATTGCTGTGACACAAAACGTCGCCAGATCTTGCAACAGTTGTTAAAAAAATTAAATTTTTAATATTTAATTGACAGGCATATGCAACTTTTCAAGCAAAACGTTTTAACAACGATTGTTAATTATTGGTTTTTTTTTTCTATTTTGCTTTCCATATTTACATTTTTCACTCTCACATTTTCCAGGCAATTGGTGTCAGTGGGTTTTCATGTCAGTCGGCAGCAGCGGCGACGTCAGCAGCGACGTCGGCGCAGCATTTTCACTTTCACGCGACTTTCACGTAGCCCGACTTGAAATTTGTTGCATTCCGCAGTCGCTGTCAGTTTTAATTTCAATTTCGCTTTCGCTTGATATGATTAAAAAACTATATAAAACAACATTTTTTTTTTGTGACTCGAAAGTGTATACAAACAGTTGTTTAGTTGCTTTTTATAGTTTTTTTTTGTGTGTGGCCATACTCCTGCTGCTGACCTTGTACGCCCATTTAAAAAATTTCTCATAATATTTGTCTAACCATAAGCGACTAAATACTACGACGCATGCTAATGCTTAAAATTCTGGCGAAATTAATTTATTTCGCACTTAATTATTCAAAATTCACACACATACGCGCGCACACTTAAACAAAGACAGTCCAAAAACTTAACTGACCTTGGGGCTTGTTCCCGGTTCTGCTTTTGGTTCTGCCGCCAAACAGCGATCAAATATCATCATGTCAATGAGACTTCCAAAAAAAAAAAAGAAACTCAAATTTGAGTTTGATTAAAATAAGATAAGAATAATAAAAGTATTATAGAACAATAAAATAAATAACAAGAAGCAGCATTATAAGTATTTAAAGTGGTTTTGGCTTTTTTTTTTGAGAATAGTAGCGATAGATCTTAAAGATAAGTGACATCATTTGTTCGGATTAATGAGTGATCAAATTTTTGTAAAATAATTTATTTATTTTTACAGTTTTTTATTCAACACTTTGTCAGGTTCTAGCTAATCTATTCTAAACTGAAATGAATCATCGACAAAAATGATGCGTATTTTTTTTATATTTTTGTTTAAAATTAAACACGTTTAGCAGATGCATTATATAATAGCATTTAATATGATATAATGTAGCAAAATGTGCTTTAATATAAATTAATTCTTATATCCTATACTATTGGTAGAACAAACAAATTTTGTATTGTGCATAACACAGTAGCGGATTCAGGATGTTTGCATAGGATGGGACCGGGTTTGTATTTGGAATTTCACTTACTTTTCAAATCAATAAAACTTTTGCAACTCTCATTTGATCTAATACATTAAAAATTAAAAGAAACAAAGAAAACATCATTAAAACTAAAGTACAATAGGCTACACAGTGGTAAATTTTGAACTTAAAATAATTTTAAGATTTTCACCCAAACAAGACGATTTTGAGTCAGAAAAAATAATTTTGTTACCAAAATATTTAAGACAACATTTCTACAGACTCTTATAATATTGGTCACCTTTTCTGCTACATAACTTTGCGGTTTAATTTCAAATTTTTTTGTGTCTAAAGCAGTGCTCAGCACGGCCCTATCCCATGGGGGCTCTGCTCACACGTACTATGTAAAATACAAAACGCATGCATGTGTATGTGCGTTTTGTACCGAAACATTCTCAGCCGCAGTGACGCGTTGTGACGCTGAAGTAGAGGTGGGATACTATCGATAGTACCACCACTCGATAGTTGAAACTATCGATACTATCGATAGTACTATCGAACAAAGTGAAATATGGCACACAATAAAGGGTACATTCTTTAAATAAGTACCATAGAGCAAGTGGGGAAAATTCTAATACTTACAAAAATGTTATTTCAAAATTTTTAACAGAAACGTTTTATTCATGATATTGTAAAAAGAGATCCTTTTAAAATTACATGTTAAAAAACCAAAAACTGTCCATTCAACAATTAACAATCATAAAAAAATGATCTTTCAAGTAGCTTGTTTTTGTGGCAGAAGACCATATTGTCGAAATTTCATGGTTTCAGTCGGGTCCTTATGTCCAAAAGTATAAGTCCACTTCTACTGAACATCCATCCTCTCACTTTCAGTAGAAGTGGCAGGAGTGTATAAACATTTGTTGAAACCCTGAAAGTAGAATAATTTTTAGTTACATTTTTTAATTGTTTATACTAAACTTTCAAAAGCTACATGGATTTGCATTTTGGCTTAAATTTTGACTGGCCAAATAATGTGGAGTGTCAAATATTGCTGCTACCTAAGATCTATTTTTCTGTTTTTTGCAATACGAATTTTATGTAATTCAAATTTCGGAAGCCAAAGTCGTCTACTATTCGGAAATGCTGGACGTCTGTGGCAATCATTAAGGCTAATGCGGCATCAATTTTTGATTTTTTATGCGAAGAATTTTTATAAAAATTTGACTTAAACAAATTTTTATGGTCCTCATCGGATTTAGTGACTCTAAAAGCGTCGAATGGTCAAAAAGGTTCGATGTGTTACCACTGGTTTTTTATTCTTTTGGACATGTTGCCAATTTTTTGTCCGTTGATTTGTCAAAAAAGTTTTTTAACTACAAAAGTTTACTATCGATATATCGAACAGAACTATTACGGATACTACGTAAAATTAAAAAACTATCGATACTATCGATAGTGCCATCAATAGTATTCCACCTCTACGCTGAAGTTGCTAAGCAACAGGCGTTGCTTAATGGTGTACGCCTTCGGCTCCTTAGGTAGTAAGTAAGTCTGCCATGACCCGAAGTCATTCCTGTGCGGCAGAGAATTTTTAATAAGGAATATGTATTTTTTGCCGGACACTGTACACTGTAAAGCCTAGAAGGAATCAAAAAGAATCAACAACTTCGATTTACCCATGACCAGCATGATCGTCCATCCTTCATTCTATACGTCTGCCCCTATTGCCTGTTTTTCGAAAATCAAAAGACGTAGTTTTTAGCGATACGATGTGTTCCCACTATTTAAACCCAGGATGGTAATATTCTATAAATCAGTTGGAAACTTCGAAAGAAAAATTTCAGCGCTTTTTAATAAAAACTCTATCAAAGTCAAAATCTCTATTACTAAATTTCCACGTAAAAAGTTACAACTTAATGAGTACAAAAAGATAATAATTATAATAATTTTTGTCGTGATGTTGCGGCTGTAATAGGTCCCCTTGTTTTATTAAAATTAATTTTTTCAATTAAATGTGTTGAGCTGTAATAATTATAAAACCAGGGGGCTCTGGCCCTGAATGGTTTGCGCGCCTAGTTGTGCTCGTTGCGTACATTTGTACTTTTTTTTTTTTAAGGTTGTTTATTTATTTTAGACAGTATTATTTCATTACTATTATAAACATTAGCTAAAAATTTATTATTTAAAGCACTGACCCCGATGGGTACTTAAACTTTGGCATATAAAATTTACATTTTTTAAAATAATAATATATTAAAACTATATTGACCATGTACATAGCATATAGTTAAAGAAAAAATAGAGATTTGTACTAAATTATTATACCTTTGCAACTTCGGTGTGGCCTGTTGGCAGGGTAAGGTTTTTTCCGATAACTTACAAAAAATGGGAAGGTCTAGCATAATTTTGGTACAATGCATTATTTTCCATTTTCTAATTAAATTGTAAATTTTCTAACTAAATTGCAAATTAAAGTTCATGCGCTTAGAACCCGACGATAGTCACCATCTTTCTCTTATTTTCCCTCGATGGGTTGCCTTCGGCATAGGGACTAAGTTATGGGATTTATTGGGTTTGATAAGATACGGTGTCAAAAAAAAGCTTCTTCAAAATGTATTTGGCTGAAGTTCCAAGAACGTTTGACATTGAGTCTTGTTTGAGTCTAAAGCACAAAATCTGTCTGCACTGTAACTGCTCTGGATCGGTTAATATTTTGAAAATTTAATAAGATTGTATATTTTTGTCACAAATAAAATATTGTGAGTAATTGTCTTCTAATTAGTACGGTAAACAAAGAGATTGAGCCGGACAAAATACTTATTGGCTCAAACTTAAAAGAACCTGTTCTAAGTCTAAAACCTAGTTTTCGTATTGGGGGGAGCGGCAAGTTAACCCCTTCTGCCAATATGTATATGGTTGGTGCAGTTTTTTCCAAATATCTATTTACTTTAAATTTTTATTATTTAAATTTACTTCTATCAATCGTGTAGCCAGGTTTTTGAGATCGAAATCGTTGGTAGTAAAAGATCGAAAATTTTAAGCACAATGTTAAAGTACAAGAAGTGGAAATAGTTTATGTTGTTTTTTGAGAAACTAAACCCAGGAATATTTTAGAAAAATCAGCTGTATACTATAAATTGAAATGATTTTTATCAGAAATTAATAATAATATTTATACAATATAAATCATATAGTACCTTAATTCCTTAAACTACACTGGCAATGAATACATAACTGACTTTAAGCGGAAATCTACTTTTTCCATTTCTTGAATCAATCAAGGAATTTTGGCAGAAAATTTAGATGAAATTCAAACAGTTTTAAAGGAAATAAACAGAATTGCTTTAACGTTTTCTTTAATAGTTCGTTATGATGCCTTGACTAGAATCTTTAATGGAAAATTTAGATAATCCACAAAAAATAAATTAAATTCTTGTATTTTTTGTAGGTGACTTTTGAGTTTTTTTTTTACAAAATTTTGAATTAGTGATAAAATTCGAGAACGTGAGTTCAGGAAACCGTCAACTAAGTACGTTTTGTTCATTATTTTAAAATCGTATCTTAATTGCTTTCAAATCATCTTTTACTTCCATTGGCATGATTCATCTACTATCACGTTGTTTTAGAATTTTATACCATATTTTGCTTATAACACCCTCCCCCCAAAAAATATCTAAGTATATAGCCGAAACCAAAAAAATCGAATCTCAACAACTTGTTTTTCTTATTTCGTGTTATTGTTATTTTTTAAATTTGTTTTGTTCTAAGCAAATTTCGCATGTTGACCTTGAAAAATTATTGTTATTAATATTGCGCGATGTTATTGCTTTTGTTATTACTTTTGTTGTTGCTTTGCTTGATTTAATTTTATTGCTGTTTTTGTGTGAATTTATTTGTAAGGGTATGTATGTATATTCCCGATATTGTTGTTGCTAGTTGCGTATTTTGACTTTTGGGCGTGCGCCTAGCAACAACAACAGAAACAAGTAGTAACTTTGACTTTGCTAAACTTTGATCTTAAGATACCCTGCAAATCGATTATTTTTTTTTTTTTGAGATAATAAGATACATATCTAATATGGGCACAGATTTAAGAATGGGCAAACAAACAAAGATTATCAATATAAATTTTTGTATAACTGCTCTCAAAAATGGCATTAATTTCACTTTATGCGCGTGAATTTACTGCGCAAAAAGAAAATCTGTAGCTGCTATAAGGCAGTTATGCTTATTTTAGTGATGGCATCTCCAATGGTCGCCATAGTAGACATTCGGCCGTGTTCCGGAAAACGAATCTGAACATTTTATTTGGACTCGTTTTTGAACCGAATATTTGATGCTACCAATCTCACCAAAACGATTTTTTATGTGGTTTGAAGCCGAATGTTTTGTTGCGAGCTGAAATAAAACGAATTGACAAAATATTTTCAATTTAGGTTAAATTTTTAAAAATTCTTTGATATTCTGTGATTCTACTTATGCCAACTTCATGTTAGATACTCATTGATAATTATTTTTAATTATTTTTTTTTCTGCACAGGCACATTCACGAACACATTGCTTTATCGATAACTGATAGGTGCGACAGGGTTGATGTGTTATACATACAAAAATTCCCCTTGTAATAAAAGTAGATAAGTGTGAGTTAATTTCAATAAATATTGTTGCTAAAGTAATATTTTTGTGTAATTTTATTAAGAAGACAGAATAACGAAGAATTAGCAAAATTTTAATATAAATAAAAGTAAATAATATGAAGTAATAGAAAACTGCAGCGCTGCGACAACCATGTTGAAGCTCTTCAGCTGTTATGTTTAATAAACAAAAATAATTTCACGCAAACACTACATGAGAATTTATTGGAAAAAAAGGAGAAAAAGTTAAATTTATCGAAAATTAATAAGGAAATATGCAAAGTTATCGAAAACAAAACGAATCCGAATAAAATTGTTCGTTTTACGTAGAGCACGACCGATTATCGCAAAGATATCTAAAATCAATTAACTAGCGCTAAAAATTGTTCTCAAAATTGTGCTTCTAACTAAAAATTCTGTCAAAAGCGAACACTAGAACATGCCTAGGTCTGATTCTGCAGAATCAATATATTTTGCCTTTGCACATATCTAATAGACTCATTGATAGATGTGCTGTATAAAAATTAACACAAAAACACGATTTATGTTATTATTCAAAATGTTGAATTAATCAATTTAAGACGCACACGTGTTGGATATAACTACAAAATTTTATTTCAATTCATTTGATTTTAACGAGCCGCAAATCAAAAATCAATAACAATTCAAAATGAGAACAAAAACTATAAAAACATAAAATACAAAATTTTGAAATTCGTTTACGATTTTATGGCAAACAGCTTCGCATACTTAAAACTTTTGTCATTATAGATTTTACTTATGTACTTTAGACACAACTTTTTATCCCAGTCCTTGCCGCAAAATGTTTATATCCATTTTTTGAATCATTTATCGCCTTTTGTTTCTTTTTTTGAGTAACTGCATGATTAATTGTGAGCACTTCTGCACTTTACATATGGCAATGGTTACGATCCAATTACATTAAGCACTTTCTTTCGCTCCATTTATTCTAGAATGGACTGCTTGACCTCGGTTGGCCTCTAGCCGCGGCCCTCGTTATTTAATTCAAATTTGCGCCGTTCCACATCAGTTCCAGTCATCCAATCAGTCCTTGAACCCCAATGCAATTTCTTGCACTTTGCACAACAAAAGCGTAGCCAAATGTGAAATAAAAAAAAAACAATAAAGTAAAGCTAGCTTTGGATAGCCAAATGTTATATACTCTATCAATATCAGAAAATTTTGGTTGCAAAATTAGTTAAAGATATTTTGAATATGTTGATTGGTATTATTTGAAAATTTTTTTATTAACAATTCTAGCTCTCAAGCAGAAATTAAAAGTAAATGAACTCAATATCTGTATAAATAGGTCCTAAGTTAATAAAAAAAAAAACATTAAATGAAATATGTTTCAGTTCCAATATGTTCGGATAATAATAATAAATTTTGGGAAAGCTGCCCTGCGACCCGGTCGATCTATTATGCTCCCTACTAGACCTATAACTCCTTAGCCGATCCCGAAGCAAACTTAGTATTTCAGGTTGGTTCTAGTCGAATGACATCATGTATCGAGATTCTATACATGAGAAAGAGGAATTTCTTTCTTTTGGCTAGAGCGTCACACTGCACGTGAACTTCCCGTGATCTCCTCGTGATCTTCACGTAACCTCGCGTCTTATCCCGTGACCTACCGCTACCTTCACGTGACCTTCGCGTGACCCTAACGTGACAACCCGAAACCTCGTTGTTATATTCACGATGGAGTATTCCTCCCATGATACTCTTGATGCTCGACTTCATGATACCAATCCGGTCAGTATAAGCGATTTCTAGTCCAATTGAGATAATTTCTAGGAACCAAGAACAAGCGGTGCCTATCCAGCCAGATTTACGTCTGGAACTTTCCTTTTCTCTTTGCCGGTTTGTTATATTATATTATATTGGCCAAGAGGGTTTTGCTCAAATTAGCTTAGGAATATTGCATCGCTTCCGTTTCGCTTTAAGGTCCATAAGCGTATGGGCCTTTAGACAGAAAAGCTTGAATTTAAATACATATTAATACAAGAATAACCAATTGATGCAAATGCCACTGATGAAATGTGAGTTCGAGAACCAAAAGGCATGCTTAACTTAATAATAGGGCAATCAATAATCAGAAAAAATATCTTGGAAACTTCAGGTTCTTAATAAGGTTGGCAACACTCTTTGTCCAACATCGAAAACATCATATGAGGCTCGGACTGTAGACTTAAACCTATAAATTTCTTGGTTTATCGTGCAAGGGGACATCTGAAGGAAGGTTCACTTAAATCATGTACAACATATGATGAGTACCATAAAAATATACCCAATTATAGTTTCGGAATATTCTTAGATATTAAGCATCATTTTAAGCTCCATATAAAATAGTTTATTTTGTTACCGAACTTTAAAATTAATTTTCACACAACATTTTTATTACATTGGCTGTTCACTTTGTTGGGCAGAAATGTAGAAGTACGCGACTAACAGCACGAGCAATAACCATAAGCTTTTTGTTAAGAAAACTTTTGATGAGAAAAATGTACTTTAAAGTATTTTTTTCTTTAATTTGTTGGGCGGAAATGCAGAAGTGTCAGACTAACAACGTAAGCTACAATAGTCAGCGACACTATTGGCGCTTTTAACAACACAGTTTTGAGCAGAAGTGCTCTACTTTTCATAGTTAATGGTCTGGGTCGGGCAGAAATACACAATTTCTGCATTTCTGCTCGACTAAGTGAACACTCAAATTGTTATTTTTTGTAAACATAGTTATGTTTTTTAGTAGTATAGTAAAGACAATTTTGCATTCGTCCAATTTGGTTCATATTGCCCAATTTTTGGTGTAGTACTAATTCGGCTGTATCCCTACTTTTAGGCATTGAAAAATTAATGAAAAACTTACTACTACAGCCTTCAGTTCATGAGCTGGCTAGATTTACATGTTGTAAGATTTCCATGGATATTCATTTTTAGCGCTCACTTTTCACCTTGCACTGACATCGCTTTTCGTTTGCATTTATTTTATTTTGATTTCATTTTGTTTCTTTTATAAATTTTATTTGAAATTTTCGTTGTTGATTTATTTAATAATTATTAACAATTTTATTTAGTTTTTTTTTGGAGCAACGTTTTCATTGTAAGCAATAATAATTACTTATACGTCACGTTCGCTTGCTCTCCGCTGCCGCTCTCACTCTCTTGCGCACTGTGCTTGGCGGCTTCAGTGCTCGTTCCCTCGGGCTCTGCTGCGCTCCGGCTGAGTTATTTGCGTTGTTGAGTTTAGCGGCCTGTCGCACATTTCAAGGACACGTGGTCCGCTTTGTTTTGTTATTGTCTGGGTCTGGAGACTCTGGACTGTTGTTGCTTTTTTTTTTGCCCTCTGTGTGCCTCTCCCGCTCTCTCTCTCTTAAATAACTTTTTTGTTGATTTATAAAATAAAAAAGTGCATTAAAATCAAGCAATGGAATTTTAATATTTTCAAAATGTACTCAAATTTTGTTTTTGCTTTGCTTTCGCTTGCTTGCTGTTGATTACTATTCTTGTAGTTGTTGTACTCTTTATTTATTTAGAACTCTTACGCTTTTATATACACAACAATACATAATACGTATATATATATGTATGTACTCCCTTTTTTTTTAGCTTGATTTATTTTGCGACGTTACGCGTCGCGCGCAAAAACCCAAAACGTTCAAGGCCAAATTTTTTTGGAGCTTATTTGTTATACCCTGTACCCAAAGGTTAAGGAGTATATTGAGCTGAAGTGCAGCTTATAACTTAAAGAAAGTATATACCAAAAAGATCAGTGCAACAAATGAAATCGATTTAGCAATGTCCGAGCCGGTTCCTGAAGGTTTAATATAGTTTGCTGTCATAAGAAGGATCATAGGGTCTAACTCTTCACCGCCCAATAAATTTTTGTATTATGCGGATAAAAAATATAAAAGCTACACTCAAATCAACTTATGTTAAGCAAAAGTGGTCAAAATCGGTGCATAGACTCCTTCTGAAAAATTTTATTCTAATTCAATTCATTATCTTAATTTAAAGAGTTCAGGCTTAATTATATTTTTTACTTAGTTATTAATTTATAAACACTTTATAGTAAGGCGTTAGAGTTATAAGAGTAGGCGATACATTTTTAAAAAAAATCCAATAGTTGAGGCAGTTATAGGAGTAAGAATAGTTTTTACTTTATAACATAAAACTTTCCAAACATTGCATACTGCGCTAGATTGCAAAATTTTTGAAATAAAGTCGAGAAACACTTGTAAATAACTGAAACAGAAATTTAATAAGAATAACACGTAAAAAAATTGCTCAACATTTTTGATCGGTCTGGCAACGCTGACATTCAAAGCCCATATATACTACATTGCGTATACGTAACTTTAATTAGTAGCCTAGTCTTATATCACACAAAATATGTGTCGAAGGGTACATCTCCTTTCTGTAGTTTGTAAGTTTAATTTTTAGATTTTTGAATAAAGGTTTTTCACCTGTTTTCCTTGTTCATTTGAATATTTCAAACTGTTATTATTATAATCTAATATTATAACTAAATGTATCAAGATTCAGTTGCATAGGTTAATCCCTAAACTCTGCATATATAAAATCAAGCTAGCTTTAATCATTAATGAAATATAAAGGAAATAAAGCACAATAAAAATAAATAAAAATAAAATTAGAAGCCTTATCATTTTTAATTGCACTCTCAAAAATTTAAAAACGAAATGTATTCTTATTTACAAACATAACTATCAGGAGTGAAACAGAAATCAATTTCTGTCGAAATTCGGCAAAATTTCAATTCTCAGAGATACAGATACTACATTGGGACGGTTTTAAAATCTCTAGTAAAGGGTCTAGCTCGATAGGCATAGGACAAACAATTTTTTTATCGCAAAATTTTTAAACTTAACGCATTGCGGCTTAATTTAAAAAAACGTGTTTTTCGTTTTAATTTAATTGTTCGTTTTTATTTAAACTTCTGAATATTTTTGAACCATTTTTTTTTTAATCTAAGTTGGCAAAAGGGCGATTTAAAAAAAAATATTTTATTTTCTTATTTTTTTAAAGTGTGTATGTTTCCTTAATATGTCAATCACCTACGTACAAGGCATTGTGAATACGTGAGTAAGCTTAAATAGTATAAATCATGAAAAAATTGTAGAATTTCTTATATTGCGAATGGTTGATTTGGTTTAATTTTTTATCTTAAATATAAACCCATACATTATTATTAAAATTGCACCATTTAATACAAATAATTAAAAAATCGTATTTAATAAAAATTTATTATAATTTTTGACATCTTCTGACAAAAAAAAAAATTTTTTTTATACATTTTTTAAATAAACATTAAAAAATTTTCGTTTTTTTTTTTAATAATGTTCTTTCAAATCGATTTGATTCACATTCACACCAAATAAAAAACGTCTTTAAAAAATAAATGGTGATTGACATATTAAAGGAACATACTTAAAAAAAATAAGAAAATTTCATATTTTTTTAAGAAAATGTGTTGGTTAAAAAAAAATTAAACATTTTTTTTTATATAGCGTAGATTAAAAAAAAAATTGGTTCAAAAATATTCAGTAGTTTAGTCACAATTCAATAAAAATGAAAAACAGGTATTTTTAAATTAAGCCGCAACTCGTTAAGTTTAAAAACAAAAATTTTGCAAAAAAAAAATTTTTTGGCCCTATGCCTCGAACAGCATTATTAGTTTTCAAAAATTTCTAGTACCTTATCCAGCCAGACCTTTTATTTTAAGAAAATGTGTTGGTTAAAAAAAAATTAAATACATTTCATTATTTAGCCCTATTGCCAAGTAAGATTAAAAAAAAAAATTGGTTCAAAAAAAAATATTCAGGAGTTTAGTCACAATTAAATAAAAACGAAAAGTACGTTTTTTTTAAATTAAACCGCAACGCGTTAAGTTTAAAAAATAAAATTTTGTGAAAAAATTTTTGTTTGCCCTATGCCTCGGCAAAAATTATCATTAGTTTTCAAAAGTTTCCAGTACCTTATCCAGCTAGACCCTTTAACGACTAAATTTGATTAAATTCACGAATAACACTAATTTTAATCAAAAAAACTATTACTTATTTAAAAAGGTTATTCAATTTCCGAGTTATCTGTATCTTTGTAATTTAATGTAACAAACTTTTTAATTCATGATTTTAAATTTTTCTAAATCTCTAGTAAAATTGTACTAAAATTATTTTTGAACAGTAACTACTCTTTGCTGCAAGTCTCGTTAAAAAAAAAATTTTTTTTGTTCACCCAAAGACACTTTTTTCTATTTTAAAGTTGAGAATTAATTTCATGATTTTTTGAGTAAAAAACAGCTGCTTGTTGAACAGAGTTTGCAAGCTTATTAGAATTGCAGGGTTGTCAACATATAACTTTATTTAATGAAATTGTTGTACTGCAGGTATAGGATTTCCAAAATTAAAAACAATTTATTTAAAAACTGTTTAGAAAGCAAACTAACAGAGTATATTAAAGTCTGTATGCCTCGATTGAACTTGTTTTTTTGTTCATTACAGAAGTCGCTGCGGCCAGCGAAAGTGGCCAAACCCAAACAAATAAATTTCTTTTGTTTTTTAATAATTAACAAAACAACCCGGCTTAGCAAATAGAAAAAAAATATAACAATATTTAAGGCAAATATACATTAGAGCAACTGCTAACAAAAAAAAAAAAAAATAAAACGCCAAAGAGCTTTATTTTTACGAGTTTATGGTCAAGGACGCAACGTGACAGATACAAATGCTCGTGCATACAATATATTCAAAAATAATTACGAAAAAATAAAAATAAAACAACATTTCGTATAGAAATCACTTAAAAAGCATTTAGAACGAACCTTGGGCGGGGTTCCAGCTTGACAAGTCGAAATTTCAAGCCACTGTTTGTCATAAACGTTTTTTTTTTTGGCGCTAACTTTTAACTTTATTTTTATTTCAATCTTCGCATATCATAATGTACCTCATAAATGCCTACCATGGGGGGCTCGCTCGTGCTTTTAATTAATGACTTGAACTTGACTGACTGACTAGTTTCGAAGACGTCGCGTCGTCGCCAATGATCAGCGCGATCAGAGCGATCAACAATCAATGAGCAGCAAGCGGAAGTCAATCCAAAGCCAAGTCGAGCTTATCTCTTTGGTGGCCATCTGTCCCGCGTTCCGTATGTCTGTAGCATATGTATCTGACAGTTTGTCAGCTGTGCGTTTAGCAAGCCAGTTAAGCAAATTTGTCAGTTTGACAGGGTGCTCTTTAGTACTTAATTGACAATGCAGACGTTTTAAGTAAAAATTCAATTACAAAAGCAAAGAAATTTATAATAAATGCACAACGGAACAAATGACGTTGACAAAGCTGATACGATGACTGGGATGAGCCAGAATTAACAAAAAAATAAAGAACAATTTAAATATATACATAGCAAATATAACAAGAAAGAAGAGTATGAAAAAAAAAAATATCAAATACAAAACGTTCAAGGTTATCATATTGCCAAGATCAAGGTTTGGGCTGGACTGGACTGGTCTCTAATATATTATACTTAAAATGGGCAGACGTGTGTCTGTCCGTGTATGTATATACAGACATACGCAAGTGTGTAGTTGTGTGTGTGAGTGAGTGTTCTGACAGTTGCTGTGCCAGACAAAATGTCAGACTTATAGAGCAGGCCTTATAAACTTGCCAAGCAGCAAAGTTTTGGCAGTTACGCTTTCGATTCGATTAGTTAAGTTATGAGTTAAAAAAAGATTGAAATTAATCTTTTGCTCAATTATCTGATAAGCGTTTTTCTCGTTACATTTTTAGCACCTTGGTTTTTTTTTTAATGTGAGGTATATATTTAAAGTTTAAAGATAAACGCGCAACCTTTAACTAATTGGTTTAGTTCTACATTTAATACATAGTACGATCAATAAAGATATATTGAGAGCTTTAAAAGTCAAATAACCAGATAATTCGATGTCAATGAGGCTGATACAATATCCGGTCGTTAGCACTTATTTAGGACAAAACCGGAAAGATATATTACCGAATTTTTTTTGTTCTCAATTAGCTTTATATGTCATATTCTTTCCATTTTGGCGTGACGTTACATTAGTGAGACAAAAAAATATGACTCAAAAGTGATAAAAATCGTCACGTAACGAAATGAGGTATGCCTTTTGTTTGTATCGAGAGTTTCGCGTAGACTGCAAACAATTTTAGTAGAAGCGTACATAAGGGTAGTGTTGTTTCAGATCAACGCGAAAAGAATCAAAAGTTTTAGAGGAATACATCGATTGTTTATGAAGTTTTTTAGAGTTTCCAAGCACTGTACCAAAATTGATCCAATTCGTTTGACCATACTGCCGATCAATAAAAAAAAAATGTTTTTGTGCATTTGTTTGTTTTTTTTTTTGATTGAGAAGATATTGTAACCAAATTTGAGTACTTAGGGAATTTATTATTATTTGATTGCCATGTAGAGTATCTTAGATGCGTCTGCGTCCGAATTTTTATATTTTACTTAAATACAATTGAATTTTGTATACAATTTTTGATTATTGATTTTTTTATTTTTTTTTATCTAGTGTATATTTGTTTTATAAAGTTTTTTTGTCCATAATTTTTTTAATTATTTTTTTATGTAATAAATATTTGACTATTTTTTATAAAATTTTTAAAAAGCAACTTTTAAAATATTATCGGATTATTAACTATTCTTCTTTTATAAATTTGTATATAAATTTTGTGTTACAAAACCTTAATACAATTGAATTTTATATACAATTTTTGATTCATTATTAATTAATTTTTAATCTATTGTATAATTTGTATATATTTTTTTTTATCTAGTGTATATTTTTATATAAAGTTTTTTATATCAACATAGTTTTTTTAATTATATTTTTTTGCAATAAATATTTGATTATTTTTTATATAATTTTATTAAGCAACTTTTAAAATATTATCATATTATAAACTATTCATCTTTTATAAATTTATAAAAAAAATAAATAAATAATTATAAATTTTAACAAATAAACATTTATTAAATATATATTGTTATGATTGTAATGTGTTGGTACAGGGTATCTAAAAACTTCAATAAAATTGAATTTTGTATACAATTTTTGATTCATTATATAATTAATTTTTTTTATCTATTGTATTATTTTTTTTTTTTATCTATTGTATATTTTTTTATAAGTTTGTTGTAGCTAATTGTTTTTATATAATTTTAAATTATGTGGAATACAATAAAAAATTATATAGCAAATGTTAAAATATAATATTTTTATTATTATAATATTATTCTTGCTTTATTTAGTATTTTTTCATTATTCTATATATTTTTTATGAATTCTGTTATGAACAATTGGCCTAATCGGTTAAAAATACAAGCAAAAATACGCTTGCCATTATGTTACAAAAAGAAACAAAAAACTGCCCCAACGATGCATTCGATGTATAGGTAAAAAAATAGTTTCACCAAATTTCCATTTTTTATATCTTTTTAAAAATTTTTCTATACAATTAAAAAAAAATTTAATTTTTTTATACAATTTAAAAAAAATTCAAATTTGTATACAATTTAAAAAAAATTCTTTTTTTTTAACAAAGCTGCACCAAATGGATTTGATTCACAAATATAAAGAAAATATAAAAAGACGTGTTTTAAAAAAAATGGTAATTGACGTGTTTGAGGAAAATAAAAAAAATTTACTTTTTCTTATAATTTTATTATCAATTAAAATTTTTTTATGTGTATTGAGGGTACTTTTCTGTGGAGCCTACATAAGTATATATCATATCTTAAAAGTCGAAGGCCCAGTAGCTAGTGCTCGTTAACTTAAAAATAAAATATCTTAAAAGCTAGATGATTTTTGACATTGGTCGATTTTTTTTTAAGGTATTTGGGTAAAATTAAAAATTTTTTTTTCAAGTAAAAAAATTAAAAATTAACAATGTGCAAATCTTTACTCTGATACCCCTTACCCCACACAGCATTATTAAAAAAAATATTTTTTGTTCATTACTTTTAGGGCCTCTAAAGGGCGTCTCATTCAATATGGTCTGATGATACATAGCTTAAAACCAGCGTACGATCAAGACGCTTCTAAAGATACTTTACTCGTCAAATTATGATAATCGATTTGCAAGTTAGGAGCGAACAGATGCACATGCATACAGCTCTAACAAATAAATACCCCTTTTTGCTACGCCGTTGTCAGATAAAAAACTTTATTATGCTTTAGATTAAAGAACTTATTGCCTTAAAACTGTCTGAACGAATCAAATCTGCGTTTTGAAGTTGAACTGAGTCTAAGAATTTCTTAAGAAATTTACAGAACAATTTTACTATCGATAATATGCACTCAGTTCCAGTTTCATTTTACGATTGTACGTTCTGGTGCCGCAAGTTTTTGACCTACATTAACTTTTTACATTTCACTATGACTTGATATTAAATGCAAAAGAGTAAATCGATTTTAAGTTTAATTCTAAGAAACTTATAATATATTTGTGTTGTTGTTATTAATGGCATTTCTGATGGATACTAAGCTGAGCTGCTCTTGAATTAAGATACTTTTGACGTTTCATGCAAATTTTTGGTGCATTTAATTCGCTACGCTTTGATTTTGATTAATTGCTTGAGGAAGTAGCCGAGTTTGTCATTGGGCGTCGGTTTGACTTCCAAATGAAATCGAAAACATGAAAAACATTTTGTTGTTGCCATTTAAATATTGGATGTATCTATAGTTTATTCACATCTAACGGTGTTTCATGCATACTATGAATGAAAACAAAAGCAGTAAAGAGTTTTTTTTTTGAAGGAAAACTGGTTTTGGGATTTTTAGTTTTATCAATACTATATTTTGTTATTGTTGGACTTAGAGCTGAGCAGTGGAGTAGTAGCTTGACTCATTAAGATACATTTGTAGTAGTTTATGAGATACTTTATGAGTGCGACAATAAATACTTCTAGCTAAGTGCGTAGCATCCATGTGAGTTACGTTTGGTTTTTCATTACGCTTGTTTGTTTGGTTTGGTTTGTATATTTGGTTTGGTTTTCAAGTTCAAAGCCCAACCCAGAAATGGTGCCTAAAAGATCAGCTATGTTGGTTCGCCTTCAGCTTGGCTAAGGTCAGTGTGGCGTTGAAATTGTTTTGACTGTTTAGCGACGCCCAGCAAATGTCTTGCTGTTTGTCTGTCGGTTTGTATCTCAATTGTTGCTGGGCATACGGTCTACAGTAAAGCCACAAATATTGACGCTCCAAATAAACGGCACGTCGACTGTCGGCGGAAAAACCTTCACTACAGCGCCTTGACTTCAATTTGGAGTGTATGTGTGTATATTTGTTTAGAAGCAGCCAACCTGGCACTAAACCATGATTGTAGCTGCACAGTGACCACAAAGCGCCCAAAAAGCCAGCCGCCAGACGTTGCGTCGCTCTGCCCATAAAGTAACCTATTTAAGGCACCAAACTTGACCCAATTTCGCCTGATCGTCTGTATGTGGAGTCTTTTGTCTTTTAAATTTAACTGCGGAAATGCTTGCATGCCGCTGACCCTGAACTGAGCATTAAAAAAGCAACTCCTGTCAAGGCTTATGGCTGACTCAGCGCTGCTCAAATTTCAGCATTTCCTGTTGTCTTGGGCATTAATGCAAATATCGGCAGTTGATTAAGAAAATATTTAGTTTCAACCCACTCTTTTCCAGACTGGCTTTATCTACTGCTCTGTCAGCTTTTCTAGCAGCTCCGGCAGATCAACAAACTGCTTTCGTTTACTTATAAGATACACTTGTCCATGTTGTCTCTTAACTGTTTGGATGCAGAAAAAAATTCCACAGCTGTTTATTATGCCTGATACACATCGGAGTCATAGTCTGTACTGCGCTGTAATATAAGAACGACCTGCTATATGTCCGATAAGCGCTTGGAATTGCACAAAGTGCGAAAATATACAACACCCAACAGCAGTGCAACAACAATGATGCTGACAATGAGCTTTTCCGTCTGTTCCTCAGGGGAATACTTTATATGGCTGCGGTCATTGGACACCAACATAAATGTTGATTTCAAATGTCCCTGTCCCTGCCTGTTTATAAATATTCCAGTCATTGTTGACACTCACTCCGATTCTGATGAAATTTATAAAGCTATACTAAGTCGTAGTCTATAAGTTGTTGCTATTTTTAAATCATGAGAAATGGGTTCAATGTTTTTCTCTGTGGCTTTCTGGCTCTGCTATCTTTTGGGTTCACAGCTCGAACCGCTAACGCCCACTTTGGAATACTAAAAACCGTAATTGGCACAATATTAAGCGAATTATTACCACTCCTTGCAATAATTGCATAAATTACAAAGCCCTGAGATTCAGCAATCTGCAACATGCGTTGCATACTAAATGAAGTTTCTTATGCGCATAACTCATAATTGAGATGCAGTAAATCACACCCAAAAAATAAAAGTACAGAACTTGGCTTGGTTTAGTTGACTTCATGCGGTAGAGAAAGTGCATCACTTTAAGTCAAGGCCAACTGCGATCAGTAAATCTTTTATTACTTAAAATGTTAAATATAAAAAACTGATTTACGGGCAGCAAGATCTGGAAAATTAAAGCGCTAGGATCACCAAGCTAGAGATATGGACTGCATCTATGTACTGGCAGATCAAATTTAGTTTTATATCGTGCCTCCAAACTAGTTAGTAGGACAAGACAAAGACCCGAAAACCACACGTGGATCCGCCACTGCTCTAAACTCTCCATGCTTCCACGATATAGGTGGTAGTAGGGAAATCAAAACCCTCCCGCGGATCAACAGCCCGGAAAATTAAACTTCGTTACCAGCGGAATTGACGTTGAGGAGTTGTCGGCGGAGGAACCATACTTGGTCAACGGCGCACTTCTAGCTTTTCTTGAAAAGTCACTGCTAACTACCGAATAAGTAGGTACCAATACCCAGAATTCTGGAGACCTATCTATCGGTAGCCCAATCTGCTGCCCATTTTAAAACATCTGATTACTGAAACCTTTTGTGGCCCTATGCTCCTCACAGGAGTAAAAGGAATAAATATACATATATAATCCAGTCTGTTTAGCTGGAGATATCTTAGATGGGTACCCAACAGAAGCCAAAAATTTGGTCATAATCTTTAGCGTGCTTCTTTTGATGGAGTTTCAGTTTGGCTCATTTTTATAGGATTGTCATTAGGGAGCCCTTCGGCCAGGAGATCAACGCTCTTCTGTCTCCGGTCATGGTGCAAGGTCCGTACCTACTATTAGCATGCAGTTATGAGAAGTAGGGCCCTGTTCTGAAGCGCCTGAATAGGTAAGCGACTCGAGCGAGCCGACATAATCCAGATCTGAATGGCGTGCCTCCAGGTTGGAACCATCACCATCCTTTATAAGGCTCTCTTGTAGCGTGCCGGGTCCCTCCTGCAATGAAATTTTGTACATTTTTAGACGGAAATTTTTTATAGTGGGCCGACTGAAGTTAAGTCTTCTATCAAGAGGGACACGTAGATATTTAATACAGCGAGTGACTGCTTTCTTCTCCGAATGTATAGCACTTCCGAGCGTAGTGCTTCAGTTCCTCCGCCACCGCCCTATGCCGATACATGCTGAAGATGTTTGTGACGGTCTTCTAACTCTCGTTTGTCTGCCAACTTACACTCCAGTGGGCTTGACTACCCAATCTCCTGTGAGGTTGCTGGGATTAGAAGGTGCACCGCGAGCAGGTAAGTGCAGAAGATTTTAGAGAAGATGCTAGTGGTACTAACAGGAGGCAGTACCATATTAGCACTATGAGCCTCGTATTATTGCCCTCTTAATTTAATTTATATTTATTGTAAACTATGTTGTGCAATTGCCAAGTAATTAATAACATAGTACTGCCTGGCAATTAGTTGGGTTCAAGCAGGTGACTGACTGTACTCCTGAATTCCAACTGCTGCCTGACTGACAGAACGCTGAGTAAAAAATTTCCAAGCCATCTAGGTATGTAGGTATCAGGTGAGTATATACGCCTTATACAAATAGTATAGAAAAGTTGCTTTGTTTTTTGAGCCGCCTAAGAGGCCTAGCTGGTAGTAGATTCTTGGCGAGTTGACTGCTGTGACACCTGAGTCTGTCACTGTATCTACTCGAGTGCCTTCCTATCTGCTCTTCTATGGTATGCAGATTAAGGTCACGATGCAGCGTCGAATTGCGCGCGTACCAGGGGCAATTTGTTATTTACCTTCCTTTATTTTAACACAAAATTTTCGGTCTTCTAGGTAGTATTTGAGAAGATTAAAAAATAGAGCTGGAAGCTGAAGAGTCATTTCTATGTTAGCATCTTTTGTTCTCATAACCATTTTGAAGATAACCTTACCATACACGGTATAACAAAATTGTGCTTCTATTTAGATGTGTTTTCTGACAAATGAGTGAAAGAGTTTCAACCGAAATGTGGTCACACTTTTTAAATAAAATGTGGTCACAGTTTTTTAATAAAATGTGGTCACAGTTTTTTAATGAAATGGGGTCACACTTCATGGATCGAAATGTGGTCACACTTCTTTGATCGAAATGCGGTCACACTTCTTTGATCGAAATGCGGTCACACTTTTTGCAACTTAAATTTGTATATATAAAAAGGTAGATGCAGCTATTTAAAATAGAATATTGGGCCAACTATGATATTCGATATTATTTCGATTAAAAAAAACATGCTTGTACATTAAAAATTTACTAATAATATTATATTTTTAGCAGTCTTTAGTTATTTAAATAAAATTGGCTACCTTGTGAACTGAAGCAACTTTGGCGGTCCATTTGCTTGCTTAAATTTCTCATAAAGTACCCGAGATTTTCGATGCTGTACGTTGCAAAGATATTTCCGGTTTTTTGTTGCTCCCTTTTTTTTTGTCTCTTGAGCTCATCTTCTGCACTTTCCTATTAGCTTGATACTTCATGCAAGGGAGTAAAGTGCAGCAACAAAAGAAAGATCAACAATTGCAGCAGACCCTGAACTTTGTCACAGCCCATGGTCTTTGTTCATGGTATGGCACTCGAGTGGTGATCGCTTCATTGATTTAATGCACTGCAGATTGAAATTTCTTACTCCTAATATGTAAAGCGCTTAAGGACCTCTCTGGCACTGGTCGTTGATATTGGTCTGGTCTGCTGTGCTCTGGTTTCTTTTTTTTTTGTTTGCACCCTTGAACCGCAAGTTGACCGCTTAATTAGGCTGTGTAAGTACTTTTTCCGTCAGGCCTTTGTCGTCATTTGTAGCCCAAGAGAAGCCTCTCAAGTACAATGCCCAGTCAGAGCCAGTGAGGCAGTCATCCGGTCGGCCAGCCGGTCTATGGTCTGCTACTGCCACGCGCGTCAACGTTTTTTCTTTTTAATTGTGCGCTGGCTATCATTTGATATAAGGGAATGAGTATGAGTATGAGTGCAGAGGGGCATATGGACTGCTTATATACAGAGCACTATGTCGCATATGTAATGCCATTCCTTTTGTTCACTGTACAGCGTAGGAGTCAGCATTGATTTAATGTTATTCCTTTGGGGGACTTACTTGATGACTAAACGTCGGAGCATGCAAAGTTTGACCATAACTCAGTTGTCTGTATAATTCGATGGCATCAGTCAAGTGCACTTCTCCAAGTCTGCCATTTCACATTTTATATCACCCACTCGAGCACTCGCATTTCTAATTTGATAATTCTCATGACGACCATGCGCTTGACCCTCAAACAGTTTGCATCAATGTCAATGTCAACTATATAGTAGTTTACAAGTACGTACTCTAAGGCTTGGATACTTACTCAAACCAACCACTCAGCCGAGCAGCCACGTAATTAGTTATTGTAGTAGTTGCTGTTGATAATGCGCCGGTGGCAACAGTTGCCACTGCAATGACCTTGGACACTAGCAAAATCCACACCCAGTCAGTTAGTCAGTCAGTCTGCTGTCGGCCGCTTGGTCGTACGAATGACCTTTCAATGCAACACTGAACTCTCTCTCTCACTCTCTCTTTTCTACCGCTCACTTGTTACTAAAAATAAGCTTAAATTACTGTGCAGCAGCGAAAGCTTTCCCAGTGAAGGTCAAAAAACGTATCCCGCTACATAGCTGAGTTCGGCACATGCCGTGGCCGCGTGCGCAAGTTCAAGTGCAAGGGTTGCCATTGCACTCACCCACCTTTCAGGGCTTTGGCCTTGTTGAACGTTCTATGACGCTGCATTGACGTTGCACCCCTGCTCTCTATGTAAGCTTCTCTAAAAGAATTTATGTGACCGGCAATCGGTCGGTGGATTTCTTTGGAAAATTTTCATGGTCATAGAGACCAAGTGAACGCTTTCGCCGCATGGTCTGACTATTTATAACAAGTGTTACGTCTTGTTTGAGTAACTTGAACTTTAGCAATTTAGTTGCCGCTTCTTGAAAAAGGGAACATAGAACTAGAGATGGGCACGTGACGTATTCGTGTATGTGTTGAAATTAGGAACGCCGATTTTTTGCACTCGGCTGCTTATAATCTTTAAGAAGCTTATTTACAAAATTCACTTCAAGCAAGTCCTACAAGAAAGTCAGACAAGAAATTATTCTGTAATTGTTTGGTTTAAAGCTCTGTAGCCTGGCCAAAAGTTATAAAAATGAAAGAATTCTTTTATTTATAAAAATCTAACGGAACTGACAGTCAATATCCTACTCTAACGTTGGTTTACCTGCTATTTATAGTACAGTAAAAATATATTTTGATCAGGAAAAGCGTTCTAGCTTGGGAACTACTTGGGATAATTATATGATTAAAAAAAAAAAAAACATTTATATATATAATATTTATTGAGATCTTCAACTTTTTGATACACATCATAGACAAAAGAGGCCAAGGGGGTTGTTTAAATACGAAAAACTGCTTTTTTACAAACTTTAGCGCCCTCTACCATCCAAACTTCTGAGTATACCTTCCAATTTTGTAATAAAAACCCTGAAATTGGAATTGGATCAAACTGAATGTAGAACCTAACTTATCGCACAAATTTAAAAAGAAATAACCGAAAAAGTAACATTATTCGTATTATAGAAAATCAAATTCTACATTGCCTAAAAATTTTTGGTTTCTGAAAGTATGACAAATATTTCGAAAAAAAATACACAAAATCCAAATTTATCGTATTCATAATCAAAATCATACCAAATTTGTGAAATTTAAAAATAATTGTAATTTTAAAATTTTCTTTAAAACATTGACATAAAATTCTACACTGCGTCAAATTATTTGATTTTCTGAAATATGTTATATTAGGGGTATTCAAATAGAAGATAAAATTTTATAAAATTTAACAAAAATTAATTTATATTATAGAATTCTACATTGCCTCAAAAAGAGGCACCTATCATATTTTAACTTAAAACTATTTTCTTAGCTTAATCATTTATAGAAAAAAAATTTGTTGTTGACCTTTCGTGTTCCAGCAACATTTGGTTATACGAAAAGTGCAAAAAAAAACCTGACTCAAACTTGACACCTCGTTAATTATAATGATATATCTAGTTAAAACTTACAATTAACAGCCTAATTTTTGTAGCAAAGGCTATGCAGGCCTTTAGCTATATGGGTATTCAAATAGAAAGTAACAAAATTTACAAATTTATAAAAATATAGAAAAATTTAAAAAAAAAAATTAAATTTAAAAATTTTTTTTTTTTCTTTTTATAATTTTTGTAATTTTCCAGCTGAATTCTGTTGACGTTCGTAAAATGAGATGATCGAGAACGCAGTAAAATAATGAAATTCTCAAGCAAATCGGACGCTCCGTTCTAGAATTACAAAAATTTTAGTTTAGTTTTATATATATATGGTCTATAACTGCTCCTTTGATGTCCAATAAGCATTGAATAAAATTTCATGCAAAAATTGTCTTGTAGCATCTCGTATTCGCGTCATATCATCACATCAACTCAAAAGCATCTGAAAAATTTTAAACTGGCTACAAACCAAATTAAGAAGCATCTGCATATGTGCACACGTATAACGTACATATATTGTGAATTGTTAACCTTATTATCGAGCATCCTCTTAACCAAATTCTTTCTTTTTTTTGGCAATAAGACAAACTTTGCCGACACGTGGCTTAATTGCTTCTGCTGTGCGGCCTGTGGCAGCTTCTTCCATCAACCAGTACCATCCGAAATTCGAGAGGGAACAAAGTTTTATTAACATGATAAAATGCGTCAAAGCAAAGTCGTCCTTTGATGACCTTTGCCGATCTTAGTGTATAAGGGAAGGTGTCTGGCATCGGGAGCATCGAGAGCGTCAGGCTGCTAATATAATAATTTAAAAATCAAATCAAAGTCACGCGGCCCCCTGGTAACCATTTACGAACTGGCAGCAAGGCGTCGTTGTCTATGCTCCCAGTAGCTAGCAACGACATTGGACGGCAGCATAGTGAAGCTCAAGGTTAAAAGGCAGATACCCACGGCCCGGAGTGCGCACGCTAAGTGGGCGGAGGCAGTGGCAGCGCTGGCAACGTAGGCAGCAGGTGCGTAAGAAAGGTCCAGCAAACAATGCTCGAACCTATCACCCCACGCGCCGTAAAGTATGCATAGCAAAGGCTGTTACGAGATATCGCACTCACTTGCCACGTGTGCGCTATGGCCGCCTGTGAGTGTGTGTGTGTGTTTGTTTGTGTGTGGGGGATGGTGCAGCTGTGTGTGTGGCATTGGCAATGTCAAAAGCGAAAATCCTTCAGCATTAACCTTGAACTTCAATTGCGTTGATGCGGCGGCGTTGGAGGTTGCGTTAGCTGTTGCTAGCAAAGCTGCTGCTGACGTCGGCAGCGCCGGCATGTGGCATGTGAGCGAGTAGCGGCGCCTATAAAAGTCGCTGTCCTGCTTGCACTGTGCTTTTACGTCAACCTTGTCAGGTTGCTGTATTTCGAGAAGGCCTTGAATGTGTGCGCCTACGCGTCGACTATGGAATTTTTTTTTTGCTTTTAGACGCGCTCTCTCTCGCCCACATTCTCTATCGCTATTTGCTCTCGCACTGTCTTGCTTTGGCGCTCTCCCACACGTTTGTGCACATTGCAAAAGTTGAAGGGCATTTAACGTTAATGGCAGCTATATAATAACAGCAGCGCGGTATTTGGTAAAAGCTTCAGAAAAAAGCTCAACGGACATACAGCAGTCATTTTGAATTGTCGTAGGTTTTTGCTTGTGCTCTTTTAAAAGCTGCTCGCTCGCTCCCTCTCTCAATAGGGGAGTGGCTTGCGCTGCTTTCGTTTTGTGCCTTTTGCTCTGAGTTGACTGTACTTCTGTGACATTCGAGTATTGTGGCGAACTTTCTCCTTGGCATTGCACGCGCTTCAACTTTGAGCTTGAAGCTCTCAGTTTGACGAGCAGCGCTCTCTGTCCTTCGCCGCAAGTTTGTTGGCATTTGGCATTGGCTTGCGTTAATGTGCGGCATGTGGCATTTGTTAGCATACTTTTTCGCTAAAAAGCTTATTTGGCTGTTGCGCATTTACTTTAGGCTCATCTAATAAGTGAATCCAAAGTGCGTCATCTCTTGTTGCGCACCCATGCCCAGTACTCTCTGCTACTTTTCTAAATTTGCTACACCGCGCAAATTCAATTTGCATTTCAAATAACAAAGTAATTTTCTTGAAAATCCGTAAAACCTCAAAACTAAAGAGCACGCGTGCAACATATAAAGCATAGCCTACATTATGGCGTGTGGGGCTGATATTTAAGCTTATGCTGATTTCAGCATAACTTTTGCAGTATCTGGCTCATATGCTTAATGGGCAGCCCTCGTAAAATCGTTTTATGTGCACGTGCTCACTCATGTTACCCCAACACACTGCTCTTCCCACTTTGCAGCTGGCAATTTGTTAGCAACATCGTAAAATTGTTTGTAGCCCTAAAGCGCCGCAAGCTTGGTTGAGCACTTTTGTGAATGAAGTTGAACCTGGGACACAGGACTCTGCGTTAAGCCTTGTGCAGGTCGCTGTTACTAAACTGGTTCCTGCTGTGGCGATATTTATAGAAGAGCATTAAATTTCTGGTATACTGAAATTTTTCCATACCTTAATTTTTTTCTATTTACAGTCTATTCGTCAGCTTGTTTATTGTCATGTTGGAACTTTCAAATTATTTCTGCCCAAATGTCACGCAAAACAAAAACAAATATTGCTGCACAACCTTGACCACACTTAACCTTGACGAAGTTAGTGCGCGCACTAGTGGTCTGTGTTAGAACTGGCCCAAACCGGTTTGGTGCCCTTTCATTTACAGCTATTTATACATACATTGTATATTTTTTGTTTACTTAGGATATGGAAAGCTTGGGGTTGGGCGAAAGTTGTTGGCAAAATTAATTTGTTGAGGTGTGTACGCAGCGCTATCAACTCCAGCCCTTGACCATGTGTGGTCTCAACCCTAACTAAGCGTATACCTCTATTAAAGTCAACGTGCCTTGTTGTTCAAAGCTGTTACAGTTGAATAACAAAGCTGAAGTGCCACAAATTGCACACTTCAAATGGCAACCAAGTCATCGAAACGACCTTTTGTTCATCTTCCAAAGGGCACAGCAAAGTAAACGACAAATCTTAAGACCAAGTTTAACTATTTACAAGTATTATTTTAAGAAATTTGAACTTATTATCGATTCAACTTTTGCTAACTCAATGCTCTGTTTTGTGGCACAAAAAGTCACCCCTATAATAATTTTGGGAGCATTTTCAACAGAAATTGTTGGCGGGCTTCCGTTCCAACAGCAAAATGCGGAAGTTCCCACACTCATACCACATATACATATATATAGCACCCACACACACACACCCAGCTTTAAAGGTTCGGGCTTGGGAAGTCGGTCTTGGATGCTGCGCAGTTTATTGCCTTCTTTGGCTTTTCGTTTTTGTTATCGTTCTAGTAAACTTCAAGGTTAACTTCCGCTTTTGCCTCCTTGCTCAACATTTCCGCTGTTGTGCCTTTGTACTCGTTACGCAAACCCAAAACAGAGCCTGTACAGCAAGCGACGCCATATTGTTTTTACTGCTGGCGTTATGTAACCAGCGTCTTGCTGCTTATATATAACGTAAAGCCGCCGCCATTTTGTTTGTTGCGTATAGAGCAAAGTCCGTTTGGGTTCGTTAAACTCGCTAGTAGCTCAAGCGCTCTACCATAAATCTTGTTCAAAACCAATACCCCAGAGCATGGTTTGAAACAAATTTTTTTTTTTTACTTGTTTCCTTCAGGGTCAATGTACTAGCATAGCTTCTGCGTGTTACAGCCTAGGTCAATGCCTTGGCTCACACTTCCGCTTAGATTTTCCAAAGTTGTTGTTGTCTTTTGCGCGCTTTTTATCTGATGAATACTTTCTAGCATGCTTTTCGGTTTCTTCTAGTATATTACTTGCATTGCCATTAAATTGATGAATTAGCGTTTACTTTTGGACCAAGCCTAAACCCCGTCCTGCTATTGTTATTATTATTTTTGTTGATGTAATATTTTGGTTTGCCCTTTCCAGGCTTTTACTTCGATTTCGCAAGTTAAGGCGCGTCGAATTTAATTTCATTAATATAATGTGCGCAAGTCCTTATTTGTATTGCTGTCATATTTATTTGACCTTAAGCAAGGTTTTCCAAACGTTCAAAGGTACGCAGATAGCTTTTCATGCCCGAAGCGCGCAAAATCACAGAAACTGGCAAAAATAATTTGAAAATGCTGAGAGTCAGCTCAGGGTTCTCTGAGCTCTAATCTGTAGAATAGACCGTGTCATAGCATTGAGAGTTAATCCAGAAGTTTCCAAGAAACAATAGAAAAACCAACTTGAATTGATTGATCATAACTACACTTGAATAATGCGACTATTATATTTTTATATTATATTATCAATAGTTTTTTCCACCACAAAGTCTCGATATTTTGGATAGGGATCATCCATAAACTACGTGACGCTGATTTTCGTCAAAACAGACCCCCTCCACCGTTGTGACACAGTGACGGAATATTTTTGAAGATTTTTCATATGATCGTGACGCTTCGCCAGACCCCGCACCCAATCCCCTGGAGCGTCACGTAGTTTATGGATGATCCCATATTCAAGTCATTTCCAAAATATTGTTATTTATAGAGGTTCGAAAACTAAAATTTCAGGCTGTTAAAAGTTTCACTTCAATAAATTTAATTTGAAAAGTAAAGTCCTGTATCCATAAAGTGAAAGATATTTTAGACATACACTTCTAAGTTGGTCGATATCCGAGTCAGAGTGGATTATCGGAACCGAAATTCAGAAAACGCATGATAATTTGCTTTTAGGAAAATAATCCGCATCGACTCGGATATACTCATGCGTGTCCGAATAAGCAACTAAATCCTGATAATTTCCATATAGTTCCCGAATTTCGTGTTCCTGATTGTAATAGTATTTATATTAAAACAATTTTTTACTTATAAAATTAATTAATCTTTGTATGAAATTTTGTATGGTTATAGTATATGAAGATTCATCTGTTTCGGAATACGAATAAAATATTCGGATTCCTAATGATTTTATGCTACCTATTTCACCAAAAGAAAAGAGAATTTGGAACGGATTGAAAGCGTAGATCCAAAAGTGTACGAATTTTTAACTGATATAATTTTTTAAATATTCATTGATATTCGTAGATTCTGTTTATACCAATTTCAACTAAAATATTAATTTCAAAATTTTTTTTTTTATTCATCCAAAAAATAGCACGCACAATGCAAAACAAATTTTTCAATAAAAAACAAAATTCAAAAAAAAAATAAAAATTGTATGAAAAAAATTAATTCAAAAAAAAAAATTTTATTTGTTAACAATTTCTTTTTAAATTTGAAAATCCCAAAGTGATCTCAACTTCTCTAATAAATGGGATCAATTTCGCTTTATCAATTCTTTGATATTCTAAGTTTCTACTTATGCCTATTTCAAGTTAAATATTCATTGATAATTATTTTTAGTTATTTTATTTTTTGAAATATGAGAATTTTCCAAATATTGTGTGGAAAACATGAGAATTTATCGAAAGGGCTTGGAAAATATATGAAGTTATCGAAAAGAGCAGGGGACATATGACAGTTTATTGAAAGGGTATGCGTTAGAGTGGCCATCGATAGCGTAGTGTTAACGTACTCGCTTTGTAACCCGAAAACGATTAAAATATATTCGTTTTTGTTTTGTGAAACTCCGAGCACGGCTGATTAATATTTTTTGTTATCGGTAGTTTGATTGTTTTAGTGTTAAAACATAGAAGAAAATATTTCTCAATTAAGGTGCATTGTTTTTGGACTTCGAGTGGCCTTTTACGTAATCTCTCTCCTAACAAAAATAAACTGTTTCGCCTCATATTCAACACTGTAATAAAACATCTTGGTCTTGATATAAAATTTTGATTTGGTTGGCATTTTTGAGCTTAAAAAACTGGTTACTGATTAGTTGAGCATTCACCTTCAAGTTCCTTCAAATGTTTCATATCCGTCAAGTCATCTTTTCACTTTGTACAACTTTATAAGCAAATTCTAATGAATTTGACCCAGTTTAACGAACCTAAACCAAGTTGTCCGAAACATTTCTCACGCTTTTAGGCAGTCCGACAACTTCTCGCATCTTGTAGGTAGCTTCATATGCAACTCGTAAGGGTTCCGTTGCTGGGACGAGTCCGATCTATTCACTGGAAGTTTTCATACATGCGCCGCGTGTTATTTGTTTGTTATATATCTTTTTTATTTTTTGTTTATAAACAGTGTGCTCATTTTTTTATATATAAACATTTTGCCGCGTGTGCAAGAATTTGTCATATGAAGCCATTTTCGAAATAATTTTTATGTAATTTGCGAGCATTTTTTTCAAGTCGATCATCGTTGGCGTCTACGTCTTTAGTTTTATGGTGGTGTATGTCGTCAGTTCTGGAGTTCATTTGCAGCTTGTGCCAATTTCAAGGCTTCAGCAATTATTCCATATGTATAATCAACAATACATATACATATAACGCCCAGGCATATAAGAATGATATAGTATAAACATATAAAATGTGCCAACGTCAACGACTTAATATCATCGTTGTTGCTTTTGGATATTTCCTGGAATTGTCTTTTATAATATAAACAAAACTACAATCCAAGCAATAGCAAAAAGTTTTCACGCTTTCATTGCATGGCGCAGTTCAAGTTCAACGAAATGGCAACTAAAATAAGAATCCAAAATAGGTCTTCGGGGGGGAGGCATACAGGAGGAGTTACGTTGACCACTGAAACAATTGATACTGATGACGCATTGAAATGAGCAGCCTGGGGCCAACAAAATGCTGAGCGTCATCAGGTGGTTACCGGGCAATGGTTTAGGTGGTATCGGGTCTGGTGGCAGCTCTGACACTCTGTTAGACAATTTTGACATTTTCATCGGGGACTCGTGTGGGCTGTGATTGCGCGGTCTGGCATGAGGTATTGTGCCTCAAATCACAACTGCGTCAGCTTGAAATACTCTGCCAAAGTCAAATGAGTTTTCAGTAACAGCTATTAAGCTAACGATGGTTTGAAGATGGAAGAAGGCACAGTCATCTCTGAAGGGCTCTCGACGAAGCTTTCATTCCGTCTTCCCGACTGGTGTAGCGTTTTTCAGGCCGAGATACCTATATGCAATCTGGCAACGGCTAGACTTTTAGACATCTTGGACGGAAGTCCAAGGAACGTACTAATTTCTGTCGATAGCCAGGCTGCAATCGCATACCATGAAAGCCAAGCTTATCCGTAACACTGTGCTGGCGCTCAACCGTATCCACTATCACTCAATCAGCCTCTGTTGGGGGGCACTCTTTACCGGAGCACTTCGTTGTACCTGATAGCGAGGAGGCGGACGAGTGGGCCAGAAGCGATTCAGCACAGCCAGCTAACCTTGCGGTTGCGGATATAAAAAGACCCATCCAGTTCGTCTTAGCGCAAATTAGGGGAACATTCAGTGCTCAGGCGGAAAGAAAATGGGACACAGTGTCCGGTTGTCGCATCTCCCGAGCACTGTGGCCACGTTACAATCCAAAGCGAACAACTGAACTTCTGCGAATTCACAAGAACAAGACCAGGATGGTGGTGGGAATTGTAACGAGGCACAGCACCATAGGCCTAATGGCTGAGAGGTTGCACGTCCCCCATCAAGACTACTGCCGTAGCTGCGAAGATGAGGAGTAGACAGACTCTATCCAGCACCTGCTATTTGATTGCCCGGCGCAAACTTACCCAGTTCCTGGTTAAACCATTCTTTGAAGATTTGGGCAGTCTGGCAATTGTGCCCATAGTGGATCTGGCCACTTTCATCGAATCTTCGAAATGGAAATGGAAGAAGAGAGACTCAGGAGATTAGGAATGCCCACCAGCCTTCACCTTCGTAGTTTTCAGAGTGAGTTTAATTAGATAGATTCATGTAATCTAAAAACTACAGAATTTAAAGCTTTAGCTATATTTCCTCAATACTAATTAAGTTGTTTTTCGCAGTAAAAAAATATGCCCGCAAATTCTTGAGATAGAATGCGAAATTTGAATAGTATGTACTTAGTATTATAAAATTGGGGTTAACGCAATATCTCGAATTTCTAAAACGTTTTTAATGCACCGAAAAAAATGTTATTGGCATAAACCAATATTTTTTAAACTTTGACCATCAGACAAAAAAAAATGTATTATAGCAATTTTCTTTTTATTCCGAGAATTTGCCTCCATTACAAGGTGCTGAGTACTAGGAGAGTACATTGGAGGCGACAGCTCATAAATTAACATAACTTTTACTACTATAGGAGTTAGCTAATTTTCATTTATTGTTTTACTCATAAAATTATTCTTTTAATTTCGATTCGATTTTGGCTCAGGTAGCGATTGAGCCATATCCGTCTGTCCGTCCGGTCGTCGGTCCGTCTTTATGAACACTTAGATTTCGGAAACTTTACCAGCTAGTGCGCATATTCCCTCAGAGGATAAAGTTTGTGGAATGATGTGCATGTCACATAAATGCAATGGACCTGTTGGTGCAGAAGATATTTAAATTTTTTTTTTTTTTTGTGGGATCCTTAATAGTGATCCTTTAAGGACATTCTAGGCATCTATGAAAAGGTATTGAAGTGTGCATCGCATAAATGCGCCAACCATTATTCTGCGCTGCTTGGGTCAAAGGATATTAAGATTCAATTTTTATTTTCGATTTTTAAAAAAAAAATTACGCAATAACTTTTATTTTTGATTTTTATAAAAAAAATTGCAGAATAACTCTTATTTTAAATTTTTAAAATAGAAATTGGCCAATAGCACTGGTTTCACGAAAAAAGTAACCTTCGTATAAAAGTGTTTTTATGGTACATGGTTCTTACACGATTTTGAAGATCTTAGGCTCGAAATGTTCGTAAAAGAATTCTCTTTCAGCTCAAATTTTATAAAAAATTAAAATACAATTTTTTTTATTAATAAAAAGCAAACTGAAAATTTGTAATTTTGAAAAATGGTCGAAAGTGTCACTTTTTTTTGACTTTGGTGCTTATAAATTCAATAATTTTTACTCAACCTTCACATATCGTATATCACCGTAAAGGCCACTATTACTGGAAGTTTATGTCGCCAAAAAATTTTTTTCACAAGATTTTCACGAATAACTGAAAACAGTACCCAAAAACAGGTTTTTTGAAAAAGCCTCGAAAAAACGGTTCTTAGGAAAAAAAAAATTTATGTAATTTTCGTGTTTCGCGACCCAAAATTACCCTAAAAAAACTTAAATTTTCAAGCTTCACTCGATGACCCTAAAATTTGTAAACTAGTGTAATTTTTAGTTTTATTTTTTTTTAATGAAAATTTAAAAACAAGATTTATTTCGCGATTTTTTAATAAAAATGGATATTTAACTAATTGATAGAAATTAAAAATAAAAATGTATCTTTTTGTCAAAGGCCCATTTTCATCTGATCATTTTTTTTCATCCCCATAACTCTTATTTGCGGTCTATGATTTATATACCTTTCATTCAAGGTAAAATTTCAACTAAGTCACTTTTTTTCTATTCTAATATTTTTTGTTACTTCTCTGCACTCTCTAATAAACAATTTTCAAAATATAACTTATTTTTGATGTTAACTTATTTTTTTTGGACGATGAGATAAGGTGGGTTATCCTAACTTAAAATCGAACTACTAGTCACGGTGGATTCACGGGTCGTTCGATCTGCCGCGACCGTTGTACTTTCATTTAACTGCTATTTAAGAAATTTATATATTTTTTTTTGATTTATTATGTATTAGATTGTATTTATTGATTTACTCTAACAGGCAATGCTCATCCCACATAAGAAATATTCGGAATCCGCACTGGTATATATGTATATATATATACTAATCAGTATTCCGCCAGATTTGAGTTGTATTATCCATATCTAATAATGGAAATGCAAATTCGCTCACCCTGACCTTAGTGTCTGCTAGGCTGCTTTCGCTGTGTACACAGTCAAGTATAATACATATATACAATTGATGGAAAAGATATGGGTCTGTCTACGTTTTAGCATTTAGGTGATTTTTATTTCGGTTTTTTTGGGATGTGGGACTGACATTGAAATTTCACTGCCGTCTGGTTTTTATTTGATTTTAGCTTTTTATATACTTTTCTATTAGCTCAGCTTGCTAATTTGAATTTCTGTTTTTTTTTATTATTTTCTACTTAATGGCTTGTGTAATTGTCTGTCTAGTCTAGAGGTGTGTCATGTACTAATATAAAATCAACGAGTTATAGCCAAGTATATATATATGTACATATGTATATACTTGTATAAACGTTGCGCTTATGCAATTTAATGTAACGAGCTGCTCTTGAGCGAGCGAGCTACCTGCTGATATGGTCTTAAAAAATTAACCCCAACAGCTGTTGCTGCCATAATTTCTTATACGCTTCATTGGTTAGCTGAAATTCGATAAGCTTCTGGAACGTTTTTGGCACTTCACCGCCGTTCACTGACCTGCTTTAAGGGGCAACTGTACCAGCGCCAAAGAAAGTTGTCAAAATTTAAAAAAAAAAAACCTTTGATGTTTAACTATAGTTTATTTTTAGAAAATAAAATTATTGCAATCATTACTATCAATGAGTGTCTATGATTGATACGTTCACAGCCAAGTCTTTTAACTTTTATAACTGACCTCAATAGCATTTAAATCTTTTAAGTCTCCATAACTCTCACTTTTGCTGCACAAGAAATGAAATCTTAATTCAAAATCAGTCACTAAAGAGTTCAAAAAACTGGCTTGAACTCATTTTTGGAACATTGACACTTGCCGCCTGGCAGCTTATTTCTTGCCAAGATCGCTAATCAAGCTGACGAGCTTGGTGCGCTTCGTTGAAGTCGTCCGTATCTTTTAGGGTTACTTGTTGTTGTTTAAATTGTACGTCACTTTCTTTTAAATAAATTGAACTGCTTGACTTGCCACACAGCTGTTGCCGTTGTTGCAACATTTTTCACTTTCTTTTTGTGATTGCTTTTTAAACGTTTTTGTATTTTTTTGCGCTTTTTCGGCTCAGTCGTGTTACACTTAGTTTTTTGAGTAGGGTAATGGATGGGCCCACCTACCCAAAGTTTTATAGTTAAATTTCAACTGTTTGTTTTTTGTCATAGCCCCCCAACCCAAAAAAAAAGAAAGCATTATCTTGATTTTGTTTTTATTTCGATTTTTTCTTGCTTTTACTTTATTAGCTTTTCATGTTGTGCTAATATTAAAAGAAATTTTGTTATTTTGGGTGTGAAAAAATGAAAGCGCGGAAAATTTGTCTATTGTAGTTGAAATCGGTGCACTCTGATCTTGCAGCTTGGCACTTGGTCCTTCAATGCAAGACATTAATTTATGAGGCACTAAAATATTCAACTTATAGCCAATCCCAAGCCAATCCCGCTTACCCAAATAAATGCCATTTTAAAAACTTTTTAGTAGCGCTGAGCCAACGAGTTAAAAGCTTTGCGGTTTCGACCTGGACTTCAGACCTATTAAGTAATTCACTGAAGCTGCAACAGCCGCTCAGCAGAGCCGTTGCACAGGATGTCTTTATTTCCGACTCATAACTGCTAAGCTGTCTGAATTTTATGTTTTTTGGGATCCTTTGGAGCACAGAAAGGGCAACCACAACAGTTGTTTTGTTTTTATTGGCTTGCATAAAGTTTTGTTAATAACTTAAAGTTTAAGTTTGTCATTGGAGTTTCTGGGTCAGGCAGCAGCTGCGGCAGTGAAAGTCAAGGCACAAGGTGCATCTTGTTTTTGGGGCAATGGTTTGGGTAATAAATTTAGCTGAGACTCGCAGTAAGTTGAATGAAGAAATCAGCATGAATTTATTTCGGTTCTTTATTTCAATTCCGATTACGAATAATTATAATTTTTAAAATAAAAATAATTATTATTTTCATTAAAATTGAGAGATAAAGCTTACTTTTTAAGCTTACATAAAAATTATGAAAAATTTGGCCGATGTCCGGAAAACGAAAAAAACAAAACGAACAATATTCGGATTCATTTTTTCGTGCTCTTAAATCCGATTTTTTTTTTTGTCGCCATCTACTCATATTTCTCTTGCGCATTATTAGCACTGCTTTACACCTTATTACATTATCCACTACTATGCTATTCTATTACAAGGGATATTTTTTTTAAATAACACTAGTTTACAAATTTAAGGGTCATCGAGTGAACCTTCGTAAAAAAGTTTTTTTTAGCATAATTTTGGGTCGAGAAACACGAAAATGGTATTCATTTTCATTAAAGCTTAACAAAATTTTTTCTCATTAATAAAAAGCAAACCAAAAATTTGTAATTTTGAAAAATGGTCAAAAGTTACACTTTTTTCGACTTCGGTTGCGTGTTACTCCAATAATTTGTACTTAATCTGTTCATATCGAATGCCACCATTATTGTCTTTCATATCGATACAAAATTTTGTTCACGAATAACTGAAAAAAGTGCCCAAAAACATGTTTTTCGAAAAAAACTCGAAAACGGTGCTTAAGAAAAAAAAAATGAATGTCATTTTCGTGTTTCTCGACCCAAAAATACCCTAAAAAAAAATTTTTTACGAAGGTTCATTTTTCGTGTAAACTAGTGTAATTGGCCTGAAAACTGAAGATATTTGGATTTTTCTTGTTTTTACGACTTTTTGAGTGATTTTCAGTCTAATTTGTTTAAGTGTCTAATTTACTTTTTTCGTTTCTCACAACTCTTGAATTATCACTTTTTGTACACATAAATATTTATATTTTCTTATTTTTAATGCAAATACAAGTATGTATTTTTAAAATTTACTTAAAGAAATCCATAAAACTAAAGAAGTTACGCTTAAAAAAAAATTGCTAGTGTATATATTTTAACTAAATAAAGTATAAAAGAAAGCTACAATATTTCAGATCAGTTATAAATTAATTCCTTTTCAATATTTTTTATTATTACGAAGATTTTTACATTTTTGTGGATGCAGTCGAAAACGACTTTCAGGTTTATTACCGATATATCGGAAACGTCAAATAGCCAGATCCTAACTTTTGCACTACATATACTGCTATAAAAAGGGTATCAAAAAATAAAAACAAGAAAAAATAAATTAATTTTTTTTTTTTTCTTGCAAAAAAGTCCTCTAAGTACTCAAAAAGCAACGTACGTCGATTAGGCGTATCGTTATCTTTCCGACATATTTTATGGTTGGATTTGTCCTGCCGCAAGAAGTTGAAGACAGATGACCATCGACGCCGCCCTGGTTTTCCTACTTGGGCTCTGAGAATGTTGGTCAAGGATACGAATTTGGCCAAAATCACTGAAAGCAAAAATGGGACGGCCTTGTAATTCGAATCATGCTCACATGAGTCGAGACATGACATATCTCCCAATTTATAGTTGCTCTTATTTAAATTTCTTTTTCTATCATTCTTATCTGACCACCCTGTATTTCTGAACATCATATTCACATTCAGCCAATATTTGCTGTCAGCTGTTAACTCGTTCATCAATTCCCACTGACATTTACAATATGTAGTTAGAGTATTTAACTCGCTCATAAATAGCCCCAGGCTTTTCATCTCTTGCCGCTAGAATATTCAAATTCGCATAATTAACTTAATTAAAGTAGTTACAATATTGCTTCAAAACTTTTGCTTTTGTGCCACATTTGCCGCCACTTTCCTCAAGACTCTTTAAACTTTTGAACTTTCATGGCTACAAAAACAAGAACCACTTTGAGCTGCTTTAAATGAGGTCGAGATACAAAATTTCACTCTCATTAATTTTCGTTTTCTTCTCTGCGCTTTTGTAATTACTTAATGAAATATAAATAACAGTGATAGACAGTAGTAAACAATAACAGACAATGCCACCAAACAAGTTTCTTTTACTAATATCGTTCTTTCTATCTTTTTATACTTTTTTCTAAGACTTTTCCAACAACATAATTTTTGTGAACTTCCAAAAAATAAATGTTATAATAAAAGTGAAAATAAAAATGTTGACAAATGAAATTGAAAACCAAGAGAAATGTGAAGAATTGTTGTTTAGACAAAGCAAAAAGAAATATCAAAATAAATAAAATAAAAAACTAATACTTTTATATAGTATATAAGCCGTAATCATGCATATGGCTAGAAAAGGCAATAAAAGAAATACACTTTCGCTTTTGCTTTCAATTTCATTTCAAATTGTTCGTTTTGTTGTTGGCGTTGCGCATGTGCTGCAAGTAAATGCGACAACATGCAAGACTTCAAGACTTATGTACGTATGTACCTACTATATATACATAAATATACGCGTAAATACATACAATAATTGACTACAACAATGGCCAGTGCATTGAACTCGAGCAATGGCGTCAAAAGCTTTTCTGGAAGCATCTAGCAGAAACCTTAAGGGTTTTTGGTATTACATTTTATTTTTATTTTATTTTAACAAATTAAATCTAGTATTTAATACTAAACCTAATGTTAATTTAACGAGCAATTTAACGGGTTTTTGGTAATAAGTTAAATACTAACCGTTTTAAGATCACTTAATTTCTGTAATCCGGTCTCATTCAACTTTTGCGTCAAAGAGGTTCTATCTTACAACTAGTCTTGGCTCAATTTAAACCAAAAAATGTTGTAGAACAAACTGTTCCGCTCTCCACTTTGATAACTACTAAGAATTCTACCAGCCAGAGCTTGCGTTTAACGTAGATCAATGACATAACCAAACACAAAAAAGACCTTTGAATACAAAGGTCAGACCAGGTTTTCTGTAACCCTCGTTGTTGAATTCGATTCCCCCCAGTGTGACATGACCTCAAAAAAACCTATACAAAGAGGTTTTGGAGCTTATCTCTGAAATCAGACATATTGGACTTTTTGGATCTCAGATTCGGATTCAGCAACCCCAAAAAAATATGGAAAATATCGTCAAAGGATAGAACCTGGACCAAGTTCTATAAGCGAATTCAGATTCGTCCAAATAGATAAGAAAGCATATGGCTCGTCCACAAATCACGACCATTTTTTTTGTGTGACTACACAGTCCACATTTCTCCAGTTTTGAAAGTGGAGAATTTGTCAAACTACAAAAGAATCATTTTGTTTATATTAGATCGCGTGACTCTACTGCCATGCCAGACCTAGATACTTGCATTTTTAGCTACTGAAGTAGGTACATAACTTTATCCTTTGTTATAATACTATTATTTGTAATAATACTATTTTAAACCCTTTATCAAGAGAGCATAAGTTTCTTGAACTTAAATGATCTACGTCAAAGATATTGTTGATATTATTTTTTCTATCCTTAGGAGTTAGAGCCATCAAATATTACAGATATTACAGATGATATCATGTACATATCTGACACTCTTTCTCGTATTATAAGTTATAAGCTGTTTGTCTGGTAAGCCATTTTGTTCGAACAAAAAATTAAAAAAAAATGTTTATACCTCCGTGCCTTCGGTACAATGTATAAAATCTATAGTATACCAATTTTAAAACGGCTCCTCTAAAATATATGTCGGGTCCAAAAATTTTGATTTGTAGACTCACATAACTTTATATGCTCATCCACTTATCTAGTGATTGTCGCTCCATCGAATGAGATAATCTTTGGGAATATTTAAACTGTAAAAAGATAAAAGTGCAAAAGATAAAAGATAAAATTAATCTGACTGGACATAGAGGGATTCCAAAGGTCAAATTGGTTTATTTTACCTCTTATAATAATAAATTCACTCTATGTATCTAAGCGTTCAGACAGTTGGATAGATGGAAAGTCAGTCGGACAGACAGAGATCTAGTTTTTCTGTCCTCATGAAAAAAAATGTCCCAGTACCTTATCTCTATAAAAATCTCAATAAAAAAGTGAAATCGCGAAATAGTTTTTTTTTCTTTAAACAAATTCCGGTTAAGGTGCTGTACGTAGTACTCAGTATGTTTAGCATGTGGCACCCATTCAGGAACATAAAATATTTTGAGTCTTTTAATCGACAAAGATTTGGTGCATATATATATTTAGAGCAATGTTCATACTATGAGATTGGTACTTAAGACTGATAGTATCAGTGCCTTTGCCAAGGGCTTCAACTGGTTCTTGTCTAAGACAAACTGAAGTCTGAAACATCCATAATTGGCGCAGAGAAGTTCAAAGAACCCAAGCGCCGTAATCCTACATATTTTTCTCACACTGCACAGTGTGCGATGATTTTGGCCAAAAGTCCTCCAGATGAAAGTCAAAATTTGGACAAAATGATATTTCAATATGATTGAACACATATTAAGGTATATTGTGCAGAAAAAATTATTAAATTCAAATTAGTGGCTTTTAAGTAATTAGCCATCAAAGTTGACATTTTGTATTTTTTGACCTTTCGCGATAATTTACAGAAAAAAAACCGGCATTTACCACGATACATGTAGCTACGAAATCTTTATTCACTCTATTATTTATAAGTATGTAAAAACAATAAAACTGAGCTTAAAAACTTTTCGGTTTTAAATATATTCGAGTAGTTAAAAAGATTTTGTTGGTTTTTTTACCATTTGGCTTTAAGGGTACCTTCGACTATCACTCGATATTTGATCAACAATTTTTTTATAAATTTCTTCAGACGTTTCACAACAAAATGTAATTCATCCCGATTTTCGGAAATTGAGTTTTATATCTAAAGGAAGAATTTTAAAAATTGACCCCCAGGAAATTATACTATTTTTTAATTTCTTAGCCGCCGTTTTTTTTTTTAATTAATTTAATTTAGGTCTGGATTATCTATATCTGAGGAGGCTCAAACTTCCCAGAAAAATAGTTCATTCCTTTAGGAACACGTGTGCAAAATTTCATCACTCTCATAAAATTATTATGGAAATGACAGGGTTTTGGCCAAAATATAAAAATCTGGGCCCACAGTGTACTGTATTCTGCTAATGAACAGGTGCGTACTCGTGGTATCGGATTGCTGATCATGGATTGTTTTAAGGCAATCTAGTCCTGCCGGGATCAGGTATCATATGCCACATTTGATTTATTTGTTCGCAAGGCTTATACTTTCCTTTAAAAAAGTTGTTTATAAATAACTTTTGTAACCGACTAAGTATAAATCTTCCAGCATTCTAAATACAACAATTATCTTTAAGAACAAACAACTCTTATCACTGAACTTGAGGAATACGTTCATGAAAACCAATTTTATATAGTTTTAGTTCACCAGTTTCGTTTTATATTTTTTTTAGGTTAATTCGCATAATTCATTGCAAAGACCCTCAATGGCAATTATGAGTTTATTTATACAAGCCGCTGTCGGCCTCCTCCGCTGTTGCTGTGCCATGTGCTACAGCAACAACATCTATAGACCCAGCTCGGTTAGCAAACTCAACGACGGAGCTACAACATTGAGCTCGTTGGGCAGGGAGTGCTCTCGGTTAGCGGTTAGGGGTATTAGTCGGTAGTATTCGTTCCGTAGTATTCAATGTGTGCTGTTTAAGCGACACTTGCTAATTGTCTCTGACCTTTTTTGGCATATTTCAGTGGCGAGGCTCTTGAGCGCATTAAGTCAGCAAACATAAAATATAACATAAAAAATAATTTTAAATATTTTAAGGTGTCTCGGAATTGGGTTACACGGCTGCGCTTTCATTTCCAGCAGCTTGGTTCATTGACATTTTTGCAACCGGTTCATTTGAACCACTGGAACCCTCTATGGCAACGTAGCTGTACGAAAAGAAAGTACAATTTTGTACCACATCGTATTAAGTTGTTGTTTCGGTTCCGCTCCAGTTAAGCAGCGGCAGCGACGACAACCAACTATTACCAACAGCTACTTGTCCCAACACTTGTTCGGTTCGGGTTCAAAAACCTCTACGAGTTTCACTTTCGCTGCCGGCTGCAGCTGCGCAGGCGCCTCAGACGTCATGTACGTTTATGGCTTAATAGCTTAGGGCTAACTGCCAGACATTTGGTGGACTTAAAAGTGAAATTTGTAGCTTGGTTTTTTTTTTGACCAGGTTATTGACACTCACGAGCGCCATCACGTGCAAGATTTACCATAAAAAAAAAATTTGTTAAGCAATTATCATAAGCTTTTAACAAAACTTAACACAACTATTATCTATGGCCCAGAGCTCATGTAGTGTTGCCCTGAACTTCAGGCCCATGGAGCAGCGCCTTCGTTTCAATACCAAAAAGTAATTCACAAATTGTTCAAGTGTTGCCTTGATTTAAGGTTGCCCCAACCGAAAACAAAACGAGAAATACAAAAAATCAAGCCAAAGACAAACCGTGGAGTACTTGCCCATAGAGTAAATGTGAAAGAAAAGCGGAGTTTCGTTATTCAAAGTCTATATACGCTTACATTGAAATAAAACAAAATTATCTGCGTTTTACGTAGATAAAAAACGGTTATTAATGTATCTAGTCTTATATAATAATTTTCCCCGGAGATGGAGTTCTTAAAACAAAAGATTTTCAAAGCAGAAGGGTACACATATCAAATCATCTCTGGGCCCCGGTTTCCTCTCAGCGGCCAACTTTATTTTAGCTTTTATTATAATAAAAAGACTACATAGTATCCGCATATGCTATTATATGATTATTCAAACCATACCTTTAAGCCTTCGAAATTTTGTATATGGTTCATTTTGAAACTTATGGTGAGCTGAAGTTCCAGAACCCACACGAGTAGTCATATATTTTGGTTCAAGTTATGCAACCACAATATTTATATTATATTTCAAAGTTTTTGTCGTCGTGCTCATCGCCATCATTTATTTTTCTGCTTCCATAATATGCAAAAGTTTTTGTCGGATGATCCGCTGAGCCAAATGAGTCTGGGAGACGAATCTCACTAGCTTCACAAAAATAATCAAAATAATCATTTTTTTTTAGAACTAGTTAGTAATTTAGTTTGGAACATTGAAATATTAGTTTTCTTAAGTATGGTAAGTACAGAAATTGGTCCACAACCTTTTTTTTCGCAATTAAAAGGTGTAAAATGAGTAGAAAATAAGATTTAAGAACACTTTGTCATTCATGTGCTGCCAACGTTGTTATTGTTTGTTGGAAACTTTTAAAATTTTAAGAAAACTTGAGTTACGTCAAATCTGTAATAGTACATTTTTTTTGGAGTACCCTATATTATATTAAGTTTTAAGTCAAAAATCTTAGTTTTGTATGGAACGGGGGATTAAAAAAATTGTTTACTGTTTCTGAATTTGCTTACAACATGCCGCATAGAAGCTCGCGGGTTCAACTGGTTCAACGTTTGTATGGTAACTTTATGAAATAGTGAACCAATTTTGATCAAACAATAAGATACCAAAAATAACCGAATTTTTCATTCGGACTCTTTACGTGGGCAGTCATTAGTAATTTTTTTTTCTTCTGCCGCGCCCACTTCCTCCTCTAAGTAGTTTTAAAGCCCTATATTTTCAAAAATTGCGAAGCTAGAACTAAATTAATAGAAATTGTTTATTGATGCTGAATTTGGTCTTCCTTCTTTCTTGAAACATGCTGCTTAGAAGTTCAAGGATTCAACTGGTTCAACTTTTGTATGGTAATTATATGAAATAGTGAACCAATTTTGATCAAACTATAAAATTAGCAAAATTTGTCATTTCATATCAAGTTAATTTTTTTTCTTCTGCCGCGCCTCCTTCCTCCTCAAAGTAAATTTAAAGCCCAATATTTTAAAATATTACGAAGCTACAACTTAAGTTTATAAGAGCAAAATCCGGGAAGTATAAAAATCTTGCGATTGATACTAGCCATCATAAACGCACCACAAATATCAGAGATAATCGCAATATAGTATTTTAGAGGCGGGAATATCCTCAGTGGAAAAAGCATATAAAAGGGTAGCTTAATTGGTACCAAGGTTCGATCCGCAGTCGAGGGGAATTTTTCTTTATTTATTTATTTTTTGCAATAGTAATATTTTAATAAAACAACGGAAATGGAACTGGATCGGTCACACGCTATGCAGAGATGACAACAACGTGGCGAAAATGGCGTTCCAATGTCGTGCCTCCTGGAACGAATTGAGGCACTTAGCTCAAGACAGAAACTGTTGGAGATCTTTTGTTTCCGCCCTGTGCTCATACATTTTTCAAGAAATTTTATTTTGTTATTTGTATCAAGGAATTATAAAAAAAAAAAAAATATTTTAACTTAACATATTCATGTTCTATATATAGATGCTCAATTACCATATAATGGGATGATACAGGGAGTCCAAATTCGGTCGACACATAACTATCAAGTTACAATGTATTAACCCGGCTGTTAGACTATATGGATATATGGATTTGCAGCCGCTGAATCCGAATCACTTTATCACCAATAATTTGGGGGTGTTTCTTACCTCAGATTCGGAATCCCAAAAACATGTAAAAAAAACTCGCCAGACAAGCCGCCTCGAAAAAAACACTTTTTTTTGTTGTATTGTTATATTATTATATATTATATTATTATTTTCCGATTTTCGAATTCGGTGATCTACCTTTTTTTTACTACTTTGCTAAATTCGAGTTCGAGGTCTCAAATAACGAAGTAATTTGGAGGTTATCTCAGAACCCTGACGTGCTAAGTGTTTTTGGTCCTAGTGTTCAGATTAAGCGACCACAAAAAATATTAAAAATATTGTTGAAAATCATAATCGATGAAGAATTGTAGGGATTTTAGAAGATTAGCTCAGAATTCGAAGAGTTTGTTTTTATCCTCGAATTCGGATTCAGCTGCTCAAAATCTAGTTGGATACCCCTGGCACATGTGAAGTTCACACCATATTTTAATTTTTGTAGACCTGCGTTATTACTCAAATCTTTTTGATTTGTGAATGCTTGGAATGACTTTAAGAAGAAGTGCTTTCAAAAGGCATTTCGTACTCTTTTGAGGACTGTTTAGTCCTACGGGTGAGATTGAGAGTATTTTCTTTTCTACTCAATTTAAGAAGAATTGAGAACAAAAAATTTGTATTTATAACATACAGAGCCAAACAATCTTGTTTTGAGCAAATTCGAACTTAACATGATCGGTTCTTTTTTCTGACTGTACTTTACGCATCCATTGCAAATAACAAAGTAAAGTAAACACAGCCTTGGCAAGAGTATATAAATACAGTAAAGTTTTTTTTTATTTATTTTTTTTACATACACATTAACTAAAATTGAAGATTGAATGTAAAACCTCCAAATTATTTATTGTGCCACACAGCCTGACCAACCGAAGTAGTATTATAATTTTTTTTTTGTTTGTTGTCTGCTTAATTTTTATTTTATTTTCAATGCTGGTTTTTTGTTTTTTATATTTTTTATACAATTGTTTGGGGGGCACAGTCGAAATTGGGTCATTTGCAAAAAGTCGCGTGCAAACATTTTCAGGGGCGTGAATAAACGCTACAAAGTCGCGAACAATTTTTATTTTTTTTTTTGCATTTAAAAGTTCAACTTTGACTTGACTCAGTTTGCTTGGTTGCCATGTTCATCAGCCTGCTTTTAAGAGTTATTCGTAGTGCGACAAATTTCTCCATCATTTCACCGTCAATTTGAGTTTATCTTTGTTTTGTAGTTTTTATTTTTAATACCAACGCAAAGTCCGTTGACTTTCGTTTTCATAAGCGAAAGTGTACTCCATATATTTTTAAGTTTTTTATTTTTATTTGTTTATTATGTTTTTATTTTTATTTTTGTTGCATTTCTTTAGCCGGCAGCGGCTATGTCGTCTGCAAACGGGTTTTTATTTTTTAACTAGCTGTTTTTGTAGTTTTTGTTCGGTGCTTATGTTAAGGGGGCTTTGCATTTTTCTGGGTCAACGAAAAGTGTGGAAAGTGTTTTTTGTCTGTGCGGCAAACGAAACTGTTTGTTGAATTTCAGATACACACACACAGATACACACACGCATACACAGTTACGATTAGGCCATGCTCAAGAGCGCTTATATGAGTTTGTTTGTTGGCTACCAAAATGCCGATTAGTTATGTTTAACAATTTTATTTTATTTAAGTGTTGGCCAAAGTTTGCTGAACCCAGTAAGAGAAATTTGAAAAACCAATTCAAAGAAAGTGAATTTTGGTTTGGTAGTGATAGTTGGTAAAATTTGGGTCGTACACTCGCTCTCGGTTTTTTATGGTTGCTGTTTTTGTTACAAATTGCAGGGGCTGGTAATGAGTAGCGCCTACTAAAAGTGAAAATATTTGATAAATGCGCTTTTAACTGGATTAGCAAGTTTTTTTTTTTTTTTGGTCAGTTTTTTTAGTCTATCTGATGATTTGTTTATTGGTTTTGCTGCTATTCCTTGAACTCATTTGGAACAAGAAAAACAAAATTATGACAAAACAAACAAATTGTATTCCGAGAATTTATCTATCTTAACAATATACCAGAAAATTTTCTTAGTCAACTACGTTATATTATATACTCGTAATAATATGTCGAACCCGGCTTACCTTTTCCTAAAAATCAACTTAAGCGTCATTTAACGACTCAGTAATAAGAGCACTACAGTCAAGAGCTTTAGGCATATAGTTATTATTATACCAATCCAAGGATTCTTAGTAATTTTAGTTTTTAAAAAATTTTTGAGTACAAGTTTTTGTTGTTTTCTTCACTTTTTGCTTTGTTTCCAAGTGAAAGTTGGCATTTGTCCTTGAAAACTAATTTGTATTAATTTTCAGGCAGATGCGTAGTAAGTCTAAATAATTCTAATATCTTGACTTTATTTCAAAATACAATTAATCTTAAATCTAAGATGCTTAGGTGCCTAGGTAACTAATTTTGTGTTTTTAAATGGGATTGAAGTTAATTTGGCTTAAAAACTAAAGATAACCTCATAGAAGCGTTGGCAACGTAGACCTTCGGTTCGGTTTATCATTTATATGTATAAGTACATACTAAAATTTATTTTTCTGTTCATAATTTTTTTTTAAATTTTTTAAATTGAAAAAAAAAAATTTTGTATCTACATTATTAAATAAAATTTTTATTATTTTTTTTTTTTTGATACCTGAATTACACTAGTTTACACGAAAAAGAAAGAAAAAAAACAATTTTTTTAAATCATTAAAAACTTTCGTTTCGTTATTTTAACAATATTGCACCAAAGGGTACAGCTGGATAATGTTCTGGAAGTTGCCCCATCGATTTTTGAAAACTAATGATACAATTCCATTCATAGGGCAAACAAAATTTTTTTCGAAAAATTTCAATTTTTAAACTTAACGCGTTAAGGCTAAATTTAATAAACGTGTTTTCAGTTTTTATTTAATTGTGACTAAGCTACTGAATATTTTTGAACCAATTTTTTTGTTTAAAATAAGCAGTCAACAGGGTTCTTTAAAAAATAAAATATTTTTTAACCAACACATTTTTAGAAAAAAATATAAAATTTTCATATTTTTTTCAAGTATTTGCCTTAAATATGTCAATCACCATTTTTTTTAAACATGTCTTTTCATACCTTTTTTATGTGGTGTGAATATGAATCAAATCAATTTGGTGGAAAAAAATTAAAAAATTAATTATTATTATTATTAAAAAAAAAAAAAAATGTAAGACAAAAAACAAGTCATAAACAATGGGACGACAACTATTTCTGCAAAAACAAATGGGTTTTCTTTTAACAAAAATTTAAAAAATCGTATTAATACGATACCTCAAAAAAAAAGTTTTTTTTACGCTTTGTTAGAAAAAGTTTTCTCAACAAAATTTAAAAAATATTTGTTTAACGAGGATCGCTTCTCTATCTAGAAAATACCAAATACAGAATTGTGAGAAATCGCAATGAGTTGGTTATGACGTTTTTAATTGTCACAAAAATATGATTAATATAATATCATACGCTGATTTTGAAAAATAAAAACTGCTTCGATAAAAAAAAAAAAAAAATAGAAGGAACTATGTAGTTGGTGATCTCTTCCAAAAAAACGAACATACATTATTTTTGGGAAATAAAATTGTAGGGTACTCGCATAAAACAGGAATGTTTAGTGAAGCCCACATAATTTTGATTAACGTCCAGAACAACCTTGAAATAGTTGGTATATACAAAAGGTTCCAGCTATAGTTTGGCTACTTCCAGATACTTTATATATTAGTGCAAGCAATTAGCATATTGATGTCTGACTTGATTGATGTGACAGTGAAATGGCGCCTGCGCTGCCCTTGCCTGTCTGCGCCTGACATTAGACTATATATAATTTTTTTATGGCAAAACATAAACATAACCTTACTTGACTGACTGAATGACTGACTGACTGATTGAATTACGCAGTGAGTTATATGAGGCTATGTTTGCTCTGTAACCTTCGGATTATTCTGGTTAGCTTTGTGCATTTACATTGTGCTTAACCTAAGCTTAACAACAACAACAACAAGGAGCCCAACGATGCCGTATGAATTGTTAACGTTGCGTATACGTGACGTTGCCTTTACGCGCAGACATCCTGCCAGCTCCACAAAATTTGGCCTAAATTTGGCAAAGCTCTTTGCTTTATGTACACAACACTGTCATATATTTGTGGCATATTACGAAGCTTATGAGCTTTTGTATTTACTTTTGATTGCAGATTTCATGCACGGCCAGACAGACCGTTGGGAGAGCAAAAGATAACTACAGTTTTTTTAAGATACGTAAATACATGCGAGGTTTTATATAGGTATCCAGTGCCTAGCACTTTATAAGCCAATTATTTCAAGGTTAACTCAAGCAAAATAAACTAAAAAGTTTAAAATATTTATATAATTCCACTATTCCACTCTATGGCATACATTAAACCTAGCTAAGGCTGCTTCCTGTCACCAACTGTATTCAATTAAACATATGCCTTGTTGGACATCAAGTGCTAAGCATCTAATCAACAGACAGAGCAGTTCAATCAATCAAAAGATACGTTTCGTTTCTATCACAAGCAATACAAGTTTATTCATTTTATGCAAAAGTTTGGCATATTGAGCAGCACTTCCTGAATTGAAGAATCCATGACATTGAAAATTTCATGACGCCGGGCGCTGAAATGTTTGTTGCCGTTTTGCAATGCTAAATAAAATTTATCTCAAACATGATACTAACAAAAAAAATACATAATAATAATGCCAGATACTTTTAAAATCTTATGCGCATTTCGTTGGGCCTATTTGTCCTTGACAAAACGTGGACTTGAGACAGGCGGCGCCGCCATTGTAAGCAAGCAAATGACGCCCGCCATTTTGTATATGACTTAACGGCAACAGTTGGTCGCCATTTTGTTGGAAACGCACAGTAGCTTGGGTACCCATTTTTTGCTTTTTTGTCAAGGCATATCATTTTTCGTCGTTGGCAATTTTTTTGCGCAGTTTGTTGCGCCAAAAACGTTGTCCTTGAAACGCTTTGTAAGTAATATGTTCCATTTATCAGAACAACAACAGCAACAACAACAAGCAATATTTGTTATTGAACGTTTGTAATAAGAAACCGCGCATGGCCCTCGTTATATTTATAAGCTTTATGTGCATATATCGATACATAAAATCAAAATCAAATTTAAATATTTATACAAACGGCATATGAAATGTAATTCCAATCAATCAGTCATTCCATTAAAAGTTCTTACAAGTTACATCTTAAAAAAAAAAAAAAAAAAAAATAAAATTTTATGCGTAATTTGATTTATTTTACATTCGCCGTAGCCATCAAGCGATTGTTCCATTGCCGTCTCATTATAAAACTATAAATCGCATTTGCCGGAATGAAAAGCACAACAACAACAATTCCAACAATAAGTACAACTGGAGCAACCTTCAAGGCAGATTGTGCAAGTACCTTCAATGCGCCCCAGACATATACATATATGAAAAGTTTTACATTAGTTTTCTTCTTTTTTTTACATTCTTAGCCGGCCCAGCCACTGGAGGCAGCAACTGAGGCAATCCCAGACACCAACTGCCACCGCCACCGCCACATGCTATGTAAATCAGCTAGTAGCAGGCGGAGTATCTCACCATACGCTCCACCACGACTTTGTTGAAATTCAAGACCAAGTAGCTTACTTATGTACTATATACTTATGTCAAGCATTTAAATCATTCACCCAGGCAGAGTCCTTGGGCACAACTTAAGATGATTGAAACACTATAATAGCTGGCAGAGAGGGCATGCACATTTTGTCAGGAAGCAAGCAACCTATAAAGAAAACTTTCAAATTAAAAGTAAAAATTTTACATTATTTTAAGTAACTATATAGACATCGGAAATCTATTTTTTGTATACCACCTGTAAGGGAACGAATAAGATCCATCAAAAATGACTTTGAAATACCCTTAAGCATCACAATGAGCAAATATATTATATCATCATTTCCTTTATCTCCCACTGGAGTATAGTGCCTCAATAAAGCATTTCCATCAGGTCCGGTTGTTAGTTAGCATCTTTATCTTCTATTATATATGTAGTGACCAAAAGTTAGTTCCGATATTTGTATACACCCAAATACGTTGACGAGGCGGCTGATCTTAAGAGCTAGAAAGAGCTCAGAATCCTATAGTACAAATGTAATCCATGTTTTTAAAATAAAGGGTCATCAATCTTGAGGTTTTTTTCAATAAGGTTTTTTTTTATAAACCACACGGGAGAACTGTCAATTTCATCATGGAAAAACTTACACCCGAACAACGTTTACAAATCGTACAATTATATTACGAAAATTCGCGTTCTGCAAAGAATGTTTTTCGCGCGCTTAGCCCATTTTATGGCCGCCATAATCGACCTACTGAGACCATTATTCGCCATACCATCAACAAATTTGAGAGGCAATATTCATTATTGGATGACACTCGACCGAATAGACCTCGTCCAGCGCGTAGTTTATGGGCCGGTGGAATCATCGGTCCATATTTCTTCAAAAATGACGCTGGTCAGACCGTAACCGTCAATGGCGACCGTTATCGCACCATGATTACGAATTATTTGCTACCTGAAATTGTAGCCCGAGATCTCGACGACATTTGGACGGCGCCACTTGCCACACAGCCCGTGAAACAATGGACATATTGAGGAACCAATTCGGTGAACAATTAATTTCACGCTCCGGACCGGTGAATTGGGCACCAAGAACGTTAGACTTTTTCCTTTGGGGCTAAGTGGAGTCTAAAGTGTTTGTGGATAATCCAGCTACGATGCTCGAACGCGTCAACGAAAATTTGAACCTCCGCATGGACGAGCTATGGTGCAGTTGCGGCTAACATTTGAAATTTAAAAAGTGAATTTATTGATAATAAAGATTTTTCGATTCATTAGAAATTTTTTTTTTTTTTTTTATTTAAAAAAATACCTCAAGATTTAAGACCCTTTATGTATGTATTCCTGTAAATATTAGAACCCTTTTGTTATAAACGGTTTATACACTTTTTTTCATATATAGATCTGGGTTAAGCTGCCAAGATACGTAGTAGAGAACTAGTTTAATAACATTATATGCAAGCCTTTTAATAAAAACAAAAAAAATAAGTTTTTCATAAACAATCGCCCAAAAAACGTTTTATTAACCTATGTGGTCCTATGTGTACTATATAGTAAACTGATTTTTTTTAAATTTAAAAGCACTCGGGAAAAAACTTTCGAACGCCAAATCTAGCTGCGATATCTCCAACAAACGAAAACAAAACGAATTTGTTTTTAGTATCGATCGTATCCTTTGTTACCAATATCGAAAAAATACAATCAACTTTTTTACAGTGACATAGTAAAAGCTCTAAGTAAAAAGTTTGTTTGCTACAGCTTTACAATGACCTTCTAAAACAAGATGGTGTGAACTTTACATGTCAGAGTACTACCCATATGGAAATAGTACCGCTGAATCCGAATCCGAGGTGCCAAAATATCCAACTCACGAGGGTTCTGACATAACCTCAGAAAACCCCATAAAACAAGGTTTTTTGGAGGTTATATAAAAAACCTGACGTGCCGGAGTTTTTTGGATCACGTAAAAGAACTCAGCGATACTAAAAACAGGTAGTAAAAGTGGTTTGACCTCCGAGCCCAAAAATTGATTTTTAATGTGTAGCGAATCCGAGGTACAAAAAGCCACAGCATGTCAGAGTTCTGACTGTACTTTGAAATCCCCCATTAAGCGAGCTGTTTTAAAGGTTATCGCGTTAACGATCGCAAAAATATATGAAAAACATTTCCAGACAATCGTTGTCGAAAAAACACAGCCACACAAAAATAAAAATACATTTTCTTGTTCGGAGGTCCAGATCAGTTGTACTTTGGATTTTGGTTTCAGATGCAGCGACACCAAAAACATATGACAATTATCGTTGAAAACCAAGTGATCTTCGTCAAAAGATGTTTATTTGGCTGTAGATTTTTAACTTACATTTGGTTTGTTTATATTGGCCTCGACTTCCCCCTTTGCGGTGTTTACTAAAATTTTTTGAAGTTACCATCTTTTGAATTAACCTTACATATATTAAACGTTTATTAAACTCAAAATTCGAGAGTTATATGACCAAATTATCCAAATTGAATATCTTTCGCTGTTTTTTTTAACCGACTACGGCGTAGCACAAAGCAGGGTGTTTGTATGTACCATATATATGTATGTTCATCTGTTCTTTCCTAACTTCTGTGCAGCTTATCATACTTTGAAAAATGAGTTATCTTTAAAAGCGTCTTGAAGGTCCACTGGTTATAAGCTATGTAACGTCACATAAAATTGAGTATGTCGAACTTTAGAAGAGCTAGAGTCATGAAGAAAAGAAAACATTTTTTAAAAATGCTGTGTTGGGTATCAAATGGTAGTGCTGATTAATCAAATATCAACAGTATATATTGTTGCGTTTTGATGGCAATAAATATGTAAACAAAAAATTAAAAGGTTCTTCGCATCTTAAAATTAAACATAAAACGAATAGGAAGAGAATAAAAGGGAAAGGTGCTCATATTTATTCCCATTTATACAAAACACGAATAATATTGAGTTCCTTCTCAAAATTGTATTATATATTCTCACGACTTGTATATTTTTTAAGCGAAAACAACAGACATATCGCATAAAAAATGTTAGCAGAATTGAAATACCATTTTAAAGTTTTTCAAAAAGAGCATATAAACTTCGGTGCGCCAAATTGAGCTCTACTTATTATATTTATTTTAAGATTCAACAAAGCTGACCCAGTACATAATACTCTTTTACATGAATCGATGAATGTTATTCCTGAAAGCCAATTGATGTCATTTGATTGAGACTACTTTTCCACGTCACTTGCCAAGCTTTATAGCAAATCTATGTGTACATAAATGTCGTGTCCAAACCTCTTTCCAGCTTGCAGGCAATTAAAAAAGTAGCTTCCTTAGATTTAAGCATACAAAGCCTTTAAAAATATTTCCATATTTTGATTTAGGTCAAGAGACAATGTCAAAACAAAAAACAAAACCGCTTGTTATAAGAGGCCTACATATTTTGTTTTCAGTCCGGGATGTTGCTGGACTCTCAACTAAATAACACCCACACTACACTGGAGGATTCTGCGCGCTGCTCCAAGTCACATTGTCTATATTTTATGGCCAGCTCAGCTTTGACCTTGAATTGTGTATACAATATAATTTTGGGAAAAGTTTCTGCCCACCAACTCGGCTAAGCTCAGACCCTCGACATAAAGCTTTGGTAGGCGAAACAATTTTCGACGCAATTTCGTTACGCTGATGTTTGCTCATGTTTTCTTTTATGAATTGATGGGAAATGTTTACAGAGTGGGCGGCCGGGTAAATATTTTGGTTGTTGTAATTGTGTAAATAGCAAAATGGTTCTAGGTTATTGGCTTACAAGGCTCACATACGTGTTTGCGTGTGAGTGTGTAGGTAAATGTTTGCCTTGCCAACCGACAGAGACTAAACGAAAATAAGTTGGACAGTTAAAGCCAGGACACATAGAATACAATGTACTCTGTTTCCAGGGTTCTTAAAATAAGCTCCAAACAAAAAATAGACTAGTTGTTTCACAGAAGGGAATAGACTCACATTCTATCCAAAGCAGGTATCCCCTACCACTCAATCACCCTCTCTTGGTTACCGGGGCACTCTTGTGTGCCTGGAAATGAGGAGGCGGATGCGTGTGCCAGGTACGGTTCAGCATTGCCAGCTAACCTTGCGGTTATGGATATAAAAAGTTCCCTACAGGATGTCGTATTGCAAATTAGTGGGACGACCAGAGCTCAGGCGGAGAGAGGATGCATCTTCCGAGCACTCTGGCCGCGGTACAATCTAAAGCGAACATGGAAGGTGGTACGAGCTGTAACGGGGCACTGCACCATAGGCCTAATGGCTGAGAGGTTGCACGTGCCCCATCACGACTTCTGCCGCAGCTGCGGAGATGAGGAGGAGACAGAAAGCGTCCAACACCTGTTATGTGATTGCCCGGTGCTTCTTCGAATGCACCCAGTTTCTGGGTAAACCATTCCTTGAAGACCTGGGCAGTCTGGCAAATGTGACTATAGCAGATCTGGCCACTTTTGTCGAATCCTCAAAATGGTTCTGCAAGGAAAGGGACTGAGGTGACTAGGAATGCCCACTAGTTTTTGACCCTCGGCATAATCCTTCTCTACCCCTTCTGCTCTTCTTCATACTCCTTTCTTCCTTTCCACAATTAGGCAACACAATGGACCTCATGGTCTCTGGACGACCTCAATTACCAAACCTAACCTATGCAGGTAACAGGACATCAGAGATCATACCTAGTACATCACATCCACTAGTGAGGCAATCTTTGGAAAGAAAAGGATAAATTTTAAGAACGGACCACCTATTTAAACATCTTATGGAATTGGTATTGACGAGCAGCAACTTTTCTGATGATGTAGACAATGTTCATTGTAACGAATTGTTCAAATCTTGATGCTAGGTTGAAGGAAAATATCTCTGAAGAACCTACTTTTTAGCTTGCTTATAGAATCGGCATTGGCGAGAAATCTCGCTTATCTCTCCTGGTGACATAGAAGACATTCTCTGTAATGACTATTGAGATTCAGGTGATGATGCAAGATGGAGATTCTCAAGTATCTGTCACGTCTGTAATACATCAGAAAGCCTTACTTAGCAGGATCTATATATACATATATAAATGAACATATCGAGCACCTCGCACCAGACAAGTTAGGCGTATCTCCAAGTTTTTAAAGTACTTTTAAACATACTTTGAATCATTTATTAAATTTTGCGTATTACGTATTACATCTTTCGATGTGGAAAGTTTTATAAAACAAATTTTTTGTTTTTTTTTTTTTACCTATTTAATACAAATTTATAGCGAGGTTCAGAGGAAAGCCGTGGTCATATGCCATTTTCTCCAATGCTTATGATCACGTACAAATGCTAGAATCTCTTGCTTTGTGTAATTAAAGGTGACGTCACATAGCCTACAGCCAGTGGACTACCTAATTTGTTAAAATATGACCAGCGGTTTCGAAGTTACGAGGAAACAGATAAACTTCTTTTTTGCTTCGCCGCGATCGCGAAATAAAACCATAATTTAATATTTAGATCCATTTACCATCTGTAGTGGCGGATCCACGGGGAGGTTTTCGGTTCCGGATCCCTTTCAAAAGTTTGAAAGTGTTTTTCGAGCTCTGGCCAATTAGATTGCCATCCTGATCATTATATCCTGTACCAATGGGATGAAGGTCATAATATATTTTTACATTTTACTTTTTACTTTTACTTAGAATAGTATTGTTAAGATTGTATAAAAATTCCAAAAAAAATTTTAACTACAATGATTGTTTGTTGAGGGGGAAACTGCACTGCGACTTTTAAGATCTATTGTGCTCCCTACTAGCCTTAGAGCGTCTGGTTCAAGTCTGTTGAATGGGATGCCTTTCTTCTGCCAAGAGCGTCACACTCCTTAAGTATGAAATGGAGGGATTTCTGCTTGATCTCACAGAACCTACAGGTGTCAGAAACTATGATGCCCATCTTGCTCAGCTGCTTCCTTAATATATTCCTTACCCTCACAAATACAGTGTATAACAAGCGTTAAGCTTAAGTTTGAATTTGTAATGAGTCGTCACCCCTCCTTTAACACTTGTCTCTAGAATATCCAGAACCTCCCAGTGGAGCAACAATTTGTGCTTAATTTTCAGCCTACTTGGCAGCGCATTCAAGCAGTGGTGCTGCCCACTTGCTACAGCTATGTTGAGACTTAATTAGCAAAAGTTGCGAACTTTACACCGGCAATTGCTTTGCTCTTCCCAATCGACTTGCACCTGCCACTTATTACTTACCTCCGCTTCATACCCCAAAAACAACTTAATTTGCTTTGTTTTTACGATGTTGCTGATGCGAAAAAAGTTGCGCAGTTTCATGAAAAAAAAAAAATCATTAACTCCCGTCAAGTCTGAGCGGGAGCGTAGAACAAAACAGCCAGCCGGACATGTTCCCCAATGTGAGCCACGTGTAAATAAGCAATCAGCCTCAGTATCCAGCCAGCCAGGCAGCCAGCCAATTGCCAACTGGGGTCATGCCATGTGATTGTCAAGGACATTTCAAAGCGCACACATGCCTTGGCAACGTTTTAATGCCTGTAATACGGCGCTTACTTGAGACTACGCTCCTGCAGGATGCTCGACACTGCTTTGACCTTTGTGAAGGAGATTTTTATGGGAGCGCATAAAAAAATTGTTTTTGCTTGGCTGCCTTTTTGGCAACTTGCTTTGTTTTTGCTTTAAGCTGCTCATAGAGGGTACTCTATAAGTGCATATATACTGCTTGAAGTGGCGCTCTGGGATTCGATGTAGCTACAAGCGGCTCCCAGATATAGCTTGCTTTGTCTACGCTTTACTTTTGATTTTGTTGCACTTTATGCCAGTTGGTTAGCAGCTAAAAAGTTAACTCAAGAGATTTATCAGATTGTTATTGATGTGACATTGAAGCCAAGCACCAAGCCAAACACTGCCCCAAATTTGGCAGCATTTTCTTTTGTTTCGTTATACCACTTGGAACACAAGAGGGAATGCTTTGTGGCTCTGTTCAAATAAATCTGCTTAAAACCAAAAATCACTTAGGCCTATATATATGCATATATATAGAAATGTTACAGCATACAATAACAATGCTTGCCATATCATCCCCATTCCCAGGTCACAAGATATATAGAAGAGCATGTTGTATGACACGCGCGTGTCAGTAATCAAGTGAAAAGCAAAAGCAAAGAGAATACATAGCAATATAAACAGCAAGTGGCAAACTCTGAATTTCGACTCCCGATATCTCCCATTCCCCCCCCGCCAAAGCCAACAATCTACCTAAACAAACATAAGGCAATGGCTGGCGCGTGCAACACTTGTGACCTTGAAAACTGGCTGTCATCCAGCAGTTGTCATCCTGGGCAACAGGAATACATACACATATTTGCCGCCATTGCCTTTGCACATAATTTGCGCGCTTAGCATACTTTCAGGCTTTATAGGCGGCGTTCCAGAAATCACGTTTTATTTAAATTGAGATTTCAATTCAATTTAGTGCTCAACTCGAACGAATTGGTTCAGAAATAAAAACGTTGTCGGGAAATTTCTCAACTTGGGTTCGTGCATGGTCTAGAATTTCTTTTAAAGGTATTGATTTGTTGTCCCCGCCCATGCTATTTTAGCATAATAAAATATGAAGTATTTACAAAAATTCCCAAAAAAAAAATATTGTTTATAACATCTTCCAAGACATTTTTGTTCCCTAAACAGCTGGATCCTTGTATTTACGGATAGTAGTCCAAAGCCTCCCAAAAGCTTGTTTTCTAAGGTTTTTATGACCTTTATATTATTAATGTGTATCTAAAAGAAAATCAGTATTACATGCCAAACTAGCCGTACCGGGATGATAGGTGTTTTGACGCTCAGAGATTCCCACTATTTTTGTCAAAAATATTAGTTTTTACCTATGACTGGTAAGGTCCCTACAGGCCTTTTGCATTCTCAAGGCCTCATACTTTTAAAAGTATAGATAATATGTTATAAGGCTAAAAGTCATGAAATTTTATGAGTGCCGTGATTATAACACTAGTTTACAAATTTAAGGGTCATCGAGTGAACCTTCCTAAAAAAGTGTTTTTTAGGGTAATTTGGGGTCGAGAAACACGAAAATGGCAACCTTTTTTTTTCATAAGCACCGTTTTCGAGATATTTTCGAAAATTCGTAAAAGAACTCCCTTTCAGCTTAAAACTTAAAATAATTCTTAAAAAATGTTTTTCCTTTATAAAAAGCTTACCGAAAATTTGTAATTTTGAAAAATGTTCAAAAATTACTCTTTTTTCGGCTTTGGTGTCCTGTAACTTTGAGAATTTTTACTAAATCTGTATATCATTGAAAAGAGCACATCAATCCCTTTCGATCAAACCATCTTTCAAGTCGATACAAAATTTTGTTCACGAGATATTGAGGAATAACTGAAAAAAGTGCCCAAAAACAAGTTTTTCGAAAATATCTCGAAAACGGTGCTTAAGAAAAAAAAAGGTTGCCATTTTCCTGTTTCTCGACCCCAAATTACCCTAAAAAACAATTTTTTAGAAAAGTTAATTTTTCGTGTAAACTAGTGTAATTAAAAATATATAATTTATATGGCAACCAGAGACCATCCCCAAAACTACCCTTTTTTTTTTAATCATATTTTTCATAGAAAGTACCATTTATAAAATTTCGAATGGAAAGTAAAACAAAACCAAAAACGGTTGGCATTTGTAGATTTCAATTATCTCAAATCTTTGCTTCAGAAATGGATGGAAACATTTTGCAAATGGAATACAGGCATCTAATTAATATTTTCCCAGGGATTCAGAAAATAAAACGGTTCGCAAGTAAGATTTATGGGGTCGCAAAAATTAAAGCAAACATAGTATTTTAAATGAAAGTGTAAACCACAAATTGTATAACTATACAAAAACGATAAATTTTTATTTTTTACCAAAAAATTTAGTTTTAACATCAATTTGTTGACTTAAATATAAAAAATAATGAAATATTAATATGTATTAAAAAATCGTGACAGAACTTGTTTTTTTTTTTATTTTTTATAAAAGAAATTGGAAATAAAATTTAATGGCCAATTATTAATTTATAAATATAAAATAAAAGTTGTGTCGCATTTTTTTATTTTATAAATTACAAATTAATAAATAGCTCTTATTTTTAAAATTGACAATAAAAATTAAAATTTAATATCTTTTGAACCAAAAGGCGCAGGTTGGTGCATTTATGTGATGCACACTTCAATACCTTTCCATCGATGTTTTAATATGTCCTTGATGGATCAATATTAAGGATCCCACGAATTTAACATCCCTATATTTAAAAAATGTTATTTATCCTTCAATGGCTTCTTAGGCTTCAATGGAAAGTTATTGAAATGAACATCACATAAATTGTAATAAGATGTTAAAAGATGTTTTATTTCAATTTTTATTTTTAAATTTAAAAGCAAACATTTTTTAATTTTTTTTTTTTTAATTAAAATTATATCTTTTATATAAAATTTTTATTTTCAATTTATACAGCAAAAATGTAGAAATAAGAGTTATTTCGCGATTTTTCAATAAAAATTTATATTTAACTATTTTTTCATAATCTTTTATTTTTAATTTTTTTTAATTCAAATTTATGTTTTATATATAATTTTTATTTTTAATCTATATTACAAAAATGTAGAAGTAAGAGCTATTTCGAGATTTTTCAATAAAAATTGATATTTAACTATTTTTTCATAATTTTTTATTTTTAGATCAAAAAATTAAAGTTATTTTTGAATTTTAATAAATAATTTTTATTTAAAAAAAATAAAAATAATAGATTTATTCAATTCGAATGTATAGTTCAGTTACAAGAGAGCCGTTTAAAGTTGAGTATACCTATTTTCAGCTTAAAAGAAAATGATTAATTTGTGGAATCACAAAAACGATTGATTAATTGATTTGAGATTGTTGAGAAAACTCTAAAAGCGATTGCTATCTTCTTACTTTCTATGAAAAAGTACATTACAATTATATATATTAGCCAAAAAGTACTTATACGGATAGAAACTAACATCTCTAATACAATTGAAGAGTTGTTTGTGGAAGTTCATAGAAAACAAAAATGTAGATACCAAAATATGGGCAAGCTTTTACGATCTTTTTATTTTAATTATTATTATTGGTAATAAAAATATATCCACTTATTTCATGGATTGCGAAGGGAATCGAATTCAAAATAGAGCTTAGAAAAGATAAGCTTATTAAACAAAAATAGAGACAATCTTAAGTATTATTTCAATGCAAAAATAATATATATATTTTTTTTAACCAAAATTTTTAAAAATAAAAATAAATAAAATATATTTTTTTATATAATATATTTAAGTGTGATATTTGCTGTAACACAAAAAAGAATAAAAATACGGCAAACTCAAATTTATTTTTTGTACTAAATTGTATTTTAAAAATTGCTTAAAGATTTACGGAACACACTAATTTTCTTTTTTTTTGAGTTTCTTCAACTCTATCTCTTGGCTTGGTAAGCTGCGACTCATCATTGGCAGGATGTTTGCCATTTATTGGCTTGGCTTTCTGAAAAAGGGTTTAACCTTCATCTGCTACTTGTCAATGCCATTTTGGTATTGGCCAATTGAAGTTCAGTTTAGCATTTTACCATTTTATGGCTTTTGCTTCAGTGGATAACTCTTTACGACCTAAGGGGCATTAACCATGCAACTTGTATCTTTTGGTAAATTCAGTTGCTTTTGAAGTTTTATGCCATTCATTTTCTAGTCCATCAAGTTTGGCTGAATTGGGTAAGTTTGTATATTATTATTCATTTCTTTAGCTAAAAGAGCTTATTAGCTCGATCTTTCGAAAGAATATCCAAAAAAATGTGCTGACACTCTTTAAACGACTTAGTTAGGCGAACTGACCAAGCCCGTTTTTTACTAAGAATCTTACATAATAGAAAATATTCACTTTCCGAGAACTGACAATTTTATAACAAACTCGGTCCACATAAACTTTTTCAACCATAAATTCCCCGAGGTAGGTCATTTGTTAATTTCTGCATATGATTCATGAACTGGCGCCGTTCATTTGCTAGATACATTACTCATACGCCCCGTATGACTACTGCTGACAATTGCAGCCATAACAATGTATACAAATGTATATCAAAACTGATGACTGCGATTTGACTGCCGCCTCTTTCTTTTTCTCCCACTCTCTTTTGCTTTTACTCCTTCTTTCTCCCAGTCACTCTTTGTCACTTACACACGCACACACATACATTCAAGCTTCTTCAGTTGAATTCTAATTTCAAATCTCTTTTTGTTGTTTATATTCAAATGTTTTGTTAATTTGTTTTGAATTTTCTTTTGTCCCCACTTGTGTGTTTACTTTATCTAAATTTTGCCAAGTCGCAGCTGCAAATTTCCGAAGCGCATTTCATTTGTTGCGATGACGTTGACAGCGACGTCGCAGTAGACGCTGACGCAGACTTTGACTCTCAACTGTTGACTGCACTGTAGTTCAAGTTCAATGTCAAGAGCGCATTTTGCTTTGTGTTTTTTTTTTTTTTTTGCCTTTGTCTGTATGTGTTTGTGTGTTTACTGTAATTTGATTGTATTTTGTTTACTTTTTTGTTATAAACGTTTAACGTTATTTTATAGCAGATACTCGTGCAATTTACTTTTTATGATCTTTAATCATATTATGGCTATATTTTTTCTTTTATTCAGCAAAATGATTTAGCTTTTGTTTCGATAAGTAAAACAAACCTACAAAATGATTTACAGTGTACAGAAAAACTACCCTAAGTAACTTACAAGTAATTCTCAAGGGTCAGCAAAAAGGGCAAAAAAAAACGCGACGAAGTTTGTATACTCTTTACTACAGAAGACTTTCGAAAGGTTAAGATAAAACAAAGTTTATGCACGTAGTACAGGGTGGGCCATCTATTGGTTTGGCTGTTAAGTGCATTTTATTACAGTCTATATATTTACATGAAATAATAAATTTTTTCAAATAATTTAACGACATTCTTGCGACATTGAGAAGCCACAGAAACCAAATAACTCTTCCAGCACAAACAAAATAGTTAAGATACATTTTGCCCTCAGTCCCCCTTATGTATTTTGGCCATATAAACCGGTAAAATAATACAACAAAATTTTAAAATTCAATTTGGAACACTTTAGAATTTTTAGATTGTATGGCTATTTTTATTGAGCGATTGGGGTAAATTCCTTAGAAATTTTTGTTCGGGTAAATTAAAATATAGCAGCCTTCAAAATGTATCTTAAATTCAATTGGGGTGGTAATAAAAATTGGTGTTTTTGTAAACAACCTTAAAAAAAAACAAATACGAGGGTTGCTATTTATATTAAGCCAAACCATATTAATTTAAGTCGAGAAACGGCTTTATTGTTTTTCAAAATATTCTCTTCTTAAAGCAATTTTCGAAACAATTATTCGATTCTACGATGTTAGAAAAACGCTGACAAGGCAGCTTATTTATGATCTCATAGCTCACGTCTAGTACAAATGAACTAGAGAACAGCAAAAGCTCAACGATTACATACTAGACTTAAAGCTAAAAAAAGAAAAAGTTGTAATAGTTTTTGAATATAAAAGAAGAAAAAATTAAGTAAGGAGACGTTCAAAATAATTTCAGAAAGAAGAGAAAAGTAGCAAAAGACAGCACTCCTTTTTTCTGAAGATTTTAAATTTTTAATGATTTTTTAACTCTACGCTTCCTTTAGGAAACTGCGGACCCGGAATGGATATCGCCTTTCTCATCACAACGCCCTTTCGAAAGGCCTGGATGCTGCCACATAGTGTTCAATTCCTACCCCCATAATAAAACTAAAGTTTGTGAATTGAGCATTCGAAAAGAATTCAAAACAAACACAATTTTGAATAAAGTTTAAAAAATATTTTTGAAAAGAAACTAATCTAACTAAACTGAAAGTTGTTCCTATTTGGAAACGCGTTCTGAACAATATTTCTGGTCAAGATTTCGTTTTATACCGATTGTAAATATCATTATAAGCTTAACAATTATCAAACCATCTAAAATATACACTGTGTCACTTAAAAGTTGACTGACAAGATTTACGTACCAAGTAAGTTTATTGCTCTCACCCCACCAAGCTGGTGGATTGACTCCACCAGCGGCGGATCCACGGGGGTTTGCTGGTCCGACCCTCCAACCCACACAACGGTTGTATAAATGGGTTGACAGTCTTTTGAGAGCTCTGATATATATACACTTCGAAGTTGAGAACTCCCCCCCTAAGACCAAATCCTGCATCCGCACCTGCCCCACACTATCTCGCACTCAATGGACTTTTGGCCGTAAACACTTTGCTCCAAGTTTCAAGGACATTTTGAACATAATTCCAAATAAAATGTATGTATAGACATACAATAAGCAGCTAAGCGGCAGAAGGAGGGCATATAAATGAAATTTATTATATGCTGCGCAAATGTTCTATACAGTGGAAGTATACTATATACATACATACATTTGTATTTGTATTTTATGTATATGTATGTATCTGTGAGTGTAATTTCATTTTGGGTCTTTTTGCTTTCTGCCTTTGTATATTTTGTCTATTTATTTGGCTCTTTGACTGCCTCACCCCGCTAGCTCTTGCACCCTCACTGTACCCCACGGGAATATTGTATTAGGCAAAGGCTTAACAAAACAAACAATAAAAAAAATCCAACAACAACAAAGCTTCGGCCCATGCTGCCGGCGCCGCCTGCTGACGACAGCAGAGCTACACATGCGTGCGGGCCAGCATTAGCACGCATGTTAGTGGACCAGGGAAGCAAGTGGCGGCGCAAGGCGGCAGCCACGCACCGAAAAACGCGCATTGCGTGAGCTTTTATTTTAGCGCGTGCTTTCAACCGGCTGCCCGCTCTCTTTCCGCTGGCTTTCCTGTTCCCTGTTCCGCTCGCTCGCAAGCCGTTAAATCGTTGTTAGGCAGTTGTTGGTTTGCCGGTTCGTTCGATCATCTTGGCATTTCGTTTGTTGCTTGGATTTGCTGTCTCGCTCTGTTGTATATGTGTGTATGTACATATGTATGTAGTACATGCTGCCTAGAACTTTTGCTAATTTCATCTAATCAGTTGACCTTGAATAATTTTGTTGCTGTGTTGTACATACACACATACATACATACATATGTATATACAAAGCGCGCACAAATTCCACGACGACAAATAAAACCAAAATAACAACTACAAAAAAAAAAAAACAAATGCGCAAGCGGCGGCAAATAATAATAATACAATATTGTATGATACACTTATGTGTGTGTGTGTGTGTTTGTGTTTGTGTGTATATATGTATATTAATTTATATGAAGCTTGTTTTTTTTCAAGGTGAAATATGCGCAAAAAAAAGAAAAAGAAGCTCGAGAGGAAATTGCTAGATATTCTTCCAAAAGTTAGAAATTATATGGTTTATTTGTTTTTACAATTAACAATCGAGTATTTCAAATTTATATTAATTATTATATTTTAGTAGATCAGTACGTAATTACATACATACATACATACATAAGTGTTCAAAAGTTAAAAGATTTCCTAACAACATAGATTGTAAGATGACTAGATTGTAAGATGGCTAAAAAGCTAAAAGTTGATATTTTGTACAGATTTGCCTATTTTTAAAAACATCTTCTATATATGTATCAATTTTTTTCATTATTATTTCAACAACTGAAATACACGCAATTCTGTTTTTACACGGTATTGAAATAACACGGTCTAGAAAAAAATTTTTACACATTTTCATTCAATTTACCACGATTTAAAAAAAAATATTTGATTGAAATTTTAAAGAAACATATTTTTATTAAACTTATCTTTTAGAAATTTAGTTATCGAATTCCCCCTTTTAAAATATGTTCATAACAGCTTAAGAATTTACTTCATGTTTTTAGTTACACGGCTTTTCTGGAAGATACGCCGTTTAAAAACAGAATTAGTAGTACATTCATTAAAGTCTTTTGTTTTAAAGTCAAAAATGCCCATTTTTAATCAAATAAATAAATAAATAGTTTTAAAAGAGTTATTGGTAACTAAACAGTTTTTAATGAAAATTTTAACAACGTCACGTCATGTAACGTCACGCCAGATATTAAATATGTTTATAAGATTTATTAGTATTGCAGCAAAAATTGTTATTTTACTTAAGTTAAATAGTTACATTAAATAGTTCATAGAAATTTGTGTAACGTCACGCTATGCAACATGACACCTAACTTAAAGATTACTTCTATTTTATGTAACGTTGCTCCAAATGTATTTTTGTTTATATCTAAACCTTTTTAAAATTTTTTTTTTTTTGTAATATTTTTTCGTACAAAATGTTTGTAGGATCAGCACAAATTAATCTTTTGCTATAATTGATATCGGTCCTATCTAAACAAGCTTTAAAATTGTATCCGACAAAAATAGACATTTTTTTTTTTTAGTTATATATATATTATTTATTCATCATCATATTTATACCTCAGTTTATTTGTACAATTTATAGAGATTAGCTTAAAAAGAAGCTTTACAACTAAGATTGAAAAATTGTGTCGTGGACATTTTTGTTTATGTAAAGTTTAATTTTGAAGATAAAAATGTAAATAAAACCTTAAAGTAAAAAAAAAATAAAAAAAGAGACTAAAAACTAAAAATAAGACTATAGTTGTGAACCTAATATGGTGAGATGTCCATATTTTTTATACTGAATTTGGTTATAGCCTGACTGATTTTTCATTAATCATGCATATGTATATCGGCTTTTCGTTGAGACAAGAAGTGGAAAAATAGAATAGTAAACCAAATATCATTTTTAGCAATTTATTTTCTGCTCTTCGAGCCTATGGCACGCAGCACAATCACCCCAAACCTCCGAACCATACAATATACATGGAATAAATATTGTTTTAAATATTATTAATTTGTTTTTTATAGACAATTTTGATTTTCTCTTTATAAAAGCATATAATATTCTTAAAATAGACATTTTAAATGGATAAACTTTATCTTATATCCTTGAACACGTTGAGTACGACAATGATTCTGAGCGGCCCTATGCGTCAAGAGCCTTAGAGAAGTCGCTGCTGAAAATAAGCTTATCAATTGAAAATTTCTACTTTTCCATAACAACCCTTTATCAGGGAACGAGCTGAATGTTTCTTCAGATGCCTCTGTTTGACGCACGCCTATCCTACACAGTGATAGAAATAGTAAAGTCAGCCAAGTCTTTAGAATACTGGAGGTATCTACACCTACTCATTGATCTCTCTAGCCTATAGCTTGTTCGTTTACTCGCACAGCCTGGCTGATCCAGTGAAGCCAATTCGCCTTGAACTTATAGAATTCATCGTTCCATCAAAGCATCCAATAGCAATATTCTACTTCAACTAAAAAGTCGAGCTAATCTGACTAATGCAAGATAAACAAAAATAATAAGACATAAAAAAATTTCCATTTCCACTCGCTTTCAAAATATAGGGTGGGCCATCTGTTGGTTTAATTGCATTTTAATCGTATATTTTCCAACAAAATTGGGCAAATGTATGTACCAAATGCAGCTACACATTTATGCATGAAAAATAATATCGGCCAAATGGCCGCCGCGGCTGGCTGTACAGGCCCGTATGCGAACATCGTAATTTTCGATGACTTTTTGGATGACGAAAACTCATCTGGCTGATCTCCCATCCATTGAACGAATAAGCGACGCTGATCATCCACATTGGACGGGTATGCTCCGAATTATGAGCGTTTAACAACCAAACCAGCAGATGGCCCACCTTATACAAAATGAGATGTCCTTTGTACTCGATGTACTCATCCACGATTACTTTAATAGTTACTCAAAAAGTTTTTTAACTCTACTAACAATCCCAAGTTGACTTCTTTGCATATAAATAAAATAAATACTCTTATTTGGCAAGAAACAATTTGTAAACATAAGGATCATATCATTAAAAGCTGCTCAATTTTATTTCTTTCCTTATATTTACTACAGACTCTTCAACAATGATAATTTCGGTACAAGGCACAAAACTCTCAAAATTCGTTATCAGCTTTTGCAACTCTGGCAAATTAACGGAGTCTCTTTTGCTTTCGCATTCATCGACAGCTATCAAATACATCGTTCATTCATTTATTTCGATAATCATTTTTTGTGTTTCTTTTGCATTACTCATACGCAGTGTGCTCCACTTGCTACGCTCAGTTAATTAATTTGTTGCGTTTTTTTCGCGCCATATGCTTTGTCAAGTTCAGGGACTCCCCTTTCAGATAGCCCCCTGATAACCTACGCTAGCTACGCCTTAGCGTAGCTTTGACATTGACTTTGAAGATAATACATGTGTGTTCAAGTGTCTGCCTCTCTCTCATTCTTACTATCTCTCATGCTTTCGTTTGCTTTTCATTCGTTGTTTATTTAAAATTAGAATATTTTGCAAAAAAAAAAACCGTGTATATCATTTTATTATGGCTGCCTTATCGACACAATGCGGCGTAATGGCACCCCTTTCACTGTATCACCACTCTACCAACGTGCTCACTATCTCACGCGGCATCGACACTCACATTTCACTGCCTGGTTGTAGCGCTCTTATCTAGTAATAGAGGCACTCATACCAGGCACGCTTCTACTGCCGCTGCCTCTTACGCTCTCCTCTCCTTTGTCACACACACTAGAGTGTGACTGCGACGCTGCTGATTTGATTATTTCGGCAAATTCATTTCGCGACACTTATCGCTCAAGGTCACGGGCAAAATTCCAATTGTATGTATATATATGTATATATTAAAGGCGCGACATTGAAAATAATAGCAGAAAGAGGAAAAGAGAGAAAATAAAAACTTCTGATAAGAAAGTCGTGTGAGAGAGTGTCTAGGTTAACACAACTGCTCTCTAAGCAGTGCAATTTCGTGCGTGATAAGAGAGTCTTACTTTCACTCAATATTGTTTCTATTTACCCTAAATTTTAATGAGCATGCCTTTGAATTTCTTTTTTTATATTTATTGTTTTATGTTTCGTTTTATATTTGGCGAATTGCTCTAAAAAAGTGTCCTTAATAGGGTTGCCACCTGTATTTGATGTGTGTGTTGGAGGTAGAGTTTGTTTTTTCGATGCTTGGTTGCATTTTTACTGTTTTCTTGCCATGTAGTACCGTGAACGCACAATATTCCAGAATTTGCATCATTTTGCTGTACAATAAATCCATTATTAAGGTGGGGCAAATCCGACCTAGTAATTGGTTTTGGCTATAAAATGCTTATTTGACAGCGGATCGACTTGTCCGATACACCAAATTAAAGCTAACACCTTGCCGCAACTTTCAGGAACTACTGATTTCTTCTGACCATTATTAATTTTGACATTTTCAAAAATGTGGGGTAAACCCGACCGCCTATTTTTTGGCTGATTTGGCACACATATGATCTACATTTAATGGTTTTTCCATTATAAATCAAAAGAGCATTTTATTGTTTTACAAAACTGAATATATTTATTTAAAAAAATCGTAATGTTTAGAGCATAGAAATCGAAATGAAAGTTGAATGCATGTCAATAAAGAATGATTGGATTGAACAGCTAAGTAATTATTTTTCAAAAAAGTCAATTTTTGTCATTTTCACAAATTGTGGGGTAAACCCGACCGTCTATTTTTTTTTTGGCAGATTCAGCACAGATATGATCTACATTTAATAGTTTTTCGATTATAAATCAAACGCGCATTTTATTGATTTACAAAACCGAATATATTTATTTAAAAAAATAGTAATGTTTAGAACATATCAATCGAAATGAAAATTGAATGAATATGAATAAAGGATGGTTGGAGTGAATGGCTTAGTAACTAATCAGAGTTATTTGATTTGCTGTCCAAATAGCTTGTATTTTTGGTTCGAGCTGGACGTCTGGTTGGCACCACCATTTACAGGTCGGATTTGCCCCATTATACGAAATTTCCAAACAATACTATACATGCACTATATAGGTTGGCCACACCATTTAGAGGTCGCAATACTAATACAATACTATATAGGTCTATTTTTTTATAGTATTTAAGCCATTTACTGTTTCTTTTCGATCACTTTATTTAACAAGAAAAAATGTTTAAGCATTCATAAAAATTAAATTGAAAATCGTAAAAATATACTTACTTCTTGTCGTTTGAGCATCTAAATGTAGACTGGCAGAGAACTGTCATACTATAATTTTGTTGATGCTCTACACGGCAACATTATTATGAGCTCGCTCAGTATTGCCGTTTTTGAGAAACAGTGGGGAGGTCGGGTTTAGCCACACTGTCAAGTTTGCACCACCTTACCGAAATTTTTTTTCATAGAACATTTTGGCTCAAAACGAACTTTCACTTTGTCGACTGTCGATCCAATTAATTGGTTAAGTAAAGAAGCTTGAGATTTTAGGCTCGATACTATATCCATTTCATATTCCAAAGTCGATCATCATCGGCTCAATTTTTTATTTATAGATTGAAAGTTTTGAGCCTGATACTATATTTGTTCACATATTTTTTAAAACTTTTTTCTAAAATTTTGACTGCTTGAAGAAATTGACATGGCCCGTAGACTCCGGGCGCGGCTCGAAGTGTCGACAACCCTAGTTCTTTTGGGCATCAAAAATAGTGCATTTCTTGAATATTGATGTAGTTGGCAACACTGGTACACATTTAGAAGGTACTTGCATAGCTTAGAATGCCAATTAGCAGCTACTTTGTCCAAAATGTCCTTTAAGTAGGCTTGTCAAAAATAGTTTCTCCCTTAAGGCAGAATAGCTTAGAATGAAATAAAACGCGAAATACATTTTTTTTTTGTAATTTTTTGTTGATATATTTTAAATACTTATAATCATATTTTATTCACATAATTCATTTTGGTTTTAAAACAAACTTCCATATTATTTTATTTCACAAAGACAAATGTCCTTCAATTTTTTTTTTGTTTTTTTTTGGTTTCTTGTTTTTTTTTATTTTTTTTTTTTTTGTGGAATAAAACGTTCCAGTTTGCCTGCTAACCATAGCTCAAAAGGTTGCATTCCACTCATTTGCTTATTTGTTTTGCTTAGACGATTTTTAAAAACAGTGGAACATTTTAGAAATGTACTTGAGTTTGATTTGCAAGTGTTCCATTCTCATTGTCTCACTTAATTTTGCTTTATGTTTAGCTCTCAAAATATATGTTCTGTTGGAATTTCTGGAGAATTAATAGCTAATATTTTAAACTTTTAAGTTTTTTACATACAAGTACAATACAATATTATATAGTATTACAAGTATCATTTAATTTTTTACGCTTTTAATTGTCGCAATTTCATTGTTTTAGTTGTCGCTGCTTTTCAAAACCTTAGCTTAATCAATGTATCAATTACTCAATTTGACAGACTTGACTTACTGTCACGCTACGCTGCAAATAGAATATTTGTTTGTCATATTTATTTTTACATAAAATATTCATTTTTAATACAATTTATAATATTTATATCTTTTTTTTTTAATTTTATGTGTTTGCTAAAAATTACGGACAATGTTACACACATACACACACAAACATACGAAAATCGTTATTGTTTTTATTTTTAAGCTTTTAATAACTATTTTTGTATATTTTATTATTGAAGTGTGATACTTTATTTGTAATTTCTTTGTTTTTTTTTTTTGTTTTTTATTTAATTTTTTTTTGTTACTTAATAAATTTCTTAAATTTTGTTTGCATAAATTTTAAAAGAATATATTTATAATATATGTGTATATATTTATGTTTTAAATTTAATACTTGTATGCTTATTATTATTTTAATATTGAAGTCAACCTTTTTGTTTTTTTTTTTGTTCTATTTTGTTTGTGTTTTTACAATTTGCATGTGCTTGTTTTTTACACATAAAATATTTAATATTTTGATATAAGTATATTTAATATAATTTGCAATATTTTTTTTCGTTACGTAATTGTTTTTGGAAAAATATCTTTTACATTTTTTTTTTAGCTACTAACACATAAAATCTTAATTAAAAATTCGCTTTTGACCAACTTTTACGCTTACCGTTTTTATTTTGTTTGTTTTCTGCTCATGAACCGGCACAAGCCTTGGAAACTTAAGTTTTAGAAAATAACTGAAAAAAATGTATCTGAAAAACCAAAAAGTAAAATAAAAAAACTTAAACTTTTTTTTTTGATATTTTTTAACAAATTTTTTATTGATTTGACATACAAATTTCTGCGCCGGCTTAACTTTTTTTTCTTTTTTTGTATGTTGTGTTTTTTTAAGCAAAATTGTTTGGTTGCTTACCATAATAATAATAATAATAATTATTTAATTAATAATAATCATAATAGTACTCATAATTATAATATAATTAATGTAATAGTTTTTTGCTACCGCAATTCATTATAATATGTATTTTTTTGTGTTTTTTAGTTTTACTTTTAAATAATATTTTATGCATTTTTACTGATATCTTTCAGCGTCTAATTGTTGTTTGTATTTTTTTTTAACGCCAATCAAACTTTTTTGTTGCTATTAATATTTTATGTTTTAAATATATATATTTATATCGTTTAAGTTTAATTTAACATTTAACTATGTACACAACAAATATTTTTAACGTTGGGTTTTTTGCTGCTAAATATTTTAAGCAATTTTGTTTGATTTTTTTTTATGTTTTTTGTTTTTATCTTTTGTAGTTTTTGCCTTTGTGTAGTGTTTAAAAATAGAAAACAATAATTATAATAATGTAATAGAATATGTTTTTATTTGTAATTCTTTAGCAGAAATTAGTTTTGTGCCAAAAATAATAATAATTATATTTAAAAGAAATTATAACAATTCGTAAAATTAATTCATAAAAAATGAATTTTTCAACTTAAATATTCTGCATGCCATGTCAAAAACTGCTTTTCACTTAACGGAGATCGCAAAAAATTTTCACAAATTTTTAGTTGATTTTTTTTTTATTTAAAATTTTTGTAGTTTTGCAGTTTTTTTTTTGAACATCAAAACATTTATAAGCAAGTAGTAGAGACAAGAAGTACGCTACGAATTGGTTGAACGATTTGCTTGCTTAAGAAATAAAATTAAAATTACATTTTTGTAGTATTTAAATTAATTAATTTCTATATGTACAACAATTACTTAAAACTTAAAAACAATCAAAGTTTTGCGCTTTGTAAGAAGTTTTTGTTTAAAGACAGAAACCATAAAAAAAAAATAGCTATTAACTTAAAAATTTGTATAAAAAAGAAAGTTAATCAATTATGTTTGTTCCTTGAAGAAAATTGAATTTAAAACTTGTTTTAAGCGGCAATCTAGGTTTATAACTTTGTTTTTTTTTACTAAAGTTTTTAGTTTAAGGTTGCTAAAAATTTATATTTATTTCAAAAACTGCAATTTTTTAATACCTGCCAGCAGCGGCTTAATTTTCTTTTTTTTACAAATTCAAAAGGACTCCATGCTGCTTATTTTTTTTTTTTAAATTATATATTTAATTATTTATGTATTTAAATTGCATGCATTTTGTTTTTGTTTTTTTTTTTTTTCTTTGTACACTGCTCATTGTTTTTAAATGTAAAATAATTTAATTTATAATTAATTCTTTTCCCATTTTGCATTTGTAATAATTATTTATTTAGCTTGCTGCTTCTTTTAAAATCAATTGATTTTCTTTCAACATTTTTCCCACCCCTGTAATGCTGCTGTAGGCTAGTTACCACATCACTTTAAAGACTTTTTGTTTTTCTTGTTTAAGGAAAATTACTTTTGCGTGCCAATGACGCTCACTGCTCCCCACGTTGCGTCCCAATCAGTCTCGCACTTTCACTATAGATTAAAAAGGATCAATTAGATCAGAGCTTACGCCTCCAACATGACCTTGTGCACTGCAGGCACGCCTGTCGCCGGGGGCTGGGGCGTGCTGCTGCTGGGCGGTGTGCTAGACGCAGCAGCTGCATTGGTCGCTGTCACCGTGACGTCAGCAGAGACCGTGGGATAACGCTGCTGCTGCACTGCATTGGCTGCTGCTACCAGCGCATGTAGTTTGCTGGGCGGTGGTGTAGGCGACTTCTTGGACAGATTCAGAGGCTGCTGCGAGTCGGCAATGTCCACCTGCAGCTCAAGCATACGTGGCGGTGAAGGACGCGGCGGCGTCACCGAGGCAGACGACGAGGTCGAGTGTGGCGACTGGAAATACTGACAACTGCCCGTTGAGGACGAGCTGGCGCTGCAGGTGGAGGATGTGGAGGACGATGAGGATGAGGATGATGAAGACGAGGAGCCATTGCTGTGCGGTGATACCGACTGCTGACGTTGTTGGCAAGTCGTTGTGATCACCGAAGAGGAGGCCCAGCGTCCATTTATCTGCTGCTGTGGTGGCGGTGAGGCCAACGTCGCCGTGGTCGAAGGTGAGGCGCAGTTAGAGTTGCTCGACGAGGGCGAAGAAGCGGCAAACACGTGCTGCAGATGATGCTGCGGCGGCGCTGGACTACGACTGCCCGTGGTGGAGCTGGCTGCAGCAGCAGCGGCTGGCTCACGCATCAGATAGTTTTGTATAATATCCGAGCGCTTCATCTGTTCGGGCGTCATGCGTGGCTCGGCCATCAAAGACTTAGCCAGCACGGAGTGAGTGCTGGAAAGCGTGGAGGCGGCATTGGAACCGCCGGCGGCTGTCTGGGTGGGATTGCTGCGTGTCAGATGCATGTGCAGCTGGCTTTGGTGGTGATTGTTGCTGACGGCTGCGGCGTTGGTGGGTGGTGGTGTGGCCGCTGCCTGTGGTACGACAACGCTGATGGCTGCTGAGGTGCCTGCGATGCTTGGTGGTGGGCTATGCGGGCTGCTTGCTGGCATACTGGTGGTGCTAGCAGCGCTTGTAGAGCTGCTGGCATCCGCCTCGGCTGTCTCAAACTCGCGATGGCGCAGAGCGCGGAACTTCTTATGCGGCTTATAGGCTTCATCCATAAGAGAGTTGGTGTCGTACAGCGGCGGCGCTTGGAGCACACGTTTTAGCACAGGCATGTCCTCGACAATCTGACGCTTGAGCGTGGCGCTGCTGGTGCTAGCCGATGAGGGCTGCGGCGAACGCACTGGCGAAACGGAGACACTGACTTGGGCGGCCGCAGCTGCGGCGGCTGCAGCATCACTGCAATCCAGGGCATCGTCGACGCTGGAACGAGGGCTTGAACATGAGGAGCTGCCGCCCGAGCTGACTGTCTTGCTGCCCTGGCATTCGTTTTTCTCATTGCCCGACTCAATGCCAGAATCAGTGGGTGAGTCAAGCTTGCGGTAGCGATGATGAGCGGCTGCTGCACCAGCTCCAGCGGTTAGATGATGATGCAGCTGTGGATGCTGGTGATGCGGAAGTTGATGCGGATGCTGGTGTGTATGATGGCGCACAATGGGTGTGATTGTCAGACCATTTTGGGTTAGATGCGCATGAGAGCCAACAATGTCCATGTCGGCAGCACCAGAATCACCAGAGGAGCCGGAGTTGGCGCGATTGCGCAGAGGACAACCTCCAGATAGGGTAGCGGCCAGCAGCGGAGCTGACGAGGCCAGAGCAGAGGGTGTGCTATGGTGCTGTGGGGGCGAGGCGGCGGCTGCGGCATGTGTCTGATGGTGCGTGGTAGTTGAAGCAGTATAATCAAGATCGCCAGACTCTGTACTGGACACGGAGCCTAACGGACTCTTGGCGGTTTCTACGTCCATTGCGTCCCAGCTGCGAGCTGGACTCTTGGCTGAGTTGCCATTTGATTCACCATCTTCCATGGACCACATTTGCTGTCGCAGCAGTTCCTTGTGTTCTGTACGAAATACAACCAGCTTTTCAGTGTGCAAGGTGCTAAGAGTGCGCAAATCTGGCATTGTCTCTAGCAGCTTGGCCAGAAAGTCGGGCTGATCAGGTCTGTTCTGTGCCACAATGCACTGCAGACAGCCCTTCAGACGGCTGTACATTTTCTCAATAAGCTCTAGATTGCGTAGACCCGGTCGATCGGGCGTGATGAGCACAATGGCGCAAAATAGACCTATTTCGGCGTCTGTTAAATTCATGGAGTTCATGCGTTCCGCAAAATTAAAGGTGGAATCTACAAGGAAACGTGCATTGGCTCCATTCTGGATGGCATCGCGACGCATTACTTGACCATTTAGGCATATAATAGAGTTGATTGACGAATCAAACATGCAGATAAGACGCACAAAGAGCGCATCAAAAAGCCCAGCCTTTAACAGCGTAAATTTATCATCCTGGGTGAGCAACTGGAAGCCGGGAATCATGCCGGCAAAATCAATTACGCCGCGTATGACATGTGCAAAACGCTGCGAGAACTCTTGCTCCGATTGCAGCTCTGGCGCAGGATTTAGCGGACAAGCCTGTAACAAAAGAAGAAAATTTTTGTAACAAACTGTTGCTATAAGGTCTAGCCGAACGTCATAATTGTTGGCGGCCCTTCCTAGTAATCATCATGTCATAGTTATTAAATTTCCGCGAAAAACTACAAATAAAATGCTCACGCGAAGGTTATGTCGACCCAACCCGACTCATTTGAATCAATAATGATAATTATTAGTGCTTCCGCATGCACGCCCACACAAGGCCCTCCTGCTGCGTAATCCCCCTACTGATACGACTACCCCTAGTTGTCAAGCGGCATGACATTTCCTTATAGAACGATTTGTACGCTCATCAAAGCTTTTTTGTTTTTTTGTACATGCATGAAACGGAAAAAGCTTAACGAACGCGTCAACGACTCGTCGCTAGTTGTGCTTATAGTTTCTAGGGGCGGTTTTTCTCACTCAAACTCACACACACACATACAGACAGTTACACAAAGCACACGCGCCAGGGCGAGCAGAGCAAACCTTGAACTCTAGTTCGTCGACCTTGGACAGAATGTCAGCAGCGTGAATAAAGCTAAAGCTAAAGCACAAAGCACACTCTATACTTAGTGTGTCTGTGTGTGTGTGTGTGAGTGAGTGTGTGCGTGTTGCTCGTTTGTTTGTGTGCCGGTTGCCATTTACCGTTTGCCGGTTAAAAACTTGCGCGTTTGTCACTTCAACTTGGCGCCTAACTTGGGGCGCACACACTTTCCCAACCCAACCAAGTGTTTGTCAGTTCATGTAATTTAGCATTTTTGCTTTCCGGGTCTGTTGCTTTGCAATCTCTAAAATGCTGCAATAACAGACAAGCAAACGTGCCAAGTATGCTACAAATAGCAAACCGATATCGTCGCTAACCCCTACCTCTTACATTGGATACATATATTTAGCGCCCACTGTGTTGCGCTTTGGCGCGCGATTAATTCATAATTTATTGAATTTCACATGTCTGGCTACAACTTTTTCTTCGTTCTGTTTCACTAAACACACTCACATATGTTTGTATGTACATAGCATAAATATAAATAAAGACACGTTGGGTTGTTCCACAGTTTGCATATTTTAAATCTGTCTGATTCCGCTTGAACATTTGTATGATTAACCTTGAATATATTTTTTTTTTCTTTTTTTTGTTTTATTCTCTACTGTATGTAGTATCTAAGCATATATTTAGCCTCTATCGCTTCAAAGCCCCCTCATGTTGGCGCTGTGTTTGCTATGGCCTTCATCAAGTGCAAAATGCCGGCAACCGGCAAAGCAAGAAAAACAACAACAACGATAAGAGAAGAAAATATTTCATTCTATTCTATTTTCTGCACCTTTCAAATGGCGTTGGTGTTGACGCTTACGTGCTGGCATAGGATTCTTTTCGCAAAAAATTTTGATATCATATTTGTTCTGAGCAAAAAAAAAAAAAAGGCGGAAATAATTTGTTTTCAAGTGTGTGTGTTTGAATATTGCTTTCCCCAGCTAGTTCTGTGTTGCCCTTGAATATCGTATTATTGGTATATATAAATAGATAATTATTTGTGCAATTCCTGGAATTCTTTTATCACCAGCTTATATCAGCCAGAAATAGAAAGTACTGCTTATTATTTGCAATCTATTTGGCTGTGTATATTACTGAGAAAATCAATTTAAAATAATATAAATATTCTGCAACTTTTGTATCCACAGTATCATAAGGCATAACCTTACGCTTTCGAATCAGCTTATATTAATACGATCTTTACTTTCGTCAAAGTGCATAAATATATGCGAAATTTTTAGCATAGCTACTTCCGCCTAGTCCGTCATAGGTAATTTCAATTTGTTTTGCTATTTCTTCCTTATGAGCATTTTAGAACCACCTGACAGCTAAATAAAGTGCGACGTTGTCAAAGGGTAAACACACAAATAATTACTCTCGCGGCCGCTCGCTCTCTCTCACCCCTACAAGTCCAGACTTACATCATTGCCTCACATTACAATTATTACTCGATGATTATTTGCTTAAGTTTGAGTGAGCAGGCTTGGGGGTGCGGTGGCAAGTACTGACTACAATGTTGCCAAAGTGCCGTTGTCTGGCTAGCTGCATTGCTTCCTCATACTCTCTCTTACAAGCACACACACAAACTCATTTGGCTCATTTATCAGCTGCGCTGCTCTTTTATATTTCGTTTGTACTATGTTGTTCCCCCTTTAACTCGCGCTATTGCTGCCCCTTAAGCACAAACACTTATACTAGTTGCTTGCGCTTATTCTATGCATATTTGTATATTGTTATTAGTATTATTATTATACTGTTTACATACACAGTATATATATTTTGCCCTCAACTACATGCGCAAAAAGAATAAAATAAAATTGAAAAAAAAAACATTTCATTCATTCAAGGTTAAAAAATAACTCTCCACAAGGTCGTTCTCGTGCTTATGCAAAACTTTGCGTGTGTGTGTGTGTAGACTGTGTTTATTCTACGCTGCAGACATGTGCAAATTATTATTATTCTTTTGTTGCCGCACCGTTCGCACTTCAAGAGGGCGCCGTTCTTGCTTCCGCTTTAATTGCACGCCTTGGCAGCCGCTGCTGCCTCTGCTAGCGCCGCTGCCGCAGGCTTTTATGAACAACTATTTCTTTGCAAACTTTTACTATATCTATAATGGGCTTTACTTCCTCTTTTAACTTTTTAGTCGAAAAAAAGGCGAGTCTTGCCTTATCATTTCTATAAACTGCTTGCCTATTTTGCATAGCTTAAATATTTCAAATCAATTAAATTCTTTCGTTTACCAACCCCCACACAAACCCTCTAGGTTTACTCATAATAATCGCCATTGCTGGCCTTTTACTGCGCGTGAATGTATTGGATCTCTCACCGCTGACGTGTTTTATGAGTGTGTAAGTGTGTTTTCATTAATAATGACGCTACGCTTGACCTTGAGCTTTAGAACTGTATTTTTATATGTATATGTGTTTGTATTTGTTTTTGTCGTTGTGCTTTTGCTTTGACATTTGTTGCTATTCGTTGTTGCTGGAACACGTTTATTTTTTTTTTTTTGTTCGTCTTATCGCTTTAGCCAATGCGTAGGCTGCTCTTTTTTGTTGTTTTTTTAGTTGTTGCTTTTGTAAAGCATTTAAGCACAACTGCACATTGCTCATACGACGCGTGTGCCGCAAGATAACAAAAAGCAGCATCAACAATGACGTCAGTTGTAAAATCCAAAAAAAAACAAAAAAAATACGCGTTGTTCATGTAACATTAAGTCAGTCTGCCAACTAGACCATTTAGCCAGCCACAAATTGACAAAAACTTTACAACTTCCCATATATTATTTTGACGAGCCAAAAAACATAACAAAAACAAAAAAAATATTGACATTGACAACGTTTAGTTAGCCAAACAAAAAGATAACAGCAATAACAACAACCAAAACAATGTATAGGGCCGTCAAGAACTTGACCCCAAAGCTAACCACGCTTCAATGTCTCTGTATATCTGTATCTGTATCTATGCATCTGTATCTGTATCTGTCGCTTTAGCTGTACAATAAGAACAGCAGCCGCTGCCGCTACGTGCCTCTAGTGTCTCAAGACTTGAGTCTCAGTTGATTTCCTGGTTTTATTTGTGTGTGAAGTTTAGAATAATATGCCAAACAGGTTCACCTTGACGTATGAGTAATGCCATAAGCAAGCAGTTGTTGTTGTTGTTATTGCTGTAGCTGCTGCTGTTAATGATCTATGCATGTCAATAAATGTCTCTGCCTTGGCTGCCGTTTGCACTATAAATCTGGCCCGGAAACGTTAAACGCCAGTTGACATTCAGTTCGCCTACGCCAACTAACCAAGCTAACCGCTAACCTTTAACCAACCAACAACTAAACAATCTTAATGGACTACATAAAGTTGTCTAATAAGCATTTAGGTAGTTTGTTACTTACCAGCAATGTTGGCATTGAAAAGGAGGGGCAATCACGTGCCCGCTGTCGCATGGCCGACACCTTTTCCTTTGTGAACTCGCATGTCTCCAAGTGGGCGCGCAATACGGCTGCCAATAGGCGTGGCTGATCATCCAGCTCTGTGGCCAAAACACGCTGCTGGCCACGATTCTGTGTGCTTTGCTGCATGGCTGCCAAAATGCGCGCCTTTTCACGTTTCGGCACGCGTCCAAAGCGAACAGCTGCAAGTAACAAAGAGTAGACAAAAAAGGACTTAAGTAAATGTTTTACAAAAAAAAAACAAGTATCTTATAAAGTAGCTTATTAATATTGAACTTGACAGGTACACAGTAAAAAATAAGTAATCAAATTTATAAAAATTTGTAAAACATTTTTTTAATTTTGGCTTAAAGTTATTCTAGTTTCATTTTATTCTTTACGTGCCTTTAAGTACGGGTAATTGTTAAACTGCTCGGAACTATGCTCATAAATTACACGCTTCATTGCTTGCCAACAACATGGGCAGCAGGTGCTAACCATTGGCAACAGCTGTGAACTGAATTGAGACTGTAGTCGAGTCTGCTGCTGCTTGCTCCCCTTGAGGCATTGTCACGCAGGAAGTTGTCATATACTTAAAGGCTGCAGATCCTGTACTACAGCCTGACTGTCTGTTTGTCTGTCCCTGCGTCTGTAATTTATAGCAGCTAAAGCTACGCCCCAATGCTGCCTCTGCTGCATCTTTTGTTTATAATTTTTTTTTTTTTATTGCATTTTCTTTCTGCTGCAGTCTGACTACAAAGTTGGATCGCATGAGCCCTATAAAGTGGGTCATTGGCTGTCTTTTGCTCAGCTGTCGGTCGCTCTGCTGCGACTGCTTACGCTGAACTCTTTGGCTGTTACACTTTCTCTTTTTTAGATTTTAATTTCTGCGCCAAATTTGTTGCTTTTGTTGTTACTCTGTTGTTGCATGTGGGTGAACTTTCACATTTCACTGCGGCACGTTTGCGCTCACGTTTTGCTGCAGTAGTACACAGAGCTATTGAGTTGAAGCATTCGAATTAGATGGATTTGTTTAACTGCAATGAATCTCAATTCAACTGTGAGTTGGATTTTGGCTATACGCTGCTGGTCAACTTTTCAATGTCATGCTCAATGAAAGGCGCATAGCTACAATTTCTACAATTTCACTCGGCAACAAAGTGGCACACACACTGAAGCTGTGTGCCACAAAATTAGTAACAAAAGTGAAACACCAAAGACGGTTTAGGCCGCCGCTACATGGTCTGCGGATTTTTCACTACTTTTTCCAGCAGCCGAGAAATCGCTTTTAACGCTATGACTTGACTTTGTGAGTGTGACCCAGTTAGTACATAGCGAAATTCAGGTCAAACGAAATGGAAAATGAAATGCCAGCTGCTGCGGCTGCGCGTAGAAATTAGAGCGCGCAATGAGCAGCGACGTTGACGTCGACGACAGCGTCAACTGCGCAGACGCAAACGTCAAAAACTTTCAACGCTAAAAGTTGGTCAAAGCAGCAAAATATATATGAAGCGAGTGAATGTGCATATAAGCATGTATGTATGTATGTGTGTGTGTGTGTGTGTGTGTGTGTGTAGAAAATAGCAAAAGTTGTAAAAGCGGCAGACGCACAAGCAGCGTCGAACAGCTTTATTGTGTTTGTTGTTGGTGCTATTTCTTTTTAAGTTTTATTTCAAGTTTAAACACATTTTGCTGCTGCTCTTCCGCGGCCACAAACCAAAAACATTATCAATGTGTGTACGTATGCGTGTGAGTTTGTTTATAAACGAGGTCAACACAACTCAATGGCGCTTAAAGCTGTCTTGCTTTTGTAATTGTTGTTGCGGCTGCTGCTGCTGCTCAAAAAAAGGTAAACAAAACCAAACGCTGCAGTCAGAGCTGCGCTGTCTAACAAAGAGAAAAGCGCGTCTATGTATCTTTCCCGCTTTCTCCCCCACATTTTGCCATTGGCGCTGACTGGCTATTGTGGATGCTGCAGTTAAAGAGTGTGAAGAGCGTGTCAGAGCGCTTGAAGCTCTGGCTCAGAAATTGAAAGCGCCTTTACTGCAAAATTTGTGTCACGTTTTGAGGTTTATGTTATGCTTACTATTACTATTATTATTATTATTATTTTTATTTTATAGTGGCAGCTTTCAAACTCTTTCTAACTTTGCTTGTAGCCAGCCAGTGTTAATTTGCATTTATTGTATTGAAAGTTCAGAGTTTTCAATACTTTTAGCTTTAATTCTATCAAAGGCCAGAGCTATAAATATTTGTTAAATTTTATTTAGTTGTCTGCATTGCTTTCGCTTAATAAATCGAGAGCGCTTGTTGTGGTTTTCTCTTATTTAAAAATTTAAACTTAGTTAAGAAAATTGAAGTCAAACCAAAAAACTTGCATTTATTTTTTTTTTATTCGAAATCTTCAAAGTAAGTTCTTTCAAAAACATAAAAAAAAAACTTACGCGCATTGTGATAGTTGACATTGCCTTTAAGTATGCCTTTTAATATGGGCAATTCTTCCGTTCCGCCCATTTTGTATATTTTCTTTTGTTTTGTAATTTTTTCTTTCTATTTGAATTCAATTCATATAAAACTTTATTCTGTCACTGTTCACACCTTGTTTGCACTTGCTTTGTTTGTGCATTAAATTAAAATTGAAAACTTTTGTTTTGTTTTTATTTTTTTATTTTTTGGCACAAACACAAAAATAAAACTTTGGTTAAAGCTGCAGTTAAGTATTGCTTGAGTTTAAAGATTTTGTGGCTTAAGTTTACTCAAACTAACTTTTAAGATTTTATTTTTTTTATTTTGTTAGCTCAGGTACTTTGGCTAGTTGCAATGTATAAATTTTTGTAATAATTTATATTTTCTTTTATAAGTAGTAATTTTTGTTGTTGCTTGCTTATATTTCACAGGAACTTTCTTTGCTTGCTCTTTATTTTGATTTTTTTGAAAACTTCAATTTGTATATAAATTAGTTGCTAATTTTTGGAATTTGTATTCTTTGCTGCACTTGCTTGCACAATTAATTATTTTATTAATTGGCATTAATATTTTTTGCGCGTAATCCAACTAGCGTGTGGCTTGACTCCTTTTGTCGAATTTTCTTCACATTAACTGTTGTAATATGCATATAATTATATTTGAAATTAATTTATATTTTTTTGGCTCTGCACACACACACTCACACACGCACGCGTTGTCATTATGTTTCAATTGAAGTTGCAAGTTTCGGCTTGAAATGTTGAATAGCGACAACGACAACAACAACAAGAACGCTTAAATATATCTGTCAGATTCGCTAACATGACAAAACTCGACAAGGTCTCGAACGCGACTAACTGTAAAAAGCAAAAGCACGTTACGAATATACCCAAAGGTAGCAAGCGGCAGCAGCAGCGCCAACAACGAACGACAGACGATAACAAAAACAACAAGCAAACATACGCCGCCGCCATACAAAAAGCGGTAGAGCCAATGACCAACAGCGTACAAAGAGAGCCGCAAAGAGCTGTAAGAGCGCGTGCGTAAGAGCTTATAAGTAAAAAAAAAAAAAAAAAAACAAACAAAGAGCAAGTTAAAAGCTTGCTTTTGTTGTGAGCTTGAATGCAGCAGCTGCGAAAATGCAAGCAAAGGCAAGAGCAAGTCAGCTTGTAAGCAAAGCTGATTGCATTGATAAGTCAACTGATAAGCTAAAGTCTTTAAAAATAAATTTTTTATAAATGCGTCAAGTAGCTAGACTTTAAGCAATAATTATTTTCGTAAGTACATAAAAAGCACAATGGCAGCAAGAACACAATGCTGGCAAGTTCAAGCACTGATAAGCAGCATACTCGCCCCCATCTTTTTTTTTATCGCTGCAAAAACAAAATGGCAACAAAAGTTCATTGGCCAAAGCAAACAAGCAAAGCACAAAGAGAGCGAGCTAAGCGCGCCAAAGAGCGCATGAAAGCACTTAAGAGTCTGCACAAGTTAGGCGAGCTTTTCAACACGCTTAAGAGCATTTCGTGTTGAGTTTTGTGGCATAGCTAAGAGCGCCAGCAGTTTAAAGCTCTTTGCACGCAAAGCTTTTGCAGCACTTAGCCGCCAGCGAGGATGCAACACGCTCACAAAACTTAACAGGTGCATTTGAGTATGTTTCAAAAAATAAACAACAAATTTGTTACGCTCGTTAAATAAATTTTAAGTCTATACGCCTTAACCATGAAAAAACTTGTAATATAAATTTATGACTTTTGCGGCCTCCTAGACAAAACATTATTGCATTTAATGCAAGCGTCTGAGGGCCTGACGAAGTTGCATTGAGCTACATACATAAATGAGTGCAATGCTAAACGTTAAATAAATATGTGCCTTGAGTCACGTAGCTTTGGCGCCAGAGCAAACTATTTATAGCAAACTTTTGACTAAACCTACAAAATACATATGTTCATGGTGCTGTCAAAAGTCCCCTAGAAATATATCAACTCTTTGTAAACGGGGTCAAGCTTACGCACAACAACAACAATAATCTTTAGCTTGACTCATAATATTATGATATTTTGTTGTTTATCAAGTTGCGGCTAAACTAACGGTAAAGCTAAAGCTTAAAGATACAAAAAAATAAAAATAAATCTTGTTTTGCATTTCGCACGTCATAAAGAAATCAGTTGAGTAGATTCCACTCACTCACTCGCTCATACACTCACTCATTCACTTATCAGCAGCGACTCTTTTCAAGTGGCAAGTCATCAAGCAAACAATTCACTCACTCATTGGTCATTGAACTTAAAAATTAAATGAGGCCAAAAACAAACAAGCAACAAGCTACAAAAACAACAATGACGAAGACGAAGACAGCGACAAGACGTTGATGACGATGAAGACAATGTAAAAGGCAATTTGAATGTTATGAGCTGTCTTTAGTGTTAGTGTTGTTGTTGTTGTTTGTTTGTACACCTAACGTCATTGCTTCATATTTGTACGCATATTTTGCTGGACAACGAAGACGACAACGACAAGCAACAAAAACAACAACAACGAAAGTAAAAGTGAAAGTTGTTCGGTTTCTGTGTTGTTTTTTTTTTTTCGGTAGAAATTTTCGTGCATGCTGTGGAAATTGAGCGAACGATGATTGGGCAAGTTGGAGGCCTATAAAATGGGGGGACTAACAATTTATTGGTCACTTTGGTTGATGTTGTTGTTGCTTTTGTTGCATAACATACGACCTAACCGAAGCGTATGAGAGATAAATGAGCAGTAATAGCGAAGGGCCAAGAAAGAGCCAGAAAAAGTGTTGAAGAGTTCATATCACTAAGATAACTATATATATTAAATGTGATAGAATTTGTTAGAAAATCAGGCAGTTTACATGGGATACATTTTTTAAGCTTTTTAGTCTTGTAGCAGTTGCGGATACAGGATTGGTTCTTAGGGAGAGATTTTCACTTTGATCTATATATATATATGAGAGCTGGCAAAAAACTGTCAACCCAGTTTTCCAACTTTTGTGGAGAGGTCCGCACCAGCAAAACCCCCGGGAATCCGCCACTGCCTCGCAGGCACATCTTATCTTTGTATATATTATATTATATTATCTTTGGTAAGTTAATAAAATGCAAAATTTACACAAGACCGTATACCTTCAGCTATGGGGTATAATAAATTTTGTGCACATAAATCAGTGGCGTGGATAGCTTTTTTCGATAAAGGGTCGAGCTCATTTTTATAAAGTTTGAAAATTTTATTTTTTCATACGAAAACAAAAACTCTGAAGGGATTGATCCTTTTTTTTTTTTTAATTCATTGACCCTTTTGACCACCATATCTACGCCACTGACATGTATGTAACATAGCGAAGGAGACGCTAGAAACACTCCAAAAGTTACCACTAAAATGTTTAGGATAACCTTAGAAATTGATCTAGAAATATTGGTCCGTATGAACGCCTGAATCTTAAAGACTATAAGAGCTTGTATAAACAAAGTTGACATTTGCACTGCTTACGTCACCAGTCAGCTCAAGAATATTTTACTTTTCTATTACCACGTTCAACTATTCTATCCAAATAATTTTAAAACGCTCTATTTTCTGCAATTATAAAGCGATATCAAAAATCATTATAAATATCGTAAATCTTAGCATTAAAATATAACTATTTATTTTAGTTTTATTATCTATGGAATCAAATAAAAGTTGGTGTAGCTTTTGTTAATTTAATGAGTGATAGGTGAATTTAAAAAAAATCCAAAAACTCTTTTGAGCCTACTTTAAAAAAAAGTTTCTAAAAAATCATCGCTATGTACTCAAAATATCTACATATCAATTCCAAAGCTTTACATACAACAAAACTAAAGAAAGTCTGTCACTTAGTCTGCCTTGTACACATAATTGAATACAACAACAATTTCATAGTTATGATAAAGTTGAGTTATCACATAATATATAACGACCAACCGTAAAAATAGACTCCAAGAGTGAACAACAAAATTTCATAAGCAATTAAAAGCCAATTAACAACATTTTGCAATGGCAAACATAAAAAGAAATTTCACTTTCACTGGCCATTGACTTGAGCTTTCATCGCCATCGTCATAGTCTCTAACCTCGATTCACTTGTCAAACGCAATGACAGCGCTCCAATCAAAAGCCCTGCCAACAACTGCTTTCTAAATAACATCAATCTATCCATGTATCTATGTATCTTTCTTTTACGCTTTTGTGGCGCTACAAAAAATTCAACAAAATTGAATGGAAATTGTTATAGCTCAAATGTTATTGTTGTAGCTGTTAAGCTGAGCTTTGCTTCCCGTATTACGAAGTCAAAAACTTGGCTTACACAGTGCGCATAATAAGCGAGGCGCTAATTGCAATTGACCACAACAAGGAAATGGCTCATAAGTAAAGTTGTAAAAAAATAAAAAACATAAACATAAACTAAAGAAATCATCAGCAAAGCGCAAAGGCAGAGACAACAGCAGCAGCAGCAGAAGAGGAGAGTTCAATGCACTCAAGTTGAATCTTTCGCTGGAATCGGAATTGGATTTGGTATAGCATGTGAGTTGTACTGGGCCTACTTTCGTTGGGTGATTCAGTTGTAACTTGAGTGGGGCGAACAAGGCAAGGGGCAAGACGCGCTTTACGTAAAGTTGCCGTCGTCGCTGAGTGCCGCATTAATTACGCGACACAATTGTTGTTGCTGTTGTTGTTATCTTGCGTAAGTTGTTTACAATAATTTTTTGGTTTGTATCGAAAAGCGTAGAAAGAAACAAAAACGCACATACATACATACGTATATGATCGTTCAAGCGGGCGGTGAGGTAGGCACTGTAGCTAGAGGTAGTAAAGCATAAAGAAATGTTTTGTCTGTTTGGGGTGAAAATGCGGCACAAAACAGAAACCCAAATAATTTATACAACAATAATAATAAAGTCATAATTTGTTGTAAAAGTTTCTTCAAGAAAATTCGTGGAATTGCTTTGGTTTGTTTTTTTGGGACATAACAAGGTACATTAACCTGTAAACCTTTAAGCTCAATAAATGAAAGCAAGGCTTTGTCTACGTATACGTAATTTTTAACATTTTATTGATGCTGACTCGAAGCAACCATCTTTCAACTCGCATAATATTTTGAGATCTTTGAAGTTCTCATAGCATTGATTTTTGTATTTAGGTCATGAAAATATACCAATGTAACATATGGCTGACCTTCCTCATGTAACAGCTTGCTCAATAGCATGCACACAGACAGCAGCAGTATCTATAGTGTGGCAAACAATTCGACTGGGGACCCTGTGCTATATAATAAGACACATACATAATGCACTACGTACTAGCTACATATGATATTATTAATTTTACATAAAACAAAAAGCTTGTGCTTATTTATTTTCATCAATTATAACAAAGCAAAGTCAAAAAATGTACAAATAAATATATTTAAAAAAATTTTTGTATAAGCGAATGTCACTGTAATATATTTTGAATTTTTTTGGCGCTGTTGATAGTGCTATGTTTTTGAAATTTTTTTGATAATTAAGTGAATTTGAAAATAAATTGCGACGAGTCGAGCGCGCCAAGGCGAATGCAGCCAGCCAATTGCAGTTGTGTGTTAGCAGTGTGAGGCACCAAAGGCGAATGACCGTGCCTGACCCAAATAGAAGTCGCTGCACTCCAAGGCAGCGCAGTCAACAAAGGCGACAAATGTGCATGACAAAACATACGCTCACACACTTACAAATACGAAGCAACTGCATTGAACGAACAATTGTAGCTAACACGAGCGCGTCAACGAATGACGTCGTGCAAAAACACACATATACGTACATAAATTGCAACAAGAAAAAAAAGCGCAACGAGTAGCAGCCAACAATTTGTAAACGAGGCCGAGTGCAATGAACAGCATTCAGCACACAAGAGAGCGCAAGAGAGCGCAAGAGAGCCAGCCAGCATTGCATTTGGCTGGCGCTCGCTCAGCTTACTCATTGCATTGCGTTTTTAAGGTTCTTCGAAAAATTTTTCGAACATATATATTTCGAATGTTGGCTGCCGCTGCGCCTCCCTGCGCAACAGCAATGCACGATGTTGCAATGCGAAACCTTCGAGAAATTTCCAAAAGTCGTTGAACTCGACTCGTTGAGCTTGCTATCTCGCTTCAACCCATGTTGCTGGTCGCTGTGCCCCACAAAACGTTGATGATAATGTTGTACATATAAACACTGTTGTTGCTGTTGTTGCTGATGATGATGGTGATGGTGATGATGATGATGATGATGATGATGATGATGGCGTTGTTGCAGCAATGTTGGCTGTGGTTGTGGCTGCTCGCTCTTCGCCTGGCTTAAAACTAGTTTGAAGCCGAGGCATTGAAAAAGCGAAAGTAAATTTTTCTACTGCTGCTGCTCTGTCGTGAGTGAGTGTTGTTTGTATGAACAATATTTGCCATGCTTGTCACTCGCATGCGCTTGCATTGCTTTGAGGTAAATGAACCTTTTGAAGGTTCAACTTGCGTAGTAGGCGACGACGCGTCGCAGTTGACGTCGCTGCCGTTCGCTCGGTCGGTTAGTCGCTCAGCGCGTTTGGCGTGTAAAACAAGTTTGTTACGTTGCGTGGCTTGGTTGTTGTTGTTGTGCGACTTTTTGTTGCGACTACTTTTTGGAGTCTCACTTTGCGCTCCTCTTCTCTTGCAATTTCACCGTTAAGCGAATACAGGTGATAAACTGACACCAAGTCTTGTTGTTTCATTCCTCTTCTTTCTCGCTTGCACGCAATTTAAATTGTTATTGTTTTATGTAACTTTTCATATCGTTCAATTTAAGTTGAGCGTGATATAATTTCACTTATATTTTTTTTTAGTTGTAAATTGTTAAGTATGCTTGCAGTTGTGCGCATGTATCTCTATATACATATGTATCTATGTATCTTCGTCTTGCTAGCTCTATGCTGCTTTGCATAAATTGCACTTGATTGCTGCGCCCAATTATTGAGTAAATGATTGAGTGACTGATCGAATGACTATAACATAATTCTTAGGTTTTTTTTTAATAATGAAGGCTGCAAAGCTTTTAATATTTGCAGCTCTGGCAGCAGCTTAATTTTCTGTCAAATATTATCAACATCATCAGCAACTACATCTTCATCATAAGCATCCTGTACTTGAAGCAATGCATAATTATGACACAAAATCCATACCACGCTAGTTGTGGGCATAAAGTAGAAGTGCTCTATATATGTACTTATGTATGTAAGCATGTACTACCACCCACTTCTCGTGTCAACCTGACAGAGCTCCTTGAACTGCTAACTGTTATAGAAAATGTTGCATAGCTGCTGCTCCCAAACCCCACAGCAAGCAAACATTCAACTGTGTGCGACCCCCACGCCTTGTTGTTTTTGTAAATTTTGTGTAGCCTCCAATATTATTTTAGTCAACAGCGTGTGAGTGTGCGCATGTATATATGAGTAAATGACTGTATGTGTCTGTGAGGCATTTTAATGTATTTGTAATTGACCTGAATAAAGTTCAAAACACTCGCAGCCGCAACAGCAAGGCGAAATATACATATGAACATGCATGTATCTACGTACATTTATATACATATATATACATACATATGTGAATGTGTAGCCTCAAAACAATAATGATTGCGACAACAACAAATTGTAGTAGCACTTACTGTATTGTTGTTGCTGCTGCTGTTTATAAATTTGTTCGCTTTGACTCTGATAATTGACAATTGTTTGATTATTTTATGTGATTTTGGAACAATACATATAACTATAACAACAACTAATTGCTGCAGCTCTAGGCTGCTATTATTTTATTTGTTGTTGGAGGGCAGGCTTTGATCTGATCTAATGTGGGTCGATTCATGTTGGGCTATTTGTTTAATTTACGTATACTTGTTATTGTAGTTCTTGTAATTGTGTGCTTGAAAATAAACTAGGTGCACTTTGAAGTGAGGCAATGATTGAAATTTTCAAACAAAACTAAAGAAAAATATTAAACTAATAAGTATTATAATAATATGAAAGTAACAACAAAAAGAAAAAAAAAAAAATTTTATTGAGCATTTAGCTTAATATGTGCTCTCGAAACAAACTCAAAAGTTATGAAAACTTTTTATGCCTTTTCAAAGTTATTTTTTCATAAAAAATTGTATTTGAACAATACGTAAATATAAAAAGCGCTATTGTTCGCAACTGCCTAAGTATATTATAACAACACGTACATTATAGTTTATTTTAATTTTTTACATGCTCAAATTATTAACTTATGCCTTGACAATACATATTTACTATTTAAATATGCGCTACACTGTATGCATATTTTTGAGTGTCTTGATTTTCGCATGCACTTACTTTCAATTTTGTTAGCCTCGCGCTAGTTTGAGTTCATTTTAATTAAAGTAAAAATATGTATAGACATGTATATAAAAATAAAATCAACAATATAAAATAACTGAGTTACCAAGCAAATAAATGTACATACGTATGTAGTACAAAAAAAAATAAATATAAAATTTCTACAATAACTTAAATTAATTCAAAAAAAAAAAACAAAAAAATTCAAATGCTTTTGCACAGCTCTCGAAAAGTTTTGCCAGCAGCGCAGCACGCAGCGTGCAAAATATGTGCACCAAAGGGATATTGGCAGAGCGAGAAGACAACGCTGCGTATGTGTATTTTTTTGTTGCTACGTTTTGTTTTATTTGTTCGTTTCGTTTCGCTTGCATTGCGTATGAGTCAAAATTGTTTACTATCGCGTACACTCACACATACGAAACACACACAAACGCACTCACGGCAGTCACCGCACACTGCGCCCGCGCTAGCTTCATTGGCGCTGCCATGGGGCTGGCTGTGACCCAGTTTCGGTCGCACGTCAGCTCGGTCAATGAACTGCGCGCTGCTTGTCGAGCGCGAGGTTGAAACTGCTGTGAATGCGGGAGGGGGGTTGGTAAAGCAGACGAAGAAACGAATGGGGCTTGTGTAGCTTTGTGTGTGCGTGTGTTTAGGTTTGTGTGCGTGTGCGCTAAATTTCGGTTTCGTTTTCATTTGACGTTTCGTTTGCTTTGCGCTCTTTTCAAATGTCTTGCGTTATTTGGGTGTTGCTGTTGTTGTTGTTGCAGTTGTAGTTGTAATGGCAAAACAACAAATAACATACAAAATGGCGCCTATTAACTGACGTAGTCGCAACTGACTGCAAAGAAATTATGAAAGCAAAAAAGAAAGTGTTTCGAAATCGCCTTCAAATTTTGTTGCACGAGTCAAAAATTATGTTTTGATGCGAGAAAGTGAAAGTAGTTTTTGATGTTTATACGTTTTTTTTGTTAAGAGGCTACAATACTTATTAGCAAGCATTTTATTTTAAAAATTATTCATAAATCAAAAAGTCATTGTATATACTATGTATACATACATACATGCATATGTCTTTTCTAGGTCAGCGCCGGCAGCGACTGAGCGTCGTCGTTGGTTTTATAACTGTAAATTTGTTTAAGCAAGGCAGCAAACAAATAGCACAAAACAAGCACACACACAAACGCCTGCCTATGTATATGTACATACGTGTATATTGGTGGCCATTGCGTTGGCCTTTTTGTATAAATTTCATTTTCCTTGAAAGATAAGGCAGTCAGTTGACTGCGCTGCCGCAGCGACGCAGCAAAATTGGCACACGGTCATTTTTATTATAAACAATTCGAATTTTTTTATTTTTTTTTGTTGCCGAGTTAAACTTGCCTGTTGTTTATATATTATGTATTTTATTTATGTGCATATGTATGTATGACTTTAATTTTCATTTAATTTCTTGGCTGCTGCGTGGGTGACTTTTAGGGTCAGCTGCCTAATTTTAAGCTTATTTTTGGTATTTGTTGTTTCTAATCAAACATAAACTATTTGAAGAACTAGTTCAAGGCATTCTATCAGTTAAATATTTTTTTCTATTTCTTGTGCGCTCTAGACTTGAATTTTTCAAAAGTTACGATTGCAACAGACCGCGCGACCCCAAAAAACATAATACTACACAAGTATTTAAAGATAGAAAACAAACAAACGAACAAAAAAAAAGAAAATAAAAATCTAATCCATCAATTACAACATAACAAATAAGCAACAATAACAACAACATCGACATGAAATTGAATACAAAGCAGTTGAAAGAGTCAAAGACTCAACGACTCGTCTTTCTCCACACGTCAGTTTTTTTTTTTTTACTTTTATATTTTTTTTATGGAACAGCAACGCATGAACCACTTTCATTTTCGTTTTCACTGCTCAGAGCAACATGGCCGCCGACGTCACTGTAGCCGCCATCGCAAGCGTCGCGGTTAAGCAAGCAGTCAAAGCAGGAAGAAGCAGCACATAAGCAGCAGCCATAACTAAAGCCGTAGCCAAAGCCGAGGCAGCCATAGCAAAAGAAGAAGAAGTCAATGAACGACGTCAACTTATTACAGCAGCAGCAGCGACGGCAGCAGAGACAGCAAGCAAGCTGCCAAAAAAGAGAGTGCAATGCTGGCGCTCTCTGCCGCCATGGATCTTGTGAGCGTGTGAGAGAGTAAGTGAGCGTATTATTGCTGCTGCTGCTGCTTTCATAATCAACGACAATGGCAACGATGTGCGGCGGCATTTCCTGTACAATTTTTTTTTCCGGGCTGCGCTTAATTTAACCAAATTATTACAAAATTTAATAATAGCAAATGGAGCAAGCAGTCTTGGAGCCTAGAAGAGAGTGCAAACGCGGAGATGAAGCAAGTGTCTGTTATTATATATAAGTATGTATATAGCACAGAATGGCTTCTGCTAGTCGTGTTTGTTGTTGTTGTTGTCGTTGTTTTTGTTGCTTGTAGGTCTCCCTCACATTTGGGTTAAGTGCGTTCATTCAACTTTTAACACAATTTCGTAAGAGCTGGTTGTTGTTGTTGCTGCTGCTGTTGCTCCCATTTATCATGCGGGTGTTGGAAATTTATTTAAACAAGAAATAAAATAAAATAAAATACAATTTATGTTTGCTTTTGGCAGCAGTCGCAGCACAAGCAACAACAACTTTTACTTTGCCGTGAAATCGCTTGCCACTCATTGGCGCTCATAGTTGTTGCAACACACACACACACACATACACACATACAACAACATTAGTAAAATTTCGTTCATGGCTGGTCAATGAACTCAGCTCGCTGGCGTTTAACTTAGCTATGGTTCGTTTTATTTTTTTGTTTCGCTTCGTTATGTTTCGTTACATTTCGTACCGTATCGTGACGTTTCGTTTTTGCTCGTTTTCTTTCGTCTTTTTCTATTTTACGCGAGTGTCAATTTGATTACTTATTTATTAAAATTATTTAAACTTATTTTTATAATAAAAAATTACAACTATTAGGCACTTACCATCACGACTCATGCCAACGGCAATACATTTTTTCAGACGACAGTATTGACAACGATTGCGATTAATACGCAAGATACTGCACTGTTGATTCTTGGTGCATGGCCGGTATTGGATCTTTTGCTGTATAGAGCGACGGAAGAAGCCCTGTAATAATAATAAAAAAAATGTTTTTATAAGATATGATATTGTCGAACAGTAATGTCGAGATAATTGCATTAACTAAATCTTAAGCTTTTTAGATGAAAAAGATATTTAGATAAAATGGTTGGTTACAAAAACTGTAAGCTACTACAGCACCCTATGCATGAACCCAGGCGCGCATCTAGGATTTGGTCATATCAGAGGTCGCAAAAAACTGTCAAACTATTTTTTCAACGTTTGGTGGGGTTCGTACTTAAAAAAACCACCGTGGATCCGCCACCGCTTGTACCTAATCTTAATAGCATAATAGTACTTATGATAACTGGCTATAGAACACCTACATCAGTCTGCTGTGCACTGGCATCCTCTGTTGATTTGTTGCTGCTATTATTGCTGCGCGCCGTTTCCAAGTTCTCATCAAACTTCTGGCACAAATAATTGAGCGTTGAGCTCTCCAAACGCTGATGATGCTGTTCGCACAGCTCATCATCGCAGCCCGAGTCCTGAGCATCCATATCCTCCAACTGATGATGATGATGATGATGATGCTGTTCCGACGCACAATCACAAGCAGCCAGCAGATCCTCATCTCCGCTGCAGCTGCTGTTGCAAGTGCAGCCGACGGCATTTGTTAGAGATTGCGTGCTGGAGTTGCTCAGCAAAGAGCAGTTGCTATCGGAGCTATCGCGACGCTGCTGTTGTTGTTGCTGCTGCTGATGTTGTTGCTGCTGCTGCTGTTGCTGCTGTGTCTGTTGCATCAACAAATTGGCAATTTCTTTGTGTGTTTGCGCGGAGAAGGGACTATCACAATGCAGTTTATTATGCAGGTGGTTGTTGCTTTTGTTGCTGGTGGGTGCTGCAACAGTTGTTGCAGTTGCAGTTACGCTTGGAGTTGTAGTTATTGCTGTTGCTCCAGCCGTAGCTGTGGCCTTGTCCTCCTGCTGCTGCTGCTGTTCCAACTCACGTTGTTTCAACTCTCTCGCATAGCGTATTTTCTTCCAAGGACATTGATAATGCTCATAGTTGGCAGCTACTTCGTTAGCGCCATCTAGTGGCAGCTGACCGTTCGCCTGCTTAAGCGGCACATCATCTTCGCAGTCTTCATCTATGCCGGATTCGCTGTCATTTTTGGCGCTTAGTTCGACATGGCATGACTTTGGTTGGGCATTTTCAGCTCTTTTCTCCGGCGGCTGCTGTGTGAGCAAAACAACAATTTGTTGATGATGCTGCTGACTAATACTATTTGTCTGATTATTGGTGGATGTCTTTACTAAAGTTGCAGGTGATGTTTGTACGAGCAGTTGCTGCGACGTTGGCGGCGGCGTCGGAGTCGGCGTTATGGCTGCTTCGTTTTTCAGTCTTTTGCGTTGTTGTGGTTGTTGTTGTTGCTGCTGCAGATAAACAATTTGTCTGGTTTGATTTGGCGGCACCTTGGACTCCGCACCCTGTTTACTCAGGGGCGCCGATTCCAGTAGCTTGACCAAAGCTGAATGCTGCTGCTTCAATTGCTGGCTCTTTGCATGCTGATGATGTTGCTGTTGCTGCTGCTGCTGTTGATGTTGTTGTTGCTGGGCAGCTACAATATGCACGTTGTTGGCGGGTGTTAGCAGCACAATAGTTGTGGTTTGCTGTTGTTGTTGCTGCTGCTGTTGATAAAGTTGTTGCTGATTTTGTTGCTGCTGCTGCTGCTGTTGCGCGGCCATTTCTTGCATTGCACAAACCATTTTTGTATATGCTACAGGTATTTATTTATTATTTCTTTTTTGGTTTCAAAATGACACTTGAACTTTGTTGTTGTTGTTGTTGTGGTATTATCGCTGCTTCCTACAATTTGCTAATAAGGAACATTTTTTGCTTTGATTTTCAATTTCACTTCATAATATCAATATCATCAAATGCACTTTTTGACTTTTTTTATGCTTTTTTGATTTGGGCGCCAAAAGCGCGAGGCACCAAACTCTGCTCTGCTTTGAGACAAACAGTCTCAATTGTCTCTCACTTCAAACACGCACACATAAAATAATTACTCGAGTTTTAAACATTTATAGCGTTAACTTTGAATTTCAGCTAGTGTGCAATTGTAATTTATTTTATATTTGGCGGTCTTCTATTAACTTCTGCTTTGATTTTAATATTTCGCGCGCTTTTGTTGCTCTAAACAACCGATGACTACGACGAGCAATTGGCGAATGAAAGCTGCGTCGCCCCACAGCGTGTGGAGTAGCTGCCAAACGACCGATGTTCGAATTAACGAACAAGCAACTCGTTGCAGCCGAAGCTTGTTTCGTTTTGGCGCTCGCTTTTTTGTACTCTCTCTCCCTCGCTAGTACGCTCTCTCTCTCTCTCTATCTCTCTTTTGCTGATTTACTGGCAGCGGCTGAGTGCAGCAGCGGGCATTGCATTTGGCGCTGTCAACCTCGCGCTACATTTTTTTTTATATTTTTTTATATTTTGTTGTTGCTGCTGCTGTAGTTGTAGTTGTTTGCAGCTTTTGTGTGCCAACTGAGGACATTCACTCCGCCGCTGACGCTGACACTAACAACGTCGACAGAGGCAGCGGCAGCTAACAATAGTTGAGCTATAAGCTACGCAAATGCATTGAGGCTCAAGTATTTTTGGTAGCGTTTGTGTGTGTGTGTGTGTGGGGGGCACAGTACATATGTTGTCCATGTTGCTGTCAACAATTCTTGGAACGCCTACAATATGGTTGTCGCGCAGCAAACGTCGACTGCATAGATTTCAGGTAGCTGCCACCTGACTGATCAGCTTTGTTTGATAACACAAAAAAAAAAGAACACACAGACAACAATGCGTAACATAGAAAACTTAACACGATGTAAGAAGTTGTAGGTGGGAGGCATACCCAATAGTTCTGTGTCTTTGTTTGTTTTGATAAATGGCTGACAAATAAGATTAATTGATATTGAGTGGGGCACAACATGGGCGTCAAGTGAGTTCCAAATCAATATGAATAGGTCTTGGTAGCGGGGTACACGTACTTATTAAGCTGTCTATCAACAAACATGACAATCTTAAGAGGCCTTAGATCTGGCACGATTTGTGAACACACAACAAAATATTATGTTTATTTGTATAAACGAATTTTTGTGTAACTTTTGTAATAGATTATAAATATAAAGCTTAAGAAATTACTAAAAAGAACTCTATACTTGACACCTGACAAAAGCCCAAACTTAAACATATTTAATAGCTACACATTGTCTCTCTACAGAGTGAAAAATTTAACGCCTCGTTATTAATAATATTAAATAATATTTTTATGCGTTTTTTTGGGGCCAAACGCAAAAGCAAAAGACAACAACGAAAAGACACAAAGCTCTTACATCCCTTCACACCCAATGCCCTTCTGCTTTAGCTTGCGCACGCTACGGCTACGTAACCAAAAAGCCCCCAACTACACAAATACACATACATACCAGCGTATTTATGTGTGTAAAACAACGACGTCAGTCGCCGCCGCTGCTGCTGCTACATAACACAAAAACGTCAGCATCGACGTCAACGTCGACGCAGAGGTTGGCTGGCTAGCAGTTCAGTTCAACGAACCCGCCATTGTCGTGACCCACTTTTCGGTCAGCTACCTTCGAATGTGGAGCTCGCATGCCGCAAAGAGTGAGCGAGCAAACGAGCGAGCCTCGGCACAGCTTGTTGAAGCGCTCTCAATTGCTCGTATCACTGTTCGTTTAGTTCTCTGCGCGTTCGTACGTTCGTGCGTTAGTTCGTTCGTTCGTTTCGTCGTAATGCATTTGCATGTGAATTTGTTGTTGTGGCTGTGCATTTTGTCGCTGCAGTTGCAAGCCTTTGGCTTGGCTTTTTAGTGTGGCGGCTGAGTTCATTTGAGCTGGCGGTCGGTCAACGACACAGAAACCTCAGCCACTTAACCAAGCAGCAGGCTGGCAGCAGCGGAGCAGGGCGAACTCTGTTTGTGGGCTTGGCCCAAGTGGGGGCGGCTCTTTGTTTGGACTTGTGCAAATACTATACGAAAGAAAAAAAGTTTCAAGGAAAACTTTTTGAAAGGCAACTTAAATGTCGAAAAATGTACATTTTGTGGTTAGCTCAAATTGGGATAGGTTCGAATTGGTGTGCAAAAATTATATGCTCAAGTCAATGACCCATGCAATCATCCATCAACGGAGTATAACATTGAGCTTAAATAATTTGTTTAATTCACATAGATTTAAGCACTTTTGTTTCGAGTTATTATAAAGTTCAATGCACTATTAACGCCACCCCCTGCTCCAAACAACTACACATATTTCGAACTTCGAACTACTATGTGTACACAGTATGTGCTACTATGTGCTACAACTACAAAGAAAACTATTCGCTAAGCTAAGCTCTTGCAAATTGCAAAACCGAACGAACTTTCGGGAACAGCTGTGTCCATTTCTCGAGAGAGCAGCCAGAGTGCTCTCTTGTGTTTTGGCTCTCGGCCTAGCTGCCAAATGTGAATGAACTCTGTTGGCTGCGCTGCAATTCTGCGGCAATGCGAATAACAAGTTTCAAAAGAAAGTGAGAGCATTTCACACACGCACAGCTACATTTTTTTTGTATATGTATGTGTGAGTAAGTGGTTTGACTGCGACAGCGAGTAGTCAGCCCCAGAGCGCCCTTTACGCCTCTCTCTATCATAACATTGCCTCTCTAAGCAGTCTCCGTATTTGGCTCGTTGGGTTTTTTTGAATGATCATCATCGTCATCGTCAAATATGTGTATCTGTGTGTGTGTCGTGATCACGAGGGAACGATGCAACACTAAGCATTATTATTGCCTTTATGTTTATGAGGCCCCCGCTTCGTATACGTATTTTGTTGTTTAAAGAATTTTCTGGGTATTTGAAAGCCGCCTTAACTTAACTCAGCCATGGCACATTTGCAGTCAAAAGTTTGTTTATGAATGCTGCTTAAGGGGCAAGAGCAAAGACCAGACCACATCAGCAAAATAGTTTTTAAATAGTCAAAGCAGCCTATGAATGAATTGTCCACAAATAGACACAGCCGATCCACTGACCCGCCTACCTGCTATGTATTGACTTGTTCCATTGGTAGCATGGCTGATTGTTTATTGAACTGCTGTGATCTTCGGTTTGTTGATCTTGGTCGGTCAGTTCGATACTTGACATACATTTTGTGCGAGCTGCTGGAACACTTGACAGGACAGAATGTGCTGGAAATTAGACTCAATTGAATGCGAAGATCTTGACATCAATCGAATGGCTAAAACGAATATCTATCGTGTGTCTATTGGTGCAATAGAGTAGTGACATTTTGGCCACAACATTTTTATTTTAAGCAGTCCGATTAAGATGCTGATGCTCGAGAAAATGTTAATCAAAAATCTAAATCTTTTGTACCTGTACTTTAAGAAGTAACACTTGGAACCTTAGTATTTAGAATTACAATGATGTTCATGTAAATAACTTCAAGTTCTACCGACGGCGGTGTTTTCAAACAAGGCTCCGTACGAGAACTATGCGCAACCAATTAACACGTGCTTTGCTAGCCAAGTAGACCTCACACCCGGAACCTAATGTCATTTTACAGTAAAAGACATTGACGTTGGAGTTTGTAACGCCTAAAGCCTGCTCATAAACTTGAGGTTTATTTGACAGCCGCACATGAATAATGTGTGGACAGCTACTGAAGCTAGCTACCAGAATACAAATACAAATACAGGTAAAGTTAGAAAAGACCTTAGTCATAATTCAATGGTCAATTTTAATTGACTGCTTGTCGTGACAGGACCAACAATGTCATTAAGCCATACACGAATACACAAACAGCCCAATGACATACAAGTGACCAGCAATTAGTTAACGGAAAAAGTACAATAAATAAATTATGCTCAAATTACAAGCAGTCGAAAACGTGTATGAGCAGGAGTAGTAGCTCGTTCAGCCTTCGCTTGGCGCACATTTAGGTCAAAGTTCAATGAACTACATGGCGAGTGTAAGGATATGCCATTTAAGAGTGTGTTGCCACCCTTAAAACGCAGCTAAATGACGGCAGCAACGTTAGCAGAGTCAGAGACATCAGCCGTAGTAAAAATCAACACGAGGTCAGCCGCACGTAGTCAGCTCCGGAGCTGGGCAGGCGCACTGCCATCTAAAACCCTCCCTACCAGCCGACCTCATACAGCAAGCTGTGTTAAGTTGCGTTCTAGCATGTCTATTTATTGGTCTGCCCACCCAGCTTTGGCCTCGTGCTCATTGACGTCACATGCATCTAGCTCGGTTCGTTCAACTTTGCAAGCTCATGGTTGCATTTTGTAGTTGGGTTGTGTATTGGACCACGTGCGTGGTGGGCGCACAGCACAGAGATTGAGCTCTATATTTTGAATTTATGCAGCATCGAACGGCAACAACAGGAAATTGGTTAATATAGTTGCAAGACTAGGCTAGAAGTATGGATTTACTTGGAATGTAGCGTATAATATCTAGATCTATAATGGATAATATTCTTATTCTATAATTGAGGGACAATACCTTTCAAATTTCTGATCGTGCGAAGGGCACACAGTTGGGCTGCAATTGTCTTAATGATGTGCAGCCAGGGACATTCATGTACTGACGTCTAAGCAGGAGAGAGACGCTGTTCTATGGATTGAGGACAATGCACTGCAATAACCTTAAAGCTGTAGCAGCTAAGAGTAACAAAATCAGAGCTCATGTACAATACAAAGACATAAAATAGTGAGTGAGTGCTAGAGAGCGAGTGCGAGGGCTGCCTTTGTACACAAGAGATTTTTCTAGTTATTTTCTCCATCACATTTTGTCGTCATATGGCTCTCCTTGACTTGGCGCACAGCAAGTTCTCAAGAACTTTTGCATAGGCTGGCAACTTGGAGGCATAAGTTGCAGGTGACACACACACACGCATATTTATGGTTATACAAGCTTCTAGTTACGCTGTGATTAGGCACAGTGGGATTTATGGTATAAAATAGTAGGAAATGGCCTAGCGGAAGGAAATGAATTTAATTGGTCAAATCCAATGCACACAAAATGTATAACTGCTGAGTTGACTGAGTTCATGTTGTTTTTGTCTCATTAGAATTCTAATGTTGTTGTTTTTTTTTTTGCGAAATTTACCAAATCTAGCTGTACGTAGAGAGACTCAATTTGTAGTCATAATTGCATTTCATGTGTTGTATGAGCACGTGATTACTGTTGTCCTTATAACCAGGTTTATGAACTCGAAGCAGGTCATAACTAAATCATAACAAGAGAGCTTATTTCGGTTGTGCAGAAGCGGAAATACCCTTACGTACTCCCAACAGATAGACAGAGAAGAAGTAAACTGAGTACAACGAAGAACTTCTTCCAAAAAATAAAGTCTGTATGTATTATGTAATACTGCTATTAGTTACCTAGTATCAGTTATATACCAAGATGAATATAGTGCTTCCCGTAAAGCGCTGCAAAACTTCTTGGATAGCTTACACTAATATTCAACATGTGTAGAGCTTAAAAATTTTCCGCTACAAGGCAATTTTTGGCGCGCGATATAAGACACCTGTGTATATCAGACAGACAGCCTGAGTGCCACAGGAAAGATGTAGCAAAGATAGACCAACCGCCCAATCTGCGCCAACTCACCCTATACTCTCTGGCTCATTTCACTTTTGCTGCTGCTGTCACGTTGCTTTCTGCTCCGAGGGGTTGTAATTGTTGTTGTCGCTTTGCTTTGACCTACTTTGCGTGCATTGAACTCTTGGCTGGCTGGCTGGCTGAAAGCCGTTGCCTGGGCTTACTCTAAGTGGGAGTTGGGGGGTCTATGTACAAGTTTTAGGGGTTACGTTTTATGTACTACAATGACGACGTCGACAGCGACAGCGCTGTCTCTGTCAGCTGCAAAATTGTGGGTAAAAGTGTTTGGCTATGCACAAAAACACATTAGGGCTTACCCCGCCAGATGGCGCTACTGCAGCGTTAACCTTAAAAATTGCTGGTCTGCCTTGCGTTCGTATGAGTATGTTGCAGCTGGAGCAATGACCGCAGCTCAGCAAGGTTGAAGGATAAAGCGAAAGGCATATACAATTTTGGCAAAGCAAAAGCAAAATGAAAGGAGCTGCTGGCCAGGTAAATGGAATTTTAATTTAAGAGCTGGTTTTTTGGACATGAAAAAAAAAGAATGTTACGAGTATTTTAGCCACATGTTTGGCTTTGGCGAGATCGAAAACGGAGCTCTATTGAGTTTGCCACCTGGGACTTGCAGGATTCAAGTTTTGTTAAAAACATTTGCTAAGAGCTTTAAGATCGACGATATTTTTCAGCTTTCAAATGGGTTTGTTTTACTTTGTATCGAAAAAATGTAGATTTATGAATATGATTATGAATATGTTGACCAATTAGATTAATGAGTGTAATGAGCAGAAAAAGGCGTGACGGAAGTCAAGTGTTCTATATAAAGTATAACAGTATTGATATGGGTTGAGCCATGACCGTTGGTACTTCAGTACATATGAACATCTCGATCTAAAAAACCATGTGATCCAGAGATATCTGACTATGCTTGCAACCACACAGACATGCATTATCGCACATATATAGTAAGAATATATGTTTAAAAATTTTAGAACCTATAACCCTTGAACGCCAACAAAACTCTACACTTCAAAATTAAACTGTGTACATACTACGTTTATGTGCTGCTTATAAACATAAATTGTTTTTAGAACCAAGCTGATTTACGCAGCTTAGATTGAAACGACTTAAAATATTCTAGAAAAATCGTCACGTAATAGTGTGAGGTATGCTGCACTTGTATGCGTGCGAGTATTGAGTACAAAAACTAAAAAATAATAGCTGAGTTGGTTCAGTTAAAAGATATTTATGCAGTTAAAACTTTTAAAGTCGAGACACATTTTTGTTACTATTTGGTTTATAATTTGGTGATAATTTTTTCGTGCATATTATTTTGTATATCTTTTTTTTTGTGTACTCATTTTTAATAATTATGCTCTCAAAACTTTTAAGGTCGGCTGGAGTCCAGTTTTGATTCTCAAACAAGAACTATTTTTCTTACTATTTGGTATATTATTTTTTTTTTGTAATTCTATTTTGAATACAATTTGTTGCATCAAATTTGTGTAGTATATTATTGTTTTAATTACTATTTTTCCAATTTCTAATAATTTTTGATTTTAGTATTTATTTTTACGACACATTTTCCATATTGAAAATTTTAAATTAATATTTTGTATATAATTTTTAACATCTACCAAAACATTAAATAAGACTTACAATATTTTTCTTGAAAAAGCATTAGCGCCAGGAACTTTTTCTTGACGGTGGTTTTTTTTTTCTCCCTAAAAAAAAAACGCCTTCGTTTGAAGCCTACTCCACAATTTTCATGGACCATATATAGCTTCTACAGTTCTTAGATCCAAAACTTTTCTGCGATTTCGGTTCTATTGTTGAAAAAATAGCTTTCTAAAACATCTCAAAATAAAATTGCTTTTTAGCCCTGACGAACCTGTAGAACGCCCCAACCAATGTTCTACTTAATTTTCATATTTTTATCTATTCACAAACATACATACTCATATCTATTTACACATATTTCTGGCTTTTTGTATGGCAAATACTTTTGCTGTGTGTTAGTTTTAGTTTTTTATTTTTTTCTTGGGCTGCTTTTGGTGGCTTGTTTGTCTTTTTTTTTTACTATATATGTAGTATGTCTATTTTATCTATTTGCTGTAGCAGTTCACTGAACTTTGCGTAATTATTTTGCGATTATCTTTGCGCATTATGACCAAGCGACTGACTCGGAGTATACATTTATAATAATAGTTGCGACTGCGAGAGCCAATGTGCCACGTGTTGAGGGTTACGGAGTTGTGCTATTCAATTATGAACCATTATGCCAATTATTTCGTTACTCTTGACTGTTGACTGTGTAAATAAATTATTTAAGTGGCAGCAGCAGCAGCATTGGCGTCATAACTTGCACCAAATGTTAAGACAGTTGGCTTAAGACAGCCAAAAAGCAAAAGAACAAAAAAATACAAAATAATTGCGCATACGCCGCTTAGACACAATGTAAGAGAGATAAAAAATCAAACTCGTTTCAAGCTAACAAAATGAATGGCAGGCAGTTTAGACTGCAGCCACATGCGGCAAGGTCTTCTGCGTGCAGTTGCAACAGCTACAACAAAACTGCAGCATAAACAACCACAGCAACAACAATAATAACAACGGTAAAGGCAACCGCAGTCATTTGCCTGCCCAATCTAACTGCAGTTTCTATTACTGCTCTTGTTGTTGCTGCTGCTGCAGCCAGTGCGGTCATTGGCATTTGGCAAAGTTTTTGAGAGCGTCGCAGCAGCGAGCAAGAGAGAGAGAGCGCGCCAACGTGCAGAATTGCGTATGCAGGCTAAGCAGCGCAAGCAGTGTGGTTAGACCAGCAGCAGGCTGCAAGAGAGTGGTGCATAAGTGAGCGAGCGAGTGAGCGTAAGCCGGGCAGGTGTGAGCGACGGCCTCAAGCCATGCAAAGTGCAGTGAACTCAGCAGCGCAGCTTCAATGCTGACACACACACACACACACACCCGCACACACGCCCGCTGCTGACTTAAAACAATTTCAATCAGTTGTTGTTGTTGCTGTTGTTGTTGTCTTTGCCTTTTTTGTTGCGCTCTTTTAATGACGCCAAAAAAAAAAAAAAGAGAACAAGCAAAAAAAAACTGTCAAATAAATTGCTCGCTGTCTGCTTTGGCGGCACTTTTGATGACTCACCAACGACCAGCTTTCAACACTGCTTATGGCTTTATATGGGCGTTTTGCTTTGATTTTCAGCTGTTCAATGCTTGCAACGCATTTCTACCTTTATTCGCGTTATGATTTGCTTGCCCCATAAGTGGGCGCCTGCTCTGACAGCATTTGCACTAAATAGGCGGGCGGTGGCAGCAGTCTGCAGCCAGCAGCCAACAGCTGCAGCAGCATTATGCAATGCGACTTTGCTTCGATTTGATTTCAACGTGTTTTATTTTATTTTATGTTGTCGCTTTTTTTTATTTATGACAAAACTCACTGAAAATTATTTTTATTATTGAGTCATATGGCAAGCTGGCAGGCAGCAGGAAGTGGGCGTCTCTCTACTCACACACATCATAATTATGTTCTATTACAATTTTTGTAAATTTCGAAATCGTTTTTGAGTGTGCATGCCTACAAAAATTACAGCTGCATATACAAATTGTTGGACAATTAAGAGTACATGCCAAAAACTTAAAAAACTAGTGCTGTAAAATACAGCAGAGAACATGCGCATAACCAGGGCTGCAAATGTTTGTTGCTTATAGCGCGTTTGGGCTTGCGTAATTTTTTTTAAGCGTATCAAGGTTTTTGGTACAAGACAAAGTTCACTTAAATAATTTGCAGCATAAAAAGAATTGACAAAACTTCAAATTCACGCAAAAAGTTACTACACGAAATTTTTTCTTTCAATCAAAATCTTATTGATAGAAACCATAAAATTCCTTAATTACAAAAGATACTTTAATTATACTGTCCTGATAACACAATCTCTTTACAAGCTGGATCCTTGATGCAAAAACAAAAAAGTTAAGCAGCAGCTGAGCTTAGGCTTAACTGTCTTTAATAACCTAAGTGGATTTGAAAACTTGCTCAAGTTTTCTAAATCACAAAAATTAGCCACATACGCACACACATAAACATTACATACGTCTAATATTTTTTTATTTGAATAATTTAAAATAACTACATATGCATAAATTTATTACACACAAGAACAACAAGAAAATTATATAAAAATAAAAATTACACAGCCATTTACTTATGGTTGTTACGCAGAGTGTAGATTGTGTTTAAGAGACATGCGTGTGTTTGTGTGCGAGTGTGCGTGTGTGTGTGGCATGCTAAGTGAGGTCGTTGGCGTTCAATAACCTCAGGCAGAAAACGCACTGGCGACAAGCGCCGACGCGCCAAGCTACGCAATTGCAAAGACTACGCTGACGTTGACGATGGCGACGTCGAAGACAGCAACAACAACAACAACAAACACATACTGCTTGTATGTGGGATGCGCTTGGCAACAACTTTGCAACACTTCATTGAGTGTTGTCAAGCATATACATATATATGATTCTAGCAATGGAATAGTTTTTTAAAAAACAAATTGTGCATATTTTATTAAAAAATGTTATCAAGATGAGGCAGCTTAATCAGTGTGTTCAAACTTTTTTACACTTTTAGGAACATTATTTGAGAATAAAGCAGGTTGTACCGCTCAGTATCTAAGCTTAGTTCAAATAAAAGAACTATTTAAAGTGTGTAGCAAAAAAATGACTAAAGATTAAAAAAAAAAACAGTTTTATGAAGTTATAAAATTTTGAACGCTTTATTCGAACGTATACTTAATATGTAACAAGCTAGATAGTTATAAAGAAATGCTATGTAAAAATTTTGTTGGCTATTGCAATGAAAAAAATTTATTGTTAAACTTAAACTTAAATTATATTGCTTAAAGTGCTGTTAAAGTTACATAAAATTGGTACAAATACCTTTCACTAAATCACTTGGACACATAGAAACATGTGCTAAAAGTTTATATGGCCAAAATTTAGAACTAAGTCACAAAGATATATAACTAAACTATGCCTGCTATGTTTTCTATTATGCTTGCAAGATTTATTCTAATGACGATAGTAACAAACTACATTTGCTCATAAACTACACTGCAGTCTAACTCTATCTAAACTATGCTGCAAAGCTATTTACAAGCACCTTAAAATTGTGCTCCTGCTGCTGCTGTTGCCACAATTTGTGGCCTGAAACTACTATCAGCAGGCACCTGCTCAGCAGTGGCCAATTAAAACAAATCAAAACTAGACTTTATATGCTATGTACAAGCCTACATCTCCACTTTAGACGCACGTTGTTTATGCTGCTCGTACATGTCTCTATGTATACGCATATGATAGTCAGCTTATCGCATTTCGCAATTTTAGAACAAACCCAACAACAAGCACAAAAGCAAAACGCAGCAGGCAGCCAACAACAACAACAACAGCAACGACTACTATGTCCAAGTAACTAACCTAACCTACGCTAACCCAATTCAGAGCCCGAGCAGTTCAATAACCCAACGTACTACGACAACAACAAGAACTGCAACGATCAACATCGTTATAATATGCACGGAGGCAAACAAACAAACAGACCAACAAACCAATGCATAGACTATGCCAGAGCGGGATCTGCTGACTGACAGACCAACTGACAGAGTGACAAACAGTTTACCTACAAAAAAAACAACTAAAATCTGCATTGGCGTCGACTCTGGCGGCAAATTTTTAATCGTCCAACACTTGACAGCTGCACACAACATACATAGATACAAACACACAGATACACGCATACATGTGTCGTCACATAAAATTATTATAATTCTAAAATATAGATTAGCTGTAAATCTTATGCCTAATCAGCAGACAACGTCGACGCCGACGTCAACGTCAGCGACGACGCAACGCAATGCAAAATGAGCGGCCAGAACTTTGCTTGACTTGCATACGAAACGAAGGCAACTAAAATTATGCGCCTTGTGTGAGAGAGCGGCGCAATAGGCACACACGCACACACACATACACACAAGCCTCTGCCCGCTTTAATGACATGCATGCTGCTGCTAGCCTGCCTCAACTAGAACTTGCTTGACGTCGTTGTTGTTAGCATCTCTGTCGTTGTTGTCGTCAGCGTCGCTGTCGTCGTCGCCGTCGCCATCGCTTCATTTTAGTTTGAGTCGCTAGCAAGTTGGCAAGAGATGGCACTAGAGTTCATTGCACTTTGTGTAGCGGCATATTTTGCATTTTGCCCAGCTACCACCCTACCTTCCTCTCGCTCTCACTCACTCACTCGCTATAGCTATGTGTGTGCGTCTCTGTTGTGCGCCCTGGGGGCCAACGCCATAGTCACAATCACAGCATTTGCGTCGACCTATCTTTTTGCATTTTCCCAATTTTTTTTTTTTGCTGCCTTTTACTTTGCAGAGTTTCGTTCTGTTCTATTCTATGTTGTTCTGTTCAACACTATTGTGCACTGTTCTATTCTACTATATTCCATGCTATTCTGTTCTGTTTCTATTTAGTTCCAAGGCACGTTGCTGGCTTTGGTTTTTCCTGCGGTTTTTACACTCTTTGTGTTATTTTTTTTTTCGGCCAAGTTTTAAGCCGCACAATGACCCACAAGTTTGAACTGACTCCTGATTTTTTTTTTTTTTATTTGTAGCTGTGCCTTTCTATTCCGCTCTCAATGGCTTTCGAGTTTTGACGCTTTTGTTTTGCCAAAGTCAATGCATCTTTGGACAGCCTCTCGACCAAAAATACATTTTGGCACACTTTGCGCCCACTCTCTACGCTATGCCTTATATTACTCGCATCTATTTTTTGGCAGCTCCTTTTGCCTTTAAACTCAAACAGCATAATTGCAATAATGATGTAGACAGGCCAAGACAAACACACAGACGTACCACTAAAATTAGATGCTTGTCACTTAGAATTTTGTAGGTTCTGTTAATTAAAAGCAATTAAAAATAGACACTGCGCCCGCCCAACGTTGCCGCCTTAAAAACGAAAATTCCTCTTGCTTGACATTTCTGACGGAAACACAAATTTAAGGCATTTGAAAAACGATTTGTCGTCGCTTGACTCTGGGATGCTGACGGCGACACTCGAGACACAAAAAAAAAATAAAACAGTTTTTGTGAAATAAAAGCAAACACGTATACGTTTTAGTCCCGACGTCTTTATTATTAGAATTTATGTATGTTATGTTGGAAAATCGCATGCATATGAAATATGTACAAAAGTTTCGTACATAGACATTTTAGTGCTACGTAAATGGGTTAAATATGCGACATGGTCTAAACCTAACCAAAGTGTGGCACAAGCGAATTAATTTGATTTGTATGAGCTATAGAAATTCTTTCAAATAAATGACTGCTTAGTTTGAGTGAACTAGTTCTTTTAGCTAGTAAGCGCTTGGACAAAAATGAGTGAAAAAGAACCATATATGAATAAGTTTAATTAGTTGTAGAAATTCTTTCAAATAAATGACTGCTTAGTTTAAGTGAACTAGTTCTTTTAGTTAGTAAGCACTTAGACAAAAATGAGTGAAAAAGAACCATATATGAATAAGTTCAATAGGTTGAAGAAATTCTTTTAAATAAATGACTGCTTAGTTTAAGTGAACTAGTTCTTTTATTTACTAAGCACTTGAACAAAAATGAGTGAAAAAGTACCATATGTGAATAAGTTCAATAAGTTGAAGAAATTCTTTCAAATAATTTTTTTTTTTTTTTTCATTTTATTTACAATCTGTCTTTATTAGACAATAAGTAAATTTACTAAAATAATTAATACAATATTAATATAATAGCAAGTTTCCATCGAAACCTACTATTGTGTATTCAAATAAATGACTGCTTAGTTTAAGTGAACTAGTTCTTTTAGCTAGTAAGCGCTTAGACAAAAATGAGTGAAAAAGAACTATTTATGAATAAGTTCAATTAGTTGTAGAAATTCTTTAAAAAAATGACTGCTTAGCTTAAGTGAACTTGTTCTTTTAGCTACTAAGCGCTTAGACAAAAATAAGTGAAAAAGAACCATATATTAATAAGTTCAATTAGTTGTAGAAATTCTTTCAAATAAATGACTGCTTAGTTTAAGTGAACTAGTTCTTTTAGCTACAAAGCACTTGGACAAAAATGAGTGATAAAGAACCATTTATGAATAAGTTCAATTAGTTGTAGAAATACTTTCAAAAAAATTACTGCTTAGTTTAAGTGAACTAGTTCTTTTATTTACTAAGCACCTGAACAAAAATGAGTGAAAAAGAACCATTTATGAATAAGTTCAATTAGTTGTAGAAATACTTTCAAAAAAATTACTGCTTAGTTTAAGTGAACTAGTTCTTTTAGCTAGTAAGCGCTTAGACAAAAATAAGTGAAAAATAACTATATATGAATAAGTTTGCATTTACATAGACAAAGCTAAAGCTACAAACTAGTTCATAGCTGTGACTGTGAACTTTTGAGCTAGTCAATGTTATATATTTTATATTTTTAAAAATTTCAACTTTTGCCTTAATTTAACGACTACAAGTTGAATGACACTTTGCATCCGAGTCACCTACTTGCTGCTGTCTATTCTAAACTTTTTTTTTTTATATTCTGCTGCGCATTGTCAATTTGTTATCAAAAAATACAAATTTCAATTCAATTTATTGTCTATGCATTGCGGCCGACAAAAATAAAATAAAACAAAACCAAAATAGTTATTTAAATAACAACGTAACAAGAAAAACTCTTAACAACAAAAGGCGTCCATAACGAAAATCAATTGCAAATGCATTTGAATTGCAAAGCAATTGCAAGGCTTGATCATAGCTGGTTCACTGTTTGAATCGAAGGTTCGTTCACAATTCTATACAGCTAGTACGTGTGTTTGGGACCAGCTCGCTAAAAATTTATTTTCGCCATCTATACGAGTCACGTTTTTTTTTTTTTGTTTTTTGCAATGTTTGTTGTAGGCTCTTGTTGCTCGATTACCCGAGAGAGGTTAATACACGGCGAGGTGATTGTACCAGTTAGCAAGTATGTATATAACTGAAGGCTGGAATGAAACAACGACAGACGGACAGAACTTGTTTGCCTAGCTGCAAAATCTATTTCAAATTAAGTTACATTCGATTTTTCAGCAGTAGTCTCAAGCACTCGAGTCAACACAAATTACATGCCGCTTAATTTTCACACAATTTTTTTGCTTTGACATTTTCGCTGCGCATGTTTGAGGTTATGACAGGCGCCGTTTGTTGCATGCAATAACGACAAAAAAAAAATTAAATATGTTGAATGCAGCACGACACAATTAAAACAAAGGTGTAATGTCAAAAGCGCATAAGCTGGCTTAAAAGTCAAGAAATATAATAAAACCTACTAAATTAAACTCAAAATGTTGCTCATACGCACTGTTAAGCCCAACTAACGGTCCTATCCATACCAAGTTGAGCAGTTGGTGGGGTGTTGCTAATTTATGCAACTTATGAACTTTTCGCCGCATTTCACCGCGACCAATGCGGCTAGCTCAAAAAAAAACCAAAAAACGCATATTACTCATACGCAACGTCAGCCAACAGGCAAAATGTAACCAGTTTCTAGGCACATACACTGTCCAACGTAGCTGCGTAGTTGTCCCACATTAATTACCATAAAAATGGGCATAAAATGGCAGCTTGGCCATTTGATAATACCCAACCTAGGCAGCGGGCAGCATGTAGGGGGGCGCTTGTATTTGCAGTCATAGAATTTGTGACGGAAATGATTTAGTGTGCTTGGCATGCCTAGACCATATACGATTCCGAATACAAATGTGTTGGCCTGCACTCAAAGTGGGAGTGGCAATGACAGTGGTGGCAGCCCCAGCGGTGGCAGTGGGCGGTTAGTGGAAGAGCGTGTAGAGCGTACTAACAAGCTGACATAAAGCTATTGCATAATTATCATGCAACATGCAGCAAGCAGCAAATGCGCTGACTAAACGTAGTGGATAAGTAGGTTGGGCAGGGGGGCGGCAGAGACCGCATGGGGCGTCTATCTGGTCACGCATTTTACGCACAATTTGCAGCTAAAGCTCTCCGTGCCAGTTGGTAACACTAACAAGGAAATGTAAACTACGATCGTTTAATGTGTTCTCAGTTTCGGAAGTGAATTTTTGATAGAATTTTTTGTGAAAATTTTGAGTTTTTAAGCATAAAGTAGATTTAAGACCTCGTTTGTGTTTCTTAACTATGGAAATTATTATTATTTTTTTTATTTCAAATTTTTCAACAAAAATTAGTTGTGCTGGAAAAAAAAGACATTTAAAGCTCAAATAGGATATCCCAAATGGGATTTTTTTTTATATGAAGTTTTGTCATTCCGTGCGAAAATTTTCGAACTGCGTATGGGCCTTAAATAAGAAATTCCTTAATGTCGAATCCGAGGTCAAAAAAGCTCAAAGCGTCAGCTTTCTGAGATAACCTTTAAAATTGGCTAAGGTGTGGTAAACCCGACAGTGTGGGTAAACCCGACCTCCCACAGTTTCTCAAAAACGAGAATACTGAGCGAGTTCATATAAGTGTTGTCGTGTAGAGCATTAAAAATAACCAAAATGGTACCATGACAGTTGTCTGTCACTCTGCATTTGGCTGCCCAAATGAGAAGAAAAATATTTTTACGATTTTCAATTTAATTTTTGTGAATATTTGATCTTGTTAAATAAAGTGATAAAAAAAAAACGGTAGGTGGTTTATATACCAAAAAAAAAAACTATATAGTGCTTGTATAGTATTGGTTGGAAATTTCGTATAATTTTTATTTATTCGCGTCGCCATGAAAAATGATACGGTGGGGCTTATTTGACCTCGGTTTTGTGACTTCTGGATCCAAAATTCGCTTTTTATTTTGTGTTATTGAAGAAAAATATTTAAAAGTTATTAAATTAAATAGTTATAATCTTGCTCCACAACTAAGGTTACAAGAAGGCGAGAAATCTGGCTATAAAATTCATATTTTGCTCAGATTTCCCTATTTCTAAGAGCGGGGGTCAACCGGTACAACCTAACCTGTATATAAATACGTCAACAAAAAAATCCGTGTGGTACCGATTGTGTTCGTATGCGTGAACGTATCGAGGTGAAACCTACACTATATGATAGCCACACCTCATACGGTGTGCACTATGTAAGTTTTACCTCGATACGTTAAAATCCCGTAGCCTCCTAGTTATTGTTATTTTTTTAACAAATAAAATATATTCATTAAAATGATTAATATTGAAGCCAAAATTGAATTCTTGATTCAAATAATTAATAAATATTAATAATAATAATAATAAATTTTTAAAGCAAATTTAAATAACGTCACGCCAAATACTCTAGCTATAACAAAATGCGAATGGTATTTTAATTGAAAAAAATCAAATCATAGTAAAAAAGCTGTATGCCTAATTAGCACAAATTTTCTATTTTGTACTCTAAGCCAAAAACCATTATAATGTTTAGTAACGTCACGCCAAGCGATTTTTAGCTTATGTTATCGTTTCAATCGTTAGGGCCGAATGTTGTCATTTTTTTTACCAAATTCAGCTACTTTATAAGTATTATATAAAAAATCCTTTTAAAAAATTTAGCTTTACTAACGTAACGTCACGCCAAAATGCAAAATTCTCATACATTCCAATTTACGAAATTCAGAACAGTCCCGCGCACATTAACCCACGCGTTCGCCAATTATTTGTCTTGCGCTGCAACTGCTTAGCCCCAACCAAGAGTATGACTCTATTACACCTGGGGGCTACCAAAATCACAGCTAACTGTACCCAGGCTGGCAGTTAAGAGCAGAGGCACTTGGTTTTTGGTTTAGACCAACTAACATACACATACACACATTTTGTTTGACTTTGTTTTAGTTGGTCTTTTTTTTTTTTTTGTATTTCGGCATATGTGAACGGTCTTTGACCGCGCTAAAATAACCGTTAGGCGAGCAAGCCAGCGGCCTGCAGAGGATTACGTGTGTGTGTCTGTTGCCAGTAGTGTCCATTCCTCGCCTCAGTGTACATTTAACGGGGCACACAGTGGTTTGTTTGACTGTCCAATGCAGAGTTCAAAGCAAAGCCTGCTCAACTGGCCGCTCATTGTCCGAGGTTAGTATAAGACCGAAAGATCCCAAAGACCCGAAAGAAACGAAGACGACGATGACGACGACGACGACGACTACGAATTGTGTAAGCAGCAGCAGCAGAGTTGGAAAATCAGTTAAACGTTTGAGGCGGTAACAACGTGCAATGGGTTGGGGCACCCGTTTTTGGGGGCCACTTGGCTTTGGTCTGCCCAAAAAACCATTCCCAAGCCCAAGCTCAAGCTCTGTCTTGTTCGCGTGATTCGTATTAAGACTGCCAACAACAACAAACAATTCTTGATTTTGCTTTGCTTTTGGCAATATTTTGTTCGTGTTTCTTATCGTACGTCAAATGCTCAGGCTGCTTAGCTGCTATAAATCAATTACCTAGCTAGTTATGTACTTTATCTCGCTATCTCTGTCACTCTCTATGTACTACTCACTGTTGCTGTTCCTTTTGCATTCTATTTATATTCCGATTTCGTGTGAAGGTTGTTGCACTTTTATTGCACTAACTTCTTGACTTGGTTGTTGTTAGAAGTACTTACGCTTGTACATGAAATATTTAACTCACCTGTAAGTAGAAAAAAAGAATATATATGTAGTGTAACAGTATATCTATATTATATCTAAATATTAGTTAGAAGAAAATGTTAAAAATAGTTTTTATTTTAATTAAATCAAATCCTGTACCTAGAGGACATAAGCTATATGGCATACCAATATTATAAGTACGTTAAAATCCAATATCCAGGAGCTCTTTTTAGCACCCTTTTCCAAATCAAGTTGATTATATGGCCAAAACAAAAGGACTACATTTAAATTAAGGTTACAAAGATGAGATCAAGTTCTCAAAACGGAATTTTGTAATCTTGTAAGTTGTTTGTAATTTTAAGCTTTAAGCTTTTTTTTATTTTAACTCCGAAAATCCGACAGGTCTTAACAAAAAGTAGACCTAGGTGTTCACCATCGACACGCCCTAAGCGAATTCATTTTCTTCAAAGAATGGAAATTAATGTACTTAGAGAGAAAACAGGGGGCTCCGCCATTTGTATTCTTCGCTTGCCAACTATCGTACCGAAAATTGTATTGACTCCGAAAACAAAACAGTTCATACAAAAAAAGTAGGCTTAGGTGTTGACTATGGACTACTTTTTTTTTATAAAGAGAAAAACTAGGGGGCTCCGCTACTGTTAATGTTCGCATGCCAACATCGGGTTCAACATTTTTTCAAGTTTCTTAATTTTTTCTTCGTTTTGAGTGCAGTTGTGTCTGGCTCTAAAATACCATGCACCAACATAGTTCGATGCTGGAAGTATGCAAATCGGTTTCTATACACACAATTTTGTTGGGTGCCACTCCCAAAAAGTATAATACAAAAAAATTGGAATATTTCAGTCGCTTGCGTTTAAAGTCTAATCTTCTAGAGGTGCTTATTCTGTAATTTTGGACTATAACTCCTCAAGTTCCTATCGGATTTTAATAGCAATTATATCGACGTATGGGTAATATAAAGTGGTCTCAAAACAAACTCATAAAGACGAGATATTTTGAAGGTTATGTCAGAATCGTGTCATGCTGGGTTTTTTTGCACATTAAATTCGGATTGAGAGAGCCCAAAATCAAATCTGGGACATGCGGACTCGAAAAAAATATTTATGGGGTTTTTTGAAGTTATGGCAGATCCTCGACTGGATAGACCTTTAACGTTGGAGGCGGAATCAGCGACACCATGAACACATAGTAAACATGGTCGGAGACGTTGATTCTCAGCCCTAATGTGCTGGGCTTTTTTGGAGCTTGCAAAAATTCATAATAAGCATCGGGGGCGGATCCACGGGTGGTTTTCGAGTCCGGACCCCCCCCCCCCCCCCCCACAAAGTTGGTAAAAAAGGTTGACAGTTTTTTGCGAGCTCTAATATGTGTATTCTTCGAAGTGAAAAACCCCCAATACCAAATCCTGGATGCGCATCTTTGGGCACGTGGACTCAAAAAAAAAACATTTATGGGATTTTTTTAATTTATGGTAGATCCCTGATATGCTAGGGTTTCTTTTACCTTGGAGTCGGTTTCAGCGACATGGTCCGACCGAATAATGAGCAAATGGAATTAATGAATTCTTTCAAAAGGTTATGGTAGATTTCTGACGTACTGGGGACCTTCAAGTCTGATTCAGCGAGCTCAAAGCCAGACTGCCTCCGAACCCAAATTTTTTTTTGTTATGGCTGTTTAATCAATAGTGAGAAAGTGAGAAATAACACTAGTTTACACGAAAAATTAACCTTCGTATAAAAGTGTTTTTAATGAATGTAATTTTCGTGTTTCTCGACCCAAAATTTCCCCAAAAATCTCTTCATTTTTTCAACCTTGGTTCACTCGATGACCCTATAATTTGTAAACTAGTGTAGTGCATTGATTCATAGTTATGTAGTTGCTATGGGTCCTTGGAAGAACATTGGGAGGAATCCACTCGTTAACCCAAAATCCAGGCCCGACAAACTTTAACTTCAGCTAAGTTAGAGTATTAAAAAACTTTTAATTTTTTTCAAGTTTCAAGCATAGAAATTTTTTGTTCGAATTTTGTCCCCAAAATGGAAAAGTTTTCTAATTCCTTCGCGCCCTCTTTGTTGAATATTTTGTAGTAACTTTTATTTGGAACATTTTCAAAACTCAACAAAAATGTATCGTCAAGCATAAAGATGAAAGATATCAAGCTTCGTTTTAATATTATTTTTCTTAAAGCCCATTTACAAGATCTTTCAAGCACAAAGTACAGATTTCAACTACTATGCCAATATGAGCAAAAATTCGAAATTTGGTCCAACATACCAACTCCCGGCCAGTACAAGCGCCTTTCCCACGCTCATGCTGATAGCTGGGCATCTGCCTAGTTGTTGCTACGCCCACCTTTTAGCTGCATATCTATTTATGTACTATTTTTATTCTTTTACTCTTAATTACAACTTCAGCTTAGCAGCAACAACAAAATGGGTAACTCTGCAGCAACTGGCGTACAACATATGGTAGCCACATAAAACTGTCAACCTAAATGTCAGAGCATTTTGACTTATGACATAAGACAATTATAGGTATATATATTATATACCTGGCCAAGGTGTAGCATAGACCAATTTAGCGATGAGGCTGAAGAAAACCGGCAGCAATTACCAATAATAATATCAAAACCACAATAGCAAAAGTCTCAAGCTATGCCATGTGAAAGGCACATTGAACTTTGTGCAACATGTGGCAAATACAAGTTGCAACTTTAATGCCGTTCAACGATTTTGATAGCGATATTGCCAAGAGAGAGAGAGGAAGCGACTAGAAATGAAAGAAAAGAATCTCAAAACAGTTTGGAATAGAACGCACAAAGCCTAAGAGATTTGCATGTAGTTAGTATGTTTGAGTGTGTGTGTGTGTGCCAAAGAGTGCATTCAACTCGAGAGCAGCTGTGGCAACAACTTTTATGCAACGTCAACGTCAACGCTAGCTGCGCTGTTGCAGCAAAGAAAGCAAAGCGAGGCAAAGTCAATGCACTTTGCTGCGTGCCAATTGGCTGCATGTTGTTGGTTGCTATGCTCAGGTCTATGTATGTGTGTGTATCTGTGTGTGTGTGTTGGATGTATGCAACTGTGTGCAGTTTTGTTGCGGTACTTTCATTGCTCAACAATGACGTCGACTGAACTATTTGAAGTCGCTTTGGCGCTTGGGGTTCGTTGACGCCGTTGCAAAGCCTTTTTTTTGCGCACATTTCTTCTAGAATGTGTTGCAACAGCAAAAGACAATTGTTGACACAATGAAAAGAGAAAGCAACAAAGCACAGCAACATGTTGCCAAAGCTTAAACAACTAATTGCCAAGCCTTTGATAAGCACTTATATACCATATACATACATGTATATACATACATATATTTATTTCTTTATAAGATTGAGCACAACAAAAGCAATTCAAATGTATTTTGTTGCATATTGAACTGGAGCAATGCACTTAGCAAGGCAACTCGCACTGGTTGGCCTCGACAGCAGCTGCTGCGGGTAATGCAGTGCACACACAGAGGGTGTACACGCGGCGTATGTGTAATATTTCAGTTGCTGCTAATGGCATGCAAAAGACAAACACAACATTTAATTAGCAATAAAGTCAACAACATGTAGCAGTCAAAATCGTGTCAGCTTTTGGGTAACTGGACAAGCTAAGCCAAAACTCAAACAAAACATGCCAGCTAAAGCCAACTTCAAGCTCAAACCAAAAGCGCCCAAAAAACTCACCCTATAACCGCCCACAGTGTGTGCTCAAAAGGGGTAAGTAACCTCGAACGAAAGCAAAGGCAAAATGCTAAAGTTGACGTTGCCAATGTGGCCTCCAATGGACACGTGGCAGCAGTTGAACGACTCTTAACTGGGTCAGCAAAAGTGTTCTAACCAACCCTTAAAAGGCAGCTAGCATAAAGCATATACATATATGTATATGTATATGGGCTAAGGGGCTTGAAAGCTGGCTGCAAATATTTATACAACTACTCACACACTCACACACACACATGCGCGCCTACGTTTTACTATAGCTCGTAGTTTTTTGTGGCAGCAGCAGTAAAAATTGCAATTGCCGCCGCTGTTGACGTCGCTGCCAGCGTTGTTGTTAGTCGCTGCAGTTCATTGCACTATGCCCTCGCCCCAGTTAAGAGCAGCTCGTAGTACTCACTCAATGTGTGTGTGTGTGTGTGTGTGTGTGTATATGTTGCAGCTGCAGGCAGCTAGAGTTAGACCTCGGCCGCACGTTCTCTTTGCAACCAAATTGTTAGATAAGCAGCGACCAGTTAAAGTTGATCTAGCCAGCTAGCTAGCCTAGCTGTTGCCAACTATGTTGGCTTAAATTCAATTAACAATTAAACAATTGTTAAAACATTAAAATAATAGCTTTTGTTTTATTGTAAACTTGACTTAGAGTTAGCTCAGTTTCTGCGTTTAATTTTAAGCCAGCTTAAAAATGCACAAAATTCAAAAAAATGCGCCTAACTGAATGCACACTCAAAAGCTGCTTGCTATAAAATAGGCGCGTACTGCTAGTTGCCTCTCACTTGCGCATGTACAACATATTTTTGTAGCATACTTTTGGGCTGGCATGTGTCTAACTTATGTGGCCGCTAGGTGGTGCTGCATACGTTTTAGCATAAGTGCTCGCTAGCTGGCGCCACTATACATTTAGGTCGTTTAGCTTGCATAACTAAAAAAATAATAATGTTTATATAATATTTTTTATATAGTATATTGCTTGTTTATTTATGCTGCGAATTCGGCTTATTTGCTGTCAGAGCGCAGCTACACCCTTTTTTTTAAAAGGCTCTTTTGTTCTAAGCACTTAGCCCAGCTCCTGTTGCTGCTTTAACCTAAATACGTTAAGGTTGTTGACCTAAATTGCAAAGTGCAATGAACTGTTTGTAGGCAAACAGTATCAACTGGGAGCAAGCAGGCAGGCAGGCAGGCAAACCACAAACTGTTCCAGAACTTTCCTCTGTCTTATGTAGTGTGCTCTATAACAACACACACCCACCCCTGCCTGGCTAACAAACCAAGACAATTTTATGCTACGCTGCTAGCGCTGACGTTAACGACGCCGCGCTGCGCAGCGACTGCAGTTTTAGTCGTTCAAGTGCACTGGAGAGCGTTAACCTCTGTCGCTGCTGCTGTGTCCTAGCACAACACTAACACATATACAAGCTATATGGAAATAGCACAATGGCTTGAGCGCTCAGAGCTGCGCGCTCTCTGTGCAATAGTGCGCTCGGCAAGTTGTGCGCTCTCTAATGCGCTCACTCCCTCTTTTGCTAGTTTTTCACGATTTTTTTTCCAATTGGTTTTCTTCGAAAATTCGAAGTGCATTTTAGAGAAAATTTGGACAGCGTGCAGGTATAAAAAAAAAATCAGTACGGCCTATAGATAAAGTATCTATGTATATACTATATACTGATTGCTGCTGCAGCAATGCAAGTGTTACACTTAGGTTGCTGATAAGTAAAGTATCTCAGTTTTTTTTTTTTTTTTTTTTGGTTTTTCCTATGTTTGTTGTTGTTAGCGTCATATAAGTCTACCTCAACATTTGCTGCGCTATCAATTGACATGCTGAAACACAGACACATACCCCTATATTTATTTACACTATGCCTCAAATTCCAATTAAGAAATGTTCTGTTCTAGGCTTGTGATCTTTGTCTGTTTCGGTTTCTGTTTGCGTACCTCTTTTTCATGTTATGTATTATTTCTATATTTATTTTACGCATTTTCTATTTATTTTCATTTCAGTATTTCTATACAAATTTCCGCTGTTTCTAGATTTTCAGCCCGGGGCACAAAGATTATCAAGTGCATACTCATTGCTGTTATTATTGTTATGTGATTGTGTTTCTGTCTGGCTGTGTATGTTTTTTTTTTTTTTATGTGTAAGTGCAACGTTATTATCAGTTTTAAAATGTTGAGTACTTTTAAATTGATGCAGGTTAGGGTTTAAACAGAACTTTCTAAAATGTCAGCAAAAACAGTTCAAAAGAAAGTTCAGCTCTTAATCTTACAGCTAACTTTTTTTTATATACATAGGTGCGTACTCTTTATTTATATGCTTATATTTTCAATCAGCTCCCTAAAAAAAGTCGAAATAAACAAACAGAAAAAAAAAAACGAAAGCCCCACGGCCCGTCAGAGCGTACCGGCAACTATTTCGAGCTCGCTCAATTGCAGCTCATGCTCAGCGTTGCAATCGGCAGCGCGAACGAGAGAGAGAGAGGGAGTGACTGTGCTGAGAGCATTATGCTTGCCTTATGCTCTCTTTTCGTGGCCTATGCTGCGTACGCTGCTTCGTTGGCTCTGCTGCTGACATTGAACGAGTTCATTCACATTTGCCGCTGCTGCTGCCACTGCTCGTACTCCGCTGCGCCCTTACCAAAACACTCACACACATACACGCACACACACAGCATAAAAAACAAATTAAAGCGAAAGAAAGAAAAAAGTAACACGCAATGCTCGTGCTAGAGTAGTGTGTGTTTATATGCATGTATGTATGTATGCAGCAACAAAACATTAAAAACAAAAACAAGCTACAAAAGAAACATGAGAAAGGCAAAAGAATAATAACAAATAAATACAAATATGCTAAATGATATTAAACCCAAAAGAATAATAGCAAAAAGGCATGTTGAATAATAACCAAAGTTAGCGAATCAAGTCCCGAACTTATAATATGGCTGAAACAAAAAAGAAAGCTGAGTAACGATTGAATACGTTAAGAAGTACGGGGGTAGCTATTTATTATTTTTTTGACTATTAGCGTTTTTGTTCTCTACGCTCTTTCGAGCAGTTAATGCCTTGGGGCTCATAAATTTCTAAGAAATTAAATAACCAGTTTGTATGGGTCCATAGACGTCTGCTGGCATACAAATTGGGTCATTGGGCAGTGCAAGGTGTGATAAAGGAATACTAACAGGTGAATGATGTTAGCGTATAAAGGTTACATAAGCGCTTTTAGTTGGGATTTAATGACATTGAGAAATTACGCATCGGTAGAAGTGAGTGAATTAAAATTGGTCACCAAAAAACACAACAAAGAAAAAACGTAACGAATTGTGTTGATCATATGACCTAACTTGTTTCTGATCTAGGCATGAGAAATAAAGTCAACTTTCAGCAAGCTTGGTAACCGCAGCACAGAAACAACTCAACAGAATTCAAGATAAACTGTCAAAATCGAAAAGAAACATACGGAACCGTCTTTATATATGTCTTTCGAATAGAGGTCAATAGACAAGATGAAGGTTGTAAAGCCAACAGCAACAACAACAGCAGTCATTACTGCTTAGTCAGGTAGGTAGAGGCAAGCCTGGTCTGGTCTGTTCTGGTCTGGCTGGGTCGCTAGCGGAAATATCTGCCACATGATGCTGGCGTATGCGGCGTATGCGCAATGCGCAAAAACTTGCTTCCTACTTTGCCAAAAAAAAAAAAGTACCAAAAAATGCTATTAACAATAGTGAGACAAATGAGAGAATGATAGAAAGAGAGAAGAAGCAGAGCATGTTAAAGAGGGACACAAAACAAAGCAGACGCAGTCAGCTTAAATAAAGTGCGTTCTAAAAAGGGGCGACAGACAGGTTTGACTATGCGTGAGTTTCTATATATGTATATATGTATGTATGTATGCGTGCGTATGTAAGTGTGTGCGTGCGCTGGGCTTTGTTTAACCTTGAACTTCAAAAAATAATGCGTTGAAATTTTTGTTGGTTTGATATGCTTTAAATTTGTTTCCAAATAGGCCTACACAATGATAATTAGGCAGCATACATACATGGAACGTGTGAATATGCATGTATATGTGACAATTTCACACAAAAAAAAGCAGTCGGCCAAGCCACTTTATATCATTAAAGCAAACAGCATAAAACTTCCAAGAAACCAGCAGAAAAGTGGCCAAAAGATTTCTTCATTGTGTTAAGGCCAAGTCATTGAACTCCGTCGACGACCACGACGACGAAAAGTGTGCAAAAAAGAAACCAACGCAAAGTTTTTGCAAGTTTGAAATTTCAGACGCTCAGACGCGAGCTTAACTGAACCAAAGGGCCCAAAAAATCAAAAAAAAAAATAAAATAAAAATTGAAAAGCAAACCGAAGCGAACGTTATACAAATAAAAATAAATACATGGAGAACGGGCTGACTGAGGCCAAGGATCCGATCGGATCATGCAACGTTTACTGGGCGCAGAATAAAAAGCGCGCGCCAAAGGCTGCGTATGGGACGGCCGAGTGCAAGGAAGGCAGATGGAGAAGAAGGCTGGAATACGTAGTGTATAAGTGGCTGGCCGACTGGCTGGCTGTTAACCTAATTCAAGGACGTCCATTGAGACATTATTTCTTTGTTGATGCAGCAGCGCGTGTATGTGTGTGTGTGTGGAATATAAGGGAATAGGGCAAACTACTTTGCCAAGGTTATGCAGATATGCAGACATGAATCTTGGGTGAGAACGTCATTGTGTGTGTGTGTGTTTTGTGTATGCGTACCAGAGAGCGGGGGGAGTAGAGCATGGGCTGCGATCAGCGTTGGACTTTAGTATGACTTGATATGGCAATGGCATGCCAGTAGGAAAAGCGAATGAACTTGCTGGCATTTTCAATGTCACACACAGGCATTGAAATCAGGAATCAGTGGCAGCGGCTTTTGCCTTTCTTTACCCTTACCCTTGGCTGGTGGTTGTTTGCAAGGATACTTGTGATTTATTTATTTGCGACGCAATTTCAGTATGCCAGCAAGAACAAGCTGCACGGCGCAGGGGTCGCTATGAGCGGCGGGTGTCTTTGCAGGTTCTCAACCCCGCTGCCTGTTGCTTGAATTAACCCCAGCCAACCAGCGTGCCAGACAAAGCGCATATAGGACGCACACAAACACACACACACACGTGAAGCCTGGCGCAGAGGTCATAAGAGTTCAATGTCAGCTCGCTGCCAAGTGTGTTGTCTGGGTTTGTTTTTTTTTCAGAGTGGTTGAAATCGAGTCGTTTCAACGGAGATTTTGAGGGTTGTTAGGATTTGCAGCCACACGTGGCTAGCACACGCTAAGGCAGCTAGGGATTTATAAAACTTTGTATGTTCGAAACTTACCTTGCAGCCCTCGCAGGAATGCACGCCATAATGAAAACCGGAGGCCTTGTCACCGCAGACGCGGCATAAAACCGTAGTGCCATCAAATTCTGCAAGAAAAGAGCGCAAAAAACAAATTAATTAAACATCAATTACAAAATAACAAAAAAACAATAATGAAGATCGCATGAAATTGATTCATTCATAAACAAGAGCAAGACTTTTACTCTCAAAATTCTGCTTCTTGGTCAAAGAAAGTAATTAACAGCTTTGTATGTAATTCTTACATAATACTTTCTTTCCAACATTTTATTTTCTTACTTTCTTCGTGGCGCACCAAAGCCAACAAGCCAAACGAAAGACGGCCACATCATGGTCATGGCCAATGCCAATGCCAATAACAGTCAACAACACAGAGAAGAGCCGCACACGAAGAAAGCAGTTAAAGAGAAGAGAGAAAACAAACAACGGAAAACGTTTTTTTTTTATTTTTTTTTTTAATATCTCAGGCATGTTGAACTTGAGCTCGTTCTGCCAAAGCCAAAGAAAGCCAACAACAACAGACAGAACGCGCCCAGACAATTCCAGGCTGACTTGACTGGCTGGCCACAAATATTATGTAACTTTCACCGGCGAACGGACACAGCAGACGGCCAGAAAGAAAGCACATGAGCACACAGAGACAAAGAAAGTAAATAACAACAGCAGAAGAACGCCAAAGGCGTGCTTCAACAGAGAGAGAGAGAGAGAGAGAGCGCAAAAGAGTGCAGCACGCCAGAGAGAAAGACTTTCGTTCTGCTTGATCAAAGCAGTCAAACGAGTTTTTATACACTTACAAAAAGCATTATGGCTTTTTGAAGAGATACGGCCGAACCAGCAAAGTGTTTACTTTTGAGCAAAGTTGGGCAGCCCATAGCACAAAAGGGCACTTTTACTTCGTGCATTTGCACAGACACGAGGCCGAAGCAAGCCGAAGACGTCAATTTGAGCACAACAGAGAGCAAAATTATTACTCAGTTAAACTTTGTACGTTGTGTGCACTGAGAGAAATAAATTATTAAATGCGTCGCTTTGAACAGTTGTCCCAATGATATATATATTTATTTATTGGCAATCAACGCATTTTATTAATTCAAAAACGAATAATATAAACAATGGACAAAAATTTCATTCAATGTTCTGCACTTCAAACATATACCTATGAATTAACATTTTCAATGATAAATAAAAAATAATTCAATTATTTTGATTGTCTATGTATATAATTACCACAATCAAAAAAACTAAGACTAATAACAATAGTAAGATGCAGATAATTATAACGATGAATATAAACAATAAATGCAACATTTTGCAACACAATTCGTTTGCGCAGTGTATAGGTCACTAACACACTCTCATTTTTCGACCGCTCTCTTTTTGCCCAGCTCTGCTTTTGAGCATAGTTTTAGAGATGTCGGATGAGAAAAAACGAAAGCTTTTTAATCTGTTTGGATCACTATTAATAGATAGGAATGGGCGATAGTGTATCGATATATTGAAATATCGATATTTTTTTTTTGGCAGTCTACTATTTTGTATCGATATTCATGTTCGACGATAGATCCGATATCGATATTTTCCTCCGATACTGGCGATATTAACGAATTCGGCTCCAAGGTGGAATGGCCACTTGACAAGTGCCACTTGTGTGTTTATGTTGAATTATTTATACGCGACGATTTATCGAGATATCGATATTTTTGGTCGATATATCGATATTCGACATCTGTTTCATTCGATACACATCGATACAGAATATCGATTTTCGAGTACGCGATACCCATCCCAACTAATAGACTTTACTTTTTAGTTCATTACCAATTTTGAGCATTTCCCTGCGACTTTTCACACTTTTCCTGTTAAATAAAGTTTATAAAAAGCAATAAATAGTCTTAGCGAGTTTGCAAACCAGCTAAAATTCTAATTAAAATGAAAGCGAGTCATAGCCAAAAATGTATCTATTAACTAAACATGCAACAATTGTTGACAAAGTTCCAAGCTTTTAGGCAGTCTGCTGTTTTTCAAGTATATATATATATAGTCTTCTTTTAGCAAATTAAAAAAAAAATCATTTAAATTTCAATATTTATTTTTCATTTTAATGATGACTTTTTTCTTTATAAACACAATTTGGCAAATGTGCATTGAATTAAATTTTAGTAAACTTAAGTTATCAATCAAGTAAAGTAAATAAAATTTTATCCGAAATAAACTGTATATATTATTATGAAAAAAGAAAAAAATTCAAATTTAAAAAAAATTATTATATAGAGCATTTAAACTTCGGCACTTTAAAGCAAACTGTGCTTATCGGCTTGTCTAGCTAAATTCTTTCTTTTTTCAATACATTTACCAAGTTTTTTGCTCTCTTTTGGCCACATTTTGCACTACCTCATATTTCAACAAATTCTCAACTCAAATATTGCTCATACGCCACACGCAACAATGCTTAGCAAATATCATTGCCAAACCAAAAAAAAACAAACAATTATAACTGTAGAGACAATAATAAAAAAACAATTACAACAAAAAAAAAACATTCGCTCATGATCTTCATGTTGGTCATTGCCATGCTCTGCTTTGCCTCTTCTTCTTTTTCTTATGCATATATGTGCATAGCTATTTCTGCAATGCAACTGCATTATATACATATGTGTGCGTGTCTGTCAGACGCCGCTCTACAGTCTCTGCAGTTGTTGTTATTGTGTGCTTAACTCTCCGTCTCTCTGGCAAGTTCACTGACATTTCACATTGCAGATCGTTGCACTTTTGCATTGGCACAGACACAACAGCAGCAACAGCAACAACAACAACAATAACAAACATAACAACAACAAGACATACAACATTTATAGGCATGAACGTGCGTGTGAGTCAGTTGTATCTGTACTTTTCACACGCTATGATGATCAACAGCAAATGCAACTAAAAAATGTTAAGTTGATTTGATTTGGATTAACTCCGATTGGCGCCAAGATTTCACGTTTATGCGTTCAATTATGCATAGTCAAGCATATTTTAATGGGTCGTTTGTGGACTTACCATGCGAAAACATAGTACAAAAGATAATAAGTAAAAAATGTATCTTTTATGATATAAATGTTTTTAGCGTAGGAACTTTTTTTGTTAGATTCTCTAGTATTCAGTTAGTTGCAGTAAGTACTTAAGCCACTTGTCGTGATATTCTACACTTGTTCTTATACATCCATGTATGCAATGATATTGGAGCTAAAATAAACAATCTGCTCGGTATAGCTAGCATTTATGCTCTATAAAACCAGTCAATAAACCACATAAATATATTTGTATATACGCCATTTTTTGGAGTTCCCGAAAATTTTGTAATTCGAACCAGGCAACGAACTGCATATTCTCTAAATTTTTTCAACTCAAACAAAGCTCTAAAGCGGAATTCTTTCTTCCCGAAAAAGAGGAGGCTATATGTCCGTATAAACGCCTAGATCTCAGAGATGGTAAGAGCTAGAGCAACCAAACTTTCATATTAGATGCCTTATTATATCAGGGCAGACAAGTTTATATTCTTATTTTGATATATGGGTTATGTTATATAGCTCCCAGAGGGGTGTTTTAGCGGACCTCGAAAAAAAAACCTTTAGATGGATAATCCGGCATTCGGAAAGTTTCTAGAGTTTTATTAAAATCGGTTGACTATATCATATAGCTCCCATAGGACCGATCGGTCAAAAAACCGTTTTTGGTGCAAATTTTGTTGTGTTTCGTTTGTTTATAAAGATATCGTAACCAAATTTCGTATTTGGTAGTTTTTTAGAGTTTCCCAGCACTGTACCAAATTTGATCAAAATCGCGTGACTATCATATAGTCCCCATATGACTGATCGGTCAAAAAAACGTTTGGTGCAAAATGTTTTTTGTTTGTTTATGAAAATATTGTTACCAAAGGCAATTAAATTTCTTTGGGAGTTCTTAGGCAATATATTGGAATTAAGTCCAATGTGGTGGTACAGGGTATCCCAAAGTCTTTAACATACGCAACCTTTTTATATCCTGTACCAATAGGTACAAAGAGTATACTAGATTTGTGCAATGTATGTAACGGACAGAAGGAGGCGCGGCAGACCTTAAGTCCTTTATACCAAAATGCTTATCATAACCTCGGGTAGCGATTGAGCCATGTCCGTCTGTATGAACACCTAGATTTCGGAGACTATAAGAGCTAGAGATACGAAACTTTACCAGCTGGTGCGCATATATCCTCAGAAGATGAAGTTTGTTGAATCAGCTTGAAACTTTCCCCATAACCTTAACGTAACTTCTTTGACGTACTTTTCGATTCTCATCAAAATCGGTACAAATTTACGGAACTTATAGGTATAAATATCGTTTTGCACCAAAAAAATTTTGCAATTGGAAAGTTCTTAGAAGAAATATTCAGGAATACAATTTTTTTTTGAGAAAAAAGGTACAGGTTTACACAGTCGGGCACCGCCTTGTCTGGTTTACATTTTTATACCCTGTACCTATAGGTACAAAGGGTATACTAGGTTTGTGCAATGTATGTAACGGACAGAAGGAGGCGTGGCAGACCCCAAGTCCTTTATACCAAAATGCTTATCATAACCTCGGGTAGCGATTGAGCCATGTCCGTCCGTCCGTCCGTCCGTCCGTCCGTCCGTCCGTCCGTCCGTCCGTATGAACGCCTAGATCTCAGAGACTATAAGAGCTAGAGACACGAAACTTTACCAGCTGGTGCGCATATTTCCTAAGCAGATGAAGTTTGTTGAATCATGTCAATATCTTCCCCCGTTCCCCCGCAGTAGAGTTTCGCGGTTTTTAGCCACACCGTTAAGTATTTTCACCTGAAATTTAACAGAGCGATGCGTTGTAGTTGCATGCATCTATGTGTAAAAAATGAACAAAATCGGACAAATACAACAGAAGTTATAGTCAAAAATGTGCAAATTTCACCTCCCCTTGCCATAAACTGCGGCAATATTTGACTCTACGCAATTATGGCTACAAGTGACCTAGAATCACAATTTTTGGTAAGCTCATTCATGTGGCTCTAATGAACAAATCCACATCCAAATTTTATCGATGCGGTCCCCCCACCCCCCGCAATCCATTTACCGTGTTTTCTCCCACACCCCTTAACATATCAACTTGAAACTTACCCAATATAATTAAAATAGCTTCTTTGAAGTAACTTTCGATTTTCATCAAAGTCGGTACAAATTTACGGAACTTATACCGTATAAATATCGATTTTCACCAAAAAAAAATAAATTCCAATTGGAAAGTTCTTAGATGGAATATGAAGGAAAAATTTGTTTGACACAAAAGGTACAGGGTATTCCACTGTCGGGCACCGCCTCGACTGTACCACATTTTTTTGTTATAAATTTATTTGCAAGCTCTGTTAAAGGAAATAATTTTATTGTCTAAAATATGTATATATCGGTTCTATTACTCTTTTCACTTTCGGCGAACTGCTTGAGCTGATACTCACTTTTGGCAATAATTTGTGAGTTTTGATTTAACTTGAAAGTGAGCTTGTAGGTGAAATTCGATAACTTCATAATATACAATACCTTACAATGTTAATAATTACAAAATATTTGCTAAGCTTATATAAATTTTTTGAATGATAATCGCCGGTTGATAAAGCGCAAAATAAGAAAATATGCAAATATTACATACTTCCAAATTCACGTATTTCAGTTTACTAATAAAAATTGCAAACGTATTGAAACCTATAGAATATGATCAGGTTCTGTCATTTTTTTAACCGCTCTGTCATGATGATAAGCTGCTTATAAATATATTTATGCAAAATATACAAATTGATATATTATAAATTTTAAAAGTACACTAAAATATACATCTATTCATCTTACATATAGACTACACGTGTCTTAAGAACTTCCGTAAATCGCTTAAAAATTGGAATGAGAGCGACCTTGTGCGATGCTTTGTTTATTAAATTGCTTAGAAAACTTATTAAACGCAAATTTTATTATACATATGTATTTATTGTTGTTTTGGCATTCTAATGACGTAAGCTTGGCGCCATCTCACCTACCTTGAAAACAGACAGGCAAAGAGAGCGAGAGTTAGAAAAGAGCACTCTAAACTTTTTTCGTAGTCTAAAATTTGCCCACATGGAAATTTTTTGTTATTTTTCTGAGCTGAAAAAACTAAACAAACAAATATTTTTGCTCTGACCTGTATATACAATTTTTTGCTGTTTTTAGTTTTGTCTAGCTTGTATAGTATACATACATGCTAATGCGAATAATTTAAATTATTTTTATTGTTTCCAACTAAGCAGTGCAGATATTTTTGTAGAATTATCTATAAATACATTTGTTTATTTGTAAAAAACTCTGTGGTGGTAAACTTTAGATAAGAAATTCAATAAATTTTTGCTAATTTAAAATCAATTTAAACATTAGATTGGTTTTAACTTTGTATTTAAAATAAATTAAATAAAACAATATTAATAATACTAATTTTAAATTAGTGAGCTTATATGTGCTGTTTCAAAATGTAGAGGAAATTTGTGAAACATGTTAAATGGCAATCTATAACTGAAATCTATGAGTACACAAGTATTATCTAATACGCAAAACTCAACAACGCACATACACACACACGCACACACACATGCACATACACCAGGCGACCTTGAAAGTTTCATTCACATCACACGCACACGCACACACACTGACCAAGCAGGCAGCACTATCACCATGATGAGATAGCGGTCTAGAAATACGCCAAAGAACAACAAACAAACAACAAAAATGGCAGTTCCAAAGAGCTCGAAATACAAATACAAAAAAATTATTTCTGACAGCTCTATGAGAATTTTTCTGTCGGCTGACTCGTATTGATATGAAACATACACACACACACACGCACACGCACCTATATCTGTGTGTTGTTATGTATATGTTAGATAGGCTGCGGGGTTGGGGCAACAGTGCCATATTGGCAATGTTCTAAGACAAAACAAATACGCTAAATTAAAATTTGACATTGAAATATTTTTTTTCATTTTTATTAGTTTTTGTGTACTGGTTGCTATCTCTGTTTTGCAGCTCTCTCTCGCAGTCGCTCTGTCGCCTTCTTGCTCATCGTGCTGCTAATTTCAATCAATAAATTAAAATTTAGCGTGTGCAGCTGCTGAGCAATCCTCAAATCTGTTTGCTCTGCCTCTCTCTTGCCAACACTCTCTACTATGCAGTACTGTTCTGTTACTGTCTCACTCTAACAATGCGGAAACATTTGCTCGTACAGGTTTGAAAATGTTTCAAGCTTATCGAGCAGTTCATTGTATCGTGCTATAAAAAATATTTCATTTTTATTTTTTTGGTAGAGTTCAAAAAACGCAGCTAAGGTCAGCGCAACAATTCAATTCCACCTTGTAAAGTGGGCGTGCTCCGAGTGCTACGCTCTGATGTTTTGCGGTCGTCGACAACTTTTAGTTGATTGAATTAAACGTAAATTTTTTGGCGGTGTCAACGTATTTATCGGGGTATTGACTTTAGCTTGTTATGCAATCTGCTGTTCATATTTTAATATTTCATCATTTTAATTTTAATTAATAACTTGATGTTTATTTGTGTAGTTTTTTGATTGCTGAGTGCATTGACTTGAAGGCAAGGAAATAAGTTTGTAAGGTAAGAGACGTGGGAAAGTTTTTGTATTTACACAATTTTGTTGGACACTGTGTGTTTTGACTTGAGGGCAAGCGAAGAAATCTACGGGAGCAAATTTTAACCGAACTTGTTTCCCTTATCGGAAGTGAAAAAAAAAACTTCAACAAATTATTTAATTAAATTTTTCGTTTTTATCTCAAAAATTTTTAATGTTTTCTAGAATACGATTTTTTATAGTAGCATAATTTTTCCATTTTCTGGGTTTCCATTTCTATAGTTTTCTAACATTGCATTTTTTGGAGTAAAGTTGTTAAAACTTTCTTTTAAAACAACAGCCTTCCTATAGTTTTTGGGTAGTACTCTGATGGCCGAATGACTTAACTAGCCCTGAGACTATTTTTGAGCCTAATTTCCGATTAAAACCCTTAAGCCTTTGAAAGAACGCAAAGCGTGTCAGTTTCTATGAAATCATCTTTAATCCCAGAAAAGGCTGTACATTTAACAGTGGCGGTTTTGTAGGCTTGACCAATTTCGTGGGCTAGTTTTGTTAACAAACAACTGGCAAGCAAATGCATTGTGACAAAATTTGGTTAAAAATATAAAAATCAATAGGCGCTTATCTAGAATGAAAAAAAATTGAAAATGTTAAGTTCGTTTTCCGTCTCTAAAATTTTTATATTTTTATTTTGACCATAAATTTCAGTAAGATGAAACTTATGTGACCTCTGTTTTTTTCTTTTGATAGCAAACAATTGTTAAATGTTAAATATATAACTTTCTTACAAATTTTATACCAAGTCAAAAATTACAATTGCATAAAATTATTTTTTTTTGTTGGCCATACCAGTGACAAAATAGGGCTGGTTCGGCAAATTTACTATTATCATTAGTAATCAGAAAAGAGGAAATACAATTTTTTTTTTTTTTAATTTATGTAAACGTCAGATACATATAATAAGGAAATCAGAATTTTCGATGCTTTTTATGCATTTTTTAAAATTTTGACAAAAGAGTTCGTTAAATTGGATCAATCGCTTTTATACGAGTTAAGGCCCATATGCAGTTCGAAAATTTCCATATGGTAATTATTATTTCAGATGGAACCAACACACCTAGTGAAGTAGTGGCGCCTTCTAACGTTAAGCATTTTTAAAATTAAAAGACAACACTGTTTTGTTTTGTTATCTGCGTCCACTTGTCAAAAATTTTTAATCGCAATTTTTCGTGACTATTTTTTTGATATGAAGTTTTTGATTCCGTTCGTAAATTTTGCATGCTGCGTATGGGTCTTTAAAAAAAATATAAAATTTCATTTATTTATTTAAAAATTTTAAAATCAATATGCGCATATATAGAGTTGAAAAAGATGGCGTACGTTAAAGTCAAGCGCGGACGACTTTGGGATACCCTGTACCACTGCTTGCAATCAAATCCGATAAATTGCTTAAGAACACCAAAAGACATTTGATTGCCAAATTAGATTATGATACCTTCATAAACAACCAAAAACAGACGAATTTTTAATCAAAAACTTTTTTTCGACCAATCGGCCCTATGGGAGCTATATGATATAGTCAACCGATTTTGATAAAATTTGGTACAGTGTTGAAGATCTCTAAAAAACTTCTGAATGCCAAATAAGGTTACGGTATGTTCACAAATAAACGAAACACAACGAATTTTGTACAAAACACGATTTTTTGACCGATTGGTCCTATGGGAGCTATATGATATAGTCAACCGATTTTGATTAAATTTGGTACAGTGCTGGGGGTTTTCTAAAAAATTTCCGATTGCCAAATTTGGTTATGATATCTTCATAAGCAAACGAATTATCCATCGAAAACTTTTGCTTTTTTTCGAGGTCCTCTGAAACACCCCTATGGGAGCTATATAATGTAGTCCCGATATCAAAAAAATAAAATAAACTTGTCTCCTATGGATTAATAAGGGATCTTATCTGAAAGTTTGGTTGCTCTAGCTCTTACCATCTCTGAGATCTAGGCGTTCATACGGACAGACGGACATGGGTATATCGACTTCTCTAGTCACTCTGATCATACTTTAGGTAACTTTGGGGGTCTCCGACTTCTCCTTCTGTACGTTACATACATTTTCGGCTTGCACAAACACAATATACCCTTTGTACCATACGGTACAGGGTATAAAAAGTCAAATACACCCAATTCTGTTTTTAACGGAATTTTTTAAACGGTTTTGAAATAACATGGTCTATTTTTTTTTTTTTTTATTTTCTAAAAACGACATAAATTGTGAGATTTAATATACATGAAGTAAAGAGTTCAGCCTTTCCTACTTAGATATTATTAGAATTTTTATAAAATAAATTATTTTTATTAACCTAATCTTTAAGAAATTTAGTTAGGGAATTCCCATTTCTTATTTATTTTTATGGCGGCAGCTTAAAGATTTACTTTATGTATTTTTTTTTACACTTTTTTCTGGAACGTATCTAACGTGTAAAAACAGAATTAGGTGTATATAACTTTTTTAGAAATTTCAAATCCAGTCAAAAATTACCAGGTAAATAAAAATATTTTGACGTTGAAATTAAAAAGTTAAAAGTCGATATGCGGTTTGGTCATAAATGCCACTAATAAGATGAAAGTTATATTAAAAAAAGAGCAAAAAAAAAAAATGGATTTTCGTAGAAAAGTTTCGGTAACAAAAAAACGTTAAGCTTCTAAAAAAACGTTGTGCCGAAATGCGCTTAAAAATATTAAAAAATCAATATGCGCCTATAAACACAAATATAAACGGTAATTTTTTAAGCGTTTGGTTTTTAAATTTAAAAAAAAACAACGAAAATGTGCAAAAATGTATGAAATTCTTATTTGAGGTTGTAAATCAATCTTAACTTACTTTACTTTTTAAAGATTACTTACTTTTGAAAGATTTAAACTCAGTTAAAACTGTAAATAAAATTATTCACTTGCCTCTAAAATTATGCCGAATTTCAGTTACATATATAAAAGTCAATAGGCGCCTATCTAAGGTTACAAAAAAAAACATCCAATTGCAATTTTATTGCAAGCTTCTTTGTAACATCTTAAAATTTTTTTTAGATACATACATATCTCAAGCCACATATTTAATAGACAAATAACTAACTACCAATTAGGCAAAGTAAAAGTCTTCTCAAATGTTTACCAATTGACAATTGGCCAAAATCATACAAAGCGCTTTCAACTTGCTGCGAAATAATTGCAATAAGAAAAGGTTTAGTTTCTTCTTCTTTTTTTATTTTACTTTCAATTTGGCAGTTTTCACTTTTCAAATGCCCTAAACATCACTGGCTGGCAGTGTTGTTGCAGTTGTTGTAGGTCTATGGCCGTTTAATAAATTTCTAAAATGCACAAATAATTGTGCCAATAAAAATAAACACAAACACACACACACATCTGCACAGAAAAAACTTTCCAAGCAAAAGTTCAAGCGACGCCTACAACAAAAACACAAAAAACCCAAAAAAAATATATGCGAAACGAAAAATTTGCCAACTGAAGAAAAGCAAATAACTTTTCTTTTGCACAATTGTAGCGCATCGACGGCCAAGAGCAGCAACACAGCAACAACAACAGCAACAGAAAGACATGTCGTCGCGGCTGCAGCGCTGCAGCTTTAAGCTGGAGCCGACTTTCACCGACATACGACAATGCCTAAGCCTCTGCCTGCTGTCTTTGGCTCTCTCGCTTCACGCTGCTGCTGCCCAAAAGCTGTAAGAGAGTCATTAACCCGCTGCAGCCAGCGAAGTGCAGCAGCAGCAGCAGAGAGTAAAAATGTCAAAGACAATTTGACAGCGCGCATTTAAATTAAACATGCAGCAAGGGGTGGCGGTTAAAAGGGGTCGCAGCTGCTTGAGTAGTTGCAGGGGCCACTTCGTTTTGGCCATAAATTGCCTGCGCATGCGCAGTGAAAACGTTCAACGAAAATAAAAGTGTATTTGTTGTTGTTGCTGTTGTTGTTGCAGTTGTTGCAACTGCCTTTGGCTTTTCACTTTCATTTTGCGTTGAAATTAAAAACTTGGCAAACGGATGCAATTGCAATTCCAAATGCCAAACGCAAAAGACACCAGAGTAAAAATAAAAACAAACTCAAAACATGGCAACATAAATAAATCCAATATAATAATAATAAAAGCATGTCACAATTGGTAGCAATGAACTTGGTGTGCCGCCACCTTGTCAGCCCGCCCGCTCGCTTGCTCCTTAGAGCCTGTCCAGCTGTGGAAAGCGACACTGTTGCAGCCGGTACGCCCAGTCACCAACTTTTTTTTTTTCCATTGCAAATCTTTTGCATTCGCATATTAAATGCATTTGAATTCGACACTCGCATTCGGTTTGCGGTTTTGCTAGTTGTCGCCCAGTTTTAGTTGGAGAAATGTGCGTCCAATAGATAAAAATAATAATAAATAAATTCAAAATAAAAAAATATTCAATGTAAAATTTCACTTTCGATTTTGCATTCAATTATGTCAATAGCTGGCAGCTGAGAAAAGTTTTAGATCTTCGTGGAATGAAGTAAAGAAGTACTTAAAAAGAAAAGTATTATCTATTTTAATATTATGTATTAATATTGTATTTTTCAGTACAATCTACAAGTTGTTTTTTTTTTATTTTACTCAATAATCGAATAAGATAAAAACAAAGTATGACTCAAAACTATACACTAAATAATGCGATACTTTTGTTGTTAAGAGTTATCTTAAACTTAAGAGATTTGTACTTTGACTGCTAAGATAAGCTTATGTTTGACTATATGCAATATTGGTTTAAGATTATAAATCGAGTCTTTTTTATTAAGGCCCATATGCAGCATGCAAAATTTACAAACGGAATGAAAAACTTCCTATAAAAAAATAGTCACGAAAAATTCCGATTAAAAATTTTTGACAAGTGGACGCAGATACTAAAACAAAACAGTGTTGTCTTTTAATTTTAAAAATGCTTAACGTTAGATGGCGCCACTAATTCACTAGGTGTGGTTGTTCCAACTGAAATAATATGCAATAATTTCCATATGGATATTTTAGAACTGCGTATTGGCCTTTATTAAAGCATTATATGGCTGTTTCGGATTCTTTTTAGGTACACTAAAAAAAAAAACGGTTTGATTTCAAGATTTTTGGTTATAAAATCTTGACCAAATGTTCATGAAAATATAGCAAGCTTTAATCTTATTTTAAGATTTTTTGTTCTCATTTTAAGAATTAAAATCAAGAATGCAAAAATCTTGCTTTAAGATTTTAATTTTTTTATCAGTGTAATTCAAAAAAAATTTGGACTTTTCTTTATTTTTTTGTGCAATTTCTGAATTTATTGATACCATGCTAAGCATAGACCCAATCGACACCGCCCGCAGCGTCATCGACTGGAACCCTCAAGGCAGCCGTCGCAGGGGCAGACCAGCACTGACCTGGAGGAGAACAACAAAACCTGGAGCGAAGACAAGAGGTTGGCGCATGACAGAGGTAAATGGAGGAACCTTGTTGCGGCCCTTTGCTCCTCCACGGAGCCATAGAATCATATATGCTAAAAAATACCTATATGCTATAAAAAAATCAAAATATCGTAAGTATACTGATATGACTGTTTTGCTTAAGTGACGTCACAAAAACACATTTTCTTTCAGTTCGATTACAGAAAGCTCGCATTTTTTGCCAAAGTATTCCCTGAATCAAAAAATACATAAATATCCAATATTTTGCTACAAGTTTGGAATTACGAATGTTATTTTGAAATAATATTAAAGTAAACTCCTACTCGTTTCGCGACTCTCCAAACTATAGACTCGTAACTGCGAAGAGATTAAAATATTATAAGTGCTAAATTCCTGTCTATAGTCAACTTATTATCTTACAGTAAATCCTCTCAAACGATGCCAATATTTCTATATCGATTGCTTCCATACAGTCTTTGTCCTGCTAAAAGCATTTAGAATCGTTATGACTACCTCTTGAAAACATCTTTATCATAAAGTCTGATTCAACAGATGCCAGACTCGCCTTGACTCATTGTATGAACTTTACGCACAGTTGAGTTACTACTAATGAAGTTACATTTAGTTGTGAATGAACCGGTTAGTCATGCCGTATAATTTTTGTCAAGTTATAACGAGGGGGTAAAAAAAACAGAATAAAGTGCATTAACTTCCTTTAGCCGAAAGCAATGACTGACATTGGTACAGTTATTTTGAGAATGTCGTCGTGGATATAATTAAATGCGCTCAAGTTAACTGAACTCTCATGAACCTTAGCAGACTCGTCTGATTTTTAATTTTTATTAACTTTTGATTTTTCTCAACATATTATATTATCTTTTTCTTTTTGCCGCTACTGCTGACGACCTTGTGTAGCACAAGTTGACTGACTGACTAACTGACTGCTTGTCTTACTGACTAAGCGACTGCTTTACTGACCGAGTGCCGAGTGCTCTGGCTGCTCAAGTGCAGTCAGCTTTAAGTGTTGCTCAAGTGATTGACAACATTTTAAAGAGTCAAGAGAGTAGGAAGCAGCAGCTAATTATCATGATGCTGTTGTCAAATACGCCGAGTCAATAAACTCAGTACTTTGTAGCAACCTTCACAGCAGTTTGCAAAGCAGTTCAAACATTTCCGTGCTGCTGTTACCAAGCGACTCCATGGCCCCATAACCAAAGTCCATAGTAGGTAGGCCTAGCAGAGTGTGAACTATGTATGCCTTAAATGTTAATTAAAAGCCAAGGTTGATTTTGGCTCGGAAGCTTGCAAAGTTCGGAAGCAATATCAAAAATGTTTGCCAACTTTTGGCCAAGTTTATAAAGCTATTGCTCAATCACAAACATATATCACCGTTCTAGCCATATTTGTTTTGAGGCCAAAAGGCGGAAGTTGGAATCAAGTTTCTAATTTGCATGCCAAATACGTTGTGGGTTCAATAAAACCATAGAGTTTGATTGGGTGGCCACTTACCAATATTTAGCTCCGGCTCACCCTTAATCGAGCTGGCTACCGTTGTATCCATAACTGGGTAAGATTTAATATAGTCTGGAGTCTGCGGACGCGAATCGGCGGCAACAACCACAATACTATTGCTGGCAGCAACATGTTGCACTGGTGCAGTTGGTGGACCCAGATTCATTGGATGATGCGCAGCATGTGCATGCTGGCCATAGCCATGCGGCGGATACATGGCCATATGATGTGCTGACTGATGCTCAAAATGGGCGTGAGTCTGAGCCTGTGTTGGCGGCATATTCGTCTCACTTGTACTAACCACTACACCATGAGCCGTGCTGCAGGAACTGGATGCGCCATTCAGTCCATTACCGTTAATACTCTTGTTCACATAGATAACATTACAGTGGGGCATCTTGCGTGCCGTGCTGGCACATGCACTGCTGGCCATAGGCACACCTGTGGGCGGCACAGTATCCAAGTCTGTGACAGGTGCGCCCATGTTGGCCATAGTGCCTGTTGCGCGCTGATTGCGATAATCAGGTGCAGGTGCCTGGAACATTACTGGATTATTCGAGTGTTGTCCAGCCAACACTTTGTTGTGTTGATAGTAGGTGGATACACTTGTGTTCGGTGGCAATTTTAGGGCATTCTCCAAATGGGAGCGCCCCACCAGCTGCTGTGCATTGCTGGTGGTGCTCGAGGCATGTGTAACGGCCACCACTTGTGGCGTTGATACTGTTACTAAAGTTGTTGGTGCTGGGGCTTGGCCCAGGCATATGACTGAGGTCTTTGCACTGCTTGAGGGTGCTTCAATAGCAGCTGCAGCACTGCTGCTAGGCTGACAATCGGAACTGTCCGCGGACATGAGCATTTTTTTTTTTGCGCTACACTACACTTTTTCAAATTTAAATGGTATTTTATTTTAGACACAGTGCGAAATTCTAGAGCAGCCGCGCATAGTTGTTGGCAAAACAATTTGCACAGCTTGAGAATTTTTTTAAAAATTATTTGTAAGATAATATGTATTTATGTGCTGGCATATCCTTCACTAGTCACTTTTTTATATATATATAAAAATATATATATATAATTTATTTGCGTACAGGGATTTCAATAATTTTCACAATAATAAATACAAAACGCACGCGGCGTACAATACGATACGACACGAACGACACAGACGAACAACAACGACGAAGTAAGAAAGACGAACTGCCGTAAAAACGATCTGCACGTTGCGAGGCGCAGTTAGTCAATGAAAGGAAAATCAACATTCGCATTGGATCTTGTTCAGTTTCGGAAAGCCAGTCAGTCGACCCTGGCCATGCGCTCACGAGAGTCTAACTGAGAGCTGAGAGAGCTGCGCTCGCATGCTCTTGAAAAAATAATATGCACACACACAGCCGTTCAAACATAGACGGAAACATGTGGGGCGCCGTAGCTGACTGCTTGGCTGACTAACTGGATTGGCGCTACTATCAGCAGCGGTGGCAAGCATATGAAAACAAAACATTACCAAGAGAGCGTAAAACGGTTAGGAGAGTGCGGCCAGAGACAGAGAAATAGTGAGAGAGAGATCCACGCGTTCTCAGCTGTTGTCATATTTAGCGAAAGAGAGAGTGTAATGGCGTGTGTGGTGTTTTTGTTGAGGGTGGTACATGCTACAGTGCAGAGCATAATCACCACCCTAGCAATTTTTCAAACGAAACACCCTCAGCAGCCAACAGCTCACACCGCCGCTGATGACTGACTGGCTTTTTGGGAGCACAACACATGTGCCTCAAGTCAGAGCATAAACCAAGGTGTCGCCAGCTTTGTCGTCATCAGCGTAGCATTAACCTCCGCAAACATTATAAGCCAACGCTAACCGGACTGAACCCAGCCAGCGGTTATTGTACCTTTAAGCAATGATTGTGGATGCCCTTGCAGCAGTTTCCATGGTGGGTGTTATTGATAGTAAGTGCTGTGTGTTCAGGGCGCTCTTTAGGTTCAATAAAACTTGATGGTAATATAGTGAGTGAAATTTTTGTATGAAATTTATTTAATTGCATGTTTTGTTGAGCTTCAAGCGCAATTAAAAATTATATTATTATATCATTACGTGTGAAAGAGAGTTATTTAGCGGCGCGGGTGGGGAGTTGATTGGCAATGTCAATGACTCGAGTCATTGACATTTTCATAATGTCGCTTAAAAAAAAAAATTTAAATAAATAAACGCAGCATTATGCAGAAACAATGTACGCGCCTAGGTCAATGTTAAAAATGTTTCCTGTCTGGCAACTAGAGAGAAAGAGACCAACGGCAGCTAGAGCAAACAGATCTATAACAAGAATCTTTTAGATTTTCCTTGAACATGCGCGAGTCGTGTGGGCATTGTTTTTTTTTTTGAGTTATTTAAGGAAATCCATAAATAAGGATGAGTAGCTCGACTCAGAATTTTTCTCCATGATCCACTAGCTGTTTGCGTAGGCGTTCATAGTAAACCAAAAATAGAACCAAGCAGTGTTTTTTTTTTCGATGAAAAATATTTTTTATTGACACATTGGTTGTCTGATGTATGGTATTGGAAATGAAAAACAAATGAAATTAAATCTGTAGCCTAGTCTGTTGTTCTGAGATCCAGCGAATCGTCGCAGTTTTTTTTTTTTTTTTTGGATTGCCCCACATTGTCTCACTTTCATTAAAACAAATCAAATGAGGCAAACAAACAGATAAATAAAAAAAAAAACCTTACGAAAATAAACATTGAACTTCCTTATTAATGCAGCTTGAATAACGACGACGAGTCAGTCGAGAACCTTTGTTTAGTATCAAAATAAATTAGCAGGCAAATGAAAGTGGCAAAAACCCGAAACGCTGAACAAAGCGCATTCCAAAAACTGCAATATATTCCATATTTTTGCTATATTGACTGATCTTACTTTCCTTTGATAGGCGCCAATAAGTGGACTGCAGGTTTCAATTTCAACATCATCGTGATCATTATGATCAACATCGTCGATATCTCCGGCTTTGTCATGATAATGCACATAGCAGCACATCCATATCCGAGTGTAAGGCGAATGTACCCCCATCAAGTGTCATTGGCTTTTTTTTTCGCAACATTTGGGGCCGTTGCATTGGCGGTTGCTGTTGCTCAGCGTGATGATCATGATGTCAATGATATGGCCGCAGTAGGCTCGAGTTTTGTTGTTGCACTTGAATTTTATTTAGTGTAGTAACTCAGCATATGTATATTTATTTTGTAGCTTAAATTGTTTATGGCAAGCTGGCGTGTGAAAATTTCGTTTTGCACTTAAGTAAACTTTTTAAAAATCGCATATTTTGCAATCACGCAGGCTTAGTCCAGGCAACTGGCAAAGTCGTTATCATTTTGCCTTCACACTGACAGCTGACCGATAAATTGCTGGAGAAATGGCAGTAAATCAAATTTTTTGCATAATCTGGCCTAGAACGCACCATCACTCAGTTAGTTGTTGGCTGGGTTTATTGTTGTTGTTTTTATGTGACTGTGATCAGGGTCGAACTCCCTTGCTCTCAATAAGCAGTGTTGTCATCAGTCAGTCATCGGTTCGCAAGTTCTGCTCGACACGCGCTCGACTTTTGATGGTCTCATTGTGAGTTGAACGACATTTTATGAATTTTTCCTTGTGGTTTTTTTTTTTTATGACATGTTTAAATTTTTTTATTTTCATTGCTGGAGAACTTCCTTGATGACTTGTTAAACATATTTCGTATACTAAGTATATAATTTTAGCAAGTAAGCTTTATTTACTTGTATACGTATATATGTAGGTATATATTTTTTTTTTTGGCTTAGAACTTACCCAGCTTAACCAACCACTAACAATCAGTAACCAGTTTTTCGTTTCTTTTCATTTCATTTTGTTTTATTATATGCTATACGCAGTACATATATGCTTTATAAGGCATATCAAATGCTTGAAAAGCTAGGTAACCAGTGTAAGAAAGTGTGTAACAAAATTAAATGCCATGGCATAATAAAGGTGACGTAGTACTTTACGATGAGGCGTTACCTATAACTTGATATAAGAGTCAGCAAAGCATCTATTGACTTTCAAATCTTTAAAATCTGCTTATGTTATGTGCTAACAGCTTTTAACAGATAAAAAAGTTTCAGAGGGTGAAGTGTTGCCAATAGTGGTGGATTTACGGAAGTGAGTGAAGGTTTTCGGCCTCAAACCCACTTTGTACTTTTATTTTACTGATGCTTTAGCAAAATATATGCTTGAGTATTTATTTAATTATTGGCTCAAATGAAAGTTGGAATAGTTTTCATTGATTTACTCCATAATGAATTGTAGAAGATGTCGCAAAGAAAAAATGCATTACTGGTTCAATTTTTGTATGGTAGCTATACGAAAAAGTCGACCAATTTTGATCAAACGTCGCATAAATGTTAAGTCAGAAAAAAAATATTGGTTTGTTAATTAGATTAAAAAATTCTGACATGTATATATGTGTTTTTCTGCGTTTCAAAATTATTCTACACTTTTGTGTAAAGCTTGATCAAAATTGGACCACTGTTTAATATAGCTACCATACAAAAATTAAACCTGTGCTCTTTTTTTCAGAGGGACACGAATAAGACACCTGCGCATTGCATCTCCTTCTAATTGTTTGATCATGGATTCATTGTACCACGTAATCATATTCAAATTTAAAACTGAATGAAAGCAAAAATCGTGAACTCTTCCCTGCTGGGGCCCAGGTAAAATCTTGTACCCACCATTAGTTTATAATTTAGTTTTTTTAAGTATAGATTTGGCCTTTTTAAAACTTCTTAAGCCGAAATAAATATAAAATATTATGCCTATCCGGAAATCTTAGTTTCTTTTCTTTCTTTTAAGTTTCGTTTGTAATTCTTTTTTCAATTGAATTTTAAACGCATTATAAATCAGTGAATTTTGTTAAAATCCTAAAAAATACCACGAAACCTCTCTAAACGTTAACTAATTAGGTATAATATTTTTTTAACCCATTTTTTTTTGAAATCTTCAGTGTTTCCCAACAATGATATTCACTATTTAAAAAAAAATATTTTTCATGTTTTTCTAATAAGTTTGTTGTGTTTGGTAGCAAGCAGTTGGCAACTCTGGTTCAAATTTCTAGCGAGTCAGTTTGGCCTGTTTCTGTGGCGAGCAGTTAACAACTCTGGTCCGAAATGTGGCTTCTGACGAGTCAGTTTCGGCCTGTTTTTGTGGCGAGCAGTTGGCAACTCATTTCCAAAGAGCGTGCTCTGACGAGTTCTGCCTGTTTTTGTAGCAAGCATCTTACAACTCTGGTTCAAAGTGCTTGTTCTGAATAGTCAGTTTGGCCTGTTTTTGTGGCGTGCAGTTGGCAACTCTGGTCCAAAGAGCGTGTTCTTTGTTGTTCGAGATGTGTATGGATTTTCTTACTTTATAGGGTATTCAATTTAGTAGAAGAACTTTTGTTTGTTTCCTTTTAAACTTATTTTATTTTCAGTTGTGTTTTTGGTGTTAAGTTCTATTGCGCAACTTTTGAACTCGTTTCATCAACTGTCTAGCTCTGTGTCCCCCCACCTTGCGATCCGTATGACTATTCGTCAGACTGTCTATATATGCTTTATGTATTATTTGTTTTATCTATGTACAATCTGTTCATATATACCTAAACCAAAACTATAGTAAACACAATATAAAATAATGAATTTAGTTATGTGGCATATAATTAACGCACAATGAGAAGGTGCGTGGTTAACAGCGCCGTCCGTCTGCCTAGTCAGTTCCGTCGTTTCCGTCGGTTCTGTCGTTCATTTGGTGTTCATGAACTCGGTCAAATTGAAGGCCAACAATTTGCGGCTTACGCATAAAAAAACGCTTTGCTTTTGTTGTTGCTGCTAATTTTTTTTTTCGGCTGTGTACTCAGGCAATTTATTTTTTGCGTACACTGTGTGTGTGTGAGTGTATTTTTTTGGTGTTAAGTGTGCGTTTTATAGTATGTTGTAGTTGTTGTAGAATAGTTGATTACGCATAATTTTGTGCTGTCAGTTTATGATGTCATGCTCTCAGTCATAGAAGAGTGAGAGAATTGAGATAAAATGGTAGAACGCTGCTATCGGCAGCTTAGCTTGCTGCAAACAACAATTACTGTATCGGATCTAAAAGTTCTTCAAACATTCTTGAATAAGTTACCAGAGATTTGGGAAAGATATTACAAAATGCAAATGTTATATGTAAATTTATTTCTTGACTAGATTTCGATTTCGTGGACTTGTAGAATAGAAAACTAGGGTGCGCTCATGGGGCTGACGTCAGGAACAAAGGTACTTCTTTCAATATATATTATTTAAGCTTTATATTTAATATAATAGTAGCTTTCACTGAAAACTTCCTATTACTTTTATTTTATTAATTATTATTTAGTAAATTTACTTATAAAATATTAAAAAAAAATAAAATTTTATTTTGAGAAATAAATTTATTGATGAAAATTATGTATATAAAAAATATTAATTGAAAATTGTATGGAATAAAATTTGGATTCAAAAAACTAAAGTAACAAAAAAAAAATATTCTTATTTGAAATTATTGTATATACAGTACATACACATATACATTTTAATGTATACAATTGATATGGATGCCCATATGAAAGATCCTTAGAAAGATAAAACAGGACCAAAAAATTAAAAGTTAAATACAAATTTGTTATAACTTGCATTATTAAAAAAAAATATTCGATTAAAATGTTTAAAGCTTTGCTCACTACTAAGACGATAACTAGAATTAATTTGTTAAAATAAAATTTAAAAATTATATATAATTATTAAATTACTATTGAAGCCAAAATTGTTATTTTTTAAAATTAAATAGTTTAAAAAAGTAATTGAAATTTGAGTAACATCACGCTACGTTCTAGTTGTTTGAACTTATTCTTTTTACTTAAATTATTTTGGGGTTAAAATTATTATTATCTTAGGTGCGCCATATTTAATTTATGTTGAATCCATATAACCTATAACCAGCGAACTTTCAAGATGATTTCAACGAGACCTGATTTATCAATTTATGATAAGCGGTTTATAAGTTACGAGGGAACAGATGAACATAGGCACATGCATAAAGTTCAGGAAACACAACCCTGCCATTATTCTTTGCAGCCTAATCGATACTCTCACGCTTACACACACACACACACACACACACACAGCATATCTCATTTCGTTACGTGACGATTTTTGTATACTTTTGCATTTTGTAATCTTATGCAGAAATTAATAAGGAAACGTATTGCCATAATATTTGATGTACATGTAATTTTATGGGCCATAATGACAACTGACTGCTTATCAAAGAAACCAGCTAAAACTTAAATAACAATAAGCAAACACAAAGGCGCACACACATACACTCGCATACGTCCGATACAGATACGGATACAAAAACAAACGCTTATCGCTTATCAACGTACAAAAAAAATGAAGGTCAGCAGCACAAATTCCTGACGCTGCTTATCTATTCTCCCCCCACACTACACTGAAACGCGTCACATTTGATAAATAACGAGTCGTGTGAGTGTATAGGTGTTTTCGTTTAGTTTGGCAACTCTTTCTTCTTATCTACAACTACGGCAATGCTTCGTTTAGTTTTCGCGCAAAAGGTGAAAATTCGATAAGGGTTTTCAAGGTTCTCAGCATTTGATAGCTTCGATAGCGCCAGCACGCGCCAGACAACAGTCCTAGGGAAAAACTCTCTTTCCATGCTGGTATTATATTATATAATTTTTTTGTGGGGGCACTCGGGTTGTGGCTAAATTTTGGCATAGGAATTGCGAGCCAAATGGTTTTGTTGACTTCGTTTTTTATTTTTATTTATTAGCCAAGGTCGGCGAAATTGTTTTGCCCATGTGTTGGTGGATTTATTTTCGTCAGTTTTTGTTCTTTTTATTTTATCGATGAACTGCTAAATTCTAATTCAAACAAAATGGTTCGCAAAATGTGCGTAAATTTTTGCAAAATTTTTTTTGCCATAGATATCTTTTAAGTTGGCCATGAAAAGCTTTGGGTCCATTGAACTGATTTTTATCTATACTAAACCCTGCTTGTTGTGCTCTAATATGGATCCAATCATGTGATGGCTAGCTATGCTTTATGGTTCTATAGATAATTCGGCAATGAAGGTCTCAAAACTTGTTTTTTTTTTTTTGCATACTTGGGTTTTTGCTGATAATTTGTGTTTTATTAAAAATACAACAGCATGTTTTCAGTTTTAATATTTTAAATGTATTTTTATTATTTAATAACTTTAATATATGATTAATTAACTTTTGTGTCTATTAAAATAACTCTTCTTTAATAGCTTCATACCACTGCGATAGAGTCATCGGAAATTGTAGAATTGAGTCACTTCTTCGGTTGGAAATTGTAAAAATTCGTTCCAAACACTGGATCTTTGAAGTGAACTTATAAAAAGTATCTCTTATTTTGATTGCGTATCTATGTGTTTCTTTTAAAGCAATAGACACAAATTAATAACAAAAGTTTAAAGATTTTTACACAGAGAAAAATAAGGCATGCTAAAATTAAGTTCGAATGAGCTAGATTTTAGAATTTTGAATCTTCTGAAAAAATACTTGCAATAAGAATAGTTTACTTAATATAAGAAGAATATTGTTGATGTAAGCATAAAGCATATTGTTAGGAGTAATTCTTAAGGGATCAGGGTGGGGGAATATGGAAAAGCTTTAAAAATATTCCGTCGCTGTGTCACAAGCGAGAGAGGGGGGTGGGGGGGGTCTATTTTGACGAAAAACAGCGTCACGTAGTTTATGGATAATCCCTAAGATCCCATTTATTATACTTAATTGGAGCATCAAGTACTTCAAGTACGAAATACTTGATTTTTTTCTCAGTGTACAATAAGAAATTTTAATTTTTATACGCAAATGAATTTCAATATATTTTGTTTAAACAAAATAAATAGATTATAATAAAAATACCACAAATTAAAAAAAAAATATATATATAAATAAATGAATTAATATTATTACCTTCAACTCCTGTCTTCCCTAAACAGATTTGTGCTATGTTGGCTACCTGGAGTGGGTGGAAACGCGATCACTGATGATGTAGCACGACAGGGTGCCTCCACCCCGATGGCATTGGTTGGTCTACAGTCAAGACCATGATAAAGAAATGGGCAGCAGAAGAACATAGGAGATACTGGCTCTCCTTACCGGGGCTGCGACAAGCTATAGCGCTTGTCAAACCTCTGGACATGATCAAGACAAAAGGTCTTGGCAGAGCGGACTTAAAACTCCTGGTAGCATACCTATCTGTGCACCACACTGTAGGATACCATCTGCAGAAAATGGGCCTATCGAATTCTTCAGAGTGTAGACTCTGTCTCGAAGATGATGAAAGACTCAGACATATTCTCTGTGGCTGCCCAGCGCTGGTGTGGGACAGAGCCTGTCAAATGGGAAAGGAAAGGATCAGTCTTTTTCATCTCAGCTCGACCCTTACGATGTAGTACTGACCGGAGGCTACGTAATGATATAATAAAAACGAGCTTGAAGAAAAGGATTTAAGTCCCACACTACTGTTCCAACTTCCGCAATATATTATTAAAATTAACTTACCCGAGCACTCATTGCTCTGGGTCGGGCGTAAATACCCTTTATTGGTGTTGGACACTTTGCTCTCTTACCATTATGCCTTTACGCCCAACAAAGGAAACACTCAAAATGTACTCTTGAAATCAGATCCAGCTCGCAAAAGACTCGTGATCAATTTTTGCAACTTTTGGGGAAACCTGACCCGAAAAGCCCCAATATATCCGCCACTGCTTAAAAAAATATTGAAGACAAAAAAACTTTTGTAATCATAAAAAGCAAAACTGTATCTAGAAAATTGTGATGATAAGAGCCGGAAATTATGAATTATTCTAAAAGGTGCGACAAAAGTAACTTTTTTAAGGAGTTCGGTGGAATCAATGTGGCTGAGTAAGAGTATAAGTAGTAAGAATATTATAAGGGAAACCCTGTCGGAATAAGATGGTCACGAAGCGCAAAAAGTAGAATTTGCTTTTGTACTGACACCATAGTGTACCATGAGCTCCAAACGCAGAAGCAAAAGAAGAACCAAATATAAAAAAGTTTACTCGTATTGAACTTTTATATAAGTAATTTATATTTGTCAGAGCTCATTTTCTAGCTTTCTCGGTTTAACCATAGTGTGGGCGAAGCAGACGAGCCCGGTATAGCCAGTCAACAAAGATGATGTCTACTATACCAAAAACCAAAGATAAAATTTTTTTAAAGCAATTACTAAGCTGCTCTCAGTACTTTCGATCATATCTTTAGAGTTTAAGCTCAATTTTCATCAATGAACTGCCAAACGACGTAGTTATTCTAGAGTACAACAAAACATTTCTAAATTAACTACTTTTATATCTTGTTCTGCACTTTCTTGATTATTCTAGAACCAAGCATAGTGCCATAGATACATATCACAGCTGGTCAACAGTCTGCACTGTTCTCACATGTACTTGAACTCGTTTTTCTACTTCAACAAAAAAAAAAGAAAAATGGTTCTGCTTTAATTACAAGATATATTAGAAGAAGAAACACGCTAATGTGTTTGCCGCTTTGCTAGTTTGGTTTATATAACAAATTTTGTAAATATGTGTATCTGTGTGTGCAGTGTTTTATTTATTATCAGCAGACATGCAGGGGCAGGAAATGGCACAACATTTTCCAATGTGCTTTGTCTTATCAGTGAAAATTGTCGGTCGGCTCATAGAAAAAAGAGGCAATGAAAATTAATCAAAAGCGTAGCGCACAGACATTAACACTTGAGTGACGCCCACACAGATACACACATACACAAAGACATTACAAGTATTTCAATTATGGTGCATTGATCGTTCAATGATCTGTATGAAGTATCTAGCTGCTGTTAGCATTCAAAGAAATAAAAAGTGAACTCGACATTGAAAAAAAACAAAAAAAAAAAAAAAAGATGAAGAGAATGCAAGTAAAAGGCAAAACGAGCGACACGATCTACTGAGAGCAGACAGCAGCCCAGTGAGCGCGAGAGCAACTTCTAGATAGTTAAGGCGAGAGCGGCATTAAGCGCAGACGTGGTGCATTGTAACTGTGTGAAGTTCAAAGCCACTGCAGCTGAGCAGCAGGGATCGATTGTTTGCTATCACGCTATCTACGTGTGTGCATGTATTGGTGAGACTACCAATGATCATCAACGGAACGGTTCAGCTTTTGGTTACGACTATGATGTTGGTGTAGGTTCGTAAAGATTTTCATCTGCTTTGGTAAATTTCTAATGAGCTGCTGCTGCTGCTTGGGTTGTTGTTGCACTTTTGCTTTCCCACTTTTTACATTTTTTTTTCTATGCATTTAGCTGCGTTTGGATTTTTCCACTCACATTTTACATTTCTTTTAGTCGCACACATTTCACTCGGCGGCCTCTGACTGTGCCGCTGCCACTGAGAGGGTCTTTAACCCTTTGCCAGTGCAATGCACTCCACGATCGCACGACTCTCTCAAGAGACCGAGCCAGCCAGCGATCAACCGACACTGTCTCTGTCTGTGCAATTTTCTTGCACATTCTTCTGCACGTCGTCGTCGTCAACCTAGTCGTAGTTGCAGTTGCAGTCGACGTCGTTGCAGTTGCTGTTTGGCCTAGGCCAACATTGGCGCTGGCAGCGCTGCATGCGTCGACTGCAGCAGCGTTCGTTGCACTTTTCTGACTATTTTTTTTTTTTTTTACGACTGCTTACTGTTTTGTAACTGTTATTGAGGGTTATTCGCACTCACATTCGCATGTGCATTTGGCTTAGAGTTCTGCTAGTGTTGGCTAGCTCAGTTTGGCTTAGACTGTTGCAAGTTGGTAGCGCGCTGCTAACTGGTGGCAATGATCGCTGCTGCAGCTCAGTCGAGCTGGGCCGAGCCGGGCTATTGATCGTGCTTGGTTTGCCTGATAAGTGGCAAGCGCTGTGCTCTGTGCAATGAGTTTATTGACTTGTCAGTTGGACGCTCGTTTGGTCTGTCGTTTGGTTGGTTAGTTAGTTAGTTGGCTTGTTCGGGCAACGCATGTGCAGCAGTTGGCAAGTTGAATGCACTTGGCGTTTTGTTTTTGCCACAGAAATTGGTAATTGCCGCACGTGCTTTCTATGATTACGCCATGGCAGGGGCCTAGCGACCACAACAACGTGCTGCTTACTTAGTTCCAAGTTGTTGAAAGTTGTGTTGAGTTGAGTTGGTTTTGCCCTGGAACGGCATTAGGGACTGGCTAGCAGACTTTAATTGGCAATTTGCACTTGACTTGCCCCTTAAGGCATAATAAGCGCATGTGAATTATAGCTTTGCATTTGATAGATACAAAACGGTACTTGCTCAAATGGTAGCCAAAGGTTTCGAGAGCTGATCTAAACTTTGCCTATGATTTATGCGGCTGTTAGCCAATTGGCAAAAGTTCGAACTTTGTCTGGGTGCTCGAATAGGCGCAAAAAAGCAAACATCATTAAAGCAAGCAAAAAAAAATCAAAAGTCAAGCACTCTAATTTGGCACAAGCAAGAGCCAAGCAGCAGCTTCATCATAATAAGATTATTATACATACTTTATACCTATATAAATGGCGGACAGTTCTGCCTCGAAGCCGACTTCGCGACTTGACTTGACGTGACTTAAAGCACAAAAATTACAATTCGTGCGAAAGTGAATGACCTCCATTAACCGCCATTAAATGCCAAGCAAAGGCAACAGCAAACAACAGCGCGGGAGCAACAGAGACAAAAACGTAGACGGAGACACGGCCAGGCAAGAAGACACAGCCAAAGCTAACCAAGAACAAAGCTGAATTCAAAGCCCCAAGTCTGCTTCTTTTTCTTCTGCTTCTTTCTTCGCTTCTTCTGTATAAAGACCGAAATATGCGTCCCAGGTCCGTGTCGTCTTCGTCTTCGTCGTCGATGTTTGAATTCGCATGAACCCTTTCTCGTTCTTGTTGTTGGCTGGTTGTTTTTGTTTTTGTCGCTCATATCAAGCTTAGCATAATAATTAGTAAGCCAAAACTGGGGCCGGGCGTTGTACATACATACAAGTGAGACCCAAAATGTTTCTTTATTGGTTCGCTCACTCGATTCTATAACTGCTGTTTCCCATCTCCTCCATTCGGTTTGTTGGGTCAGGTGAGCCAAGTTGCGACCAACTGGCCGGCAAGGAATTTGAAACCTGTTTGGTAGAGGCAAAAGCAAAAAAAAAACAATCCAAACTTTTGTACGCGTTTAGCATAATTTTTTTTTTTTTTTCGTGTTCTCCTAATGTTTGCCATAATTTATTAATGCGAGCCGAAACTGAACAAGTAGCGCCAGTGAATCCACCAGGAAGTTGAAGGTAGACTATGTAGCTGATGGCACACCAAACATTTCCACTAATACAGGTGTTGAATATTGATCACTGATTAAACCATGATTAATTATCATTTTATAATCACAGGGGCGAACATTTTTCTAATAAAAAAAAAACAGAAGCCAAAGTAATTACTAGTTACTGTTATTTTAGTGTGAACAAGGAAGTCCAAGCTAAGTCCATGGCATATTGATGTGGCAAGAAACGTTTGCTTCACGTACAATGTTTCCAGCTAAATACGATTTACCAGCTGATCGTATAAGGTCATCAATCAAGAAGTTTTGTAAGTTTGAAAACGTAAATTCTTTTAGAGTCTTCAAGGAGTCTCTTGGGATAACACACCCCAATCCCCGCAACAGATTTTGAAGATTGACTATTTATCTCTGCAAAGAAAGCGACACTGTTAAGAATGTTGGCTGAGGATATTGACAAAGGCCCCATAATAAGTGCTAGAGACCCTGACGAACTGGGAAAACTGGTTCCCTCAATCCTCTTACCCAGAGATGAGATGATCACAGAGTACCACTTTGAAAGAAACTTCAGTACTATTTTGAGCAACAAAGAGAATTGGACAACTCTAGAGGAGATACATCCTATGAAAAGACACAAGTATATTGTGTGGTATACGGACGGACGGGTCCTTGACTAAAGAAGGCACTGGACTGGGAGTCGCGGGACCAAGAACGCGACTGTCAGAAGCTCTGGGTACATACACCAGCATATTTCAGGCATATGTATGTGCTATAGGCCGATGTTTAGACATCAACCTAGATAGGAAATATAAAGACAGAGACATAGCTATACTGTCAGACAGTCAAGCTGCGATTAATGCGGTGGCTGGCTTGAAGATTAATTCAAAGTTGGTCTGGGAAACCAGGGCCAAACTGAACCGTCTAGGACAATGGAACAGAGTCTTCCTTAGATGGATCCCGGGATCCCACAAGAACATTCCCGGGAATGAAGCAACTGACGAGCTGGCGAGGAATAGCGCTGCAAAACCTCTAATAGGGACTGAACCTTACTGTGGCATTGGCAGACACACTACCAAGCAGCTGCTATGAGATGAAGAAAGGTTCAGTCGGGAAACTTACCGAAAACCTCCGTGGATCCGCCACTTGCTCCTAAAGGAACCTTCTGACCTGGCCAACACTTTTCGCTTCATGAAACAAAGGTAGGCGCAATGATCGCTTAAGTAGTTCGTTATTTCCCAAAACATATCTTTAACAGTTTTATATAGATACTATAAGCCATAAGTTTAGAGTAACTGCTAGGTAGGCATGTGTAATGCCTACAGAGGATCACAGACTTTCCCAATGCAGCTCAAACAACCTCACTCAAGCTCACTGTTACTGTTACTTAGTCAAGGCATAGAAGTCAAGCACCCCGACCAAAGAGTTCATTACTACCAGCCACTACCAGGCGCTACATCAGCCTTATAGTCAATCGTTTGGACGCTTTCTACCATGTGCTTTGGACGGGTCTGGACTGGCATGCAAAATAGCGCGAAAAAATAAAAACTGGTATGTAACTGCAGTGGCAACAACAGCTGATAATGTTGCCAAGTCCATTTATGGAGCAGGGTGATGGTGCGTGGTGGGGCCGGGGCTGGTGCTGGCATGCAGCAGAAGCATATGATTCAGCATGGAGCTAGGTGTTCAAGTGTGTGTGTTGACTGGTGCGTTTAGGTCGCTGCACCCGCCACAGTTAATAGCGACAACGTTGACGTTACCACAAGCAGAGCTAGCGATCATACAGTCGTGTGGCAACATTCACTAGAGCATTCGAATAAGTTTGCTGGGCAACTATGCTAGTGATACCAACAACAACAACTACAACTATTTTAAGAGTTGACTGACACCGCACGCAAATGGCAACGGACAGGACTTTAACCCATGTGCAACAAAGTGAAAATGTTGCCACTCAAGCGACTCAGCGGCCTAAACCAAATCCAAAGCCAAATCCAATACTGCAATTTGGGGAGTGGAGTGGGATGGCTGCATTTTGCTTTTCTTTGCACACACACAATTTGGCATAGGTAAAAGATGCAACAACAACAACAACAACGTTCGCTGGAGGGAATTTCCACGTGCTGCCCAAAGCCAATGGGAAAAACTTGGCAAACCTCTCTCCTGGCGCTGTCTCTGTCGGTTTGTGAAAGTTTTTTCGGCATTTTTTGATAGCAAGTAATTTATAGTTTATTAACTTTATGTAGTAAGTGCAACGACTTGAAAGCGTTTTTTTTTGGCTCGATATTCGACTCTTGTTGTTGCCTTAGAGGTCATGGATGGAGTAGCTGTGGGTGGCAGTGAAAGTCGGTCGAAATGTGGCTAGATGGGCAAAAGGATAAGTTATTTTGTTGTAAAAACTTTGTGAATTTGAAGTGTTGTGCTGGAAATCTTTTAAAACGAAGCAGCTAGCTCTGGAAATTTAAATCATTTCGTCGATATTCTAGAAAAATCGCTAAGAGTTGGAAATCGTTTATGAAAAAATTTCACGGAGAGTTTTTTTTAGAGCATATCTTTGGCGAGTGATTTTCGCCACGTCACCGATTCAGTATCTAAAACTAAATTTTTAACTAAGCAAAATAGTTTGGGATCTTCTTGAGAGATGAGCAGATAGATGTACAATAATGTTGAAAAATCTTGCTTGAAAAGTACAGAATATAACACAGAAAGAAAATGGGCTCTTCTGAAGAGATGACCAGCTGCACAAGAATGTTGAAGGATCTTGTTCGAATAGTATAGAATATAACCCAGACATAGTTGGGATGCGCTGACGAGTTTGAAGGAAATGGAGATCAGAGCAGAACGTATGCATTTACGCTCTGTAAACTTCCTTAGAATTAAGTAGAAAAAGCAACAACTCGAACACGAACAAAAAAATAGCACAATAGATAAATGAAAAATAAGAAAAGAAATAGAGAGAGAGAAAGGAAACAAATCCATAGCAAGCTGGCTGAAGAAAGAGGCGAAGGAGTTGAAAGCGACGAAGAGATTAACTAAAAAGAATGCCCATTGGAATTTTGTTTTTTTGGGACAAGTTCACTGGCAGCACAAATAGCTCGAAAACATTCCAACCGGGAATGGTCTAGAAGCTGTTTTTTGTTGTTGTGTGGAGTTATTGGGGTGAGCTGGCAACGGCATGGCATGGGGCATGGAAATGGAAATGGACGTGTTGCTGTAACAGCATTTGCCACTTGACGTCGCCACCGCGCTGCGCCCTCATCTTGATTTTCATTTTCTTTTCTACTCATATTTGTTTACAACTTTTGATTTTTTTTTTCTTCTTATTTGTATTTTTTGTTGTTCTATCTTTTTTTTTTATTTATTTTTGTTGCCGCTCGCTTATTTAATGACTTTCTACTTTTTTTTTGTTAATGTGGCTTGGAGTTCAGTGTGTGTGTGTGTGTGTGTGTGTGTGTGTGTGTGAATGTCTGACATTATTGCCGGTTCTGTGCGCGTTTTTTTGGAGTCTTGCGTAATACTTGTTGTTGTTTGTGCTGTTGACGGGTCATTTTTTTTACACTTTTAAAGTTTTGCGTAAACAAAACAATTTGGCCAACTTATTGGCCGTACGCCAATTAACGGTATTTAGTTAAAGCTGCTTGTAAAAAATAAAAAAAAACAAATTACTCACAAGGTTCAGTTCTCTGGCGCGATTTGAAAAGCGCCTGCGCAGCTGCAAAAGCTTTGACAAGCCAATTAAAGGCCATAAATATTAGCTAGTTACACTGCTTGCCACGTCAATAGAACAACTTAAGTTTTTAATGTTTTCAAACGAAACGAATCATGTTTATGGCCAAACAAATATTCATACCAAGTTTGAGATTATTATCTTTCCATTCCGATGAGGTATGTATGCATATTTGCCAATATTAGAGAGGACTGTCTACTATGGCGACCATTGCAGGTCCCATTAATTCAATAAGCATAATTTGCCTAATATAAGAGCTACCGATCTGTTTTTTGGCATGCAAAATATTTGAGCATTCTCACACTTATAATCACTTCGGAATTTGAAATTAAAAAAAAAAAGAGAAAGAAATATTTAAAAAAAAATTCAAAAAAAAATTATTTTTAATTCTGTTTTATTTTTCATTGAAAAAAATTGATAAAATATATTTTTTGCTTACGAAATATGGATTGTTTCTTGGATTTCGATAAATTTCAGATATCGATAAATCGATAAGTAACAATAATTCAAGAATGACAGAAGCGAGTTTTATTATTTTTGATTTTATTTTAAATTATGAGTTACCAAAATTATGATCAGGGTGACAAAAGGAGTCGATATAACCATGTCCGTCTAAATGAACGCCTACATCTCAGTTATAATGTCACGGTAGACACGTTTATTTTATTTTTTTGATATCGCCGTTATATTGTATAAGCTCCCATAAGCGCATTTCAGAGCACCTTGGAAAAAATCAAATCATAATTCGTTCGTTCGTAAGTTGCTAAGAGTTCTAAAGCACTGTACCAAATTTTATAAAAATCGACTGACTACAACGTATAGTCCCCATAGGACTTATTTTTTTTTTATTTCCTTGATACAAATTTATAATAAAAATTCTTGAAAGTTGTATCGCTCCTAGCTGGAGCAGAGGGCGGATAGGACTAATAGGTCACAAAAACGTTTTCAGGGCAATGTTTAAAGATAACGTATCCCAATTACGCAATCAAAAGTTTTTTGAAATATTTAAGCAATATGCCGAATTTGATTCCATTGTGGTAGTACATCTCAAAGTAGTGCGCGCCCGACCTAAACTTTTTCGATTTGTCTCTTTCTCTCTATTAAAACATTAAAAAATGCAGTTCGGTCGTTCAGGCTTGAAAAATTCAGACGTGAATTCAGGCATGAAATGGAACTAAATGCTCATGGCTTTGTATGAGAAACAAGGACAAATATAAAATTTATATTTCTATCTCTTTCTTTTGACAGACAAGCGCAAAGCAAAAAAGAATAAGCAAAGAAAAATAAGAAAAGTCCACGGCGCGTGCTTTGTGTGTTATTAGTTTGACTTTACATTCGTATTTCATGACTAATTCAGGCTTGAACCGAACTGAAGGGTATGTAGTTTGTGGAGAACAAATACGGCCTAATTTTTTTTTTATTTTTCCCAAAAATAAATCAATTAGTTGAGTGAATGAGTAATTCTTATGGCAAAGAAGAAAGATGTGGATCACTTAAACATCACAGTATAAAACGTTAGATAAATGCATTTTTTCAAATCTATGGATGAGGCTACCAACTATACAAATGAATTTTTAAACTTAAAGATAAGTTCTTATCTCTCATATTTTGCTTAATCAAAAGAATTGAAATATGTGCAGGTACGACTACAGCCTCATCATTGAAATGAAAGCTTTGGAAATTAATAAAAGTAAAGTGGATAAATTCGTCGGAAAAAATGAGGAAAATTCACACTTTTATCGCAAATAAAAAGGGAAATTAAAAGGGAAAATTGAAATAAAATTGTTCGGTTTGGATTTCTCTGTTTCCGGAGCACGGCTGATAGTACATATTTTGAAAACGTTCTATTCCAAAAATGCCTTCTGTATAAAAACTATTAGGTGTACAACTTTGCTTCCGCAATATTTTCCCTAATGTTTGAGGCTTTATTGTAAAAAACTACTACTGCCCATCGTTAGCGACTACTTTTTTCCATCTTTCCGGTAGTTGCCTTATACTATTTTGAAAAATGCATGACTCTTCTTAGGCGATCCACCAATCGATTAATTTTTTGAAAATTCTGGTCAGCTAGACTGTGTGTCATGAATCGAAACAAATAGTAATCCGAAGGAGCAATATCTGGTGAGTACAGCGGGTGAGGTGAGGTGGGACATACTATTTAACGTGGCATATTAAAATAAGAGTCATTATATATGGTATGTATATGATAGGACTTTGATCAATTTTTACAAGCTTGTTTAGCTAATTAAGGTGGCCCATTTAAATGACGCGGAGTGTAAGGCACTTTCCAAGGGCTGCACAAAATGCGTGACAGTTGGAGCGCAAGTCAAAGCACTAAGTGACTTCCTTTACGTGTGCGCAATCAAAGGCATAAAGAAAATAATGAATAAACGTCAGCAAAAAAACAACACGGAAAGAAGTTAGGCAACGTTTTAAAAAAAAAAAAGAAGTTTATTAAAAGAACAAAAATACAGGCAGCAGCAGCAAAGGCAGCAGCCCCAATTTTTTATTATATTTGTGCTGCTTGTTGTTTTTGTTTGCTGTGTAGCTCACTACAACAACACAAACAAAATGAACGTCACTCAATAAACGAGCGCAGAAATTAAAGCCCAAAGAAAGCCTAAAAAGCATCTCTCTCTCTCGCACAAACACACACACACATGCATAAGCGCTGCAGGCGTTAAACTTATTAGGGACAGGGACAGACTGACTGTAGGGGAAATTGCAAAGTGCAAGTAAAGGAAGAGTGGAGCATACATGTATGCCCCATTGTCTGTGCTGCTCTTACGCCAGTGCATGTAGGCATTTGTTATTGCTCTGCTGCTTACGCTCTTGCTGCTTGTTGCTTTTGTTGTTTTGTTTTTCGTTTTTTGTATGTGCGCGTAACGGGGTGAATGTCATCAGGATTTTTATTTGCCAAGCGGTCAATTGCCTTTTTGGCAAGATGTGTGTGTGTGTGTGAGAGTTTGTGTGAATGACAAATGCAATTCAGATACATTATAGGTACTATATGTGCTTATATGAGTATGAGTATTCTGTTCTGGCATGGTTTGTTTGCGATTGTATAATCGTGACGAGGCAATGAGAGCGAACAATATGTAGGCGAGGTTGTGCAGTTGAAATATATGTATATAAAAATGAGTTCTGGTTGTTGTTGTTTTTGTTGTTGTTGTTGCTTTATCAGCAGTTAAATTGTCTCAAAAAATGTTTGTCAGCAACGTTTGCTGAGTCATTTACGGCACAAGGAGTGGCAGTGTGTGATGCCGATAGCAGGGCAGGGGGCATTGGCATTTGCACAATTTCTCCCGCATGTTAAAATAAATGCAAGCAATTTGTAAGTCAACGAACCAAGCAGCTTGCAACTTCAACACTAAATACAATGTTTATCTAGCGAGTAAATGTCAGCTACGACGTCCTTGCTTCAGTTAACAAAAACAACAACAGCAACAAAAGACAACAAGCCACAGCTACCACAATGTAACTATGCATGATCGTGCAGCAACAACTTTGCCAATGACGTTGCAAAAGTTGTCGTTGCGTCTATCGGTCGCTCTTGCTGGGTTAGTTACCCCCAGCGCAATGGCAATGAACCAGAGAACCATTGACCGACCAGTCTGCCTAAGCGCAACGTTGCCGACAACTTGCAACAGCCGCCGATCGCACGATTGCCAGAAACTGGTTTTGGCCACAATTTGCAACATACCGAAGCCGATATTTGCTGCAGTTGTTGGCGCTGCCGCTGCGCAAAGTGCAATGATCGACGTTTGACGACGCTACACGATCAACGGCCGCAGCCAGAATTGTAAGCCGGTGAAAAACTTAAGCTGTGCGGGGAGTTATTTGCACTTTAGTTTACGATGATTAATGTTTGTTTAGACGGCATATGCACAAAATGCGTCATAGCAGCTCAAGCACACAGTAGTCAAGTAGACAAGTTGTCCACAAAGGTCTCTCAAAGCAAAAGAGTTAATGTCATGCAAAACTTTACAGCGCCACTCGTTAGCGCATTGATCAGGCAGTCAACGCGTGAAGCACGTCAAGAACTCTTTTTGGGCCAAGCCAAAAATAAAATGCCAAAAAAGCGAAATTCGACAAAAAAAAAAAAATAAAAAAATACAGCAAAACTTGAAACCGCAGAAAAGCAATACACAAACAAAAGAGAGTTACGTGTATGGCTTGTTTCTCTTCTTTCTTCAGTCGGTCTTTTGTCATGGTCCGCTGGTGGGGTAATACAAATTTGGCAATGAACTTGAAACACGTGTAAAGCAAATGAATAATTCTGCGAGCAGCTTTTGGCCAAGACAAATAACGCAAGCCAGCTGGTAGTGCCTGGAACTGTATAAGCTCCACTGAGCTCTCAACTAGCAGTAGAGAGAAGCTGAAGAGTGCAAAAGCGCGCAGGGGCTTGACGCTTTGTAATATTTTTGCATGATTTACGATCTACCGAAGTAAAATTCAAAAGCAGAGTCGCTTTCGGGTATATTTTTTGGCTGCTTTTTGTTTAATTATTTTCGACGTAATAACCTAGATTCGTGGCGTCGACTTGGGCAAAAACAAAAAAAAATAAATAAAAAAAAAAGTGATTGTTATGTATGATTCGTCTTTCTTTGAGTGTAGTCGTTATTCTTGATTCTTTTTTGCGCAGGTTTTTGACTTATTTTCAGCGCCATTTTGTTGTTTTGACGGTTTTTTTTTGATGATCGCAGTTTTTACTTGAGGCAATGTGAATGACACTTTTGGGCCAGTTCATTGCACAATCAAAGAATTAAACTCGTTTGCTCTCAACTCTTTTGTTCTTTTCAGTGTCTGACTCTTTCAAACTATTAACAAAACGCAAGCCATTAAATACGACTGATAGATGTTAGGCACCTTTATTATCTATTTATAGCCTACTCTATTACCTGTTATTCCATAAGAACCATAACCTAACGCACACAGATTGCATAATGCGTTCAGTCTAATTAGAATAGAACGGTATAAATGGTATAGTAGTTGAGAACAGGTTTATATGCACAGGTACCTGCATAATTAATGAATCCAATTTGAAAAGTAATACCTAACGAACGATCTTTAAGGAATTCGAACTGAGTTTCTCTATTTACGCAGCAGTTACATAATACAGTGAAACTTCGCTTTAACGAACTGCTGTACAATGAAATTTTGAGTGTTGAGAATTTTTTTCAAGTACTCTATTTTCTACTCCTTAAAGGGAATTTCTATAGCGCGTAGTTTTCTATAGAACGAAATAAATTACATAACTAGAAAAAGAAAAAAACATCTTTGGCTCGACGGAAGAATGATTTCTTTCTGTACATTAGTTACAAATAAAAAAAAGTTTAGTTTTAAAAAATGTTCGCAACGACAAATTATCTTGGAACTGTCTTTTTAACAGCATTAAAGGCTGCACAGGCAAACGAAAAAAAAGGTGCGAACTTTGTCAGATAAGCGATAAGGGTCGCTGAATCCGATTTTGAATCCTTGGCACACGAGCGTTCTGAAATAATGTCTGAAAAACCCTTCAAAAAAATGGTTTGAAGGTGAATAGTTGGCTGGCTTCTGTGAGACCGCGACCTAGACCAGCAGCAATCTGACGTGCTGCGGATTTTTTGAACTCGGATTTGGATGCAACGACCCCAAAAACATATAAAAAAACATCACCGAGTAACCAAAATGGTATGAACTTTATATGTGACAGGGCTACCCTTACCGCTGATTCCAATTTTGAGTCCATAAAAGCTTTTGCACACGAGGGTTCTGAAATTACGTCACAAAAACACTTCAAAAAGGTATTTTGGGGCACCTGAGAAATCTGATGTGTTGCGGTTTTTTTGACCTCGGATTTGGATTCTGCGATCCCAAAAACATATATCAAAACTTTACCGAGTAACCAAAATGGTGTGAAATGTATACTATATGTGACAGGGCTACCCTAACCGCTGATTCCAATTTTGAAAAACGCTTAACAAAATGGTTTTGGAGGCATCTGACAAATCCGATGTGCTGCGGATTTTTTGGATTCAAAAAATATTTTGTATGCCGCACAAACGCTCTCCTAAAAACATTTTGTAGGGTCTTCTGAACAAAAAAAATCGATTTGCAACTTCTAAGATCCGACGACGTTTTGGGGTCGCTGAATACGAGTTCTAGGTTCTCAAAATCCCAGCACGTCAAGGCTCTGACATAGATCAAAAACAATATATTTTGGAGGTTATCTCAGAACCCTGACGTGCTGAGTTTTTGAATCTCGTATTCTGATTCAGCGACTCTAGAACTTAATTTGAGCTCCGAACTCGAAAATCGATTAACTTTAAAAAACCCGACACAATTTTTTTTTAGACCGCTTGTCCAACCATGTTCTTTATATGCACCTTTGGGTGATGGCGTTTTCTGGACTTCAGCTGCAGCGTGTGGAAGTTTTCTTGAGAGGAGCTGCCACGTACCGTGTAATGTTTTTAAATTTCTTAACATTGTATGCATAAATTCTTAAGAACCATTGCACTTATCGATTTAATTATTTATAGGCTACACAAAGGATGTCTCATTTGGAAAATAGCTTTTTATTTTTGGACCTTAAAAAACTGATAGCTAAGATCTTTGAAAATGTATTTTTTTTTGCAGAAAAATCATCACCACTTGAGTACAAAGTAGTGCTGGAAGTATCGATGCATCGATGTATCGAAGTTAAAAATAGCGAAACCATCGATTTTGGTCAACATAGATGTTTTTCCAGCACTACTGCACTCATCAAATGGGTGTTTAGTAGTGCTGGAGAAACATCGATGTTGGCCAAAATACATACTTATATATAGATATTTTTAACTTCGATACATGGATGCATCGATATAACACCGATGTTTCTCCAGCACTAGTACAAAGTATGTATGCATTTCCTCAAATACTTCGTGAACGAAAAGCAGGATATAAATGAAATAAAAAGTTATTGTTCAATGATTTCAGATAAAGAATTCTACTTAAATAAGGATTATCTGGTAAAATGAGTTTACGCTCAGTTTTTGGAATTTGTTTTTAAAAAATTCAGTCAGGTAGCGGCTCTAGGATTTTTCCATGGCTGGTTCGGAAACACGATTTTAAACATTTTCAATTTAAATATCATTAGTAATCCATCTTTAAGCCTGAATAATTAGATACCGCCACTAACTCTGATTTTGAAATCAAATGTAAATATTTATTTTTTTGACTGAATATAATCGCTTAAAAAATCTTTAAAGTCTCGAAAAATATATAAATTTTATATAACGAACCAATATTCTGCTGCCCTGTAAATTCGCTAGAGTGAGGTTTGACTGTTGTATGGTAAAGTTGTACCAAAAGATTGCTTACGTAAGCGTGTGACTTACCTACAAGAGAATGAGGGCGAGAATAAAAGAGAGCAGAAAAAATAAATTAGTTTTATTGTTAAAATTTTTTTAATAAATACATATAATAAAATAAAATTACATAGTACATACGTATATGTAGTATAATATATAAAAGTCCCTAGGCCTTATAAAATCTGCTTTATAACGCAGATAACACAGGTAACTCAATAACTCGTCGTATTACAGCTGTATTGACTGTGTAAACAACTTCCGCATGCGTTGTTATTATTATCATTGCTTTATTATGTATTTTTATTCGATTATACGCAAAATGCCCTTGCCAGAGTTCACTCACAGGTAAATGATCTGAGCGAGTTGAGGGCTTAGCTTATCATGGTAACGCACGTGAATTGAATGGAAACAACATAGATACAAATTGGCCGTCCTAGAACCTAGAACAACCTTTCAGTTATTTACATTACTAGTTAGATTGTTATTGTACGAAGGTTACATGAAATTAAATTACATTGAACTCTATCACTAAAAATTAAGTATCTATAAGTTTTGTTTAGTTTTAGAACACTGCTTGCTCTCCCGCTGAATTATGTTGGCATTAAAAAGTTCTATACATGGCCGTGCGGCAGGGGGCAGCTAAACAACTACGCATAAACATAGGCATGTACAAGTACTATATACAAAAGCAATAATGTATATATATAAACAACATCCCTCGCCTCGCATACTAGTTTAAATTTATATGCCTTCTATTGTTGCTGTATTTTCGGGTACATACACGAAAAATTATTTCGAAGTTCAAGGTCAGTAAACTTGCTACGCACGCACACACATACGCACACGCACAAAGGCCTGCCTGCGCACACGCAGCGGCTCGTAACATTCTGTCAGATACAGATACACAGATACGCGTACAAATACAAATACATAATGTAGAGGCAGCGCAAATGAGCAGCAACGTTAGCGCTGTGAGCATGACAAGCAGCTCTATATACATTTAAATGAAACTAGAACGAATTTGAAATGAGCGTCGGCGTTGTTGACTGCTGCAGAGCGGCTTTTGTATCTGTATCTATGAGTCGGTCGTTTGGTCTGTTGGTCGTTAGGTTTCTGGGATCGCTAGGGGAGCATAATAGAACGCCAAAAGATACAACAACTTGACTAAAATACATTTTAATGATTGTTGGAAATGCTTGCCTGTAGGTTTGTGCGTTTATATGCGGGTGTGAAATATCAAATTCTATAATTAGCTCAGCGCTAATGCAACCCCCTAACATTTTTTTTTTTTAGCCAAATTCTAGTTTTATTTCATTAATCACTTGTTTGGTTTATGAAATATAAACTGTTAAAAAACTTGTTCAAACATACAACATAAATAATTATTTAAAACAGTTTGAAGCGCCAAAAACCAAATACTCTACGAATGCCGTAGGTCAAAGCACGCAACGAAGGTCAATAAAATACGAATTGATTTGGCAAGGTTTCTTTTATTTTTGATTTTTAAATATTGGTTGGCAATTAGAATGTGCTACTTAGCTCAAGAACAAAAGTGAGGAACTCAAAGCGTTCAAAAAACGGAAAGTTGTTTAACAACTTTTTCTGTTTATGGGTTGGCTCAAGATATGCTCCTTAGTAGCCATACCGAGCTATCTAAGATCAAAATAATGTAGTTCCCTTTGGAACTGCTTGTTGATTCTGAAAACAAAAGTTGCTGGCTGCAAGGGTTTCGACAGCCCTGGGCTACATGCCTTTGTTCTTATTTTGTGCTTTCTTTTGTTTAGTGCTTTCTTCTTTCACGCAACTTTCTTTGCTGCTGTTATGTAATTTGGCCTGCTGTGCTCAAAGAAATGGAAATGGGTTAATGGGCTTGGCTGTCCCTTAATTTTTGTTTACTTTTTTTTTTTTGAAGTTTATAAAAGATGGTTGCATTATTTACATATTGCTCTGTTTAAACTTTGTTTTAATTAAAACAAACCAAATTTTTGACAAGGTCAGTTGCCAATAACTTTAGCAGAACTTGCCAAACTAAAAAAAATCCAAGTTTCTAAATTTTGTTGTCTACAAATTATGCTAATTATAATGCCCGTTTAGAGTTTGTATTTTTTATGATTAATGTTATTAAAATAAAATTGTTGTAGGCTCAAAAAAAAAAAAAGCCAAAAAAACTCAACACAGCTGATGTCATTGCCAGCCCAAAGGTTCTAATGTTTAAGTCTATTAAACGCAAGTCATAGAGTGCCAAGTACTGAGAAATTGTATGCTTTAGGCCATTTGGTAAGACACAAAAGTAGCAACAATATATGTACAATAATTTGCCAGCTCATGTAATTAGTGAAGATTGGAGTTCAAGTAACTTTTGTCTAAATATTTGCGTTAGGCAGTTGGCTTTTGGACAGAGTCATGGCTCAGCGCTTGGCGGCAAGTAACTCTGGGGTTGCCATGTGGCTGGCCAATATCAAAAGCAAAGTTCGAGCTTGGCTTATAGAAAATCTTTGGGCTGGGTAGCTGTGTCTAGCATACTAAGTGTCAATTTTAATTGCTCACGCGCCGGCCGGGCCTACAAAGCGCTCTAAATGAATGGGCTAGTCGCCGACGACGTCGTCAAGTACTCGAAATATACACGTACCCTTGAATTATCATTATTGTGGCGCAACAGGGGCGCAAAAACGCTACAAAAAACCAACACAAAAAAAAAAAAACTTTAATTATATGTATACAACAATGAGACGCAGCGGCAAGCAGAGCATTAAAAATGCGTAGAACGAACTTGAACTTGGGCAAGCAGTAACAAGAAGGAAGCTACACTACACACTATGTACCTATTACCTAGGTACATACGCATTGCTATCAGTACAAAACAATACAAATCAAAGTCAAGGGCCCAAGTTGGGTTTGGGCTGCCAAACGTGCTGATCATTTTTATGAAGTAGTTACGAATTATGCATGCGTGGGCCATAGCGGCAAGGGAGGAGGCTGTTGTGAGTGCGTTTGATGTACGCCATTTTGTGGCTTGTAGTTTGACCAAGTGAAACGCAAAAGGAAGTTGGCAGCTGAAAAAAGATCGCAAACGATAAAATAAAGAGCCCAAAAGAAAGAGAAATGAAAGGCAGTCGCAACAACTTTTCAGCGCCAGTTGTTCAGCTTTTTTTTTTTTTGTGTTTAAATTTTATGCGGGCTACATTAAAATAACAACACACATACGTAAACACACACACGCATAAAATCAAAGAACGAAGATTGAGACACGCATACATACGCACTAAAAGAAAGAAACAACAAAAAATGTGCGGAACAAAAAACAAACCATACTTTTTTTGTATTTTTTTTTTTTTTTTTTTGATTTTGTTTTGCCCAAAAATAATGAAAATGTCAATGTCCGAACAACCTTGAAAGAAGCCAGAGGAGAAAAGCTGCTCTCAGTAATAAGAGAGCAGCACTGCTGCAAATAAATTAGAGCTTAAGGGATAGCCACAGCAAAAAATTTGTAATGCGCATAAAGTTGCTAAAGGTTTAAAAATCAACAAATCATAGGCGCAATCTAAAATTATAATTAGACATTGGTTTAATAAAATTTTAGGAAAAACTAAAAAATAGCTGCGCAGTAGCTTATATTTATGTACAAACTTTTGCAAAGTAAAAATCACAGAGCAAGCTGACCTTCAACGTAACGGAAAATTTTCAAAAAAAGCTGCTCTCACAAATAAAAAAAAGCTTTTGCAAAGCTTTTACAGCGCTGTAGCGCCACTAGCGGCTAATTTGTGCAAAGCACTATGCCTGCCTGACAAAGTGCTGCTACCAGCCACTAGATGGCGCAGCACTGCTTTAGCATTTAAATTACTTTTGCACTTTGGGCTGTTAAACCTTTTGTGCACTTGTCTAATTGTAAACGGCCCTAAGCTAGCTATGTGGCTTGGCTTGCTTTTGTTAAGCTAGCTTTTATATTGCCTACCATTCCTTTATGACATAGTAAAACAAATTTACAGTTGCTTTTGACGTCATAGCGCAGCAATAACGCAGCCGTTACGTTTGAAGGAAAACCCGAATTGAGTTCATGAACGTTTGTCGACTTCAATTTGCTGTATGACTAGAAAAATGTGCGCACACATACAGTCGCATATATATAGCTACTATAATATACAAAATGCATTTGACGCCGACGACAACAAAAACAACAACGACGACATTAGCAACTAACAGTCGCCAATCGACGCAGCGCCCAACTACATGCAACGAGGTCACGTGCAGTTTACAATATGGCGCACTCACACTAAGATAACACTCAGCGCATGCTATGAAAATGCATTGCAAGGTTGCCATTACCTGATACCCCCCTGCACACGTCCCAAGCATCCAGCAATATACCCCTTGACAGTTTGCTAGCTGTGCATTGTGAAACAGTCGTCGGCAGGCGAATGAACTGAATTGACCCGCTTCGCAATAACCTCTAAAATTTGATTCTATTTTTTGATATTGTGTTAGTTTTTGAAGTGGCTTTTGCTTGACTCAATGTGTGTGTGTGTGTATCAGCGTAGAGAATGTGCATTCAAAGTTTGCTGGGCTTTAGAGGCAGGCAACGGCTGGGTAGCGCGCTTGTTTGCCAATGAATGGTAATGGCTTGCAGCTATAGGCTGCTAATTTTTTGATTTTTGCTGAGAGTTTGCATTTGATTTGGGTGCGCCAGAGCGTTATTATTTAAATTAAGTTTATAATACAAAAAAATTAATTTGGCATTATTTTTATGACTTACTTATGTTAAAACACTGCTTGCATATTGCTGCTGCACTGCTTGCTTGTGTCATAAGCATTTCCGTTCGCCATGTTTACGCTAAAAGTTAGCATGGCAAAAGCTTTTCGAAAAAAGCTCTGCCGCAATGCTGAGCGCCTGAGTAGCAGCCACTGGCTTGTCTGTGTGAGTAATACATAAATCGAGTGCAAGTTCAACGCACACACACACACACACACATAAGTATAAATAAAAAAGTTGTGTGTCATTTTTTTCGTTCAGTTGCAGTTCCCCGTCAGACTGCAGCTGTAACACTCTGTGTGTGTGTGTGTGTGCGCGCGCGTATCTGTGTGTAAATTTAGATCGAGGTTATTGCTTTACAATGCTGCGCGTGCATTCAACTCTCTCGTTCGAGTCGTTGCAGTTTGCCGTTTGCTTAGACAAAGCAATGAAAAAATAAATAAATAAAAAAATGACATTAAAAAAAAATTATGTTGAGTTTATTTATTGCATGGCTGCTAGAACGAATAAGCAAATAAGCGAACAAAGCTTACTATAATGGACAAAACGATTGTCTGTTGCATTCATTCACATATGTATGTTAAATTTTGATTCACTTGATTTCAATTACTAAGCGTAAATTGTGTGGGCTGGGGGGTTTACACAGATACATACATGCACGCACACACTTACAGATTGCGGCTAAATGAGTTGGTACTTTGTTTTAGTGTGCAGCATTAAGGTTGAATTGCATTCTGTCAGGTGAAGAAACTCAAATGACATTCGCTGTCAATTTGACTTAAACTTAATGAGTTAATATAAGATTATATAACAAAAACGTATAGACTGGACTAAAGCTTGTTTGCACTTATCTGGCACTCTCAGCAATATGAATCAAGTCAAGCAGTGCCGCAAAGACAAAGTGTTAGTACAATCTTGTTAATACCCACAAAACGAACAAAAAATTGCGAATTTGAGTTATTCTTATCTGTTTTCTAATATGTTGCCATTTTTCAAAATTAAGAAACATAATAAGTTTAATAATAATCAACAACAAATAAAATATCACGAGTCAGAAAAAAACCGTACAACGAATATTTATACACTTTTCTTTGGCTTGTAGCAGCCTTTAAAAAAAAAAAATTATTATAACCAAAGCAAGTGTATACAAAAAGTAAAAATATAACTTCAGGGACGCAACAAATAGCAACTGACAACAGCAGCCAGTTAAGAAGTACCGGCTACAGTTAAAACTGCTTTAGGCGCATGTTTTTATAAGTGCGCCCCAGCTTGGGCGCTGCATACAGCTGAGCGCTCTAAGCAGCACATTGCACATGCACTGAAGGTCGTACATTGGCCCAAGTTGATATTGCATTTACCCCAGAAACTCACTCGCACACACAAGCAAATATATACATGCATACGCATAGACAAATTGCACTGCTGTATGTCGCATACATTGCGTATGGGCAATATTTATTATTATTATTTCTTTTTGTGCATTTCTGTGTCAAGCGTCAATGTCTGCATTTGTTCAACAGCTTTTTTGTTTTTGTACATAATAATTTTGCTCATATGCTAACATTGCGTATGTGTAATGTACTACAACTAATTGAGACATTATAAATAAAAAAAACCAAGCAAAAAATGTATCAACAACTAATTGACTGCCATAGCATATTGCAACAATTGTTTAAAAAATCTGCCACGCTGTTTAATTCCCCGTAGTTCAATTGATAGCAACTGCCCCCGCCCTTCTTTTTGCAAGCAGCTAAATTTTATTAGGTCATACGCGGCAGCTTCATATCGCTCGACACATCGACTGTGGCGATAATAGAAATAAAAACACACACACACATACTCTCACAACGTTTGCACATATACACACTCATACATACGAAATTCGCACCGAAAAACAGGCAACGACAATACGCAAGTCGGGTCAATGAACGTCGAAGTTATTCAAAGCAATTCCAAGGCCAAAGCCAAAGCTATAGTAGATAGAATAGAGCCCGAACTAACATTTGAGCATTAGAAATTGTGCTTTACAAAGAGTGAGAGTGAGTACGTGGGAGAGTGGGCCAACAGGCTGAGTGAGAGCATTTCGTTGGATAAGTGTCCATGTCGCTTTTCTCTCGCTTTGTATTCCAGCAAAGCGTAGCAGCTGAGTCCAAACTTTTGCCGAGCTATTGAGAGTTTTTTTTTTTTTTTATAATTGAGATTTTGGGTTGGGGTAGAGCAGGGTGAAAGGGAGTAAGCATGAGGAAAAAATTCAATAAAGCACCGAATAAAAAATGTTGCTTATCTAATCTGGGACTAACTTATGTTGAATAAAAACTTTTTATATTCTATTTTAAAGAGAAAAAAATTACGAATGAAAGTTTGTTACCATTTTTTTGTTTTTAACCATTAAAAATAATCTACAATAGTTTTATAAGAGGAGAATTTGACTAATGTACTGTGCAGAAACTTTTTTATGCATTATGACTGTTTTTAAGACATTTTAGACTGTTTGTTCCAAAGGAACCAGTCTGTGAAGGGAACTTATGAGTTATATATCGTTTCACCGATAAGTAAAGCGGACCATTTTTCCCCCAAACTTCTCCGATTTTGATGATTTTTACGTCAAAATTTATTGCAAATTCCCGATTATTTATCGAGTTACCGATAACTGAAAATTGGGTTTTCATTTTTAGACTAATCTTTGACAAGCCATATCTTCTAAACGAATAAAGATAAGCATTCCAAGCTAGTTAATTGCAAAAATTTAAATATTACGAATAATTTGTTTTTCTCCATTATAAAGGTTTAAAATAATTATTTGTTATTATTTTTTATATAATTATAATGTAGAAGTTAGTTCTAAATTAAAAAGGGTTTGTAGCCAGTGCAACGTAGGCTTATTTTAAAACAATTATTTACGATTTGTTCTTTAATTCCAGTATTCGTTGTACAAAAAGGCTTGTTATTGGTATAAAATTACAAAATTGGAAATTAATCGATTAAAATACTTTTCTTCTCTGCCGAAACTTTTTTTTATGCATTTAGTTCGATTTTATGCCAGTTCCAAGCAAAGAGTTTTTTAAATGAACTGGTGAACTATACATAGTTCCGCTTGTTCGTACTTTTTTTTAGAATAAAGCATTTCAGATTAGTAACTTAGAAAAGTTTTTCTTTAATAAATACTTTTTTTTCATTATTTCTTAAAGTTAAAAGAAACTAGTCAAATAAAGCTAAGGAACAAAAAGTAACGTAGTTCAAAATTAACTTTAGGAACGATTATTTTCTAAAGGCCTGTACGTAGCATGATAAATTTCGCACGGAATGACAAAACTTCATGTAAAAAAAAAATCCCAAATGGGATTTTTTTATATGTAGTTTTGTCATTCCGTGCGAAATTCTTCATGCTGCGTACAGGCCTTAAACCAGAACTACCTAATAGGATCTGAAGAAACTACATTTCCAGAAATTTTTGTAAAAAATGAAAAAATTTGTAATTTGATTTGATTCAAAGGAACATTTAAGAGGACCAAAATTTTTAGCGTGCTTCAAAATATAAATATATTCAGATGATCAAAGATAGATATGGTTTATTTATTATGCTCAACATAAATTTTCCTAATGTGGGACTAGAGAAAAATGCTACTGCAACTTAAAATTTTATTTTTTATAGCTATTGTGTATAATCCTTCGAACAGTTATTATTAGAGATCCCCATGCTCCACTTAGGGGCGACTAAAAAAAAATCGTGATATATTCGGCCTTTAAAGAATAACACATTAGAATTATTTACATGAAAATAAATATTCGGCCGTGCTCCAAGAAACGAAACCGAATATTCTATTCGAATTCGTTTTGAAACCAAATGTTTGGTGCTCCCAATTCCATCAAACCAAATTTTTCATTTGGTTTGAAACCGAATGTTTTGTTGCATGAAAAATTAAAACGAATCGGTAATATAGGTTCAAAAACGTATGAATTTTATACTGAAATAATTTTTTAAATATTCTATAATATTTTTAGATTATATAATGTATATGCCAACTTAATGTTATATATTTATTGAAAATTATTTTAAATTATTTTTTTTCTGACTCAACTCAAAAAATAGCATGCACAGCCAAAACGAATTTTTTTTTTTGTGTTCTTGCGTGTGCACATAATATACACGAACACATGACCGATTGTTACGACAGGGTTTCCGCGTTACACAAAGAAAATTTCCCTTCTAACAAAAATAGCTAAGTCGTGTTTAAGTTTAATAAATATTGTTGCTAAAGTAATATTATTGTATAATTTTATTTAATATAAAGAATAAAAAAGAACTGGTAATATTTTAATGAAAATTACATATAGTAATAAAAAGGTGCAAAACTGTGGCAACCATGTCAGCTGTTTTGTATCAAACAAAAATAATAATAAAATAATAAATATACGAATTTATCGAAAATAAAAAGCTAAGTTATCGACAAAAAAAATTCGTTTTTCAGAGCATGCAAAAACGAAACGGAATAAAATTTTTCAGTTTGATTTTTCGTTTTCTGCATCACGGCTGATTTTTTTATATACAACAATAACTTGTATTGCTGTATATACGTAATAATTTTGAAAATGTTACAAATATGCTGTGACGTTTGCACGGTATAATCAATGGAACCCATTCTTTAGACTTTAAATGCCTGTGGCATATAACATATGTACATATGCACACACGTCAAACAATATTAAGCCATGCAAAAGTCTGTTGAGCAAAAAAATGTCAACCATAAATCTAATTGAATAGCAAAACAAATAAAATAAAATTTTAACTTTAAATAAATGTCGGCAAATGCTCTAAATACTATTAGCATGTGTTTATATTTCCAGCAGAAAAGTTCAGTTTCAATACTAGTTATTGGTAGTTTATGCTTGGCCAACGCCGCGTATGAGTAATCTTGTAAGAGCTGCATTGTAGGCGCATAAGTCCCATCCTGCCACCCCTCTCTCTTTGTAGCTCTCTTTGGGTAGCCTATCTGGCTTGCTATCAAATAAAAACGAAATTTTATTCAACAAACTTGCCCTACCCCTCACTCTTTTATATTAACACACACGCACATGCACACAATCGTCTGTTCTATCAAGTGAACGCCATTTGCCTTTTGCCGTTTGTCGTTTGCCAAGTTCAACGACCGCACAAGTCCATGGCCTACTTTTTACAACAACAGCAAACACAAACAAGCAGTATTTGTTGTTGCAATTGTCATTTGTGCTTTTACTTTCATGCGTGTGTTCGTGTATGCTCGGCTTTTTGCATGTTCGTGTGCACGTTCGTGCGTTTTTGCTCGTTCTTTACAGCTGACGTTGTTGATTTGCCTGAGTTTGTCTCTCGGCTTTTGTCTTTGCTTTGCATATATGTATTTGTTGTACTCTTATTTCGCACGCATATATTTATTGTAATTTTTGCCTGCGTTTGGCTTGAGAGAGCGAGAATGTAGGATTGTCTTTGATAAATATGTAATATGATTATGCGGCGTATGATTAATATTTGCTGATTGCAGCATATGACAGTGTGCTAGACTAAGATTAGGCTGCTGCTGGCGTAGTTTTATGAGCAAAGGACCAAGCCTGTTTAGCTTCTATACAACTTAATTAAGGCATAGATTAGTTTTGCGCATAAATTCGCAGAAAGACTAGCAGCGATAATGACAAATGGCAAAAACAAATAATCAAAACCTTATCGCTATGACTTGCTTTTCTTTTCTACGGCATTTGTTTTTCTTTAATACATATGTATATTTTTTTTTTTTTTTGCACGAAAATTACGTTAATGATGAGTTCAACGACCGCAGCAAGCGCCAAAAATATGCGACAGTGAATTGAAAGCGAGAGCAGTGAGGCAAAACGAAAGAGCCTACATTGGTAAGAGATAAATGTGAGTTGTTGGGGGAATATATAATGGTTGGGTTTAGGCTGATAAGATATACGCACGTACTGTAAGGCTTGAGTTAGATATAAGTAATTGCTAATTGTAAAAGGATAAGAGCTGTTGAAATAAATGAAGCCTAAAGTCATGAGACTTTCGCAAAACTTACCCGCCAGAACGCGTCCAATTAGACGCTCCGTATCATCAATATACTTGGCGTTGGCAAACAGATCTTCGCGACTGCCTACGGTCATATTGGAATTGGCTAAGTTCAGAATTTTGAACGTTTTTGAGTTGTATTTTAGGTTTTTTTTAAAGGCAGGCACAGTATGTGTGGCCTGTGGCAGTGTTGGTTTGAATGTTTTTATTTTATTAAATCAATAGTTAATTAACTAATTGTATTTAGTTCTAGCACTAAATTGAATGCGGCACTTTTTGTCTAAATTTTATTAAGTTCTAAGGCTACTGCACACGCGCAATAGAGTCTCTCTGATACTTTTTATGGCACCTTTTGTGTGTGTGTTTGTGGAAAATATGAATAAATTGGAAAATTGTTTCGCTAGCTAGCTAGTCTAATATTGGCTAATTAAAATTAATTTATTTTTAAATTTTTATTTATTTTTATGTGCATTTGTTAACATTTGAGCGATATCACAAAACAGCAACAGCAAACCACCAACAACAACTAGAACAATTTTTTACGTGTTTTATTTTTGGACAAGTCTTTATGCATTTTCATCTAATAACTGCAACAATTAACATATTCATTATTATTTTCTAACTTTGAACACAGCAAAAAATAAATTGCAACATATGCAGTTGAAAGTCTTTGTATAAGTCTTATTTGTATGACACTTGGCTAAACTTTATTTACATAGATTTTTAAAATATTGTTTTAAAATTTTCAAAATTAAATTTTTAGCGCCAAACTGTCATACACACACACACTAATACACGCACAACGTCAGAGTCTCGCTTGTTTCGTCGTACACGAGCGAAAGAAGAACGCAGAATAATAAGCAAAATAATAAACGGACCAAGCGCAAGCCGCTGGTTGCTGACTGACAGACGAGGGCCATGTGTTGCTGCACTGCTTTGTCGGCACTGCTCAGCCGGCAATTGCAGTGCAAAAAGCTTAAGCTTTGGCGAGCTTTTGCTTACGTTAATTTGAATGAAACTAACAAGCAGTAAGCTTTGCGCAAAAGCAGCGCAAAAAAATTTTTTTTACATTTTATTAAATTTTTTTTTGCGTTCATTTTGTATATGCTTCAAAAACCTAGTTGCATGCTAATAAGCTGCTGTACAAATTTGGGCTTTGTCCTGCCGCAAAGTAAATGAACTGTAAAAATGCCAATGACAAAGGCATCTTTCAAGGACGAATGACGAACAAGTAGCGGACTGACGAAAGCATTGGTAAAAAAAATTACAACTAAATCAAAAGTCTGTCACTCTGCCATGTTTTGTTTGGTCTTTATATCCTTGAGCCATATTAGCGTTAAATTGTTTGTGCTGCTTGCGAATGGCCAATTGGCCCCTTTAGCATCAGTTGCAGCTTCTGGCTTCATTGTCGCCTCTACCGACAATTTTATATGCTTAGTTGACATTGGGCTGCAGCAAAATGTCAGTGAACGCATTTGAACTCATGCATGCAACTCCCACACTGATATGTAGGTACTACAGACCGCCCCCACAAAACGGCTGGCTGCCCCCAATTTATATAGTATATATGTATAACAGCTTGTTGGCTGGCTTTATGCCTGCAACTCGCAGCATGTTGCACAATTTGCTGCCGCCGTTGCCAGTTGCTAGTCGACCCGTTGCCAACGTTGTGGCAAGTTTCTGTGTCGTTGGACGAGTTCAGGGTCAGTCGCAGTGCACAGGCACAAGTTGCATGAGATTTGTGCAGTGTGGGTCGTTGTGGGTTTCTTGCCTGCTGCTCCATTAACTCGCCTAGCTGCACGTGTTAAACAACAGATACAGAGGCGCAAAACTGAAAGGCACTTAACACAATGCGCGAATTGGATTTGTTTAGACCGACAAAGGTATGCCTGGCATCATTGATGCACTACATAGAAATGTATTTAGGATTTGACTGTTTCGCTGTGTTTTAAAGTATAATAAAATCAAAGAGAAGACCAAATCAAATCAACAGCCAGGCCATTGCTGACGTTATCCGTACTTTAGCCGCCATTTTGGCCTTCAACGTTTATTCAACTCGTACAAAAATCGGACAAGGACTTGAACTGGCAGGCTAACAAGCTGGCTGGTGCGTTGTGCGGCATAAACATTTGACTATTGACCATGTATGAGTATAAAAAGAGAAAAAAGCGTTTGGAATCCATTTAAAAGGATTCGTTGTAATTAAAAGATGCGTGAGTTGAATACGCAAACAAACTTTTAGGAAAAATTGGTATTAAAAGCGGCTGCGATAAAATTCTTCTATAGCAGTGGTGGGCAGTCTGTCAATTTACATAACTCGCGTGGGTAGGGCACCAAAATCTGCCGCAGCGCAGTCGGCTCATGGACGTACCAAGTGTGTGAAATCTGTCTCTCGTTTTTGCTTGTTGGCGGTTCTTGCTCTCTCGTGCGCTTTTGCTTACTGCGCTGATTACTCACACAAAAAAATGTTTGTTTGTATGAGTTTTGCCCAACACTGATCTGTAGTAACAGTGTAGGTTTGTGTGCGCTTGTCAGTGTCCTGAATAGAGTGCAATGACTTTAGAGAGAGCTTTTTAAAAGCTTTTGTTAGTTTAATGCCTCGAATTTGGAAATATTATGTTTATCTTTTAATATCATACCTAAGCACATTCAATTCAAAAGGTATTGGTTCTATGCTTAATTTACGATTTCATATGAAGCTTGACTTCATTAAGTATAGGGTGGGCCATCTGTTGTTTTGTTTATTAATTGCATATTATTGGTATATTTTCCAACAAAATTTGGTAATGCAAAATTTGACGCAAAGTAGTCCTACAAGGTGTAACTCTTGCGAACGATGGCGCGTCGATGTACCCGGCGACTCGTCAACACTCAATTATGATTTTTTCATAGAACGACCATTTTCATAGTACGCCTGTACCAGTTTTACGCGTTGTTCAGTTGTTAAACATTCCATGACTAAAATTGAGTAGTTTTGAACTTGGCATATGTCGAAGAGCATCCACTTTGGAAGGGTATGTTACGAATTAAGAGTGTTTAACAACCAAACCAACATATGGCCCACCCTATACTTTGTGAATTGTGTTTTTTTGTATTGTTTGCCTCTTGTAAGGTATACAAACTTTATACATTGGTATTTTGTGGGATATTGGGGTAATCCAGCAAACTAATTGCGAGGTATGGCTGAGTTGTTCGAATTTTTGCATATCATTAAGAAGTTGGCTCATCGGGATTAGTTCCTAGCCCTTTTTTTTATCGACTTTCGAATCCAGAGGTTTGATCGTGTTTCTTAAATGTTTTTATGGTTCCAAAATCTAACCTCAAAAACCGCATATAACGATAGATTTTGATGGTTATCTTTAAGCCTTGACGTGCTGGGGTTGTTTGAATCTCGGGTTCGAATTCAGTAACTCCGAAAACATATAAAAATTATTGTTGGACATCAGGATTCAAAAACCTCAAATAACGATATATTTTGATGGTTATTTTTAAACATTTACGTGCTGGGCTTGTTTGAAACTCGGATTCGAATTCAGTGACTCGGAAATCATATAAAAATCATCGTCGGACATCAGGATTCGAAATAAACCATTATGGTGTTTTTGAGGTTATGTTAAAACATTGCCACAAGAAAAAAATAACAATTTTTTAATTCAGAGGCCATATCAATTCTTCTATATGTTTTTGGTGTCGCTGAATCCAGTTGCGGGGCAAAAATCACCCGCATGTCAGACTTCTGACGTAACATTCCAGAAATCTGACGTGCTGGGGCTCTTTTGACCACAGAGTCGGAATCAGTGACCGCAAAAATTCATAAAAAAGATCGTTGGACAAGCGATCCCGAAAAAATTTTTGTGTGATTTCTGGAGGTAAGGAAATACATTAAAAAACAAATACCTCGTTCCTAGCACATGACTTTTTTTTCGCGTGGCTGTGTTGATTTTACATCATCCATGCATAATAAGCCGCAAACTCTTATGAGAATTTACGAGATTTACTGAATTTTATTCCGGCACGTCTGTAAAGAGAGTCCACTAAAGCCTTCAAATAGTACTAACTTATTTTGCATTTTTGTGAATTATTTGATTTTTCAAACATTTGCTTGTACCTACTTGCTAAAAAAAAAAGACTCCTAATGGCTAGCATTTTTTAGCTTAGCTCCACAAATTGTAAATTTATTCACAAAAATTTATCAGTAGTTATGAACGCTAAAATTCTCCATTCTACAATGTGATCCCCCAGCTCAACCAAATTATTGCGAAACAAGTTTGCGAAAAACAAAAACAACAAGTATAACTCATAGGCTACAATAAAAGCAACAACAACAACAACACACACAATGCATAGCACTGAGCAGGCATGGCACAGCGGGAGCGCAAGTGTGAGAGAGCCAAACGAAGTGGCGCTCATTTTAAGGTGGCTGCGACGCCATAGGCTGAACTGTGGGCCAGCGGAGGAAGGTTTAGAGGAAGCACTAGGGAGGCAGGCCACAAAAAATAAAAAAGTTATACATACAAAGACACATATAGACAACAGCAACAACAACAACAACAACATCAGCAACAATGATATTCCACTTGGCCCAGATTATTTTGAAGGTCGCGTATTATCGACGGTCGTTCACCTATTTACTTGTGTTGCGCTGACAACGACTGCGACGTTGGCAGAGGCTTCTTTTTTTTGGGTCTGATGTGCTATATACAAAGCAGCCATTGCGTATATATATGTGTTGTGTACATAGTGTATATATATATGTATATAAGCTTTTGCAGCATTAGGTGTATATTTGATCAGATGATGCTGTTGTTGTACTTGTTGTTGTTGCTCTAGCGCGTGTATTAAGTTTGTTGTTGTTGTTGTTGTTACTTTTTCCCACTGTGCGACAGTTGGCTGTTTATTAGGAAACTGTTAGGAAAATTATGCGGAAAGCTTTTAAGGAAGTATTGGGGCAGACACGCACGCACATGTTACCACATTTGGTTGCCTTAATATGCTTTGGTTTTTGGGCTGAGTTCTGGCTGCCGCTTGTATTTGTTTTGGCAAATTTTTGAAATGTTTCTGGCATTCGTCTGCGTGTTAAACTTGTGTGTGTGTGCGTAAGTGTGCTAATGCGCATTTGAGGCGCTGACAAAATGGTTTACAAATATCTAAATGGACCTAAAAGGTTAATCAACAAAACTGAGTGGGCATCAGCTGTAAAATATTACATATGTACGCAAACAAATTGTTTGCTTGAGCAGACTACGACGAGAGAGAGAGAGAGTGTGAGTAAATAAATGCAAATAGTCTAATGCGAAGAAGACAAGAGCTTCTAAGATTTATCTAAAACAATTTCCAATCAAAATTTGCAACATTTATCCTAAGCTTTTGAACAATATCAAAAAATATCAAATCAAAAGTAAAAGACCAAGCGTGGAAATGCGGAAAACAACCCCAACAGAGAAAACTGTAACATCAACTGAGGGCAACAAAAAATATGCGTAGAGCAAAGTCATAAGAGATACATATACATATAGAAAAAAATGTGAGAGCGAGAGCGCGCCATAAAGTAGGCAACAGAAGCAGCCTGCCAACACAGGCCTTACACAAGAAAAACTTGGGGTAGGCTAACTGACTGAACTGCTTGTGGGGTTGGTTGGCTTTGGATGACGGTTTGAGTCTGGGTACGCTTTGGTTTGGTTATTTTTAGCGCACCAACAGCGCCTGGGCCACCCACAGATACACGCACAACGCAGTTGGGCCTAGCACAACAGTTGGTGGGTTGAGGTCTGCTTTTGGGTTTGAGGTTGATGCTCTTAGCTGTGGGGTGTTATATAGCGCGTGTATAGAGAGCGCGCGGCCGCTTGGGGGTTTGACACATTGACCATGAATTTGCTTTTTATGGCGTTTTTCTTTACTTCTTCTCAGTTCAGTTCGTGTTGGTCCATCATGCTTGGCAACAAATTGGTTGCGTATAACTAAAGCAAAGCAGTGCTGTTTTGGAGAGGCGGGGTGTTGCGTGCAGCATGCGGTGGCTTACACGTGGCATGGCACAAAGGCTTGAAGCACTACGCATTTGTCATAATTAAACAGCTCAAAAGTTGTACAGCTGTTTGCTGGCAGCTTTCGTTGAGGCCGCGAATAAAACCAGGTCAAGCAGTAGCAAGAATTTCCGATTTTAAGCCACTATCAGTTATCGGTTAGTTTTGCGTATATTATGACTGACAAATTCAATTAACTTATAGAAAGCTTAGAAATGAGAAGTGCAAAATACAAATACAGAAAGTTCCATGAATGGCTGCCGGCCCACCCGCTGTTAAACGTTGCCGCCCATTAATAATACTAAAATTAACTGAGAGGTTACTAAAAGTCAAGGCCAGGCAATCAAAATAGGCAACAACAACAGTCGGTATATGTGTGTGTGTGTGTGTGTATATGCATAAAAACAAGTGGGAGCAAACACATAGAAAGCGAAAAGGAAATTTGAGCAAAAATGAAACAATCAAGCATAGTATGAGCGAGCAAAAGACAGAGTTAAGCCAAACTTGATGATGTGAGAGCGAGAGAGAGAGAGCGAGAGCAGTGAGAGACTAAGGCGATAATGAAAATTGACAAAGTACCAATGCGTGTGAGAGTTATGTGCCAAAAGTGACACGAGTTTTGTATATATGTATGCACAAGTGTGTAGGTATGTATGTGTGCGTGCTAGCCCACGCAGCTTTGAAATGTTTTGTATTAAGCCATAGTCAACTTAATGCCCTTTAACAACAGTTAATAACGGACTCATCAGAATACATTTGTGTTAAGTGTAACCGGAAATAAACACCCCGAAGTGGTACTAAGCACCGAAAAAAAAAATCAAAAGGTAGCCAAACGAAAAAGGTCATGAAAGGTATTTAGAATATTTCAAGTGGCGCTTAATTAAATTTTATAGCTAGTAAATGGTGCAGGCAATGAATATGTCTGCAATTACTTGCTCTATAAAGTGCGCAATTTGTATGCAAAAAACATATTAAAGGCTATGGAGCTGCTTAAAGCACTGAAATTCAAGTTGTGACTAAGAATTCGAACGTCAGATTTTAAATTGGTGTAACGGCAAACGCTGTAATTTGAGGTTGCAAGAGCAAATGGAAAAAAATATTTTCTAAAAAGTTATATTGATTTCAATATTCTGTACACCAGATCCAGGATTTGGTCTTGTGGTGGGTTTCTCATTTCGAAGTGTCAACCCAGTTTTCCAACTTTTGTTGGGGAATCCGTACCCGAAAACCGCCGTGTATCCGCCCCTGAAAAAGATAAAGTTCTAGAAGCATCTTCTTACTCTTCGCGCAGTAGCCGCAAATATGATAAAATGTCAATAGAACCATAGATACACTTTTTTTTTTTGCTTGTGTAGGAAATGCGCAAAACTTAAGCTTTTAAGGCCGCCCAGCACTAATCCAAAAATAACAAGGGGGTACCGTCCACTGCGTGCTTTACACAACAACCCTCGTACGGTCTTCTTTATTCAATTCAGATCATCTAGACCCTAATATCCCCTGTAAATTTGTTTATTTCCATAATGCAAGCAGGCTATAGTCGGTACTCGACTGTTAAATACTTTGAACTAACGCATATATGCCTATAGCCATAACTGACTTTTTTTCTGATTCCCGACGCGGAACTATATAACCCTCATTATGACGATTTAAGTTGTTTGTTCGAGCTGTTATGTCTTGAGGGACACTATGCTTTCGCAAGCAAATTGATCAATTCCAATTTCCTATAATTGAAAAAAAGTTTATCTATTCTACAGCCTCTTCTATCAAAGTTTCTTAACTCTGACCTAATTATTTTTGTGTAGCTCTCCGCACACTTTCTCTTAATCCTGGCATAAATGTTGCAAAAAGACAACCCCTCTGAATCACAATCTAAGATCATATTCAGAGATCGCTGTCCTTCACCTGGAGCAATAGCTACGCCTCCTCTTTGTCCTGGACGTCCCTTTCTGAATCAGGAGCAACATATCTATTATTTAGTTATTTAATTTACTCCGTGACTTCTGCTACTGCAACGCAGGGAACCCTTTAACCCTTATCTCATTTTTTATATAAATCTCTCTTTCAGCATTAACTATCATAAACGGTAGCCGATCTGACATTATTATTTCATTAAAGGATTTTTTCTATTGATCCTATATGGTCTTACACGCTGGGCTAAGTTGCTAAAAAGTATTCTTGCACTTCTTCTATTAATAGTATCTCGTGCCTGCTCAACTAAATTTCGTGTTGGGTTAGCCCTAGCGTGCGACCTAATAATTATATCTTTTCTCTTTCTAATACTCTTATTTAATTTTTTTCTTCTCAACAATCCTCTATTGTAGAGAATGGCTCTAGTCGTCGAATTTCTAAGTGCCACCATGTACGCCTTATATCCGTCTCCTTTTCTGCATTTCTAAGCTGTAAATCTTCTCTGAGATGTTATCTTTGCATAATATTAACCACTTGCTCTTATAACCTGACTTCTGCAACCTGTGTGGTTTGTGATCTACGCCATGTATATCTCTCTTGGCCTGCAGCCCTAAACTATACATTTAGGCGCTGAAGCCAACTAGAGCAAATCCCGAAACCTACACCCACGTCGGACACGTATGTACTGTCGAGTGATTTCTTATTATTTATTCTTTAAACAGGAACATCAGCTTGGGTTCCGGAAAGGTCATGGAACTATTGAACAATATCATCGAATAGTCAATATTAATTACGGATGCCCCCTTTCTTGATGTGCAGCAAGCATTCGACAGGGTTTGGCACAATGGACTTCTCTACAAGATCGTGGCTTCCTGCTCCATTCTACCTGCTAATAAAATCATACCTTAAGGGCCGTTGGAACAAGGTGAGTCATTCTCACTACAGTCTATAAATGCAGGAGTGCCTCAAGGTAGCGTACTGGCACCAGTACTGTATACTCTATTCGCATCTGACATACCAAGTTCAAGCAGAGTAGATGTCGCCTAGAAAGATTATCAGACCATACTAATAATCTCGCTTAAAATTTCACAGATAATATAATAGTTTAACTTATAGAAGACTTAAAAGATTTCATGTCCTTGATCTTTGTAGCAGATTTCAATTATAACAACTATTAGTTCGTAAATAGAAACTAGTCCCAATGGAAACTAGCAGTTCCTGTTGTTGTTTACTTAAATTGATATCATTTACTGATTGTTTTTAGGACAGATTGTAAGAAATTTTTAAACTTCAAGTCATTAGCATGTACCATAGTTCTTATCAATAGTGTTTGAAATTTAATGTCATATTAGGTAAATACTTCAATATAAATCTCCGAAATCTTTTATAGTGTTTTGGTAAACCGCCAATCCGAGAAAGATATTGAAATATATCGAAAAACTGAATCTGCCTGACTATTAAGCGAAGCTATTGGTAAAATTTCAGCTCCATAGCTATTATAGTTTCTGAGATCCTGACAGATATGGCTATATCGACTCAGCTGTTGTTGCTGATCAAGATTATATATACTTTATGAAGTCTGCGATGCCTCCTTCTGCCCGTTGCATACATTTGCACGAACTTTTTATACCCTTTATACTTATTAGTACAGGGTAGAAGTATTTGCCACACATGTTTATAAAATAAATAGTTTTCAAAGCCTTTGCTTTAAGAATTCACAGCTGATAACCCCGATGCTCGTTTTGCACGTTAATATAAAAACACACCTAAGTGACCCCCAACATATTTATTTACTTAAGGGGTACAACTATGTTCAGTTGATTTTATTATAGAAAACATAAATATTATATTAGAAATAATAGGCTGAAAGAACACTGTTGACCAAATGGGTGGCTCACATTTCGGAGTTGGTCAAGCAAGACAGTTCGAAAGAGAGCCTATGGTACTTAGAGCATAAGCTATAAAAAGGATCATGTAGGAAAAAAGTGAATCTACAAAATTTGAAGGCTTAGAGGTGAAAATTACGAATAACTCTAAAAGGCAGGACAAAAGTAACTTTATTGTACACCAGATGCATCCGATCTTTGTGCTTCAACTCAATACCGATTCGTTTTATTGAGTAGTGAATTTATATTATTATAGACAGATTTTTATCATCCTTGTATGTCTCAAGAAACATGAGACTTATTTATAAATAAGCAATAACATTAAATTTGGTATAAATGCTTGAATATTGTTGCTTTTGTAGAATGTAATGCATTTTTAATTACTCGTTTAACTGCTTTTCCTGCTTAAGTAAACTAATAGATTAATATAACATTTCTTAGCTTTTAGAACCACTAGCGCGCTCTTGCGGCAAAAAGCTGCTAAACTGTCAAATGCATAAAGTGCAGCTTTTAACTGCAATGCATTTGAAATTTGTTTGCAAGCTGCACTAAAAAGCTTTTTTTAAACTATTGCACGTAACGAAACTTTTTGGATTACAGCTTTACACTGATTCGGTTGCATGACAAACTAAGGTAAAAGCTTCGCATGCACAAGAGAGGACGCAAAGCTTATGCATTCACTGCACTTGCTGCAACTTGACAACCCTAATACGGAAGTAGTTTATAAAACTGAGAGAGTGAGAAAGAGCGGCGGCCTTCACACCAACAAAGCTTTGCGCAAGCTACAACAAGTTGCAGTGCTTGCCGGTTGTATGGCTGCAAGCGCAACAACAATGTAAGCGCAACAGTTGCAACAACAAACAATATGACCTTAAAAAAGCTAAACAGCTGTTAGAGGCATGTTAATATGGGTTGCAGGAAGTACATACAATCAGCTGCTAAGGTTAAGATGCTTTGGCAGACACAGTGAACTGCCGCCACTGCCTCATGTTACAGCCGCCTGCACAAGGATCTTTGCTATGTACTTGGCGTGAGTCGCTTTGACATTGAGCTGCCCTTGATCGGACATAACCTTCACAGCAGCGCCGCGCGTGTGTGCCAAACCAAGCAAAGCCAGGGACAAGGACATGTTTGGTTAGGTGTATTGCAGCGGCAGGCTGCAGTTAACTCAAACTCAATGGCGCTGCTGCTGCTAGGTGCCGCTAACTGGGCTTAATTGTCATTTAATTGACTTCGAGTGGCAATGCCGCAACAAATACACAATCACAATTTCCACCCTACATAACATACTATATACAATTTATATACTTACGCTCAAATTGATTTTGTGTTTGAAATAAAGCAGTAAAATTTACATACCTTGAAAGAAAATAAAGTAAAAGATACATTTACAAAAGATAAGTTAAAGCAGTGTCTTTGCTATTGATTGAGTCATTTTAAATGTGGGTCATATGGTGCGAATGCGTAATATCTTTAGACTGTTTGGCTTTGACAAGAAAATTTTTGCACGCCCTAATGGAAACGAAAAGGTTTTCTGTTATTGACAAGCTTGACAGTTTCTTGGCTGTATCTGTATCTATGTATCTATGTATGTATCTATTTGCCTTTGAATCAGCCTTTAGCTTTGCTATGGATTTATCTTTATCGTATTTATTTTGCAAATTTTTACTGTTGTTATTGCTGTGTTTTTATTGCGCAAAACACGCGGCAACGACCTTGACCATCGCAATTTATTTTCATTTTACTTTTTGCCGCACACTTACACACACACACACATTTATATACTCTCTCTTTCTTTTGCGAACGCTTTCGCTCTTTCGTGCTCTCTCATTTCGTTTTACTTATTTGCAATGCTGTATGTATAAATTTTTATACTCATACACCTACACGCTGACGTAGATAGAGATTAATTTTTTATTATTTATTATTACATCTACTATGCCTTTTAATAAATTTGTTTAAATGCCCCTAATTTTTTATTACTGCCTTGTAAAGAAATTTGTATTAAACAAATTCAACAACAAATATAATGCGGAAGCAATATAAATGTACAAAATAAATAAGCGAAAAATGTTCAATGTCAAATTTCAATTTATGTGTATGTGAAAGTTTGTGTGTGATTGAGTAGTTTATACGGAAAACAGCTGTTGTCAGGCAGCACAGTGGGCAAAATGCCAACGAAAGTGCTGAAAAAGGCAGCAAACAACAAATTTGACGACAAAATGGCGCTCAATGCTGCTTAAGCTTACATTATATTTCGCCCAATTTTGAATTTTGCTTTTGTATTTTACGTGTTTTTGTAAACTAAAATTAGATACAGCTGTCCATTTGCGTGCAGCAAAAAGCAGCAAAACAGCAAAAAGGAAGAAAAAGCCAAGAGAAAGGAGGCAAAAACAAATACAAAATTGTTGGCCAAGGTGAAGGTGAAGGCTGCATGGCAGGAAATAAAATTTTAGCAGCAACAAAGAAAACCAAAAAAAAAAAAAAACGAAAGTGAAATGAGAAAGGCGAAAAGCGAAAAGCGGCGAAAAATTAGGTTAGTTGGGCGTTTTACAATTTTACAAAAAAAGAAAGAAAACAGTGCAAAAAATGCAATCGATGGCCCACACAACGTATGCGCAATGCTAAGCTATAATGTAACGTATACGCCTAGCTGGAAACTACTTGAAGTAGTAATACAATATTTTGCAAATTGGAATATAATGCACTTAGGCTCAGAATAGATTTTTTAAATGTGCTACAGTCAAGCAGTTGTCCGACATTGGGATACTCTGTACACTATTTTACGAAAAAAAATTATAAATATTAATTTATTAATATGAAGCTACCATTGCATTCCTAATGAATGATCTAAAGAGGAATTAGTCGCATCTGTTGGTGAAGTTTTGTGTCTACAACTTGTGTCAGAAAATTAGTTAACAAAAAAAAATTGTTTAATTATAATTATAATGAAATAAACCATATTATTAACATTTCACAAGTGTTTTTTTATTTGAAATTTTTCAATAATACAAAGGCTACTTGATATTCAATGCCTTCGTTTGTACTCATTTTTTTGCTATACGAGGGCTGTCCAAGAATTAGCCGATCTAAGAAAGTAGTGTTGGAAAGTTTAAAATCGGCTAGCACTGCATATTGATGTGCATGCAGCTACCTCACGAACCTTTGAGTCGATGGTCCTTCAATACCATTTAGAGAATTTTTTCACCATTTCTGAAGAGGTCTCCAATATTTTCTATCTTAAGGAATCATCCATAAAGTAAGTGACCCTGATTTTCGTCAAAATAGGCCCCACCTCCCCCTTGTGACACAGTGACGGAATATTTTTGAAGATTTTCCATAGGATCGTGACGCTTCGCCAGACATCCCCGCCCCACCCCCTGAGCGTCACATAGTTTATGGATGATCTCTAAGGGCATTCTCCAGCAATAGCGGTCAAAAAACAAACTACACAATATAAAAACAATTAAGCTTTCAACATAAGTACTTTAGATACCTTTTTAAAATTTTATTTTGAGCATTTACCAACACTAGTATGTTATGTCGGCTAATTCCGGGACGGCACGCGTTTGTTATGTTACGTATGTTACGTATGTTACGCACGTCACGTTATTTATTCCAAAAACAATTTTTTTTTTTTTCGTGTTTAGGAAAGTGTATTCTAATTATGCATGTACCCTGCCCGCGTATCCTTTGAATACTGTAATTCCATGCTCATATCTCATTACACTAGACAAAGCTAATAATATTCTTTGAACTCATCTGCTTATCATGGAGCACACAGACCTTCCTTTAGCGCAGCTCTGTCTCGGCACACTTATTGTTGTGCTTTTTTGCTTCCATTGTTGCTATTATCCTTGGCCTTGTGCCTGGATTATACAATCAAAGCAGACTGTCATTCGAGTTGTTGTTATCGTTGTTGCTATTTTAGTGGCATTCAGTGTTGCTGCATTCATGACCATGAACAAGAACTTGTCAGTAGCAGAAGCTCCTTTTGCAGACTCCCACACGTACTGTCGCGCACCCATAGATACATTATATTACGCTGGCAGAGAGTATTGCTTAAAGTGTTGGAAAATTGCGCAAAGTGAAAAAATTGTTGTCACTAAATTGATTAGTTTTAAATTAAACTTACTCAAGATGCCACCAACTGTTTGGTCAAATGCCTGGTCAGCTGCTAAAACATTAACGAGGTCAACGTCTAGGCACTCGTATGCCACTTGCCCGTGACCTTAGTATAATGCACGAAACCCTACTACACCCCGCAGCAAACCCGAATGTCAGGAAACTTAGATACTATATAGTGTACGGCATAACCTTTGCATTTCACTCGTTGCACATGAACATGAACCTGACATTGAACGTGAATGTGTTGGCAATGAAAATTTCTTACATACTTCCGTCGAGCTGCAGTGGCTGGATGTGCAGAGAGGTTGCTAGTGGGGCGTGGCATGTGAATTTTTGATGACTTTTACATTGTTGCTGTTTGTATTAAGGTGATAGAGGAAGAGCTAGCAGCGTGTGTAGCGGGTAGTAAATTGGAGGTCAGGTCAGGGCCAAAGCGCTTGACATTTTTCCGATGCCAGCTCATAAATATGTGACTAGCACAGTTGTCTGTCTAATAAGTCGATATGTATACCTATATAACTGTTTGTATAATTTGTTTAAATTAATAAATGTTGTTGACCCAAACGAGGGGGCACTGTACTGCTCAGCCAAACGACGCGGTTTTTGGGCGCGCAAAAATCCCCAAGTCCAAGGCAGCAAAAGGAGCGCGATCGTGCGGGCGAGGTGTACATAAAAATAGCGACCCCATGCTATACCTTAGTTACTCAGTTATGTGTTTACACACTTACTCACTATATGCAACGGATCGAACCGTGACGCGACGGTGACTGCAACTGCGACTGCGACTACGTTCCCGATCACGTAGTTCGACAAGTCGTGGTTCTTGCTCTTGGTCGTCTTGATCTGCTTATGGCTCATTGTTGATTTGTTGTTAAACACAAAAAAAAAAAATATATTTTTTATTTTTACATTTTGCAGTCAAGTCGTTGACAATATCAAGGTCTTTGCTTTATCTTTTGCATTTATGTTGTTGAATTTGCCGCCGGCACAGCCCAGGAACTACGATCCTCAGACGTTGCATGCGCTATGCCACAAGAAGGCAACGACTTTTGCTTCTAGGTCAATGGCACTTGCTTGCCACATAGCACAACAGCCAAATCGCTCTCGCGCTCTCTCGTGCTCTCTCTCAACCAGTTTTGTGCTTTTTAGCAGCGATCCTGGCATGCGCTCCCTTTGCTTATCTGTGCCCTATATTGACGCATTGCTCCCAAGTTTATTTTTATGCTCACTGCCTGCGAATTCTTTGCTGCCTCTGTCGCTGCAATATTGCCCTCTCTTGCATTATCTCTTGGTTCTATCTGGTCTTTCCAAAGTTCAAGGTCTCTTCAACGCAGTTCATTGTCTCCGTCGTTGTCGTTCTGTTCGTTGTTCGGCTGCACAGATTTCGCTCCAATTTGTTCCTTTTTTTTATATTATGTATTTCATCAGCCCTTTGTCTGTTGCTCTTTGCATTTTGATTTTATTGCAATTTTCTTTGATTTTATTTTATTTTGTGTTTTTTCGCCCTTTTTTTTTTGTTTGTGTTCTGCTCTGTTGCCGCTTGGCTTAATTATCGTATTTGGTTTGACTCGATTCGAGTTTTACTTGCTTCGTTCTCTTTTCTTTGTCTGTTCTGCTTGCCATTGCTTTTGTTATTGCATTCTGCATGCAAATTGCCTATTGAGCTTCACTTATTCCATATACTATATAATTCTCTGTAATTAAGTCATTTCCGGTTCATGACCCATATGTCTGCAGCGAAAGTGGAGTATAAAGCATATAAATTTGCCAAATTATTTATGACTCAGACGCTTCATCGATGCTTTACTGTACTTAAAGTAAGTTCTGCTCAGTTGTCGTCAGCAAGTCTAACGTTTGCTAAATTCAAGCTTTGCTGACGCTTCCAAAAACAAAAAAAAAAACACAAGAACACACAAAAACAAAATCACAGATGAGTCTATCCAAATTTAATTCAATTCAAGTGACACTCCATCGAAAACCAGCCAAAACTTACTCATCTATGCTGAGCACATAGATACCAGTGACCTTCAATTGTTTGTGGTTGTGAGTGTATCTTTGTGTGGCATTAGAGGCATTATAAGCAACAAGCCATAGATTTATGGAAAGTGTGCCATAAAATGTCAAATTGAATTGGTGAGTAAACAAAAGAAAAAAAAAATACGCACACATTATATAAAAATACTTAGTGCTATTTTTTTTCATATACATACTTTTATGAATAACACGTTCTGTGCACACAGAAACTTAACTATAATTTTTATAAAATTATCTCTTAACTGAGCAAAAAGTGGTAACACTTGTTTATAAGTGTTATTAAATTTAACAAAGAAGAAGCATACAATACAATTAAGGTATTCACGGTAGCTGCTGAGTTATGCAGTTGCAAAGTTGCACAAACACTCATCTGGCTAAAGCGTGAGCACCCTTTTTGTCAGTTTATCAGTTAAGCTGTTGAGTTTGTGCTTTTTTTTAAATTTGGTTTATCTGTTAATTAAACAATTAATTTAAACTCATTAAAAGTCACTATGATTACTTTTTTGCCGCATTTAATACCACAAAATGACTCAAAAGTCTTAACCCTCTAATTTCCTTTTTGAAAATATTTGTTTATAAATGGTCGAATAATTTTTTTTAATGTATGTACTTTTACGCTCTTACATTCAAAAATGTCACCTGTCTTAACATTATGTCACCTGTAAGATGAGGAAATCTGAAAAAGTTCCTTAACGATTTAAATTTACTTCTTAATTATTTGCAAAAATATATCAAGTGTCTTAAGTCACTTTTGGTCATTAGAGGGTTAAAATACTGTAGTGTTGCAAATGCCGTAAACAGCAATTGGTTCTGGATTGAGGTAAAGTTGAGTTGAGAGTTAAAACGCAGGTTTGTACATTTTTTTTGTTATAAAAATCCTCATTTTTTCAACTCCTCAACACAACAGCAACCATGAATACCCTTTATGCTTCAAGCTAAATGATTAATTTAGTTGTACAATTAGATTTGAGGAAAACTGTCCGCTGTTTCGCAACTTTAAAAATTAAAGACTTGGGAGCTTTTTAACAGCTTTGCACATATCAACTTTCATCTTGCTCAGGGATTAAAGCTTCTCTCGTACGACAATACAAAGAAAACTATAAGATAGATCGTTAAAAAAAATAAATTTCTTCTTCTTCTTTTTCATTTCAAAAAACTTTTTGAATTGATTCGAATTTGGCTAAATTAAGCTGTTATGCTCTTAAGCTTAATTTTCGAACGATCAGTCTTATGGGGTCTATATATTATAGTAATGCGATTTTGATTAAACTAATTTGTTGTGCACTTAAGCTTCGCGCTTAAAATAAGAACTTGGTGTGTCAAAATTACGATAAGATCGATTTTTCTATTATTGAAAGTAAAATTCTTTTTTCAAAAGCGTTTTTTTGTTTTCAGAAATTCTTAATTTCAGAATATTTGCAATTGAGCACAGAATTCTTAATTTAAAAATATTTTAAGAACAAGTAGGTACTCTCAAAGAATAAGAGCATTTCGTACTCATTTTATGAATGTTTGTCTTAAATCTGTGATGGATCACTTACTATTCTTAATTTAAGAGTAATAGAGAATGGACAATTTTGATAAATTCTAGACTGCAATAAACTAGTCATAAGCTTGTCTATTTCTCTGAGTGTAGCTTTTTTCATCTTTGAGATCTAGGTGTTCATACAGATGGACACTTGTAAACACCCTGATCCTATATTATGTAACGTCATACGTTTATTTCTTCCGCATCTCCATTTCTGGCTCGCAAGTAAAGATTTATAATTTAAAAACTGGACTATAAGGTCTTACTCTACAACTCAACTATTAAGCCAATCTGGACCTATGGTTGTCAGCTATGGGGGAACGCAAGCAGTAGCAACATAGATATCATACAGTGAGCACAATCCAAGATCTTGAGAACTATCACTGGGGCACCATGGTAAATTCAAAACGAGCACATTTACAGAGATCTGAATATTCTATCCGTTAAAGATGAAATAGCGCATCAGAAGGCGAACTACAATATTAAACTCTGGACGCACACAAACCATCTGGCATGAAGCTTAACCAGATTAATAGCCGAACCCGACACCGCCGAAATGATCTTTCAACCCCGCACTAAATCCTCAGGGCCCTGCAAACCAAATACAGTCACGCCAGACTGTTAGTTAAGTTATTATAATAAGATTTGACCAATTATTGTTTGTCTCTATTCGAGAACATCCAATAAATAAAGTATATATGTAAAAAAAAAACAAAAAAAAACTAAATAAAATTGGTTGGCTCTTTTTAAATCACAAGATTTTTGTAAAATGTTCGCTAAACAAGTGACGTCACTCAGTTATTAAAATCTGCAATTGATATCTTATCTTTAACCCTCTATAGCTAACTCTTCTTTCACATCTCTTGCTTGCTTGGCTCTTTAGATTATTTTTGACCATGTACTGGCTCGAACTACAAAACAAACGTATCTATGACTCAAATTCACAAAAGAGAATCTAAATTCACATAAGAAATGGGAAGCATTTTCTCTTCTGACACATGAGGGTGGTCAACCTTCATTTTTTTGCAGCGCATGCCACAAAATTACAAAAAAAAAAACAAAAAGATAAAATTCCACTCATATTGAAACAATATGAATGATAAACCAATTACTTGACTTAATCATAGCATTTAAAATGAATCGAATTGCGGTCGCATTACAAAAGACCTTACGAGTTGCCTAGAATGGACTTGGGGCAGAGAGGGGCGGCTAGGCTAGCTAGCCAAGGCACCGTTATTTAACCTCGGCTTGGTAATTGAAAACGTATTTCAATTTGCCTCGAAAATAGAACTTGAAACATGTTTAGCTATATATGCAGTAAGAGTACTACATACATACATATATATATACAATACTATGTGCTGTAATGATATGAGCACTGCTAACGGTATTGAGTAGAACTTTTTTTTGATTTGAGCCGCTCAAGTACGTCACGTAATATCATCATGTAACTGTAATCAAATTCGCTTTTTGCTAATTGTCACCCTATGCGATGGTCCGCCCACCTAAAACGTCTGCCCTTCGCCTCGAGTCTCTCAGCTGTGCGCATATAGGAAGTGTGCTAGTTTTTATTGTTTTTGTTGTTGTGGCTATTGTTATACAAATAACTTGCATTTCTAGCTGTGCTAGTTATTATGTACACACACACACACACTTACGCGCGCACGCATATGCACATAGTTAGATACAAGTGCATTGAGAGATACAGATACATTTGTATCTGCAGCTGTTTGCAAGTTTCAGTGTGTCACACTTTTGTTGTTGTTGTTGCCTTTTATTATTACCTACTATTATTATTTCTATTGCCATGTATTTCTCTTCCGCTTCTAATGCCGTCGCGTCAGACGTCAAATGACCTTGTGCTTGGTTTTTTTTTCGCTCATATATACATATACTATGTACCATATAATTTTTTGTATTGCTATCTCTTATTGTTGCAGCGTCTGGTTGTATTTGTTGTCTCAGCTATTGCGCTCCCACTTGTAATTCGCATTCTATACATTGTATAAATGACTGCCACTTGGCTAAATGACTGACAGACGGACTGACAGACCGACTGACTGAGTGATAAGTGATTGTTAAACAGGTTTCATATTGTATTGCCGTTAAAAGTATCCGTTAGATTCTTATTCAAAACATGTACTAACTGTCTCGTTAAGCTAGGTTTTTTAAAAAAATACTTTTGGGCAGAGGTAATGCTTTGCTTACACCAGATAAAAAAAAGTTTATGCCACCCTTAACTCATTGTAAGTATCTTAAACAAATCTGTCTTGTAAACACAAATTTTTGCTATTATTAATTATATTTTTTACCTTTCAATTTATTTTGCTACTCGTGGTCCTTAAGACAATTTTAAACATATCTTGCTTTGTCATTAATCGGTTAGGCAAAAAAAAATACACAGATACACATCTAATTTAGCCAGTAAAAGATAAAAATAATTTTTTTTTAACACTAGTCTTGTCCCAAATATAAATAGTTTTTTGAAAATAAAAGACTTTCAAACATTTCTCTCAACTATTACAATAATGTAAGATGGCGAAAAATGAGGCTAAAAAAAGCTAAAAGTTCATATTAGGTCCAATTTGCCTATTTCTAAGAGCATCTTCTATTTCTAAGAGCTTCTTCCATTCATTAGAAGTTATTACTATTGTAACCAAATTAATATTTTCTTGGGTAAAATAATAAAAAAAAAGGATTTCAAAAAAAAAATAATAAAAATAATTTTTAAAAAAATAAATTTATTAAACATTTTTTATATAATTTAGGCTAATAAAAAAAAATGTTAAAATTAATTAAATTAAAAATCAAACCATACTTAAAAATTGTGTATACCCAAAGACTTCCCCAATTCCCAGATTTTTCGATTTTTTAATAATAGTATTTTTTTAACTTTACGCGCAATTTAAAAAAAATCAGCTTTTTGTCAGATTTTGTCGTTTCCCCATGTAAATTTTGTAACTTGTTTATAAAATTTTTTTAAATTTAAAATCTTTTAAGTGTTTATTTTAAAAAGCATCTAATGGGCTCGTTTGCTCTAAACCATAAAAAAATCGAAATATTCTTAAAATTTGTTATAAAGTTTCAAAAAAAAAAAAAAAAAAAAAAAAAAATACCACCCCAAAATAAGTTAATAAAAAATACAATAAAAATATTGTCAAAAAATAGCTCCTTCTAAAGAGTTTTTGAAGTTATATCAGAACACTGACTGAACTAAAGTTCATTAGACCGCGGATTTGGATTCAACGAACCCAAAAACTTTCAGAAACCATGTTTTGAGCCCTGAATCCGAAAATCCTTTTATTTTGTGTGGCTGAAGAAGCAGAAGATACGTTGTTCTTTCCGATTTTTGAACTCCTTAAGCTTATTATGCATACATAGTATTTCAAAACTTGGAGATATTTGTGCACAATAAATTTCATTCAATTAAAACAGCAACAAGTGCATTTTATAGCCAAGGTTATTATGCTAACCTATAAGGCGCTATAATTGTTCGACTATTGTAGATTTATATTTTATAGCCCATAATCAATAAGTGTTTATGCAAAATATATAATAAATACCTAAAGAGTCTTAAGAGTTGCAGTTCCAACTGAAGCTTGAAATATATTTGTTGCTCAACGAATTACGCATTCGTTTATTATTTAATAGCTAAAAAATTAATAACAACTGCAAACACTACCGAAAAAAATAGAACCCGATTTGCCTGTTGTTATGTAACAATAAAAAATAAACACGAATATATAGTATATATATATACAGAGTACATTGACAAGGTCGCCGCGATTCGGGCATACCGGAAAAATAAGTCAAAACTTTTGCTACTGTGACTCAATCGTAAGTTCGCTAGAACGCAAAAAAAACTATAAATAGAAAAACAAAAACAAACAAACAAATACTTAATACTTTAAGTAAGCAAAAAAAAAACCCCAGTTGAGGTGTGTGTGTTAAGCTTTAGAATTTTGCTTGACTGGAACTTCTAGGTAGTAGAAGACATACGAACCTATATATCTTCTAGGAATAAGTTTTTAATATAACTTGAATTGCATTCAAAACACATACTTTTTGATTTTTATTTGTCTGCTCCAGTTATTATACCAGTTGTATTTAAAAACTACAAAGCTGTTAGTTTTTTTTTTAGTTTGCATAGAAATTAGAAATTAAAACCTGACCTACACAATGGTTGCTTAGAACTTGTATTTGTTCTAAAGTTTGTTTTTTTGAGTATTATCTACAGTTTATTTAATAATCAATAATACATTAAATAAACTTTAGTTTTAAAATATTGATTTTTGCACGCATGTTTTGTTTGTTTTTTAAACGAAAATATATAAAAGGTAGAATAAATTAAGCAACTTAAAGTTGGGCGCGGAGAATTTTGAGATACGCTGTAGCATCACAACAAATAAAGATACTGCAAATATCTTTTGTTGGTGTTTTAAGTTGCGATATGGAGGCTATATGATATAGTAGACCGACTAAAATTTTCCAACGTGGAATTGGATTGCAATATCTTTACAAACAAACGAATTACTTCTTAAAACTTTTTTTTTTTTATTTAGTACAGTGCTTGGGGTACGAGCTTCAAATTTTGATACGATAGTTTCATAAAATAAATCCGAAAATTTAAAACTTTCAGTTTTCTTCTAGGTGCTACGTAATATCCCTATGGGAGCTTTATAATATGAACCCCATATCAAAAAAAAAAAAAATAAACTTGTTTTCCGTGACCTAATGGGGATCTAAACACAAAAGCTTGGTCTAGCTCTTACCGCCTTTAAGATCTAGTCGCTCAGACATACGAATAGAAAGACAGTCGAACTTGTCTAGATCAATTTCTTTCGTTCTCCTGATCATATTGGAGTTAGCTTTGGCTGTTCTCCGTGTCTCCTTCTCTATGTTACATACATTTATTTAAACTTAATATACCCCTTGCCTTAGGTACAGGGTATAATAAAAAGAGTTATTTTATGTTAATTTTATGCACTCACCTTGCTATTCTACAAAGGCCCCCAAAATACAAGATAACCTACAAGAACCCCATATTTATGGTTTTCAACGATGCTTTTGTATGTTTTTGAGGTCGCTGAATTTGAATCCAAGTTTCTGAACCTTTGGACCCAAGCACAGCAAGGTACTGACTAGAGGTGGGATACTATCGATAGTATCCATAGTTCCATTTTGCGAATACTATCGATGGTTTTGTTCAATATATTGATAGTATACTTTTGTATGTAAAAAACTTTTTGACACATCAACGGACAAAAAATTGGCAAAATGCCGAACATGTCAAAAAGAATACAAGTAATAATAGTAACACGCCGAACCTTTTTGACCATCACCAAGTCCGATGGGGACCATACAAAATAATTTGAGTAATTCAAATTTTTATGAAAATTCTTCGCATAAAAACCGAAAAATCGATGCCGCATTAGCCTTAATGATTGCCACAGACTTCCAGCCTTTCCAGATTCTAGACGACTTTGGCTTCCGAAATTTCGAATTTCACAAAAAACAAAAAAAAATATCGCTAAAAACAAGGTAGCAACAATATTTGACATTCCACATTATTTGGCTAGTCAAAATTTAAGCCAATGTGCAAATCTATTGAGCTTTTGGAAGATAAGTATAAACAATTGAAAAATATAACTAAAAATTATTCTACTTTCAGCGATCCCACTGTGTTCTCCTGCTACTTCTACTGAAAGTGAGAGGATAATCAGTAGAAGTGGTCTTAAAGTTTTGGAAAGAAGGTCCCGACTAAAACCTTGAAATGTGGACAATGAGGGATCATTTTTAATTGATTGTTAATTGTTGGATGGACACTGTTTTTGGATTTTTAAGATGTAATTTTAAGAGTATTTCCGTTTTACAATGTCATGAATAAAACGTTTTTGTGTTAAACATTTTAATATACCCTCTTTGTATGTACATATTACAGTTTTCCCCACTTGCTCTATGGTATTTATTTACAGAATGTGCCCCTTTATTGTATATTCCATATCATATTTCACTTTGTTCGATAGTATCGCTAGTTTCAACTATCGAAGTCTAAACTATCGAGTGGTGGCACTATCTCTAGTACTCATAATCTCAAAATACCTAGTTTTATGGCGCTCTTTGAAGTTATGTCCGAACAATGACGAGCTGTGTTTTGTTTTAAGATAAAAAAAAACTTTTTTTTTCCTATCCGGAAAATCGACTTTTGGTTGTTAGGCTGTGTAATCTCTTTAGAGTCTTTTGAGAGTATCTAAGAATCGGTGCAGACGCTAGGGATCTATTCTGTTTACATAAAAATTTTATGAAAATAAAGAGTATATGAAATGGAAATATTAAATAGGTAGTTTATTATGTGATAATTTATTTTTTGTGTGTCACGCACAAGTAGCAAGGCGCACTACATTTTCATTCATGAAACTACCCAATGATATGAATGCGTGCTTAAAGTTTATCGACGTTTAAGCGTGTAAATATCTGTTTGTCTGATTAACAGTGACATTGAAACTTTTATGGTAATTCATGTGAAATAACATTTGCTTAGCTCTATTAACTACTTAGCTAATAAAAAAGTTCTTACATTCTTAAGTCCATCACTATCGATGCAGAACAGTTAAGTTTCTTAGAACAAGAACAAATCTTGGAACCAACTGACGCTTGGCCTTGACTTTTATTTAATAAACGGCAGCGGCAGACTCGTTTATTTATTAGACAAGCGCGACAACAAAAAGAAATCAGTTTGCCTGCCTGACAGTCCGTTTATTTACTTAAGTATATATGTATGCATGTATATAGATAGCTTGCGAAAAAAAAAAATCATAATAAGTTTATATATAAGTATATAAATCTAAACAAAATGAAATCATTCGAATGCTGTCAAAGCAAAATGCCAGGGGATTCGGGGGCACTCTGAACGGCTACTGTCACTTTCGACGGTCTGTTTCTAATTAGAAGAACAGGTTCCATTTACCTGGAAATGTTGCTCAAGCAAAGCCAAAGCAACAAACAATGTATGGTATAAAATAACGTTGTTTGCATTATCGGAATAAAAAATCATGCAAAATCAATTAAATATATTAAATGAAGTAGAAAATAAAACATAAATTTTGTTGTTAAATTATTGTTTTACTCATAGGAAAAGGGGTATATGATTAGTTTTTGGATTAGTTTAGAAGTCAAAAGCTGGAGTTGTGAACTATAAATTTATATACACTGTACCTATAGGTACAAAGGGTTAACTTGATTTGTGCAATTTATGTAAACTTCAGAAGGAGGCGTGGCAGACCCCAAGTACCAAAATGCTTAGCATAACCTCGGGTAGCGATAGCACCATGTCCGTCTGTATGGACACCAAGATTTCAAAGACTATAAGAGCTAGAGATACGAAACTTTATCAGTTGGTGCGCATAGTTCCTCAGAAGATGTAGTTTGTTGAATTGTGTCAATATCTTAACCCGTTCCTCCCTAGTAGAATTTCAAGCTTTTTTATATTTTGAACTGAAACAATTCAGAAGAACAAAATCGGACAAGTGCTATAAAAGTTATAGTTAAAACAAGTACGAATTTCGCCTTCCCCCCCCCCCCCCCCCCCCCACCCATTTGCCGATAAACTGCATCAAAGTGAGATTAAGTGAAAATTGGAGCTTTCGCATTTGTCGTCCATGGTTCCATAACATCCACAGTTCTTACCCGATGTTGAAAATCTTAGGCTAGAAATGTTCCTAAAGGAATTGTCTTTCAGTTCAAAGATTACAAAAATTAAAAAAAAAAATTTCTTGTTAATAAAAAGCATTTTAAAAAATGGACGAAATTTACACATTTTTCGACTTTGGTTGCTTGTAACTTCAATAATTTTTACTTTTCTGCACGTATCGTATATCACTGTAAAGAGATCTATTCGTCTCGCATGTCGATACAAAATTTGTTCACGAGAAGAAAGTACCCAAAAAATCGAAAAAATCTCGAAAACGGTTCCTAAGACAAATAAAAAATGAATATCATTTTCATGTTTCTCGACCCAAAACTTTCAATTTTCAAGGTTCACTCGACCCTAAAATTTGTAAACTAGTGTATTTGATTAGACAAAATTATGGTAAAAAATGAGACTAACCAATTTTGGCATGCATATTCCTGTGGCCCTTATAAACAAGCCCATATCAAAATTTTATTGATGCGACCTCTCTACCCCCAGCAATTGATTTACCTTGTTTTCTCCCACAACCCTCAACATATGCTCTTGAAACTTACCCGATATACTTTCAATAACTTCTTTGACGTAACTTTCTATTCTCACCAAAATCGGTAAAAATTTACGGAACTAAAGGTACAAATATCGTTTGCACTACGCAGAAAAAAACATTTTCTTCGAGAAAAAAAGTACAGAGTATTACACTGGCGTGCGCCTCGGCTTTATCATATATAGGGTCTTATAGACCCAACGGCGCAGATGGGGATATCCAGGGGATTAAATACCCCTTTCCAATGGTTTTTGTTTTGGTATAAAAAATAAAATTGTTCTATAAAAATTATGGTGAAAAATGGAGATCGAGCGTTCCCCTCTGAAAAAAGCTATCTACGCCAATGCAGAGACCACTAAAGCTAGAGATACCAAAATTTAATCAATAGTTGCTCAGTTCCTCTTCAGATTAAAGAGTTTATTGAAATAAGTCTAAATGCGTTCACTTTCACCCAACAAAAAATAACGCTTTTCAGTATCATGGAACCGAAATAAATGTCTAGTATATTATAGGGTGGGCTTTTTTCACATTTTACAAAATTGGGCAAATGTATCTACCAAATGCAAGTTTGAAACTACTAATTTATATATGAAAAATAATATACCCCAAAAGGCCCGTCGAAGGGGGGTGAAAGGGGGAATTCCCCCGGTCCCGGAGTTATCTCAGGCCCGGTGTAATTACTGTCGTACTTACAGAACACAATGATAGCTGTATATAGAGGGGCCGGTACTTCTTTCCCCCGGGCCCGGATTTTGTCTCTACGGCCCTGTCGCCCAACTATGTTTTTTTTCACAGCGCGACCACTTTCATAGTACGATTGTACCACTTTTATGCATTGCTCGGTTGTTAATCGCTCCATTAAAAAATGAGTAATTTTTAAGTTGACATATGTCGAAAAGCATCCACTTTTGATTATGAGTGTTTAACAACCAAAGCAACAGCTGGCCCGCCCTATATATAATATTGATATCTTAAATTTTTTTTACTAAGTATCCATTTTTCCGCATTCAGGAATAAATACTCTTTAGTCAAAAGGTTACAGTGCATTTGAATGTCGGCAATTGCCACGGTGCATTTTTCATTTCACTATAATATATGGCATATATTTATCTCTAAGGGATTCCCTGGCGATTGACGGAACCCTGCCAGACACAACGGAAACATTGCTTGAAACAATTTCCAAGGCAAATTGTTTTTTGCGCTAACTTTTCAAAACAAGTAAATTACATTTTTAAATATTATAAATAAAAGGAATCCAAACAATGACTGTACCATATAAAACGTATTTTTAGCATAGCATGCAAATATGTCACACCTTACTTATATATATTTTATATATATAAATTGTATATTTAATTTATGCGCAATTTCATATAGAGTATTTTATTTTAATTCTCAAACAAAACACGAGCCGCAACGAAGCTATCTTTTAAACAATAATACAAGGCATATCAGTTTTTACACACAGTTTGGAATACATAAAAAAATGATTAGAAATTTATTCATTATCTAAAGGTTATGAAACTTTATAACACATTGTCTACAAAAGTTCTAGGGTCTCTTATGGCTGCAGCTTCTATTACAATTAATTCTTAGATTTCAAGTTGCTAGATGCTCTTCTAAAAATTTTATACTTTTAATGTTAGGAGTTGGCTGAACTTGAATTGAATTTTCTCCCTCCTGCCTGATGAAAGCTCATTTGAGCTACCTTAGATTAACTCAACATTTCCCAGAGGGACTTATTATTAATTACCTTATAAGTTTATAAATTATTTGCTTGTTTACTTTATGTAAAACTTATGTTCTTCAAATCAGCTTCAATCTTTTTTGTCATTTGTTTCCTTATCGGAATTCTTCTCAAGTTGCTGAAATACTATTAAGGCTTTTAGAAAAGCTGTATTTAAATTTAGCCAGAAGTTTTAAAAATAAGATATAATCATTATTTGGTTCCCTTTTATTTATAATATTACAATTGCAATGTTTTTTATTTTTTAGTGTATCGTAAATTCGTGCAACTTTAGTTTTATTCTAAATTTTGTTTTTTAATGTCTTGTTATTGTTGTGAGAACTGAGCGCCGAGTTTATTTCAGTTGAAGTTCAAGGTGAGACTCTATCACTCTCACTTACACATGCACAGTCCTTAGTAGCAGTCAAAACAAAAAACACAAAAAAAAAATGATATCAAAAAAAATGAACACACACAAAAAAAGCGTAACCTTGACAAAACACCCAAAACCAAATAGTGTGGCCAAAAAACAAAAAAAAAACAACAAAAATAAAAACGAAATTAGAGCGAAAATCGAAACGCTTTGCTGGCACACGGAAAAAAACAATTGACTAATTGGTTGACTGACAAATTGACTGTTTTAAAAAATAATTGCGATTTCGATTTAAATTGAATATTTGGAATTTAAAAAAAAATATGCTCTAATTCAATGTGTACGTTAAAGTCGTGCTGTTTACATTTGAATGTTTTAATTTTATTTGATATTAATCATTCTAAAAGTAGATACAACAAATTGTAGCGTGTTTAGTCGTAATTGAAGCCCCTTAACCCCATCGCCCTTTAGCGACCTTAAGAGCTTTAGTAAGCAACAGGCGAAAATTTTTGTCGTTTTTGGCTTGAAGTAAAAACCTTAATTATTGACATAAAAAGGCAATCAATAGACATTTGAGACTCAGCAATGTGTAAATATTTAGAAATTTTTATTTGGATTATATTTCATATACACAGTGCCGTAGAGAGAAATTCCGGGTCCGGGGGACAAAAGGTACCGGCCACTCTATTACACCTTTAGCTTGAATCACGATAGTACGATAGTAATTACAGCGGGCCCCTGAGAAAACTCTGGGCCCGGGGGGAATCCCTCCTTTCCACCCCCATCTCGACGGGCCTGTATATACATATATAAAGAATTTACTTATGTAAGCTGCTAACTATAATATTTTTTTTAGCATTGTTTACATTACGTGAGCTGTCCCAGAATTTGACGCTCTAGCATACAGTGTTGATAAATGTTTAAAAATGTGTTCCATGTTAACAAATTCACTGAGATGCTTCTCTAGGAATAACAGCTCACAAACAAAATACACAATATTATAATATCAAACTTTGGGCATTAGAAAGCATATGCTTTCAGTACTTTTCTCTATTTAATTTTGTTTTCGAACATTTACCAACACTTATAAAACTACCAAAAGAGGGAACCCCTATTTAAATGTCTTTGTTATGCTGAATCAGCTTCAAAATGGGCAGTAAATTTGAAAAATTATTGCTTATAAAGAAAAATTTTGATTATTATCAAATTATATTTAAATGCTTATAGAGATAAGATCAGATCGAATACAAAGTCGTGTTTTATTCGATTCGTTTCCGCCACGAATAACAGAACAGCTATTATCCACAAAAATGTTGAAAATTTAAAGAACCAAAGTAGCCAACTTTTTTTAATTTAGCCCTAGAACAAATCAACAAAATGTTCTCGAACATCATTGCTAACCACAAAAAAAGCGGCTTACTTTAAAGTCACGTGCTTCCTGACTACTATATTGAAGATACAGCTAAAGTTTGTGTGAAAAAAATGCTGGAAGTGAAAAAATGTTTGGATTAACACCAGACTTTATTATATTCGGATGATAAATATCAGAGATAACACCATTATGTAACAATATAAAAAAAAATATTTATGCAAAAGCATAAATAATGGTAGCTGCCTTGAGGTGTATGCCTCAAAACTTAACGTCATCAAATTTTTTAGACAATTGGGCTACAAATGGGGTGATTGACGTAGATCACTCTGTTGCTTGCAAAGATGTTTTTAAAAAAAAATGTGAATTTTAAAAATCACGAAAAGAAATGCTTTTCTTATTTGCTTCTTTTCAACTTAAATAAAAATAAGGCGTACGTTAAAGTCGAGCGCGGACGACTTTGGGATACACTGTACCACTAGTTGCAATTAAGACCGATATGTTGCTTAAGCACTCTAAAAGACAATTGATTGCCAAAGGGTACGAAAACTTCATAAACAAACGAAACACAACGAATTTTGTGCAAAAAAGTTTTTTTGACCGATTGGTCCTATGGAAGCTATATAACATAGTCATCCGATTTTGATCAAATTTGGTACAGTACTTGGGCTATATAAAAAACTATCGACTGCCAAATATGGTTACAATATCTTTACAAACAAATGAAATACAACGAATTTTGTGTTAAAAAGGTTTTTTTCACCGATCTGTCCTATGGGAGCTATATGATATAGTCAATCGATTTTGATCAAATTTGGTACAGTGTTTGGGAACTATAAAAAACTTTCGAGTGCCAAGTTTGGTTACGATAATTTCATAAACAAACGAATGATAATTCGTCATCTAAAACTTTTAGTTTTTTTCGAGGTCCTCTGAAACACCCCTATGGGAGCTATATAATATAACCCCGATATCAAAATAATAAAATAAACTTGTCTCCCGTAGGATAATAACGGATTTAATTTGAAAGTTTGGTTGCTCTAGCTCTTACCATCTCTGAGATCTAGGCGTTCATACAAACGGACAGACGGACGGACGGACAGACGGACATGGGTATATCGACTTCTCTACCCTGATCATACTTTAGGTAACTTTGGTATGTTACATACATTTTCGGCTTGCACATACTTAATATACCCTTTGTACCATACGGTACAGGGTATAAAAATGAAATATTTCGCTTATCGGTGCGTACAATTCACAACAAGTTAAAGCGGTGAGCGCTTTTAGTAGCAACATTTACAAGTACAACATTTATATTATAATTATATCAACTAATTTTTATCATTTTTTAAAGTTTTAAGTAATTTATTTTATATTTTTTAAGCGTAATGCAGAACAGTTTTGTCTTGAATACAAATACAAACAAATGTATTGTATATGGTTACATGAGTGGCACCTGTAAATGTTGCTTACATATATTTCAAACAATCGTATATATATACATAGATGTTAGTACTGTATATTTTTGTAGCGTGTTGTATGACAAGTGCCGTAATTTGTTGCCTTACACCAGGGTCAACGGGTTTTATGTATTAGCATTACTGTTTTTTTTTTTTTTTTTTTTGTCTTGTGACAACTGGCCGAGTGCAGTTTTGATGCATGTAATAATTAGAACCGTTAGATATATAAACAGACTATGTAAGATGAGAGTTCTGGGGAATGCATGAAGTGACATATCAAGGTTGGAAGATTAAGGACTTTGTTCCGATGCAATACATAACTTGAAAGCAATGCGAAAGGTTACGTTTAATTTATGTATTGAACTTTTATAAGACTTACTTATATATAGAAAAGTAGGTTACAGCATTCACTTTAATATTATTTATTGCACAACTAGTTTCTTTGGGAAGTAGAACGATTAAAAACAGAAAGCAAGATACAACTTAATAGCTTCCTTATTGATAATTGTCGGTACAATACAGCCAGAAATGCCATATGTTCAATATCGGCAACCAACGTAGTTGTTTAAAGATCTTTCTCGGTAGAGCTGCAAAAATGTGCCGAATAAAAAATTTCTATTACAAGTAAGTCCGCGTTTATACACACCAAGGAACTTAGCGCATTTAACAATTTCTACAATCTGGCAACGCCTAAAAGCAGAAGCCTCCGTTTTAAGTTTTTTTTTGCCACTGAGATTATTCAAACATTGGCCTCTTAAACAGTATCGATTATCTTCGATATTTATATTAATGTTCTGTTTCTATCGAAAGATTTTTTACTTCCCGAATTTTGTCCTTACAAACAAGAGCAATAGATTAGAAATTGTTTTCTACAATTGCTTTGAAATTGGTTGAGGGGAAGTGGCTGTTAAAAAAATTTTTATCTTTTTCTGATTGCTCACATAAAGAGATAGATCGTCAACTTTCTTTATCCTAGATCTTATGGTCTCTAGTATCCAAACAGACGGACGCACATGTCTAGATCAAATCGAAGATAACTTTGTCTGCTTCTGTATAAATTTGCAATATGACCTTTACGAAAGACGTACGGGGTATAATTACTTGAAGGCTTGACTGGATTGACTCTTAAATAAATATATTTTGACTTACCTAGATCAGGAATCGAACTGGATGGCTCTTCGCCGCTGTTGACATGCTGACTGCCATTGGAGCCACAAGCGCCCATGCTACTGGGCGTGGCATGTTTGATCTTAGGCGGTGGTGGAGGAGGTGGAGGTCGCATAGCCGAGCTGCTGCTACTATGATGAGGCTGCATATGAGCGCTGCTGCTACTGCTGCTGGAAACAACGGGTGTGCGGAAGATGTGAGATGTGGCAGCGGAGGAGGTCGTGCAAGCTGCTGAGCTAGACGTTGCACTGGCTATAACATGTTGTTGCTGTTGTTGTGCTGCCTGCTGGAAGTGGTTCGAAGCAATGACGTTGACATGGCGTGTGGTGGTGGTGACGACATATTTGCGTGCAGCCGCTGTAGGCGGACCACTGGACACGTATGGCTGAGAGCAGCTGGCCGGTGTTTGATGCTGTTGTTGTTGCTGATGTTGTGAAGGTGGTGGCGGCGGCGGTGGTGGTGGAGTAGGCGGTGGAGGTGGCGCCAAGGGTGGTGTCTGACGCTGCTGCTGCTGATATTGCAGGTGAGACGGCGAGGGCGAAGACGACTGCTTGATGAGCAAATGAGGCGTAGATTCGGATTGCGGCTGCTGATCGACATAGGTGCGTCTAGCAATGACCGGCGAAACGGGCGCGGAACGCGAATGATGATGCAAAGGCGGCGGCGATACGGAATGACGACGCGTTGCGACAACCGAGGAGGAACACGCGGCAGTTTCATCATACAAGCGACCGTCGCGTATGACACGCACATGCTGCTCCGCTGGCCGTTGTTGCTGCTGCTGTAGCTGCTGCTCCTGATGATGCAGCGGCGGTGGTGAGGCAGCTGCAGCTCCATTGATGCTCAGTCGCTGATAATGTGAGGGACTGGCAGAGTGGCGACGCGACAAATGCGATTGCGCTGACGGTAGAGTGCGCGTTATAATAATCTGTGGCGTGCCGCCGCTGGATAATATGGTTGCAGAGTCTGACTGCCGCGTGGCTGCAGTTGAAACATTGCTGCCTCCTGCCACATGTTGCGTATATATGTGCTTGATGGCGCCCACTGTGGTGCCTGCGCCAGCCGCTGTACTGGTCGAGCTGGCACGCTGCTGCACATACTCCACACGTGGAGTTAGTATGACCTTTTGTGTGCCTGCAGGCATGGTCAGTCCGGTGGGCTGACGCGGTGGCACTGTCTGCACTTGTACGTGAGTATAGCGCTGTGGAGGATTTGGAGATTGCGTATGCATCTGCTGTTGCTGCTGCGTTAAAACAGACGTAGAGCTGCTAGAGGGCTCGGCATCGCGTTGGTGACGCAGCTCCTGCTCCTCCAAATGCAGCATCTCGAAGTCGATGGGCTCCGATTTGATAATCTTGACATTGGATGTAGCCAGACCGAGCGTACCTGTGGACAGGCTGCGGGAGCTGTTACAGCTGGAGCTGGCATTGGCTGCTTCCATGCACTTTAATTTCTTTAACATTTTGTCTATGTATCTTATTCAAAAAAGATCCGCAAAAAATATAGAGGTATGTATAAATATATATTTATGTGTACACGTTTATGTGAGTTTTTTTTTGTATTTGTTGCTTATGGAAAGAATTGTTTTTGGATTGAATCCTGAATCACTCTGCTGCTACTGCTGCCTCTGTTCGCTCTAATGTTCCTGCTGCTGTTGCTTAGTTAAAAAAAATCAGTCTCTTCTTCTTGTCGCTTGTTGCAAATATTTGTTGGTTGTTTTTTAAGATTTCCAGTAATTATTTTTTTTTATATATAAATTTTTTTTTTTGAATTATCAAAATTATTGTTTCAGCCTTCAAGTTGCAAAAAGTTGTTTAATTTCTAGTTGGTATCCTTTAGTTATGCCTTTAAATCCTGATTAAGCACTATTCGATTCGAATAGTTTGCTTACCTTACTTTACTAAGCGTTGTTCATTAACCTGCCTCTCCAAACCTCAAAAAATATGGTATTGTTGTATACAAAATTTTTCAAATTTCGTCCCGGGTGAATAGATTATGTTTAGTTGTGTTTTAAAAGTTAGTTGCTAATAATACTTTGTTGTTTATTCCTTATGGATATTGACTCTTCAGCAGCTTTTCGAGTACATGATTCCACTTTGAAGTAACTGTAAGTATATGTAAAAAGTAGATGCTAAAAAAGCTATGTACAATCCATAAAAAAGGACGTTCTTTGCTCCATACGCCTTGGTATGGCTCTTTTTTTAGAGCAAGATTTAAGATTTTCAAGGGATTAGTTGGAGTTTCGAAGTTCACATATAAACTTTTTTTTTTTTATTTTTTTCATATATAGGGTGGGCCATCTGTATGTTTGGTTGTTAAACACTCATAATTCGGAACATACCCGGAGCATTATCAGAATATCAGTCAGATGAGTTTTAGTCAAAAAAAAATCATCGAATATTATGATGGACGGACCTGTAGAGCCAGCCGCGCTGCAATTAACAAACAAATCAACAGATGGCCCACCCTACATAGATATATGTATACATATAAGTTTTTAAATGTTTCCCTAAAGTTCAGGATTATACGCACAAACATATCAATATCTATTGATGTTCGGTGATAATAATTTTTTTAGAAAAAATAAAACGGACGAGCATTTGTAGATCTGCAGAGATCTGCTCTTGAATTTGTTGATGATTACAAGGGGTGTGAAATTTTATATTGTATAAAAGGCTTATAACTATATGCTTAAGTTTAAGAGTAATTTTATAGCACTTACACTGTTGATGTAATGTATGTTGCGTTGATTGTTTGTTTGCCTGATTGATGAATTAATAAATATGTATTATTTTTTTGTTTTAATTAATATATGATAGTTGGTTTATGATATAAACTTGTTAATAAATTATTTATAATTTGTTGAAAAATAAGTTATTAAGCATATGTATTTAAAATTAGTTTCGTAGTTTTGTTTAATCAGTATAATTTATTTGAAGCTGGTTTGTTTTGATAAAGTGTTTTTATAAGCATGCAGCCGTTGCTTATTAATTTTTTTTGAAATCGCACAATGCAGTAAATTTGCGTATATAAATATTATTATAATTAATTGATAATTTTACTCCAAAAATATATTTTATTTTTATTATAATATATAAGATATATTTATAATATTTTGCACATAAAACACAACGCTTTGTTGTAGCATTTATTTATATTATAACCTGAGCAAAAATTTTCTCTTTATTTAAAATATTCTTGGAATCAGTTTGATTTTTTTTATTATTGTTTTGCTTTTGTCATTAAACGCTTTTAGAAAAATATACATGTATGTATGTAACATATGTAACAGCTCGTATGTTGCATGTTTGAGTGTATATTGAGCTGTACCATTACGCTTACTATAAGGTTTTATATGAAATTCTTGATATTTTTTTAATTTGCTTTGCTTTATTTTTTTTTTTAATTTTTTTATATTATTAAATCTATTTGCAGCTGGGCTTTTTAACAGCCCTATACTATATACATATGTACTATGTTTGCTTGTTGCTTTATTTTGATCATGCTTTCAATTATTTCACTTTTTTTTTATATCTTTTGTTTAATTTGCTGAAGGCGCACCAAGCGCTAAAGTTAACCTTGAAAATTGTGTTAAATATTTTTTAAGCTTTTTTTGGATTTTTTTTTTTTTATTTTGCACTTGATTTCTTAACACAATTCATTCTAATAACACTTGTTGTGCTTAGGGTTGTGGGGAACTATCAAGCAGCTGTCTTTGACATTTGACCTTTGTGCTTGTGTTGACGCATTGAAAATGAAAATGGCTGGAACATTTGTTCAACAGAAATAACTTATTAAAACACATTGCATAGAATTTTCACTTGAAATGATTTGACACAGCTGTTTTGGAGGATGTGTGTTAAAATAATATTATTTTTTCATACACTTGGGCCTATCAAATGACCGTTGTTAAACAGTTGAGTGGCTTGTAGAGGCAAAAGCTGCAGAGACGAGCAGATTTTTAGCGAGGACTGTTACACATGAATTTTATTGGCATAGAAAAACGCTTGCCAAATTGTGAAAATTCAATAGACGATAAAGACGGGCAGACGGTTACAGCGACGGCGACGGCAACGGCAGCGATGACGGTGACACTGACATTGAGGGCCAACGGCAGCGCGTTCAAGAGCAAGGTGAACCGAAACAGACGACGGCCAACTAGCAACGACCACGAGAAGGACACTAACAACGCCAACAGCTGTTTGTTCGGCTCGGGGCACTGTTTCTGGTCTCTGTTTCTGACGGGGACTCGGATCGACGTTAGAGGACACCCCCGGCTGCCACGACGAGCACAACAACTACAACGGCTAGGTACTGCGAGCTGCACAAGGACAAGGACACTGCGCGAACATGCAACTCGTCGACGGCACTTTGGTCAATGTTAAGGTTAAACAATGCTAGTAGCTAATAACCAACCACTTACACTAGAACTTTATGTTGAACCAATTTAAACTTGGTTCTAAATTTAAGCACATTTTGTTTAAACTTGTTTAAATCATTTGCATCAAATGATTTAAGGTTTTGCGTTTTGTTTTTGTTTTTTAGATAACGCGCGCTGGTTGGCAGAATAAAAAAAATCGCAACCGTTGCGTGTGCGATACTTTCTCTGACTAAAAAGCGCAAAGCTTGCGGCAAACAGAATAAACTGCCAGAACAAGCGCAGCATGAATCAAACGAAGCGAAACGAGCGAGACAGCGAATAATGTGAGAGCGCTGAGCGCCAAACTTTGCGAGAGACTACAACAACTGAAAAGGAAGTGTCGGTGTCGTTGTTGGCTGTATGCGTCTGTGTTTGTGCACAATGAAAGTGAAAACGTTTGTTTGTATGCGTGCACATGGGCATTTACATTGGGGCCGCTGCAAAGTGGAGGCACGTCATGTCTGAGAGCAAATGAGAGCGCACTGCTGAGAGCGAACGTGTACGCACGCTCAGCAGGCGCTTATGAGGAAGCTTGTTGTGTGCTGTAAAGAATACAACAAGCAAAACATAAATAAACAAAAATAAATGCGAATGAGCAAGCGAAAAGAAAATGTGCATAAACTTGAAAGCCAGCCAGTTGAGGGTAGCTCACAAACACATGTACATGTATAAGTAGCCATTGAAACAAGTATCTGTGTGTAGAGTAGGTGGTTAGCCAGAGCTTGTGAAGTTTGAAGCTTGAGTGTTTTTTTTTTGTGGACTCAGCTTTTTGTTTTTGTTTTTCTTTTTGTAAGGAGGGTTGATTTACCCACTGACTACTTTCATGGAGTTTGCATGACAGGCACTTCCGCCTAGTGTACTGTGCGTATGCGTAATATTGCGTGCTTGGTTAAAGTTTGAGTTTCACATTGAGGTAGGTTCAATGGTTTGCTTCGCTGTACGCTACTGCGTCTTAAGATTAGTCATCGTAAAAGAACATGCAACTAATGCTATTAAGCTAGTATACTCTATATAAATATCATACACATTGGCATTGTTTATGCGCTGCATACACGTTTTAAATGCCATGAACAATGATGATAAATCGCCAACACCTTTACTGTTTGTTTAAACAAATGAAATCGCGCGAAACTAATGTGCGAGTGTCAAGTGCAAAGAGCACTGAAAAGCTTCCGTAATCGTCAGCCGCTACAAACCGCTACAATGAGCAATGAGAATTGCAAAAACAATGAGCTATAGTGATGACGACGACATTCAGAATGAGCAGCAGTTGTTGTTATTTTTGTTGTCAAAGGCACGCAACGTTCAATAGCAAAATAATCAGGCAAGCGCCAAACGAAAACAAAACGAATCCAACTGCACAACAAAATGCAAGCTAACCCACACAGATACACGCACACAAACGCAAGCCAAGCATGTGGAAATACAATTGTATTGACCTTAACACTGAACGCTCATTGCTGTTTGGGTGACGATGATGACGTTGACGACAACAGCGACGTCGACGTTGACGTTGAGCGCTTCGGCTGGCAGTTGCTTTTGCTCTATATAACGACGCGTGTGCCGAATGCCGACCGCACGAAACATTGCAAAAATAACTTGAAATAGAACCGTGAGCGTAATTGAGAGTAAATAAGCCACAGAGACAGAGAGCGAATATGGCGCGTGTTCATGTTTGTCAAGTTCACCAATACCAAGGCAACACTTGATTATGTTCGTTCTTGTGTGTGTTAGTATGGCACTGCACTTAACAGCGCGTCTACAGCGGCGCTACAGTTGAGTGAGCAGCGCAATGTTAAGCATTGGTTGGGTCCTGATTCTGGGTCTGTTTTGGTTTGTGGGGGAACTCTCTGGCTCTAGGTAAATGGAGTTTGCGGCAATGCAGCCAGACGCTAGTAGTTTGGGTTATGGTGGGTCAGCGCATTCTAATGAGGGTTGCTCAGGGCTATGCCTGGGACGCCCAAAGGACGGATAATGTCTGGAGTATTGTTATAGTTGTTGTAAATAAGTTGGGTTGAAGCGGATTCTGGAATGAGTCAGACATTTTGGTAAAGCTACGAACATATCAAATTTTTTGTTAATCTAAAGATATGCGTTAGCAAGGGTGGGGGAACTTTTTCAAAAATCGACAACATAATTGAGTTATGGTTGGGCTGATTTTGAGAGTGAAAGGTCGTGGACTAGATGTCAAGGCAATATTGTCAGTTATGACAAGGTTATAAGCTTAAGAGGGCTTGAAAAAGCTTATTGAATAATGTATTACAATTAAAACTACCCATAAAGTATTTGTCTTCCAATTTATATTTAGCCCAACTGCAAACAAATAGCAAGACTTACATAATATGTTATATATATAATTCACATAAATGCTTTAAAAGAAAGTAAATATGAAGTTTATATATAATCGTAGTTCATCCCCAATTTGTAATGATTTTATTTAATGATGCAGTAATCCAGCAAATATACTTTATAAACACTTAATAACACTCAAAGGTACACATCACTTACTGCACATATAAACTATACATACATATAAAAAGTCCTTGAAATTTTGTAAATTTAGTTTTATTTTATTATAGGTATTAATGCTGTTCACATACACAGATCTTTTTTAGAGATCCTCAATATTTAGAGATTTTTTGGATCATAAATTTGGTAGTTAATGCACTTGTATCAAGACATTTCCAAAAATCAAGCAATGTTCGTTTTTAAATAGTCAAGGCCTTGATAGATACAATAGAGCTGCCGATTATTCCGATAGAACAGAACGCGAACTAAACATCAACTGTGATTATAAATTCTCGGAACAGAACAGAACGAACGGAGAACAAACGTACGACATGACGTCGTTAACGAGACTGAAACGAGACAGAAATTTTGCAAAAGTGAAAAATTCTACTTTCAATATGAAAACGAACAGCAATTTGTGCAGCAGAGACGCCAACGCCAACGGTGACTGCGGCTCTGGGTCTGACTACAGTAGTAGACACTGGGACTGGGACTGGGCTCTACGCTGGGCGGGAGTTGTGCAGTGCGGCGCGTTCTGGAAGAATGGCTAAAGCAGCAAAAGCAGCAGGGCAGCTCACTGTGGGTATGGGTAAGGTAGGTCGTGGTATGGGCAAGCATGTTGAGAGCACTCAGTGAGTATCTGTGCGCGCATATGTGTGTGTGTGTGTATCGCTGTGTCTGTGTGAGAGCGAGAGCGAGAGCAGTGGCGTTGCACAAGTGCCGTCGCTTGACGAATGCAGAAAACAAAACGTAGCCCAGAGAAGTCAATGTACAATGCGTTGGGGGTGCAATGAACACAGCAACAACGATGGCGACGTCGCTGGCGGCGCAGACGACGCTAAAGTGGCGTAGGAAGCAAATGCGTTGCAAATTTTTGTTCTTGAGTACGAGTAGAAATGGTACCAATGTACATTTTGGGTGTGTTTGTCTGGAGTTTGGTTGTTTTTTTTTTTTTGTGCTGCTTTATGCTCCCGTAGTGCTTTTTTTTGGGGTTGGTGTTGGCAAAGCTTGGCGAAGTTGCAAGCATTCCTGGAGTAGTAGTTGTAGCAGCAACAACGACGGAATAGAAAAGAAATTAAAAATAATTGCAAAAATTGTGGGTTGAAGCTCGCAGTTCTCAGTTTCAAGTTGCGTTGGTTTGGGCTAAACTTGTCTGTCTGGTTTGCAATGTCAACCCTCGGGCAATGAAATGAAAGCAAAGTTTTTGGCATTGTCATTGTTGTTTGTAGTTAACGTTTTTAGCAAGGGTTTCATGTCACATCCTTAGCGCAGCAGTTTCAAGATTTATATATTTTGACGATAAGCACACGCTGCTAACCTTGCTGGAGCCTCCAAAACTCTACGAGGTCATTGCGTAGAAGACCAAATATATTTGTATGAGTTTAGCTGTTGTTGGCCAAATATCATGGTCAATGACAGCGGTGTGACCAAAACCGCCTGCACGAGCCATTGGCGACACGTGGCAAGGGCAACCAGACAACACCCTCAGTGTTGATAAATTATAGTTAAAGCGGGGGGAAGACACAAGTTTGAGTTAGAGCATCGACAACTGTTAGCCAGAGAGTGAGCGGCTGATTGCGCATGTTTCTCTGCTGCACATTGCACATGCTGCAGTCCTGCTGCATATGTGTGCGACCAAAAGCTGCACGAAGGTTAACAGTTTTCAGGGGCACACACCACAACTATGCAGCCGTCTGCAATACTACCAAGGGCAAGGACACGCAAGCATGCGCATTTCCGCATCGAAGAAACCATTGCATACACACAGGCGCCACCCTAGCAACAACTATAGTGTATAGATTTTGTGCGCTCATTGCCAAGGTTCAGCTCGTTGGGGCACCGCCTGAGCCGGCTGCCGGCGCTGCAGCAGCTGCCTCTACTGCTGCTGCATTTGACATTGAGTGGGTGTCTGTGACTGCAATAATTACGAGGTCTTATTTACATCTGTCTGGGAAGGTTATGTATTGACCAGCATATCATGCGAAGACCCTGGTGCTTTGAGATTCTTGTTTGCAATTTTTGCATTTCCTTGATAATTGTTTAAATGTTTGGCCTTTGCTTTTGGGCAGAGGACAAATGCCACGTGCCACAGTTCGGCATTGTGGCTCAAAGTCATATGCACAACAAGGATACAACGCTCTACAATGCTTCAACCTTGCCCAGACTGTACATAAAGCTCGAAATGATGTACACTTAATTGCTTCATTTTTAAGTAAAACGTATCATCTTTAATATACCCAAAAACACTCAATAAGTTGAGTGTACCTATGACGTCACGACGCTCGAAAAAATCACACAAGTCTAAGCGTTTTATTGATTTTTTAAAAATTTGCTACTACACTCCACTAAATCAGGGCCGGCGCATGCCACCAACTTACGGTCAGTTTTCTATCGGAAAGTTTATTTTTTGAATCTGATTTTATTTTTCATCAACTTCCATAATAACTAATCTATTTTGCTATAGTTCAAATGTCAATGAAAATTTAATTCTAAAGGTGTTTACAATGATAAAAAATCTAAAGCCTCTATATCTGAACATGATCGAAGATCTACTGATTCTTCAAACGAACTTGTCTTTTATATAAACAGACTATTGTGCACTACGCACTCTTACATTGCACAATTCTAGAACATTCTATATAAAGATTGACCCCAACCAGTGGCGTATCCACGGGGGGTTTTCTGGTACGTATTCCCCTAAAAGTTGGAAAAATGGGTTGATACTCTTTTGAGAACTCTGATATATACACCCCCTAAGACCAAATCCTGAATACGCACCTGACCACAACCCAAGTCTGCTTCACAAAGCAAGGTCAGTAGCTAATGATTAGTATAATTAGCAATACTTTACATTGTAATTAACAAGCTAGACTAAGACTTGGCGCAAAAATTGCCTCTCTACCATTTTTCGCTTCTTTTTGCCAAATTTTTACAAGGCAATTCACTTGACGGCCAACTAATCAAGTTAAGCGCCTTTCCTGTGCGACAGACACAATAATTGACAATGGCCAAAAGCGTGGTCAATTATTGGGTCAATGTGCGTGCATTGAACTGATTTTTGGGGCTAATTTGAGACTCGGCTCAAAAGTATGCTACGAAAATGTCTTTGCTTTTGGCCAAAGTTCAATACGCCGTGTTCTCATAAAAATGTTCTTGGTTTTGTTGTCATTTTTGGGGCCACATAGGCTCTTAACCTGGCTCACAAATACACACACACACACGCACCCAAGCATCAAGCACAGTTACAGTCTGTCGGCATTTTGTTTTATTTATGCACTCCGAGTTCGAGTTCGAGGCGTTTACCCGCCGGTTGCTCGGTCAGTGACTCATTGGAAATTGTTTGACTTTGTTTGAGTAGCTGTTGGCAGCAATTTCTATAGTCAGTGAGTGGAGCCGCTCCTCGAATGTTTGGACACCGTCAGTGTCTCTATACATGTTGTGAATTTTTTCTGGTAATCCTTTATACACTTACCAGTTGGCACGTTTCACTTCTTCGATAAGTATGTGCGCAAAAAATAATCAATACTACCTAGACTGTATCTTTTTATGTAAGCTACAAAAAAAAAACGAAAAGCGGATGTAAAGACAAGAAAAATATTTTGAGCCCCCGAAACCCCTCACCAGCCGCATACGCCCTTGGTAACGTATACGATATTTAAAAATTTTGTGGAGTTTCGCCCCCTGTTCTCTTTGCTTGCTAGACGCCTTGGTAAATCCTTTGGAGGTATTAAAACGAATTTAGTTGAAAGCAGAATTTATATAAATTTCAAAACTAGCAAAAAAAAATTAGCACGCAAAAAAAACGAACTCTTTTTTACCAAGGTCAATTCTGGTAGATTAGATTTATTTGTATTCAAACATCTATGTATAAGCAATTTTTAAGTATTTTATTTATTTACCAGGAATAGCTTTATAAATCTGAATTACAATATTTCTCACCTTTACCTTAGACTACATTTTTTTTTCCGAATTCAGAAACACATTTTTTAATTTTTCTATTTAGCAATTTGAACCATAAATTGGTCATATCTTCGCTTATCTGCAAATACCGGGGTCATGTCAGTTATTGGAAAGCTAAGAGTCATTTCCGAAGAAACTTGTTGCGTAGAATCCGAATCTGGGGTCAGATCTGGCCCATCACGTCAGGATTTTGAGATATTTGAGGTTATGTACCCGAAAAACGGCGTTTTGTCCTACTTTTGAGGTTATGTACAGGGCGCAAAAAATTTTTGTGGTCTGTCTCTCCAGTTACATCATGTAGTACCACTCTTACCCTTTAATTTAAGAGTTCAAGAGATTAAATACGCAAAGTTATGGCTATACGTCATCAGCATTTGCATTAAGCCTTTGAGACAATAATTTTTTTCTGTGTAATTTCCCTTGAAAATTTTCACTTGGGGGTTTTTGAGGTCGCTGAGAACGAATATGAAGTCAGAAAAATAAAAAAAAAAATTTGTTGCACCCTGTACATAACCTCAAAAGTAGTAGAAAACATCGTTTTTGTGGTACATAACCTCAAATATCTCAAAATCCTGACGTGATGGGCCACTTCTGACTTCGAATTCATATATAAAAATAAAAATGATTATCATTTCAGTAGAAAATTCCAAAATATAATCATTTTTAGAGTCAGTAAATGGAATGTCATAAATTTCAAAAATATACTGAAAGTTCTTATTTTATTAAATTTAAGCAAGTATGTCGAACTTGACGCTCGAACTTGAAGTGAACAAACGCTCGAACTAAAAATTAAAATGATCAATTTTTTACTGTGTAAGTCTTCAGACACTCTTTTTGAAGCCCAATAACGATTGTTACGAATATACAAAAAAAAAAAATGCAGTTTTAAATGAATTCAAGAAAAAAAATCATGAATGTGTGTTTAAAACTAGAGTGCGTTCAAAGGACCTCCTGCAAAACCCGGATTTTGGTGATCTTTCCTTCACCTTGAACATTTTGTAACACGCTTATGATTACTTCTAAAATTTTTCATAAAATGTTAAAACGAGCAATCATAGCAAGTTAGAATTTATTATTTCGAGAAGTTATGATTGTCACTGTTTGAAAGTATTCTCCTTTGTACTATGGCTATAATTGAAAGATTCATTTTTAAGAAATTTCACATTTTCAATTAAAAAAAAAAAAAAATGTTGAAAATATTCACATTTTCAATTAAAACAAAAAAAAAATTTTGAAAATATTTTTATCTCTTTTAAGGCCCATACGCAGCATGCTAAAATTTTGCACGAAATGTCAAAACTTCTTATAAAAAAAAAATCCCAAAAAAGGCAATAAGGCCATATGGGCCTTAAGTGAAAAAAAAACTATTTATGTTTATATTTATTCGTTTAAAGAGGTGTCAAAAAGAGTCCACCTAAATATTTAACTCTCGATAAATAGTAGAAATTCTGCAAAGCAAAACCTCAAAACACATAGGTAAAAACCATCAAAATCGAATAGATCGACTCAAAATGTAATCCAATACACTGACTTTCGACCATGCGAGTATGTAGTACATTACATTACAATTAATTTTATATTTTTTTATTTTGATTTTAACTATATTATGTAATAATAATAAAAACTTTTTAACAAATAGTAATTTGAAACAAAAAATTATATGCAGAATAAACCGCTTGCGAATTACAAGCACTGGTTTTCAAAATTTAACAGTACTGTGTTTTATAATTAAAGAAAGTATATTCAAAATATTAATAAAGTAAAAAAAACTGGTTTCGACTGGAAAATCTGGGACCCACGAAATTTTGCAGTTTGGAGGCCTACACTCTTAACATTTCATCTGCCTATCTATGCTTTTGACATAATTGTTTGTAATCTAATCGATATTCTACGCATACACACACAGCATATCTTATTTATTTATTTATTTTTACTATTGTAACTTAGAATTAATTCTAGGGAACAAAGTAATTAAAATCCAGAGCAACATAGGCCTTTAGGCTGGGTTGTATATATACAATTATTTTATTACGTGACGATTTTTTGCCGTAAAAGAACTTCGTTTCAAAATTCAGAATTTATGCAAAGTTACCATCACCAATTCGACACTCTTTGTTTTGTTTTTTAAGTAAAGAATTTGAGGATATCTTTTTATTCACAAAAGTTTTATTTTTTGAATTCTGCAGTGGAATGTGAGTTAAGCAAAGTATCTGTTGATCAGGATCACTATGTGGTGCTCCTGTTTCTCGCAGCATTACACTTTCAAGGATGAACTAGGTTCAATATATGATTATAAATAATAACGATCCAAGTCCACGTACCTAATGGCACTTAATGTTCGTAAGAGTACCTCAAGTTTCAAACGTCAACTTCAACTTTTTTCTTCTAGTCTATTTTGGCTAACAAAGGTGCAGATGATTCATATGCTAGTTGACTCGTTGATAGAGCGTGCGAGAATCTAGGCGCCATTGAACTTGTGCACACCTATGACAATGGAATTCATTTAACCAGGCAAAGTTCAAAGTTCATGCAAGTTATATGACTAATGTGGTTGGTCCTGACTGTGAAGTCTACTACAAGTCCAATAATACAAATTTCTGCTACATCAAGAGTAAAAAGTCCAACATATTGGCGAACCCTTTTGGTTTATTGACCTCAATGCTGTGCGTTACGTCATTGAGAGGCGGCAGTTGGCACGTTCTTATCACTTGTAGGCATCAGAGGGCGAGTAGGACTGCACCAACCTCACACTCACATACAAAGAGAGTATTATATGCATATAGCAGACGTGACGTTACCCTAGAGTAGCTGAACATTCACGTAGGATTCACTGAACTTGCTGCACTGACAGTCCTGACAAGTCATTAAAATTTATAAAGTTTTGAGTTGTTTATGTGGAGATAGGTTGGGGGAAGGCAGTTTGTTGCCGTGGCGCTTATCACTAGTACTTGCAAAGGTTGGCAAAAGCACACACACACACCCCACCACGAAGGACTTGCTTTAATAACTGTAATCAACATTATTTCTTAGTGCAGCGCAGTCCAACTGCGGTTACATGTAGTGGCTTATAGCTTCTACCTGGTTTTTGGCCAAGGCCAAAAATAACACAAGGGTTGCAACTGCAAGCAATTAGTTTGTGACTCAGCCAAAGCCAACCACCTCACCTAGTTTCAATTGGCACTGTGGAACCACCCGAACCGCAAATGTCTATATCGTTGCTTTCCACTGCAGCTATCCACTTGCTTTTCAACTTTCTCCGCATTCATATTACAACATGCTTGGAGTGTTGCACAATGTTCCAGCATTCTCCCAGAACTTTCTCTAATGTGCAATAGAAACTTGCAAAGCCTGTTCTGCCTCACCTCTATACCCGTGCTTCTTTCTAGATTCTGTTGCGAATATGTAATGGCCAACTTCAAAAGCCTTTTTGTCTAACATAGAGTTGGGAGCTCAAGGTGGGAACTGCATGCATCGTGAAAAACTAGTTTTCCAAGTTGCATTCAAATGCGCCGCTGCTGGGTGAGAACATGAGGAAAAGCTTATTGACGACAGTGAATGGCAATGACCTTAGCCTTAGACAAGCAGGCCTTAGCCTTGAATCTTCTAATAGTTTTGTGCGGTTAGTTAGTTAGCATTTCCCAGTGCCTAGAAGCAAAGCCACAAAATGGTTACACAATAAGTGGAAGTACACTGCAAAAAATTATATAGCATGTTGCTTTGGTTTGAGAGCTTAGTTTTCTTAAATTACTTAAGAAAATATTTTTACATACTACTAATGCTTTAATTAGACTATTTATACGGTATACTGTTTGTAGGTCTTGGCTGTCATTTGTATAGGGTGGGTCATCTGTTGGGTTGTTTGTTAATTGCATTTTATTGCATGCAAAATTCGACGCAAATTCTTGCGAACGATGGTGCGTCGATATTCCCGGCGACTCGTCGACACTGGCCTCAACTAGGTTTTTTTCACAGAACGACTACTTTCATAGTTGTTCGGTTGTTAAACGATCCAAGACTAGAATTGAGTAGTTTTGAACTTGGAATATGTCGAAGAGCATCCACTTTGGACGGGTAAGTTCCGAATTGTGAGTGTTTAACAACCAAACCAATAGATGGCCCACCCTGTATATGTAGTTAACTAGAAATGCAATTTTTGAATCTTTTGTTAGAAGCTTTATAAGATATTCCCTTTTTTTTTTTTTTGTCATTTTGGAAATATAACCTTCTCCGAAGTTACAAAGGTATAAGTATGAGAAAATTAATAATATGCTATATAGCATATACATACATATAGACTTGATCAGCATGTACAGTCGAGTTATGTCTGTCTATCCACCTATTTGTATGAACCAAAGCATCTCGAAGACTATAAGAGCTTCACAGACCAAATTTTCCGCAAAATTAGCATTATCGGCAAGCAGATAAAGTTTATCGACTAATGACAATATCTTTTCTTTTCTTTTAAAAGCCACCGGTTCGAAATTTAGTACAATTATTCTTAAAATCGGATAAAAACCAAAAAATTTGGTAAAAATCTCATAATTTTAGACTTTCTTCCCTATTAAAACTAAGCTGCATAGCTGTAGCATTTTCAATCCGATAAACTTAGAGGAAATAAAGATTATTATTGTGGGATGCTATCGAAGGTTGTGCGGGGGTGGCGTGGGAAGCACATAGAAGGCGGTGCCCCCTAGTTTTTAATTTTTGTTGTGGTATATTTAAGGAGAGACATAGTACCCGTAAAAATCGGGATATTTCAATTAAAATATACACTGCACCCTGCCGTATATTTTACGTTCCCTATTGAGGCCCTTTGTTCCATCTAGGAACTACGGGAAAACATATACATGTATATATTGGGAGAAAACAATTCAAGTGAAGAGCTGGTGCTAGATCTAACAGTGCCGAATCGATTTTTTTTTCTTCTACATCATTTTGGTATATTCTTAGTCGCGTTTCCTTTTTTTTCATTTACCTTTTCCATTTCCTAAGCTACACATATATACGTTATATTTTCAACTAGTTATTGTTTAAATCAACTTGATGTTTCTTTTTGCTGTGCATACTGTAGATAATGAAAAAAGTTCGCTGAGTTTCTATGAAAAGAAATTGCCAGAGTTCTATTGCAGATGCTGTACAGCTGACTGCTATCATCCATACCCTCGGTCAAGAGTGCAGCGCGTGATGCACTTCATCATTCGACAAAAAAAAATTCAGACAATTGATATGGACAATCAAATGCAAAATGTTTATGAGCCATTGTCTGGTCTGCTGCAAGTGGCGACAGCAGTGCAGAGTGCAGGGAATTGTGTTAATATAAGTAACAGAAAAAAAAAAGAGAGAGAGTGGGAGAGATGTAGTATGTGGCATGACTAGATACTCATACAGATAGAAAAAGCAGTGGCAAGGCAATCGTCTAACGTTTGACTAACTCACTTACACAACTTTTACTTTACTTTTACCTCGACTGGAAGGAGGCAAGCTGGAATCAGGCAGTGTGTAGCACGAAGTAGAATCTTTTAGTTTTCACTTGTCACACAGACGACGCCATCGGGGCACTTTCTAAACGAAGCTGAGAAGGTGGCATGGTAGCTGCAAAAAGAGTGGGAGCCACACTGTGCAAAGGAGCAGAAGCAGCAGCGCTAGCTGCACCCACCAAATAGAGCTCCCTTTTGGCACGGCTACAAATGAGTCAACCAAATGCAGCAGGCACATAATGAAAAAAAAAAAAAACAAATACAAAAAAAAAAGGGAAAAAATGATATACGTCCTGTGGCAGCATGGAAAACTTGGTAGCATGGGTAGGTCAACCACCAGACATTGAACCCTATTCATACTGCATAGAAGAGCAACACAAAAGCTGAGGCAGAAGCAAACTTCCGTCGAGAACTTAGCAAACGACGCCATGCCAACGATGACGACAACAAAAGCAGCAACAACGACAACGACGCAGTCAACAAACCATGGCCAGAGCCAGCCAGAGAGCCAGCCAACGTCGTGCGGAAAATGTTGCATGCAGCAAACGACTCCAACTTCGATGCTGACGACGGCGGCGACAACGACAACGGCCACGAAAAGCGTGCGACGCGCAGCACGTGTATTAAGCAATACTTGGAAGCAGACGCACCGCGGGGCAAGTGCTTGGTGGTTGGGTCTGGCAGCTTTGGCCGTGGCAGCCACATACAAATGCCATAGCCGAAGTAGTTATCGTCATCAGCGTCGTCGTTACCATGGGCGAGCGCATTGTGTGCAAGTTTAGTGGGTTGAGTGACACAGACACAGATTGGCAAGCGTAGAAACGAGAGAGAGCAAGTCAGCATAAAAGAGAGACAAGCTACGAACAAGTTTGCGATACTTTGGCTGCGATTTTGTAATCAGCATAAAATGCGTCAAGGTTGCCAGATCAATTAAACAGCGCAAAGTCGGAGATTCAAAAGGTATCGGTTGTATTTACGTGGCACGTGACTTCCCGTGACATCATACGTGAGGACTATGACAGGACAGAGGTAAAAATTTACAACAAAAAATATGTAGTTTATAAAAAATAAAAATAACAAGTATCTAAAATTGTTGAACAAAAAATGAGTGCGGTAGCTTGATATTCAGGGCTTATAGTGATTAAACCGTTTGCGAATTACAAGCATTGATTAACAAAATTCAGCAGTAGTATATAATTATTATTTAAAAACTTAAAAAACTTGTAACTGACTGACTCCATTTTCGACCCTCTTATCTTTAAACTGTAGCAATAATCGACTATGTTTAATTAGTTCTCATTCCAAAAACTTCCATGATCTTATGTAAGTTTAAGCGACTCCGAAATGGAGTCTACTAGTTTTTAAATATTTGCTAGAACGCTTAATCTTATTTTTACTACATTTGAATTTATTTCAAATACGATACTGTGCCCTATGGGGCAACGAGGTCAACACAAAATAAAATTTCATAACAGACAAAAAAATTTTAAAAAATGACTATAATATTAGTTAGCTACCCCCAAGGACCGAAAACAAAATTTTAGATTAAACAATATTTCATAGCTCCATATTTTAAAAGATGTCACTGAGATTGAATTCATTCGTTTCTTAACTTTTTCGAAAATGTATTTTTACACAATCTAGCCAGGGCTTTGGTGGAGACTATCCCCTATCGCCCCAAGCTTACTCCAGTTTTTTAAAGAATATAAATGTTTTTGCAATCTTGGAACCTTTAAAAAAAATGCCGGTGCCGAGGGGAATCCCCCCATTTTCCTTACACTGACACTGGCTTTAATCTAACATTTATATATAAATACTTCAACAAAAAAAAATAAGTGTGGTACCGATTGTGTTTGTATGCATAAACGTATCAAGATGAAACTTACACTATGTAATAGCCACACCTCATACGGTGTGCACAATGTAAGTTTTACCGCGATACGTTGAAATCAAGTAAGTAAAAACTCATACGAAACACTAAAATGTATCATGAATAGTGGAATAGCAACGGCAGCAATAGCAACCCTTAAAAACCAATTCACTTGACATTATTTCAATTTAGTCGTTCGCATTTGTTTCAATATTTGATGGGCTAAATTCTTTGTAACCACATTTTTTTTTTTCAAGAATAATTTGAAATTTTTGATAAATTGCAATTATCTATTGTTTAAATTAAGGCATTTGTGCAGTGCGAATTTAAGGTAAGCATTACAATAGTGAAAAGAATTTTTGGGAGTGAATAAAACAAAAAAAAAAATAAAAACGGAACAGTATCGAAGGAGCCATTGTCAACGTTCCTATTCTAGTTGCTAATCAGTGCAGCATGCAGGTCGCTGCTGTTCCTGAGCATTGCAAAGTCGAGCAGGACCAACTGTAGCATGACTATGGGATGAACAATATGGACATAAAAAATTCTACCTACAGGGTATAAAATAGTTTGGATGATCTGAATTAAATAAAGAAGTCCGGGTTTGGCGTGCGAAGCACGCAGGGAGCGGAGCCCCCTATTATGGCATAAATATATAGCGCATATAAAACATTTCATCATCATCAAACATCAAAACAATTTTTCTAGGAGTCATATTTTACGATCATTAAAATAAATTCCAACCTCATCAGGCAGATCTGGCAACTCTGTTCAAGCTTAACAAAATGGGGGAAAACAACGAAACGAATCGCAGCAAAACTCACAACTCACGACAAACAGAGACAGGCGACTCGCTTGACTGCTGCTACACTCGATGTGGAGTATCTCACTAGGATTGTAGTCGCTTCGATTGCATGCAGCCAAACACGACATGCACAAGCATAGTATCTGTGTGTGTGTGTTAGTTTTCGCTCTTCTCCCGTCTACTTGAACGAACAAAAGCAAACCAAGCAAAACCGAACCGAACCAGGCAATGCCATGCCGATCCGAACCGAGAGTAGAGTAGGACAAAAGGGAGACACAATTTTGGTAGCAATGACCTTCACCGCGTTGTTCAAGTTGTTGTTGTCGTTGCTGTTGTTGCCGTTGCAGTCGCAAACGACGCGCTCCAACACAGAAAAACAGTGCAAAAAAGCAGAAATAAAAAACCAGATACAGATACAGATATGAACTGAGCGCAGAGAGAGTTGCAAGTGGCGGCGGCTCCATAAATGATGCATGAGTTGGGTTGCCAGTGCAGCGTGTGTGTTGGTGTAGTGCATCTTTTTTGGGTGGTGGTTGGGCGGTTGTACATATACACACAGTACAAAATGCTAGGTGTCGTTGCTTTTTGCTCTATCCATCGGTGTCTCTACGGCGCACTCCCCCAGTGCCCCGTGCACGCTGGTTGCATGCACGACTCATGCACAGACAAAAGATAAAAGTGCTTTTGTAAGGCGGGTATTGCCTGCATTGCTAGGAGCAGCCAACTGCTATGGCTGCCATTGAAAACGGAGTTCATGACCAGCGCGACTGGGGGCAGCAAAGAGAGCGGCGCGCGAGGGAGCTGGAGGCAGCAAACGTAAACTTGACACTGGCGCTGCAGTGTGGGTGGGTTATAAGTGCTATTGGGCGAGGGCTGGAAAAGGGCTGCAGAGGCATAGGGTGCGGCTGGTTTTTTGTGAAAATTGCTAAAGTGTGGCATGCCATGGAATGAAGTGGCATCGTTCATGTATGTGTGTGTGTACGATTGTGTGCGTCGCATTGCAGACGCCAGCAGTTTGGGTTAACTTTTCGTATCATTGACCTGCTCTGCTCATTGTTGGAGTTCTGGAGTTGTGCAGTGGCAGCCGCAGTAGCTGCGCAGCAACAGCAGACAAAGGCACCGTCCCAGTGCAAATATTTTGATGCATGACTGGGGATGGAGTGGAGCAGGCAGAGATGGGGTTGGATTTGGTAAGATATAAACATACAAACACATATATGAGAGCTGCTGCTGCTGTTAGTCATGTTAGCAGCGACGCCATTTTGGAAAATGTCTCATGTAATACTATACATATATATATTTGTAGCTATTTGTATGTGTGCTTATTTATGCTTTATTTTTCCCCCACTTTACAATAGGTTAGTCTGTTATTGTTCTATATGGCATATGTACATATAGTACATTTGTATGTGTGCATTATACATATGACAAAAAGTTTTCGCTTTTCGTTGATTTTCATTTTAATTGTGGTGTATCTTTTTTATCTCGTTTATTAACCTTTATTGCTGTCATATGTCCAGCTAACGTTGTGTTAATGTATAAATATTGATTGAACTAAATTATGTAAAAGGTTGAAACAAAGTAAATATTTAATCGTAGTTTTACAAATAGAAATGAAATACTTGTTTATTAATAACAGCTGCTTATTTTGGCTGCTTTTCAAGTCAATTATAAATTGATAAAATAACTGAGTCTTGTTCGACTGTACTTTTTGTGTGGGTTGGAAATTATCTAAATCAAATTAGAATACACTTTACCTGTCAACTGCAATAACATTAAACTATTTCCTAATATGGTTTTTAACTCTAAGCTATTTTTACTACTTTTTTGGCAAAAATATGTCATCTCACAATGTAGCAACTCTATAGACGTCGAACAGACGAATAACACTTTAAAAATCGGGGAAGTCAGATTATTAAATTAATCACAGGATATATCAGCATAGCAGTATATTATTATCTATTATAACAAACCCTGTACCCTCGACTACTGATAGCCCCTTAGAAGACTTTGTTCCTAAATTTAACATCCGGGTTTGGCCTGCTTCGATAATGGGTTGGTTTAAAAAAAAGTAGAGATTTGGTCAGCATAGCAGTCGAGAGATTTCTATTATAATAAACACTGTACTCTCGACTACTGGGACCATCTTAGTTTCCAAATTTATCACCCGATCTGTCCCGCTCCAAAACCTAGCTAACAACCAACCTTCAACATTCTATTAAGAAAGATTTCTTTGTAAACAGGAAGTATCTTCTGAGGGTCAGAGGCGCTTACATTCTAAACAAAAAGCTAAAAAATACCATAGGGCCAATATATCCTTATCATGTCATAGTCCAATATCTTTAGTCCACATAAGTCTTTTTGGCAAACAGTTGTACAAATACATGGCTTTTAGTGGAGCTCCCGCAGTTCTCAGCCGATTTGAGTACCCATAGCCTGGCATGACACATTTGAAAGCACTCGTTCTCGTCCGACCTCAACGGAACTCAGTATACCACCACTTAACCATTGCAATTAATGCTGTACAGTCCCTACAGTATTAATCCAGCTTTTCCTTTAGAGACTAGGACTTACTATAAAAAAGTTGGAGAAAGTGTCTAAAAGTCTAAAGAGCACCGTTGAACAAATGGATGACTCATAATTCGCAATTGGTCAAGGATGCTCGAAGTGGCAAGTCAAGGTCACTTACGAAGAAGTAAGAGTGGAAATTTTAAAGACTATTTAGTCAAAGTGGCCATCGGTAGCGTAGTGGTAGCGTACTCGCTTTGCAACCCGACGGTCGGTGGTTCGATTCCCCACAGTAGCACTGGTGCATTTGCCTAGCACTGGCATCGCTAACTCAAAGACGCTATTTGCCCCAGAAAATCTCCATTAATTCAAGACACCGCCGTTCAGATTCGGCCTTAAATTGTAGATCCCTGTTCTCTTCAAACATTTACTAAGAGAGACCCCCATGCTCGAAGAACGAATGATAAACTGCCCTCGTATTAAGTCTAGATAAGTGAAGCCCAAAAAGCTGAATGCACTAGAAGAACTAGATCATAAGACGCAACTACTAGTCCTTTTGATCTTGGAGCGAGGGGTGACGCAAACAGACGGATAAATCGACTCCTGAAAATTTTTCTCCAAGCTTTTTGATGTCTTACTTATTAGCTGCCAGTTTTGGTATATCTGAATTTTTCACTTTTCAAGTGTTATAAACCTTATCCATGAAGCAGTGGCGGATCCACGGGGGGTTTTCAGGTCCTGACCCTCCCACCAGAAAAAAAGTTAGAAAAATGGGTTGAAAGTCTTTTGCGAGCTCTGATATATATACACTTCGAAGTGAAGAAGAAGATCCCAAGACCTCCACCAAGACCAAATCCTATATCCGGACCTGCCATCGAGTCATCATCGTCCTCCCACTGCTGCATAGGGGCTTCATCGGGTGCTTGTTATAAAAATACAAGTGGAGTTCCAAAAGAAACATTTCATTGCGTCTTAACCGATTCCTTAATATTTTTAACTATTTGGTCAAACCAAATGATGTCATTGACCCTTGTAGAGCACTGAATATAAAATCTAGTGCCTAGTCGTCAAGCTTTATGCCAAGAAATCTCTGGGCATTATCTGGCTATGCACGTGTATTGGCTAAGCATTAAGAGACTACCAATTAAAAATCCATTTCATGCCATTTGCTCATAATTATCGTTATTATTACCTACTTGCTTTGGACAATGTATAAAAAGGAAAACAAACAATTGCTCACTGTGGTCCGAAGCATGTCATGGCATATAATGGAAGCGGAATCAATATGTAAGCATCAGCAAATAATAGTGTATAGACGTATCCATAGTGGACGTCAAGGCAGCGCTGACGATGATGAATACGGCCAAGTCAACGAGCACACAAATTGTAATGCCAATCATGTTTGTTAGGGTCTAGGATCCTGTAGCAGCAGGCAGTCGTGGGGAGTAGAAGCAAGCAACCCTGTCTCTAACATGGCCATTGCCACTGTCAATGCCAAACAGCTATGAAGCCCCTAAAACTGGGTGAGAGTGTAGGCAGCTTGGTGGAACCAAATGATGCCAGCGATTATAACATCAAGCTGCAATGATTCTAAAGGCCATTAGCCTAGCAACTGTTAAGAGCGTAGAGAGAGCCTCTCGGCGCATGCGCAATCTTTGGGTGTTGCAACTTGCATTGGCGGTCATGTTGTGACTTTGACGATTTGTCGTTTGGATTGACTAGGGATTAGCTTTACTTACTAAAATGCCAGGGTTATGCCAATTAGCTTAATGTGAAAGTTCCATTGCACTTGATTGATGTCGAATGGGTTCGTGTAGTTTTTGGTGGCTGCCACAAACGCCTTGCAGTTTGATTGAGAACCTAGCCACAAATTATGCGCAATTTTTTACAACTTGACGACGTCAACAACTAGAGCTCCTCTTGAGACCCAAAACGTGTTTGGCTTGTTGCAGCAGGTATTAAGCGTGCACTCAGCCCACTCTAGTAGTCAGCTAGATTTGCAACAACTTATATCATGGCGTTCGTCGACCTTGCAACTCGTTTATGCGTCGACTGCGCTGCCTATCGCCTGGTTCTGGGCAAGATTCCGTTGATGTGCTGATATTTGCTGTTATTTCACATTGGGGCGCCAAGTGAGTAGGTGTCGGTAGCTGTTTAGATAGTCCGATTGCAGCGGCAAATGGATTAGGAACATGGTCTGAAGCTGGGCAGGCTGCTGCTGGTCATTGAACTGGCTATCAAGCAATACACAGTCTAGTCACGACAGCTAGTCACCGCATTTATATTTGCTTTTCATTGCCGTATTCCTGCTACTTTATTTTTTTTTTTATTATTTTTTGTTAATGTTCGTTTTCCGCCAAATGCAGCAACCCCCAAAAAAAGCAAGCAAAAACTTTTTCAACATATCCTGGCCAAAAGTCCAAGTTGATTTCCCTTTCTACTACTGTCTGGCCTGGTCTAGTGCTGTTAGCTGCTTGAGCTGGGTAGTTCGGTTGCTTTCTGGTTGCTTTGTTGATTGGTTATTTGGTATGCTGGCGGACTCGTTGCCTTGCCAATTTGTATGCTTAGTTTTGGTACAGTTTGCCAGGCTCTACTGCTGTTCTGTTGCCCAACGCTGTGCTCCACTACCCCAAAGCTAAAAACATTTTCGTTATCGTTGAGTTTGTCGTTGTTGCAGTTGTTGTCGCTTTTGTCGTGTTAACGAACACCAAGTCAGTGTGACAATGAAGCCAGTCACAAAACAGGAATCAGAAAGTAGACACTGCAAAAGCATTAGCACTATGACAGAAGAGAGTGCTTAAAAAAACGTAAGTCTTTTGGGGTGAATATTATTTGAAGGAAATATTAAGTCTTTATACATGTCTTAACAAGGGTGGCACATTTTATATAACTAACTAAATTCTAAGCAAAGTGTATTTTTCTTGAAAGTTATATAAATCTGAGTTATATAAAAAGGCAAATAATTACGATTAATTAAGTTTAGGGGGTTCACTTTGCAGAAATGCCCAACAACTAACATAAAGAAAAATCAGCATTTCCCCCTTGACTACAAAAATGGTGCACTTCTGCCTAAAACAGTGTTGTAAAATGTATTATTAAGAAAGGCATATTTCAGCGGAAAGCCTTAGTAGCTATGGCTGTCTTTTTCTGTATACCTTTAGTTTATAACTTAAAGCATGCAGTTTAAAAATAAATAAAAAGAATTAAAAAATATGTATATAAAAAGACCTGAACCAATTTTTCGCAAATTATTTAATTTTTTTAATAAACACATTTACGAAAAAAAATTTCTAAATTTTCAATTTTTTTTAAAGTAAGTTACTTAAAATGTCAATTACAATTTTTTTTAAACATGACTTTTACCCTTCTTAATATAGTGTATATATGAATCAAATCGATTTGGTGCAATAATGCTAAAAACAAAAACAAAATTTTGTAATGTTTTTTTTTTTTTAAATTTGTGTACAAACATTTTTTTCGTTTGGCGAAATGTGGGACAGTTTTTGGTAATTTATCCAGCTAGATCCTTTGGTACGATGCACTGTGGGCCCAGATTTTCATATTTTGACCAAAACCCTGTCATTTCCATAATAATTTTTTTAGAGTAATGAAATTTTATACACGTGTTACCAAAAGAATTGAACTATTTTTCTGGGAAGTTTGAGCCTCCTCAGAATTTTTTGAGATATAGATAATCCAGACCAAAGTTGTAAAAAATTAAAAAAAAAATACAAAATTTTTAACTACATTAAAAAAAAAAGGTTAATTGGAATTGGACCATATTTCATACAGAGGTAGATATGAGCTCATCATACATTGAAAAAATAGCCTATAACCAAAATATTGAATGGTTTTAAAATTTATAGCCCCAAATAGTTTCAGCTTTCCAAGCAAATTACAAAAAGACGACATCACCAATCCATATGGTTTTTAAATAATTTTTTGTACATGCTCTTTTAATTTCCGAAAAAAAATTTGGAAAATTCGTATATAAATTTTTACGTTTTTTCGTCAAAATTGATAATTTTTACATTTTTTGATTTGCTTCTTTGTAAGTATGCTATAAAATTTTCAAATTGTACATTTTTCTTACATTTTAATACAACTTTAGAAAAAATGGTTATTACAGCATACTTTTAGGCAGCTAAGAAACTAAAAATATAGTAAATTTTCCTGTGGGTCAATTTTTAAATTTCAACTTTTAGATACAAAATTCAATTTCCGAATATCGGGAGGAATTACATTTTGTTGTAAAACATGTGAAGAAATTTATAAAATTTGTTTCGATCAAATATCGAGAGGTAGTCGTAGATACCCTTAAAGAAAAGTAGCCAAATGATAAAAAAACCAACAAAATCTTTATAAATGCTCGAATTTATTTAAAACCGTAAAGTTTTTAAGTTCAGTTTTATTTTTGGTTCTGAAGTAATACTTATAAATAATAAAGTGAATAAAGATTTCTTAGCTACATGTACCGTGGTAAATGCAGGTTTTTTTTCTGTACATTAACGCCAAAGTAACACTAAAAAGAGAGAACAATTTCAATATATTAGAGTTTTATATATTATTATTATGTCATATAATTGAATGACAGTTTTGCAATAAAAAACCCGCAGTGCCTCTTATAGGTCGTCAATATTGTCGATCCATACTGCTTCTAAAGTAAAGCGGTAGTTGTAGAAACTATTGCCTACAAAATACTGCATATATGTATGGTCATGTTTCCTAACTCAATTTCTATTATTAACTTTGTCTTCCGTTTAAACAAATATGTACTTCGGAACTCACACTTTCATTTTTGTTTTAATTAAAGATTGTATCGTGTATTGCACTTCTATCACGCGCTCATCTCTAACTAAACAACGCGTTTCATTCAAATAATTATTATTTTGAGACAACCAGAAATGTCATTTCTAAAAGATATATAAATACACACGCACACACACACACACAGGCAGCTAGACAAACAATTTTTACGCTCAGGCAGTGAGTCGTGGGGGGGTGGGAACGTAACTTCAAACGCAGTTCCCTTCTAAGCCGAACAGATAAACGAAAAACATTTCGTCGTTGATGCCGGCAAAAAAGCACGAGCGGATCAATGACCTGCATTTCACAGCCTGAGACACATTTCAATCGATAAAAGTGAAGAGTTGGGGCACCAGCACAGCGCAGACAATAATTCAGACAGACAAACCAAATACATAGCCACACACTGACACACACGCACAGTTACACAGATACACAGACAGACGAAAACAACATGGCGTACGTGAAATATGCATGCTTCCTGCAGGAAAAGCCAAAATGGCAGACGACGTGCGGCGTACATGGCGCAGTGCAGCCGACACGCTGTGCAGCAACACCATGATCGGAGAGACGAAACGGGTTAAAAGGAGCTTAACAGCGCGCAGTATGCAGTGTTCCATGAGGGCAGCAGTACACGAATTTCGCGTAGAACTTTCTAACTTGCCAGAAAGGGAGTTGCTTGACAACGAGCAAAAGTACGAATGCCAGGACAACGTAGTTTTAACTTGTAACATTTTATTTTGCGCATACGATTGGAAGTTTCGTCGAGTTTGGGCAGGAAACGCATGAGTTTGAGGTTATGTTGCTCAGCAATTTGATATTAAATATTAAACAAGGTGAGCCGGGCACACCCCATAATGGTTATAACTAAAAACTGTCATTACCAGCCGGCTTAAATCTAAAACCGACATACCCACAGGAACTCAGCAAACAAAAATAAAAAAAAAAAAATGCATTGAAGCATTTAACAAAGCACAACCCCAAAAAAGAGCGAAACTTCAAGCCGGGTGTTGTCTGAGTACCCACAGTACGAACTCCACGACGTATAGGTAAGGGCAAAGCTAAGCAATGCGTTGGTACATATTCCAAAAAGTTCTTACCATTTCGATTCTGAGCTGGTTTTTGACTTAAGGCGATACATCGTAACCAACGATCAGACTGACAATAAGCACTAAAAGCAGGCATATCAGATAAATGCACAGAAATCCAAAGCATATATAAAAGCAGCCTTGCAGAATCAGTAACATATTTTTTTTCAGCAAAGACGAGTGACGTCACAGATGTCAGAGCTTGACGCACCACCACAAGTAGGAAATATGCTCCAAATATATGTGCTGGGCTTGGCTAAAAAAATTTGGCAGCATTATAAAATCCCTTTGTTATATGACTCTCAATGCTTACCTTGATTTACGCTACACTATAAGATTTTTATATGACTAATAATTTAAAATCGGGTGCTGTTCGAGTTTTTGTGAGATTAAGTATAAAACTGTTTTTGTTTTAGTTGATTTGTTGTCATTTTAAAGATTTACTTGTCAAACAAAAATCTGAATTAATTAGCGCTGTTTACGACAGCGGCATATATTTGGGGTATTCACGCTTGCTGTTGAGTTGAGCAGTTGAAAAGTTGAGCACTTTTGCAACAGCAATATATACGGGGCTGAGTTTCAAGTCTAATCCCAAATATTGCTCGAAAACGACGTATGACTGCAAAAAAAACAATATTTTTTTTATGGGGCAGTATTTTTTAATTAAAAAGTTTATTTGCTTGAATTAGTTTGGTTCGGTGTTCCACAATGGAGTTATATATTAATCAATAAGCTGGAATATTTTTTAATTCTAACATTAAGGGGAGGTTCTTTCAAATTTGGCCGAAAAGAAGGAAGTTTGGGAATTATTTGTGGCATGATGAAAAGACATACAAACTTCCTGTTTTGATTGTTAAATGCGATTTTTATTGTACAATAATTGGAAATTTTTTTCTCGACGAAATTCAAAATGACCGCAGAATATCGTCCCCAGTTCTCCAGCCTCTTGTAGTGAACCGAAATGAAAAATGTTTTTTGTTTATTGAAGTTAATGAAATTCTCTATGCCTTTTACTAAATCAGAATGAGTTTTGACGAAAAATTAACTGAAATGTGGACGTTCGAAAAAAAAAATTGTATTTTTCAATTTTTTTTTGTGATTTGATCTTGCTTAAAAATAAAAATGTAACCATTTTTTTCATGTATATTGTTAGTATGGCATACAAAAAATTATATCCTTTCAAATAGGGTTGAAATGAAGGGAATCGGAACAATAGATCAAGAGCTATGCTTGAAATGCGAATGAAAAACATGGTTCCGAGAAAAACGAGTTTAAAGTTTTTAGAACGTCCCTCAGCGCTCGCGACATAGGTGCGTTCAAGACGCTCTATTTCTCTAAATATCGATCGCATCGGAAAATCCTTTCATACACATATTCTTCGAATATGTAGCTTTCATTTTTTGTAAAAAAAAAAATATCCATTTTCTCGACGAAATTTCAGACAGAACCTCCCCTCCACCTCTTAATACATTTTATCCTGTATTTTGGAGCTTTTTTGCAATAATTTTTTAAGCATAGTATGGCACAAGATATATGTCTGTGCAAAACTTTATACTGTAGTCGTTAGCCGCGAAATTTTTTACGTGGGAACGAGTTCAGATATTACAATGTACCGATTTCTTGGTACATTTTGGGAACCCTAACTTTTAAGTTTTCCGAAAATAAAGTGTCCATGCGAACATGGTCTAATCACTATCCGAGATGATGATAAAAATTCTGTTCTGCCACTTAATATATAATACAATTTTATAGACAAAAAAAAAAAAAAAAAAATTTCGAAAAATAATAAAATGTTGAATTCCTTCAAAAGGTAAAGCCAAATTTATTTGGGGTTGGGGGAATTAGTACATTTTTAACTATAACTTATGTTGTATTTGTCCGATTTTGTTCATTTTTGACAACCTGACGCATGTAATCACGGCGCATCGCTATGTTAAGTTTGAGATGAAAATACTAAACGGTGTGGCTAAAAACCGCGAAACTCTACTGCGGGGGAACGGGGGAAGATATTGACATGATTCAACAAACTTCATCTGCTTAGGAAATATGCGCACCAGCAGGTAAAGTTCCGTGTCTCTAGCTCTTATAGTCTCCGAGATCTAGACGTTCATACGGACGGACAGACGGACAGACGGACGGACGGACATGGCTCAATCGCTACCCGAGGTTATGATAAGCATTTTGGTATAAAGGACTTGGGCTTAGCCACACCTTCTTCTGTCCGTTACATACATTATCTAGTATACCCTTTGTACCTATAGGTACAGGGTATAAAAAACATCAACAATTTCATTCGATTTAACACGATTAAAAAAATCTATTTAATTTAAATTTGAAAGAGATTTTTTTTTTTTCAACCTAACCTTTTAAAAATTTAGTTAGGAAATTCCCTTTTGTATGAAGGATTTACTTCATTTCTTACTTTGCATGGTTTTTTCTGGAACGTATCTACCGTGTAAAAACAGAAAATGGTGTATATTTGAATACCTACATCAAATCATCGTCAAATTTTTTAGCAATTTTTTGGTATAACTTACATTTCGTATTCTTAGCGCTTGTGATCTCCGAAATCAGGATTCCTATACAATGACAGACGGAAGTACAATTACTGTTAAAATTTGCAAAAGTAACTTATTTCCTATTTCTTACTGTTAGTCACTGTATAAGTATATATTTACAATACCCTTGATCTTCTTGAAACAGGGCTATAAAAACGTTTGTTAAAGCGGCGCCAAATAAATCAAGTTTTGTTTTCCCGTTTAAGCAAATAAATTCAAATATATTGAAGCCCAGCTGTAGCCCGCCTTGCTTCCGTAAACATATATATACCGGTTGTACCGGTTGACCCCTGGAGGTAGTCACACATAGACTAGGTAGTCCTTAGTAGTCCTTTATAATTATATAAATAAATAATAAACAAAATGTTTCATTATTTACATAAATATTAGTGCATATTATATTATAATATCAATTAACCAAAAGTAATAATATGCAAATCAGAGTTAATAATTTTATTTTTAAAATCAAATTAGCTGTTATAGTTATACTAAGTTTTACTTAATATTTATTATTTGTATTTTGTGTGCCAAAATTTCCAATAAGCCTTTTACTTGTTTGACTATCGAAAAGTGTGTACACATATACACGACTAAAAGCTAAATAGTGCACTAGTGCCAGCGCAGTCAACTTTTTTCTGCTTTACTAACAGTGCTGTAAGTTGCTTAACAGTGAAACCTGTTAATTTTAAACTGCTAGGAAAACGAAAAAAACCAAAAAAATTTTAAATTTATATATTTACAATTACAAATTAATAAAAATATGCACAATGGTTATTTACTACTACTTACTTACTTACTAACATACTCCCATGCTGCAAATATGTATATAGTACATTAATATACATACTTTTGGCGTCTGTTTGCGAGCAGCAAGGGTCGCTACGCCCTAGAAATGAAAACTGCAGCGAAAGTCTGCACATGGAAAAAAGCGAAACTTCTGGCATTTGCAAGTTGTAAATGGAGCTGCACAAAAACTCCCTTGCAGCCAAGCGCAGTCAACCCCCAAATGGAAGCGTACTTTTTAATGTAGTAGGGTTGCCTACTGTCTGGCAGAGCAGCTTCTAACTGCCAGTGGGGCGGGCACTGCAGGTTGTCCTGGCAACCAGGCGTAATTTTTACAAAAAATCGTACGCGCAATGGGTCAGTGGTCAGTGCGTATAAAATCGACAGGCCTTTGTTTATGACTAAGTATGGTTAGCTATTTATTGGGGCTTATATGTGTCGGGTTGCAATACTTTAAAGTAACCATCTACCATATAAATTTTGGGATCATCTGGTCCACTGCCATCGGGATTTGTCTTCCAGCTTATTGTCAGACACGGTTGACCCTTGGCATCATGCACAATTTTATAGTTCTCCAGATCCTGCGTGTCCACATTGTTTTTAATGAGTATCATGGGTTGCTCTGCGCCTGGCTCTATGTTCACTGCTTGGAGTGTGTATGTGTCAGTTAGAGCATATGATTTCTAAGCATTTTACTTACTTGGCTTGCTCCAGGCACAGTCGAGCTGTAGCAACAGTGGCAGCAACAACAACGCCAGCAAATTGTGCAATTTTTGTGACTTCATTATTTATTTTTAAAATATAAACAAAACATCAAGCAGAAATCAAAAAAAAAAATTGGCGTTCTATATACTATATGCCGCACGCGTAGATTCTCACAAAGCGATTATAATGAATCCGGCGCTATGTCTTGGCGCTACTAAGTCTCAGCTTGAACTGCGTGTGGGCTTGAGTGCTTTAAGGTGGAGAGGGCAGCAAAATTTCGCTCTGTGCTCTATCACCTGGCACTGGTTTTTTTGCTCTATTTGATTTTTGGTTTAGTTTTGCTTATCAGTGACTGAGGCTGGGCTTGAATGAACTAATCGTTTTCTCAAATGCGCCGCGTCGACTGTGTAAGTTTGTAAACAAAGAGCAGCATTTTATGTACACATAATATTTAGTAATATGTAATAATGGCGCCTATGGAACTGATTGTGCAGCTGCTGCGATAAACCCAGATGCTCAGAACAAAGAAATGTTGCTAGATGAATGCTGCAACTGGGTTCAATAAACAGGGATATATGCAAAAGATTGTCGGTTTCAAAAATTATATATTGTTAATGATTGTATGACAACAGTCGTCATTTGGCATAACATGGCTGTAACATGAACTTTGTAAATGTTTTAGCCAAGTTTCACACCTTTGCAAGCAGTGTTTTTGTTAAAGCTTACTTAACTAAGTTAGCTGCTGGCCGATAGATGGCGCCGTATATGGAAAAACTTTTAGATCCGTTTGAATCACACTTTTACTAATAATTAGTCTTTGAGCTAGTGTATTAAACAATAACATTACATTGCATTACATTGTTTTATACGTTTTTAGTTGGATTTATAAAAAAATTTTAATTTGTTTCAATTCGCAATTAGCTGCTGGCTTGCTAAGACACTCAGCTTTAGTGGGTTTGTGAACTTGCTAAAACAATTTGTTATCATGAATTAAACACGTTTTTCTGGGAACCATGTTTTTCATCCGCATTTCAAGCATAGCTCTTGATCTATTGTTCCGATTCCCTTCATTTAAACCATGTTTCAAGGGATATAATTTTTCGTATGCCTTACACTAGCAATATACATGAGAAAGTGTAAAATTGTTATTTTTAAGCAAGGTCAAAAAACAACAAATCACAAAAAAAGTGAAAAAAAAAAACAACAAATTTTTTTTCGAATGTCCTTATTTCAGTTAATTTTTCGTCAAACCTCATTATGATTTAGTATAAGGCATAGAGAATTTTTTTAACTTCAATAAACAAAAAACATTTTTAATTTCGGTTCACTACAAGAGGCTGCAGAACTACGGGGACGATATTCTGCGGGCAGAGGCAGACAAGAGCCGCCATTTTGAATTTCGTCGAGAAAAAAATTTCTAATTATTGTACATTAAAAATCGAATTTAACAATCAAAACAGGAAGTTTGTATGTCTTTTCATCATGCCACAAATAATTCCCAAACTTGGCCTTCTTTTCGGCCAAATTTGAAAGAACCTCCTCTTAAGACGGTTTGTGAACTTGCTAAGTTTTTAAAATAAAAATTTAAAAAGTTTTAAGAGAAATCACTTGCTTTTAGTGAACTCAAATAAAAGTGAGAATATGCTTAATCCAATTACATTTAATATATATGGGTAAAGTGGGGCAAACCCGACCACCCTATGTTTCTCATAAGCGGCAATATCGTGTAGAGCATTAAAAATAACCAAAATGGTAGCATGACAGTTGTCTGTTAGTCCACATTTAGATACTCAAACGTATTTTTACGTTTTTCAAAGTAATTTTTGTGAATATTTGATTACACATTTTTTTGTTGTTAAAAAAAAGTGATCCAAAAAAAAAGGGTAAGTGACTTAAGCCCAGACCTATAGTGCTTGCATAGTATTGGTTGGAAATTTCGTATAATTTTTTGTTATTCGCGTCGTCATGAAATATGACACAGTGGGGCAAATCCGACCTCTGGTGGGACCAAGCAGACGTCTAGCTCGAACCAAAGATACGCCCGCAAGCTATTTACAGAAAATTAAATAACTCTGATTACCATAGTTACTGTTAATGACATTCATTCAACTTTCTTTCATTTCGATTTATATGTTCCAAACATTACAATTTTTTTAAATACATACATTCAGTTTTGTAAGACAATAACATACTCTTTTGATTTATAATCGAAAAACCATTAAATTTACATCGTATCTATGCTAAGTCAGCCAAAAAAATAGCCGGTCGGGTTTACCCCACCATTTTTGAAAATTATAAAAATTGCCGTTCTAGAAAGTTTTGGCAAATCCTTAGCTTTAATTTGGTATGTCGAACGAGTTGATCCGATGTCAAATAAGCATTTTATGGCCAAAACGAATTACTAGGTCGTATTTACCCCACCTTGGCCTACATATATTATAGCTAATTTTTGAAACCTAAAAAAAAAATGAGTCCAACTACATTAAGCTTTTGATTCAAATTTCAAGCACAAGAAAAATAATTTTTTTTTAATGCATATTTAAATTTAACGCTGATTTTGTCTTTTATTCACTAAATACATTATTTAATAATAAAAAATATAACTAACAATAACATACATATATCGAATGTATTTTAAACTTTTGTTTTTTTTTTTATCAACTTAAATTGAACGCAGTATTAAATAAATTCATTATAACAATTTGTTTTTAATTTTTAATTATTTTACATATGTTTCGTTTATGTTGCGTATTTAAATTTATGACCTTTTTAATATAGTAAAAAATTATTGTTTAAATATTGCAAATACCTTAAATTAAATTTGTGTTACAGCTGGAGCTTGTGTGGGCGGGACTGGGCGGGGTGTTTTGTTAAGGACACTTTGTAGGAGGAGCGTTAATAACAGAGTTACAACAAAAAAAGAAGTTATAGTGAAGTTGGCTAAATTAAATACTTTTGCCTTGCCCTTGGACGGAAACCGTTGTGAAAAATTGTTATAAACAATTTTTATATTTTAAACATTTCATTTTTAAATTAAAACAGAATGTACGGCTTTTTGGAAGACAAATGAAAATAAAAATGTTATTGAAAATAAAAAAATTTAAATCGTTAAATTTAATTTCTTTATTTTTGTCTTTTGCGCATAGTTTTCTTTTGTGCTTCTTCTTCTTATGCTTTATTCTTTGCATTTGCTTTTGCTACTGTACACAGTCTTTGTAGATGATTTCTCTTGTTGCTGTTTTAATTTGTTTCTTTTGATGCTTTGATGCTGCCCCCAGACTCCTACACCTCTGTGCTGTGCGTTTGTATGCGCACTTTCTTTACGCTCCCATTGCGCCGCATGGGCGGCGAGCTGCCCGAGCCTGAGTAGCCGGGATTCTGTATGCCCAACGTATTATCAGGTCTGGGGCGTGGCTTTTTGAGACTGGAGCGCAACGGCGAACGCGTTACAGATTCCAGCGTTGAGCCATTGGAAACGCTAGTTACGGTGGTGCTCATGGAAGCGACGCTGCCCGCCGTGCCGGCTCCATTGCGTATGCCGCTATAGGGCTTGCCGGAGGCATCTGTTACAGAGACGCCATTACGTCCGCGCTCTTTAAAGCCCGGATTGTTAAATGTGGTGGCACTGCTTGGTGAGGCTGCGTCCAGCGCCATTGTGGGATCACCTCCAGGGCTGCGTGAGAAGATAACGGCGTAGAGCGCAGCTACAAACAACACTACAGTTAAGACAATTACGACAATCTGCAAATAATTAGAGAGAGAGCATTAAGTTAAGAGAAACTTAAAAGTGTTATACATTGTTATACATGCCTGTATGTAGAACGAAATGCCACGCGATATATTGAAACCATAGCGCTCCTGTTCATCGATTTGTAAGGCAAATAAGACTGTGGCTATTATGGCCAAAAGACCTAAAAGATAAAAGGATAGTTGGTGGATGAATTCAAAGTAAATTATTTAAAGAGGCTGAACTTCTAAATAAGCCAAAATTTCTGTTTGTAATCAAATCCTAGTTAGTAAAAGTTTCTTTTGAATTTATTTCGTTTGTAAATAAGTGCCAGAATGCTTTTTTGAATGATTTTTCAGTTTTCTTAATGGGGATTTTTTTTTTATATGAAGTTTTGTGATTCCGTTTCGAACTGCGTATGGGCCTTTAAATGTCAATTAAGTAAGCAAGTACGAATTCTTTGAAAACTGTGGTAGTACAAATTTTATTATTATTATTATATAGAGCAAGATTACAATATAATTTCTAACCTAGCTTAGGGGGTATAGCGCTGGCTACTTAGGCCTTTGGCTATAGTACAATTTGTAGAACAGTTACATTCTTGAAAGCTGCTAAGCCAAAGATGAGTATAGTATAATAGTTCATATCTTGATAAAAGATATATTCAACAAATCTAATTTGCAACAACTTTTTGATATACACCTGAGTATAACACATTACAAAGCTATAAAAAATTGAATTTCAATGGATTCTTTTAAAGGTAACTCACCTGCTAAAAGTGCAAGAATCATTTTGACGATGACCAGTGATGTGTAGGGCATAACCACTTTCTCCCTTGACGAGATCATAGCGTGTTGTATGACTGATAGTATGCAAAAGATGCCCAGCAAGGCTGAACTACCAATTGCCAAAATTCCGCTAACAAATACCGCATCTGTAAATCAATTAACTCTATTATTAAGTATCAAATCATAGTTTAAGGGGTTGACTTACTTGAAAGCCTGAACTTGGATACATCGTTGCCACATTTCTCTCGATTGTAGGTCAATTGCTTGCATACTTTAAAAGGCCCAAAATAGCCGCGATCGTAGTCATAGCCACCTTTAGGAAATCAAGCATTAGTAATTGAGTACAGTTTGGAGTATACGTCATCTTACTTACCAGATGGACTATCGTAATAACCCCAAATGGGTATGCCAATGGCAACGGATGCCAAGGCAAAGCAAATGAAACCCAAACAGGTCACCCCAGCAGCATAGAGTGTCGACTTTGCCATGTTTTACTGTACAGCATAACGATGTCGATGTATTGAATATGTATTTACTAGAGTTTTGAGATCCGTAGAGCTGCAAATAGTCAGAGCGTTGGAGAGATGCTTAATAACAATTGTACAAACATATTATATATATATGTATATAAAGTATAATAACACCCTGTACATTAAGTTAAGGGGTATATTAAGTTTGGGCAAATGTGTGTGACATGGAGCAAGATATGCTGGAGAAAAAAAAATTTATATAGACATATTCATGTGTCCGTCTATATGAACGCCTAAATCTTGGAGACTATAAGAGCTAGGAATACAAAACTTGAAATTCGGACTCCCTATACAGGCAGGCCTGACGAGAGGCGGCTGGCAAAGGGAGATTCCTCCCGGGCCCGGAGTTTCTCAGGTCCCCTTGTAATTACTATCATACTGTCGTGATTCAAGCTAAAGATGTAATAGAGGGCCTGGTACATTTTCGCCCCCGGGCCCGGATTCACTCTCTACGGCCCTGTATACAGGTATGTCCAATCAGCTCAGGTTTACTTTTGTGTACTTTGTTACACTCCTTTTCATAATCAAATATTTCCTAGCGTAAAAAGTAATCGGCCGTGCTCCAGAAAACGATTCTGAACATTTTATTCGGATTCGTTTTGAAACCGAATTTTTTATGTAGTTTGAAACCGCATGTTTTGTTGCAAGAGGAATTAAAACGAATCGGCAAAATAGGTTTCAAAAGTACGCATTTTATATTGAAATAATTTTTAAATATTCTTTGATATTCTTAGATTATATTTATGCCAACTTAAAGTTATATATTTATTGACAATTAGCAATAGCATGTCCAGCCAAAACGAATTTTTTTTTTGTTCGTGCACGAACACATGACGATAAGTGCGACAGGGTTCCCGCGTTGCACAAAGAAAATTTCCCTTGTAACAAAATTACATAAGTCGTGGGGAATTTATCGGAAATAAAAAGCGAAATATCGCCAAAAAATTCGTTTTCCGGAGCACGCAAAAACGAATCCGAATAAAATTGTTCGGTTTGGTTTTTTCGTTTTCCGGAGCACGGCTGAATATTTAGATTAGTAGCAAACATCATTATAGTCGCTGCATAAATATGGAAGATAATCGTAATATAATATTTTAGAAGACAGAGTTCGAATCGCCTCAGTGCACAATGGTCCCAAAACCCGAACTCAGGTCCGTCATTAATCACCTGAGTTCACGAGTGTGCCAAATTGGCAGGGTTGGCAAAATACTCGCCAAAAAAAAAAGAATTTTTTTTTTTTAATTGCAGTATCTAGTTTTAAAATTTGAATTCATTTTCCAAAAGTATTTTCATAAAATTTTTGATTTTATGCCGCTGTGGGACCATTGTGCAGTGGCAAAAGCTTGCATTAAGGCAAATTTATTTATTTATTTTTCTTTATTTAAATTGTTGTTTTTATGAAATTCTAAGTCTTTGCCTTAAAACCCGCAATCGTTTGTTTGGCTACAGAGTATCTCAAAGTCAGCCAGCACCGACTTTAAAGTTCATCATATTTTTGTTTGCTTGTTAATGCAAAAATATTTGGAAAGTAAATAAAAAACAACTTGTGTAGCTTTTACAATTATATAATTTATTAGTAGCCCAAACAGTTTGTAGGCCGTTGTGTGGGTTGATTGAGAGCAATTGTCATTGTCAAGCGCATTGTGGATGAATGAATAATTGCAATTATTTTCATATGATTTTCAATTTGAATGCAAAAGATGCAGCTCTTAAGAACTCTTTGCACATAGACACATGTAAGCATAAGCTACTTAAGGGAGGCCGTGTAATCCAATATTTAGATTTGAGCTTACATTGACTTGATATCAAATATGCAAGACACTTTTCCTCAATGTGCGTCTCCAAGCACCCCTAAGCGCCTTAAAGCTTATGGAGCCCACCAAAATCATCATCATCATCATAACGAACAATTAGATCTCATTCATACATAAAGAGCTACTTGATGTTGACCTTGGAATATAAAAAAAAAAAAAAAAATTACAAAGCTTATAGCATACAATACACACACACACATAGATACTCAGCAGCAAACACAGAGGCAAATAATGGCTGCTTACTTATTGTAAGATGCTTAAATACGCGATGGTGTGTGTATCTTATGGGATACAAGTTTACAACAACTTGGCACAGATGTCTGTCTGTCTGTCCATGTGTATGCTTAAGCATTATAATGCTAATACTACACGAAACATAAAATACTTAAAGCTAATAACAATTTCCTGCGAAAGTTGAAATTCTGTAAAGCGTATTGTTAGCTATTTATGTTACACTACAGTCAACCCTTATCAAGATGGTAAATCTTTTTCAACATTAACTAAATAATAATTTAAAAAATGCAAAAATAAGCAGAGATTCGCTTATTACAAAAAATGTGACAATGGGATACCTAAACTATGTAGGCGCATGGAAAGAAGATTTTTGTGTGTTTAAATCTCTTTAGACTCATTGGCGAGTATACTAAGCCTATTTTATGGCTTCAGCTTTTAGAACGAAATTTTTTGACGAAGCTTAGAATGACATGACAGGAAAATAATAGAAAAATCTTCAAGGGTAGGTGGGTTCGTGGAGCTAGGGATTCAAGACTTTTAAAGTCTCTCGGCCCAGGTTCGATTCTAGGTGAAGACAAATTTTTTTATTACTTACTATACTTACTATATCCCCCACGGGTCAGACCGGTACAACCTCTACTTACTATAATTTTTTTTTTTAAGTCATATTTTGAATATAATAGTTTAAAAAATGAATGCTCAGAAGCAATATGGATACAACACGGGAGAAGATTCTTCTTGCCACTTACGCTGTCTACGTTCTATACTCAGATTCTAGTGAGATTGAGCGGACGGAATTCAGAAGTATCACTACGAATTTGAAAATTACGCCAGAAGTTGAAACGTTGGCATTAATAAAAACATTCTGCCTACGGTTTTTATGAATAATGAGACGATACCGCAGACGTCAGCAAAATATCTCGGCTTTACCATGGACTTACATAAAGTAAACACTTCACCACAATCGCTGCGGTATGCTACTGCAAAGGGGATCGACTGCATTGGCGTCTAAATAAGGGAACAAGCTTGCCCTTTGCTGCAAACGGATGGTCTACCAGAAGATCATAGCGTCTACATGGAGATATGGTATTCAGATCTGCTGCTAAACAAATAGGTTCCAAACCACACAGAATAAGGTACGTCGCCTTTTCTCTAGATGTGAATGATGGTGACTGCATCGATGCATCGATGTATCGAAGTTAAAAATAGCGAACACATCGATTTTGGCCAACATACATATATACAGATATTTTTAACTTCGATACATCGATGCATCGATATAACATCGATGTTTCTCAAGCACTAGTGGCTGCCCATAGCAACAGCTGTAAACCTTCTTCGAGGACGGAATTCATACTTTAGTGGGGTCTCCGAAGTCTCCTTCTGTTAGTTACATATATCTTCGGCTTGCACAAACTTTGTTCCATATGGTAAAGGGTATAAAAAGATGGCGTACGTTAAAATCGGACGCGTATGACTTTGAGATACCCTCTCTTGATAAGCAAGCCAAAAGCAGACGAATTTGGCACCAAAAACTTTTTTTTACCTGATCGGCCCTAAGGCGGCTATTTGATATACTCAACCAATTTTGATCAAGTTTTGTGAAGTGCTTGGGAACTCTAAAAAAATCCCATACTAAAATTCGTTATGAAATCTTTATAAAAAAACGAATTATCTATATAAGACTTTTGTTTTTTTCCGAAGTGCTCCCCTATGGGAGCTATAACATATAACCCCGATATCAAAAATAAAATAAACTTTTCTCCGGTAAGATAATAAGGTATCAAATCTGAAAGTTTGGTCGATCGAGCTCTTACCATCTCTGAGATCTAGAAGTTCATGCAGAGAGACAAACGGACAGACCGACATGGGTCTATCGACTTCTCTAGTAACCCTGATCATACTTTAGGTAATTTTGGGGGGTCTCTGACGACTCTTTCTGTATGTTATACACATTTTGGCTTTATACAAACTTAGTATACCCTTTGTAACGTAAGGTGCCGGGTATAATTATGCTAAGAGACGCCTCTGAGGCTTTTCAAATTTTTTTTTATTAATAACATAATGTACATTATTTAAGCCTACATCTTTCGAAGTTTCTATACGATCTAAATAACTTTTGCAGAACTCTTCTTAGCAACAACGTGTAAGCGAGTGCCAAGTTTTGACCAAAATAATATTATTATGTGGGTGTAAGTCCCTTAATTCTCCTCAAGATGTCAACAACAATCAACAAACAACACGTATAATGTTAATCTTATGGTAAAATTCGGTATCCCTAGTTATTAATGGGTATCAATAGCCGAATCCATACAAATTCGTTTTTTCCAAACACAAATGTACAAGCGACACTTTTCCTACTGAGTCTTTCGTAATCAGAGAATTTTGATATAGATGGATCCCGTCTATCCCGTGATTCATATAGCTGATAATCACTGCCCAAAGCGGAGACGAAAGATCCAAATGGACAGACAACTGAATCAACCACTTGGATAGCTTCAAGAAACTATCCATATTGGACAAATACTTCCTAAGTGAGTATCTGACTACTGCAAACTAAGGAAAAACCTGAGCAATATGGGCATCGTGAATTCAAACATGTGGGTTTTCAGAGATAAAGCCTAGACCTGTCCCCAGATAAATTTCAAATTTAATTATTTTTTTTTTACTATTTTCCATACAAAATACACTACAGGACACTGAGTGCCCCAAGGACGGGTAAGATGAAGGTCAGGTCTAGAGTTAAAGATAAGTCTCCCAACAACTTGCAGAGTATAACGCTCTAGCCAAAAGAAGAACATCCCTCTTTGACGGACATACAATCTCGTGGCACCATGTCACCCGACTAGAATCATTCTGAATAACAATGCTTGGTTGGTGAAATGCACTAGCTGAGGGGTTTTAGCGCTAGTAGGGATCACAAAACATCCCTAGCAACCCTCCAATAACATTATTATTACTAAAAGTGCATTTAATCAATTAGCTTTAGTTTATTCTATTAACAACTAACTTTTTATAACAATCTAGCTTTAAAGAATCTTAACCTATAAACAACTATTTTTCAAGCTGCTTAACGTTTTACGTATGTTAGGCCATTAGCAAGACTCTAATAGATTTATAAAGCAATAAAAGTTAAGTAATTAAAGTACATACATACTAAACTAAAGTGTGATCTATTAACCCATTTTTCTCAGGCCCAACGTTGGGGCATATCAAGTCGAGCAACTAGCCTAACCAAAACACCCAGTGCCCTTTCGACCCACTCTGAGGCACGGAAAACAATGCATACGATGACGAAGTAGAAAAAGAAGAAGACGAAGTAGTAGATAAAGATAAATACAATGCGGCTAGGACTTTCAATGACATGATGATGAGACGAGCATAAAAACTAGAACGAAACTTTAGATGACAAAGCTGATTGGAATAACAACAACAACAATGACAACAAACAACCAAAGCCTGACTTGGCTAGCAACTGCAGATTGTCGGTGGGTCTTTGGACCTTTCGGTGGCTTTGGTCTTTTGGCTGGCACTACGCTAAGTTGTTTGTTGCTTGGTTTGTTGGCTTGTTCGTTTGTTTGTTGTTGTTGTTGGTGGTGTTTGCTCTTAGCGGTAAATTGACAATAACAACAACAGTAAAAGGTATGAAGCAGTTGGCAGTATATACATATGTATGTACAACTATATATATGTATGTAGTAACAATGAAGTGAATGCAAAAATCGGACAGACAGGCGCGACTTGAATTACCACGCATAGACCAAGTGAACGAGTTACAATGGTTCTGCCTCTTGGCAGACTGTTATATGAGCAGCCAACCAACTTGAAAGTTGGCAGCTGGAGCGAAGCTCGCTTTAGTGTAACCATTATAACTGTCTGAGCATAGCCGATGTTCTACTTAAGGATTGGGCCAGCAACAGGTTGAAAAGCACAAATTTGAAAGGTTTTATTTAAGATTATTTTTAGCCCAACAATGTGGCAACGCCAAGTTTTTTTACAAATACATATATGCACAGCACACACTTTTACCAAGAAGAGCGAACTTCAGCTTGGAGTCAGCTCATGCCAATAGCTTAAAGTCAAGTCAAAGTGGAGGGCATAAAGCAAATGAACTTTTCTCTCAATTGTGTCACGATTTTCAACTTGCATAAATTTTCAAGAGGACGGCATTTCTTAGTTTGTTGTGGGGGGGACTTGAGGCACAGAGGCTACAGTTCAGCTATGGAGCTCTAGGCAATGTGTTTTCTATTGGCGCACCGCGCGTGATTCAGAGGTGATATGCATATGTTTATATTTATGATTTACTCGAGGCGCGTTGGTGTTAAGACTGTAGCCTGCGGCAGCGCGGGCGGGGGCGTGGGCTGCAGCTGAGTAGCCAACACGTTTTCATGTGGGTCCCAAGTGCTGCAGGTACCAAAGTAAGCCGGCCGGTCGGCCTACATGATGGCCAAGAAATGGATATGTGCATGGTATCCATAGAGGAATAAGTGTTAAAATCGTGGGCATAACTTAAAACTGGAAAGGCGCAGTAGGAACAGTGCTTATCGTTCACCTTTAGTCTGACGAATGGCTTAAACATTACCATTTCAAAAGGGCTCAAATCAATTAACTTGCAACCAAGCCAAATCAAGTAATTTCCCTTTTGACCAGGTGCTGTTCAGGCCAACAACCCCAAAAAACGACTGTACAACAAGCCACTTAATCAAAACCGCAAAATCTTTTGGCCACACGCAAAACAACAACCACAATGCCTAATGAAAAGTCGCTTTTCCACGAAAATTGGGTCAAAAACGAAACGTTGCTTACAGCCGGCGCGTTAACTTGGCAATGGTAGTAAAAACCGCTCAAAGCAGGAAATTCGCTTCAATTTGTTCTTGACAACGTTTGTCTGGGAATCAAATGGCAAAACGTGTCGCGTTTTAGCCTAACCCCATCTAAACTACCATGGTGTGGCCTAGCATGCTCCAGCCATTATATTGCAATCAAAATAGGGCGCAAAAAGCCCCACATTCCGACATACACCTGGCCGAAGTTCTCGGTTTTCCAACCGAAGGGCGATTGTTAGCTTTTGGCTATTGATTTTCACTAGAGTTGTTTTAGCTGGAACTAGTGTGGTTCGTTGGCAACGCGACTTGGTTTTGTTTATAATATTTGTTGGTAGGTAGCTTGTTTGTTGACTGCACTTGTTGCCATGGTAAAGTGCATAAACTTCCAACAACCACAATAATACAATAATAATAATAATAATAACAACAAGAAGGCTTGCAAGGCGTTTAAGTATTATTCGGTTAGTTGCCTTGGAAAATTGCAAATTTAGAGCATTGGAAAATGCAATTTATCAGATTACGCTCAAGCATTTGCTTCTATAAAATAATAAGACTCAGCTTAAAGTGCTTTGAGGCAGTGTAAGTTCTTAACCACAAAACTTTTAATAGAATCTGCAACAAATGGTGTTGAAGAAAGAAGAAATAAAAGTGTTGGATCTTAATGGGGTCGCATTTGCAAAGCTGACTGTCATTCGCCCGACAGCTCAGCTGTTTTGTGTTTACCATTGACATAGGAAAAGACTAACATCCGCACAATGCTTCTAAGTAGTGGAAATTGTAAGAATACTCTGTGTCAAATACGATCCGAGCAGTTTGGGAAAGCACTCTGAACTTTTTGTTTGTAAATTAGCAGATCTAATTTTTAACATAAATTGTGATCCGTCTATTGAATAATTCCAAAGAATATTTTAGCTGCACAGCTGCGGTTTTTGAAAGAGAATCTGCCTCATTGGTTTTGGTGGTAAGCTAGAGGTAGACGAAGTATATATAGGCTGGGCCATCTGTTGTTTTGTTTGTTAATGGCATTTTATTAGTATATTTGTCAACAAAATTGGCCAAATGTATATACCAAATGCAAGTTTAAAACTACTCATTTATATATGAAAAATAGTATCGCCCAAATGGACGCCGCGGCTGCCTCTACAGGCCCGTATGCGAACATCGTAATTTCCGATGACTTTTTTTTACGAAAACTGCTGTTCTTCTATCTTTAGAGCGAATAATGGTCCGTGGGCTTCGATTGTTGCGTCATTTAAATCTTTCAAGCGTGCAAATGCAGATCCGCATGCAAAATTCGACGCAAAGTGGTCCAAGGTTTAATTCTTGCGAAGGATAGCGCGTCGATGTTTCCGGCGACTCGTCGACACTGGACTCAGCCATGTTATTTTCACAGAAGGACAATTTTCATAGCACGCCTGTACAACTTTTATGCGTTGTTTGGTGACTAAAATTGAGTAGTTTTGAATTTGACATATGTCGAAGAGCATCCGCTTTGGACGGATCATGAGTGTTTAACAACCGATAGCCCACCCTATATTTTCTTTAAGCCGTGAGTCGCGGCGGTCAGTCTCTAATATTCTAGAATTTTATAACAACTAGTTTAAAAGATGGCGTAGGCTAAAGTTTGGCGCGGACGTTTTTGCGATACTCTTTACCACCACATTGCAATCAATACTATGGGGGCTATATATACAGACCGATTTTGATAAAATTTGGGAGAGTGCTTGGGAAATTTAAAAAACTTACGAAGGAATTTCGTTTCGATATCTTTATAAGCAAATGAATTATTAATATAAAACTTTTCGTTTTTTTCGAGGTATCTAAAAAATAAATCAAACTTGTTACAGTAAATCTACAGAAATAAAACATATAGTCTGAAATTCGACTTCTCTAGACACACTTTAGGTAGCTTTGGAAGTTCTCTGACGTTTGCTTCTGTACGTTAAATATATTTTCGGTTTGCATAAACTAATGTACCCTTTGTACCTTAAAGTATAGGGTACTCAAATTTTAAGTTTTATTCGCTATATTAATATATATATACCAGGTGTTAAAACTTGAATCCGCTGTTTTTTAGTCAAAAAAACACATGTTTCTTTCATATAAAGCAAAAACAAATTTATTCAAAGTACGGCCCTCGCTTGCTGCACATTTTACCCATCTTTCGGGCAATTTGTGGATACCATGCCAAAAAAATTCCTTCTCTTTCGAGGAAAACCACTGATCAATCCATTTTCGGACGTCTTCGTAAGAATCGAAGTGCTGCTCAGCGAGGGCATGGCCCATCGACGAAAAAAGGTGGTAGTCGGAAGGGGCCAGGTTTGGTGAATAAGCTAGCTAGGGGTAGCACCTCCCAGTTGAGTGTCTCCAAGGTGCGTTGTCGTGGAGGAAAATCAGCTTGTCATGTCTTTGTTGATAATCCGGCCTTTTGTCACGCAGAGCATGGTGCCATTTGGCATTGACAGTTTCACCAGGTTTCAGCATCTCATAGTAGACGATACCTCGCTGATCCCACCAAAAACAAAGCATCATCTTCCGTCCGAAGCGCTTTGGACTTACGGATGATGTTGATGGTTGGCGGGGATCAACCCATGATTTTTTGCGTTTAAGATTCTCGAAAGCACTGTAGCCATAGGCCTCCACAAGCATTCGATGCGATTAGGCAGCCGTTTTCTTTAAATTAAAGCAGAAAAGCAGAGCTTCCCGCATATGCTCATTTTTTGGCACAAAACTGGACATGATTACCAAAGGAAAAATATATGTTGTGTTATGAAATTGCTGACGATGTGCACTGTTTGATGTTGACAGGTGTCAAACTCATTTAAAAAAAAAAAGGGGTGTCCCATGGTTTATTAAAACGCCCACTAACGCCATCTATGACAAACAGAGGTTTTAAGCTTATACACCTGGTAAATATATAACTTTTATTAAAATTGCGGCAACTGTATTTTAATACTATACAAAAATGTTGTTAATTGATGGGAAAAAAGTACGTATTCACAATGTTGTCTTATATGGGCGGTAGAGGAGCGGATCCAGGATTTGGTCATAGGGGGGGATTTTTACTTCGAAGTGTATATATATCAGAGCTCGCAGAAAACTGTCAACCCATTTTTTTAACTTTTGGGGGGAGTCCGGAACCGACCCACTGGGGCGGATCCACACATTTTTTTTTTGTTATATCATTATTAAATCCAGTAAGTTTTAGCTCTGTACAAGCATTACTTGACTTTATCCAAAAATTGGCTCAGTCTAGTATTGTCTATTGCCATTTAGTTCCAACGTAAAAGAATTTTCATTTATTTCTTCTAATATTTACACATTTCTAGCACTCTTTCTAGATTAACAAAGATTTGTGTCAAAAATTGAAAAACAGAGCTGCACATATTTCTAAAACGACGATAACCCTGATTTAGTATGCAGTTAAACTACTGCAAGTCCAAACTTATGACAGGCGCTGAGGCAATTATTTTCAAACAATTGTATGTACGCCCGCCCGCCCACTGGATGGACTTGGGGTGAATGCTTAATAAATCGTCTTTCACAAGCAGCAGCGGGCCGGCAACTAACGGGCCCCATCTGCTACTTGCCACGTTGGAAGCTGCCAAGCTGGAAGTTGGTTACTTAGTAGCTCGTTGCTCGTTGGCTTGTTACCGCCATCACCGCTTGGGGCGTTAAACAGCACGCAAAATTATGATCATAAAGCCGGTCGGGCAACATTAGCCATGCATTGGCCACAATCCACAAACACACACATCTACACAGACAACTTCACATCGACACGTTCTGTTGCTTCTACGACTTCTTCTTGTGTAGTAACTTTGCGTGTGATCCGCTAAAGCGGCTGCCTCTTGTTGCACTTTCTATTTGCCAAGTCGCTGAACCGCATGCCGTTTGCTTGGAGCAACGTTCTAAATGCTTCGCCTAATGTCTGGGCTAATGACTTTATTGAATCAAGCGAGCGATCGACCGACCCAACTAGTGACTGTTAGATCTCTCGATCTCTGGCATCTATGGGCGCTTGGATAGTGACTTTTGCGTATCAAGCAGGAAATTAGCTTGAGCAAATTGAATGAGTGGACAAACGGCAAGCGCTTTGGGTGTTCTTTGAAAGCATTTATGCATAAATTGGGTTAATGTGTTATATTGTATAATTATGCTAAATTGTTTTGACATGGCTGACGAACTGTTTCATGTGTACAGCAACACATGTCCAGCTGTCTTTAAAGCAAACTTTAAGAACCGCTGGAAACGTTCTGTCTAGCAACTGCGTTAATGACAATGCTGTCAACGCCCCCTTCTGACACACTTACGACAGGGTATTCACGAGGACCTCAGATAGTGTGCCGCTCTGTGGAGCCTGTCAATGTGTCATTGTCCGAGTACTCACACATGTGGGTGGTTTGTGGTAGTTGGTAGTTGGTTTGTTTGCCTGATTGTTTGCACAACTAGCGTTGCGTTGGCTTGCTTTTTTTTCCATTTAATTTCTAGTAATAGTTATAACGAAAGATAAAAACAACATAGAGTTTGGACAGGTACTATATTGCTGACAGTTTATGCGCTAGGGCTTGTGTTTCCACTTGACGTGGAAAACTTTCACCCAGAAAGCCAGAGTAGATAGCTAAAGTAAAAGTTTCTCACTGTGATAACGTATATGAAAAGCCAAAAAAAAAAAAAATGGAAACAAACTGAAAAGTTTGAAGACTGCTTCCGTAACAAGATCGACAAATGTGGTAACTACAAATCAAACAACAACAACAACAATAACAATTATATAGCTACCAGAAGTCGGCAGCGCACACATTATAACAGAGCTAAAGACAAACAGAGAGCTAGCTATATTTGTACAACTGCAAGCTGGCTGTGCTTGCCCAGAGAACCTGACTCCCAAACCAGACTAGATCTACTCAGCCACATATGTTGTCTTCACTGTCATCGTCATCGTCATCATCTTCTTCTACATCACTTGTGCTGGTTGACCTATTTCCAAGCTATTGTTGCTGCTGCCACAAAACATTTATTTGCCTCAAGATTAGCGTCTGCAGCAGTTTGAAAACCCTTTACCTGCCTAGCTACCTAACTCTTAATTGCCGCTTTAACTTATTTCCAACTTTTTCAGCAGCAGAGACTGCAAGCTGAGCTTCAGCTACCAATTTTTTTTCTATTTTCTATTTGTCTGTCTGCAACAAGCGGAAGTTGTGCCTAACGGTACCAAAGTTAGCTAAAGTTTTCCTTTGCCTAATTATTTTAGTCAAAATGACATAAGTTAATTTTAAATTTAAAGCAAGTGGCGCCTATAAATAATTTTAGCAGACATTAGAGTTGGTTTCAAAGCAGCTGCAACAAGCTCTGAAGTTAGACAGCTTGTGACAACAAACAGACTTTGGCACACGTGATTTATCGTGAAAGAGCTGCGCATCATCATCACCATCATCATCATCATCTTCTTTTTGCTCATTATCAAAGCCAATGTCTAATTGCCAGTCAGAAGAGTCAAGCAACTTGCCTGTTTATTTATTGGCATGAAATTGCAAATTGTATCTCGTAGTTTATCAGCTGACACAACACAAAATGAAGACAAGACCAAACGACAGTCATGGGAACAGCTCAGCAAGACACGAGTAAGATAACGAAATAAAATAGTGGATGGAGGAACCGAGGAAGAATTAGGGTTTGTTGTGCAGCCCGTTTAGCTATGTGTAAAATTAGAGTTTGTTTGTATTTTTATTATACCCTGCAACCAAAAGGTAAGTGCAGCTAGCTCATAGAAGAAAATAGTCATCCTTTTATACTCGTAATTTTTAAAAGCTTAAATTTGTTGGGAACAATTGGAAAATCGTTTTCAAGCTAGTATCTTGTAAAGCGTTTCTAAATTGTCTCAAAACTTAAAGAAATAAATAAAATAAGATGTAGTCAAGTGCACAGTATTTATTATAGTCAAGACGTCCCAACTTGTTCCCTCATAATTCCTTTATTTATAAGCAATTGTTTATTATGCAGTGCATCATTATATTCATACTTCACTCAACTGAAATACCAAAATAGCCTCAATGCTATGTTTCAGTAACACCTACGCAAAATACTTTATTTATAAACTTAATTATGTAATTTAAAACAAATGAAAATTTAATTGAATTTAAGTGCTTTGCCAATGCTAAATAATTTGCATACCTTTTATATCGTTAAAAGATTTAAAAAAAAGTTGTTTGTATATAAAGATATTTATTTATAACTAGCTTCATCTAGAAATTGCAAAAAGTTTTATTTAAGGTTTGTTGGACAAGTAAAGTTTTTCAGAAATTTTTTTTTTTTTTTTTTCATATCAAACCAGTTTTATTTTGCAAAATCTATAAGTTTTTTACTTGGACAATATTTACAACGCAATAAGAAAAGCTTATAATTATTTACAGATGGATGTTATACAGTAGATTAACAACATTCTGTCAAATGTGACTTAAACTAAAAAAGTTAAATTTTAAATTAATGCAAGACAGTCATGAAGTATTAAAATTTCCAGATCAAGTCCTGTGAGCTCGTCAAGAAAGTCATTTAAATGATGATATGGCTATCGGGCTATACTACTGCACACATCATGGACAGCAGCCCAAATTTGGCTAGAATTAGATTTACCTTTTCAATACAAACAATCCAGTCAACTATCTTAAAGAAACTTCTTTCACAAGAAGTCTTGCAATTTGTTAGAAAAACTCTAATATAAGTCATAGGCCATTTTTGCCAGTACTCTTATGCTTGGAAGAAGGAATATATGAAAATTTATATTCAGACACGCTTAATAAAAGTCACTACACTTTAAACTATTTAAAGATACTTCAACTTTAGCTGCTCAGGTAAATAAAATTTTACAAAATGCTGCAAATAGATCTCATCGTTTTCGATAAAATAAAGTCACATGCGGGCAGACAAATGATCCATATTTCTCAAATTGATCCCAAACCATTGTCAGCTCTGAGTTGCTAATTGCAAACTTGAAGCCAAAAAGAGCACCAAGTATCAAAATAATAATAAATATATTTGTTAAACAATTTCGCTTCATTAAAAACGCATTGAACTCAACGTGTCGCAATATGAAATAATAAAAAAATTCCGCCTGACTCTGAGTCAGACTCAGACTTAGCTGCAGAGTTCAGTTAGTTACTGCCGCTGCCCTTTTAATGTAATTCAATTTATGTACATATATACAAAAATATATATAGGTATTTACGTATGTGTGTGACTGATTATAGTCAGAGTCACAGTTATTGAACCACTCGCAATTGTTTTTTTTTTTTTTTGTTATTACTTGATGTTGTTACTTTTGGGTAATATTTAACCCTTGAGTTATGTTTTTCCATTAAGCTGCTATAACAATGGCCTATATGGCGTATACATAATTTAATTATGCTGAGAGGCTGCGACCGTTTTATGTTTTCTTTTACGTTTCTTTCCATATGATGTGCCCCATAACTTAAATTATGAGCGTAAAAAAGTACGTAAAAATAAGTGAGGCAGCAAAAAATGAGGCAAGCGCAAACAAACACCAAACAATGTTCAGGTTAACAACCTTGACCGCGAATATCTGACGAGCATAAGAATTCTTTTACTTATTCATTTTTTTTTTTTGGGGTTTTAGGCTATGACTGCTTAAAAGTCAATTAAAAAAAAAAAAACAATTCAAAAGGCGGCAACGAGTTTCGCTTTAAAAGAATTGCAACATAATATGCTTGTGAATTCTTTGAATTAAGGCGAGGAACAGATACATTTGCATTGGTGTAGTACCAGAATATCATGGAATGAAGAATATTTTACTTTATCCAATTTTTATACGTATATAAAGGTATGCATGTATTACATGTAATTTATTGTAGAATGAATAAAAGCAGATGCTTTCAATTTTTATACACGTTTGCGATTTCGTGCTGAGTTTATATCTACTTCCAGGTTTATGTTCAGGTAATTTATGCAGTCTTAAAAAATTATGTTGTGGTAAGCCTGTCTATCCCTAGGGGAGCAATCATTAAATTTTTCGTTATCCTATAATTTGTTTATTACTACAAATTTAAATTTTATGAGTATGTGAATGTTGGGTGGCGCACATTTCTGTTTTTAAGTTAATGATTATACAAAATAATTATGTTGTAAGCTATACACATTTTGAACAAATTTGGAGATACAAACACACAAAGTAAGGAGTTTCTATTATGTATTTGAGAATATTCATTCATACCATCGATACTCAAATCGAAATTAATGATTTGAGTAAGAGGTTGTGTAGTGAGTACATTCAGTGTATTGAAGACTTTAGCCACGAGTTAGAAAAACCTAAATCCCGCCCATTTAAAATTCTTTACTTTCAGCGACAAAGTGCCTCAAAAAATTTTGAAGTCTTATAACTTGATTTAAGCTTAAATTTAATCTTTTTATGCCTAATTTATATTTTTTTTATATAAAACTTGGGTGCGGTCATCCTTTTTCAAGCATGTAGATTACATATGTATATTCATTAAAAATGATGTAAAAATATTTACTATAAATTTTTTGTAAAATAAAAATTTGTAAAATGTATAAAAATTGCTTTTAAATGTATGTAAAAAAATATATATTATTTAATATACATTATAATGATATTAAAAAGATACATATTAAAAAAAAATACTAAATATAAATTTTAATTTCATTAAATATTTTAAAAATACTTTAATATAAAATAATATATTCATTGAAAATTCTACACAAAATAAATAGTACATACATAAACAAAAAAAAATGTGGTACAGTCGAGGCGGTGCCCGACAGTGGAATACCCTGTACCTTTTTTCTCGCAAAAAATTTTTCCTTCTAAGAACTTTCCGGTTGGAATTTTTTTTTTTGGTGAAATTCGATATTTATACCTATAAGTTCCCTAAATTTTTACCGATTTTGATGAAACTCGAATGTTACGTCAAAGAAGTTATTTAAAGTATATGGGGTAAGTTTCAAGTTGGTATGTTGAGGGGTGTGGGACAAAACACGGTAAATCGATTGCGGGGGGTGGTGGGACCGCATTGATAAAATTTGGATGTGGATTTGTTCATTAGAGCCACATGAATCAGCTTACCAAAAATTGTGATTCTAGGTCACTTGTAACCATAATTACGAGGAGTCAAATGTTGACGCAGTTTATAGGCAAGGGGTGGTGAAATTTTTACATTTTTGACATTCCGACAGGCTGACGGACGGACGGACGGACGGACGGACATGGCTTAATCGCTACCCGAGGTTATGATAAGCATTTTGGTATAAAGGACTTGGTGTCTGCCACGCCTCCTTCTGTCCGTTACATACATTGCACAAATCTAGTATACCCTTTGTACCTATAGGTACAGGGTATAAAAATGATGTAGAAAATATAAGTTAAAAAAAACTATATAAGTACATACACATAAAATATAAAATTGATATAATAAAAAAAACCGTATAAAAAAAGACATGAAGTAAACCCTAAGCTGCTATGAAAATAGATTAAAAAGGGGAATTCCCTAACAAAATTCCTAAAAGATTAGGTGAATTAAACTATTTTCTAAATCTAAATCGAATTAAATTTTGTAGAAAATTTTTTTTCTATACCGAGTTAGTTGGGTTATCGAGGATTTACAAAGATCTGACACCAATGAAGCCGAAGACCTACGCCACTTTCTCGGGAGGTGTCCAATTTTCAGAGAGCACAGAGTATTATGCTTTAGAAAACCTATGTTAAGCCCTCACGAAATCCTTGTAATTCTAAATGACGTAAACAATACTAGCTGGACGGAACTTGTAGAATTTTTGAAAATAGCCACAAAGTACAGAAAGCAAATAATCACTGAATACTTTTGATAAAAAATTAAATATTTTGTAATACGGACGACGTATAGTCATAGTCGCGTATATTATTTTTAAAACCATTGTATCATATTAATTTGTGTTTAAGAATCCTTTTGTATTTAAATATTTCTCTAAAGAATGGCTTTAAAATAAATTTATTATTATTATTATTACTAAGTTATTTCAAAACCGTGTAAAAACATAGAGGGGGTATACGAGAAAGAACATAAGCACTTTCGAAGTTTTGAGCATTATGTACTCAATGTTCTCACGCATAATAAACACGGTATACCTTATTTCGTTACGTGACGACTTTTCTATTATTTGACTATAAACTTCGTTCTAAAAACTTTGAATAAACCTGTTTCTCATACATGCTGATTAATATACCTTTTATTTTAACATATTTTTCGAAATTAAAATTTATTTAATCTTCGTGTACTCGAAAAACCCAAAGAAAACAAATTGTAAAGGATGTCAAAAAAAAATTTTTTTTGTACTTTTTACCAAAATTCCTGTTGTTTCACTTTTTCTCAGATTTTGATAAGCAACCACTCATTTTTTTTCGTAATCGATCAAACTTAACGAGCCGTGAAAAAAAATGTATGAAACATTTTTTTTTTAATTTTTAAAATTACCTTCGAAATAGAATTTTTTCAAAACTTTGCTAAATATGACGAAATATTTGATATGAATGGATAAATAACGACCAAACCAAATTTGACAAAAATATATTGCAAATATAATCGATAGATAATCCAATTATCTACAGTTTGGTAAAAAAAAAAATTTTAAATCAGTATAGTAAATATAAGTAGAGATATTTGCGTTTAAGTCACACTTTTTTTTAATTCGAAAGCTTTTTTGTCTGCATTTTCGGTTGTAGCATGATATTTTACTACGGAATTGACTAAGACATGTAGAGGATATCAAAATTTTTTTTAAATTTGTAAACTAGTAAACTGAAGACAGATTGCAAATAAAATATTAAGAAAAAAAAATTACAATACAAATGGAGTGCTCACTTTTTCGGTCACAAAAGCCTCAGGAGAAAAATGCCCGAGTAACGACAGAGGTAACCCTAACCACGAGGCAAAAAGGTAAAAGTGCCATACCAACAACATAAGAAACAAGAGATTTTGTGAGATAAATTATATTTAAAAGCGTAAAAGATAAAGCTTTTGACATTTGCCAGTAAAAATTATATTTCCTGATCGCTATTAAGAACTTTAATTTTAATTTTAAAAATATCTAGGTACTTTTGGCGGTTGTTTTCTAACAGACAAGCACTAGACAGTATACAAAATATGTGTCACCCTCGTAGATGTTAGCGCTTTTTACAACACTCTTTTGGCAGGAATGCCATACGGTTCGTAGTCAAGTGTCTGGTTCACGCGTAAATACCCTTTTTTTTTTGGGTAAGTTCTAGTTGGACCATTTTGCCCTCTGCCCTTTTACCATTATGCATTTATGCTTGATAAAGTGAAAGCTCCAATTTTTATTTGTCTTTAATATTAGTATATATACAAGAATACACAGTACGTAGTCAAAAAATATTTATTTTTTATATGAACTACATACACATCGCCCAATGGAAATCGTTATCCCAAACTGGTTTGCCTAACTTTTCCATCTTGAAAATCTATTCATAAATGGCTTCAACAATTCATCGAGGCAAATTTGATTGCCACACTTGACTAAATAATACAATATATATACAGGTTATGTTTCGACTTTGGGTCACAATCAGTGCGTGCTCTTCCACAATAAAAAGAAAAGAAAAACTATGCAAGAGGTTAGCAATGAAATAAATTTCGTGCCAAGTTGGACAAACTTGCATAACAAACAAAAAACTTTGTCTCAGCAAACTAAAAAAATAAGAAGAAAAAATTATGCTATATATTCGTAGATAGTTGCTGTTATTGTCATTCTTGCTAATAGGGTCAATTGTACAATTAATTTATAATTTAAAACTTTGCAAGTTCCACTGCTCATCGTTGCTCTAGCTCAATAGTGAAAATCGTTTAAAGTTGTAGATATTGTTGTTGCTGTTGTTGTGTCATTTTCGTTAATTAAAGTGTTTACATAAAAGTGCTGCAAATGGGCAAAAGCAAAATTAGAAAGCCATTAACATGGCTGAAACTATTCAAACCACCCAACACCTCCCAACCGCCACCATTTAACGTCAAGCAACTTAAAAAGTCATTGTCACAAACCTTTTTACAATTACAATTTCGGTGCTTCAAATGCACTTACCTTTACCACAAACCCCAACATTTTCGCTTGTTATCAAACCAATTGTCTCAGGGGTTTTTTGTGTTTGTCTCCAACGTGATTCACGGCGTGAATCGTGATGCGTATGCAATTTCTACACGTTTTTAACGTTTATTTCTGATGGCTTTAATCGTCGTCTTAGCCTGTCTATACGCCTGCCCTCAGCCCCCTCTCTAGCCATTTATTTACATTACCGCATTGTAAGTTGCATACAAATTACCAGATGATTTTGAAAATTGGAATTCCTAGAAAGTTTTTGCTTTGTGCTATTTTTTTTTTTTTGTTGGTGTGTAGTTGACTTTGCGGCTAATTAATTGCAGTGCAATTTGATGTCACTTTAATGCATTTGTCATACACGCTTATTCCACGCGAATCTTAATTAAAGAATACAATCAAATTATAGATGAAAGCGGATTGGCAACTATACGGAAATAATTCACTTCACAATACTAAAGGTAAAAAATATGACACGGTTGACGGATACTGTCCAGATGAAACTTAATTTAAAAGTTTTTTTTTAGCTGTGGCATACATTATGAATTGTGGGAGTGAAAACAGCATTGTTGTTGTTTTATTAAATTGGCCTTGGATAAGCTAATGTACTCTACTTGATGACTGCAGCCCACACATAAAAATATTTAAAAAAAATTGAATTTCAAAAGAACAGTAATTTTTTTGCTAACAAAATTTAAAGAATATAAAATGGCGGCTAAAGTCTAAACATTGTTGCAGAAATCTTTTGAAGTCCTGAGAAAATTTTGTATCCTTTGCTCTTATAGTCTCTAAGATCTAGGTAGACATAATGCCCCTTACTTCGTATTAAACAAATCTCTAATACCCGTGACCCTAATACCCTTTGAAGTTTTGACAAAGTTTTGTATCTCTGTAGCTCTTATAGTCTCTAAGATAAGTAATTTTTTTCAGAAGCCCACACATACAAATATTTAAAAGCAAATTTATTTTTACGTATCTTATGTTCAAAAGAACAGTAATTTTTTTTTTCTAACAAAATTTAATAAATATAAAATGGCGGCTAAAGTTGAAATAATGTTGTAGAAGCCTTGAATAAAATTTTGTATCCCTTGCTCTTATAGTCTCTAAGATCTAGGTATACATAGGTAAGGGTATCACCATTCATTTTTGCACGTCTCTCACACCCCTTTCTTCATATTTAACATATCTCTAATACCCTTAACCCTAAGGATACAGGGTACAAATTCTTCTTATTTAATTTAATCCAACAATTTTTTAAAAATAATACCTGTTAATCTATTCATGGTCAAAAAATAAAAAAAAAAAAACAGTTTTTAAACATATCGCGTTGTGGCTGAATTTATAAAAAAATAACTTTTATTTGACTGTGACATAGCTTCTAAATATTTCTAAATCAATTTTTTTTTCTAGGTTTCCATTTTTTTTTCTTTTTACCAAAACATTTTCTTACAACAAAAAAAAAATTTGTTTTTTTTAAGTATGTTCCTTAATATATTCTTTTTAAGCACGTCTTCTTATCTCATCTTTGCATGGTGTCAGTATGAATCAAATCATAGTAATGTTAAAAAAAACTAAAATTATTTAAAGTAAATTTTTTTAATTCTACGAAAAAAATATTATTTATTTCTTGTTTATATGAAGAAAAAATTTTTTTTTAGTTTAATATTATGAAAAAACATTTTTTAACAAAAGATTTCTTAATTATTTATATTATTTCTTGGTGGCAGAATTTGGTTTCTTATCTAGCTAGAGTCTTCAACATTTTCTTGTATAACTTAAACCGTAGTAATTTTTACAAATCTAGTTCCAGATGGGAGCCCCATGAATGAGAAATCAAAAACTGTACCCAAAAAATAATGTAAATAATTATGTGGAAATAAAATTAACAATTAAAATTATTTAATTTAAAAGAACCTTTGCTCCAACTAGGAACCTAATGGAGGACACTTACTAATTTAAAAGAATATTAGTTTAGGAAATAATACAAATACCAATACAGCCCTAACTGTATATGTTTGAGTACTTTTTTCCAAAAATTTTAAAACAAAACTAACAATTAAAATTAATTAATTTAAAAGAACCCTTGGCTCCAACCAGGAACCTAATCTAGGACACAAACTAATTTAAAAGTATATTAGTTTAGGAAATAATACAAATACCAATACAGCATTCCTGCATATGTTTGAGTACTTTTTTAAACAAAATTTATTGGCTAGTTAAATAAGAGACCTGTTTAAGAACCTAAGGATTCTTATCGCTCGTGAACAAAATGGATTACTATAGGCTTATCTAAATAAAACAGAAAACGTTTTTTATGTGTGGAAATATTTTTTAAATATTGAGATGAATTGGCAAGCTGAATTGAGAACAAATGAAAATTTTGTACATACGCTTGCAAAAAGAATGTGCTTATTCAAAAAAAACATACCATATTCTACTCATTAAAATTTTAAATTTTAAACAATTAGCCATCAAACATGAAAAACGTTGGCTATTCTTATCAATTTTTAAAGCCCCATCCGATTATTGATGACTAGAAAATTATAAAACAATATTGCAAAAAAAAATTGTTAACATTGAAGGGTTAGGGTAAGCCCAAATGTAGGTGCACATATAAAATATTCTACGACCAAAACTCGGCCAAAAAGCCACAGGCTATAGACCGTCATTTCATTTCAAAAATCATTTCATTTTCAATGCACAAATTTTGAACCGGTTTAACTCTAACATACTTACACACATATACATGTAAACAGAAAATTTTATCTACAAAAAAAAGTAGGTGACGTTAAGCACCGTTACGTGCAGCTCAACAACAACAACAACGACATCCAAACAAAACTGGTTGTAACTTTTATTTTGTTAACAGCGCTTCTCCGAAAATCCAAAAACAAAAACCCAACCCAAAAATGAAAATTTGTGAAGAATTTTTATTACTGCCTTTTTGATACTTTTTACATAATTTGTGCAGCGGCAGAGGGAGAGAGAGAGGAAAAGGCAACAAGAGCGAGATAAACAGCTGCATTGGTTGACTGGCTAAAAGTCTAACCAAAAAGACAACTTCAACAGCAACAACAACAACAAAACGAAAGCAATACAAACACGTCACAGTTGCGTGGTCAGCTTTTGTGTGTCTTCCACTCGCATACACTCAGAAAATGCAAAGAGAACGCCCAGAGAGAGAGAGAACCTACGAACAGGCATTTGCATCTGACCACAAAATACACAAAACAAAAGCCAAAAACCAAAGTCAAACCAAAGCTCACGCATGCAACAGGCCAACATTCAAGTCTGACTGGCAAGCAGTGCAAACGAAACATTGACGCCAGCAGCGACAGTAATAGACAAAAACAACAACAAAAGAGTCGCAACGTTATGCTGCTGTTGTATTTGCCAACTTGGTAATTATTTTACAAACCAAACGAATTTGGAAAATATAAATGTTCTTACTTTTCCGAAAATTCTTTTTTGTCTTAGGGTTTGCTAATGATTCATTCGAAATCAATTCAAAAATGGCGCTTTATGTTAGGCGTCACATTTTTCAATTAGCAATTATGTATATCAAAAGATTTCCAAATATTACTGATGCACGACTGTCCACAACTCAATACCTTATAAAATCTTCTAGGCCAAATTTTTAGAGTGACGCAGATATTTTATTTTCAAACAAACAAAAATTATTCTTGGAGTTGTAAAGTTGCACAAAAACTCAACTGGCTAAAGCGTGAACGACTTTTTCGTTATTCAAGTTGTTTTTTTTTCCAGACATTGTTTACATTTGTAAGTTTTAAATTTGAGGCTTTGGAGTTGGTTAAGCAACTTAAAAGTAATAATTGCTTAATTTAGTAAACAAAATGCATAAGACTATCTTAAATCCCTGAAATATTCAAATGCTGAAAATGCCGCAAATATTGTATTCTGCTCAATTTAGCAGCTATAAACTAGACCCAGACCCTAGGGTAGAGGAAAAGTTGAGTTGAGCGCTGAAACTCAACTCTGTATATTTTGTTGTTGTAAAAGCCCTAATTGATTCTAATTTAAAATTTGTATTTTTAGTACAGTAAACGAAGGCTCAAAAAAGACGTCTGCTGGAAAAAAAATACTTAATGGATGAAACTTTCTGGGATCATTAGGGACCTTGTTCTAATTTTTAAACCGAGTTTTCGTATTTGTGGGTAGGTAGCGTGGCACCGTTTATATTTTTTGGTAAAAATATTAATTTTGCTTAGGATTTTTTAATTATTTGCATTAAAAGAAACTCTACATATTTTCATGACAACATTTTAAGTTTTTGCTTATATACTATAGATAATACATACTATAATATAATAAAAGATGAATTCCCAATCATACCAATACCTCTATGCTTAAAATAGACGCAATTACCATTACCATTATTTTTAGTACAGTAAACGAAGGCTCAAAAAAGACGTCTGCTGGAAAAAAAATACTTAATGGATGAAACTTTCTGGGATCATTAGGGACCTTGTTCTAATTTTTAAACCGAGTTTTCGTATTTGTGGGTAGGTAGCGTGGCACCGTTTATATTTTTTGGTAAAAATATTAATTTTGCTTAGGATTTTTTAATTATTTGCATTAAAAGAAACTCTACATATTTTCATGACAACATTTTAAGTTTTTGCTTATATACTATAGATAATACATACTATAATATAATAAAAGATGAATTCCCAATCATACCAATACCTCTATGCTTAAAATAGACGCAATTACCATTACAACGATATAAGCAAGGATAAAAAAGTGATATTATAAGATATATACCTACATACATCATATATTTTCTGATTTCCAAATTCTTCTTCTCCCAAACCCTTGTTTACCTCTTTTCGGACTCGCTTATGCTCCTCCTGAGGTGTGGGTATGCGATCTCAGGATCAGGATGATCTCTGGATCATGTCGTCGCTGAGACCCATTCGTTGCTGATGTTAAAAATGTGAGGTTTTTGGCACTTGTGTATGGATATTCGTGAGTTACGGACTTTCCTTTTACACCGGCGGTTGTCTCCAGACCCGGTAACCAATCGCATACACTGATCTTTGGAAGATCTTTAAGATGTTAAAAATGTGCCTCAGGCTCAATGTGATTTCCAAATTCAACCTCTTAAATTTTTTAGTACAGAGAACAAGCTGTTCTGTTCTTTTGGTTTCTTCTTGAAAATTTTAAATAAAAAAAACTCAAAAACAAAATATTCTTCAAAAATTCCGAAAAATGCTTAAAAAAAATTGGTATAAATACTTTTCAAAAAATTTCACGAATGAATTAAAACAAGTGTCTAGTTTCTGAAAGAATGACCCAACTGCGCAACTCATTTTGGGTGTACGTCTCATGGTCACTCACTTGTAGCCGTCAGCGACTTGTTTTAGATATGCAAATTTTTGCACTAGCTGCGTTTGAATGTCTGATTCCCACTCTCACAACAAACACACTCTATTTGGTATCAAGAGTGCAATTAACTGCAATGTAATTGAGTATTAAATCAACTCTTTTGGAGTACTCGGCCTGGAGTATTCCCCCAACTCATTGTAACTATTTAGTGCGTTTTAATTGAAATTTATGCAACTAGTTAAGTGCAACGGGTTGATCTCAGCTCGCGTTCTCGCTCTCTTTTCGGTTCAGCGATTCTTTTGTTGTTTATTGCATCAATTTTGATTTTATTTAAATTGTTTTTATTTGGTATGGGAAATTGAACTGCATTATAGAATATGTGTTATACATATGTACATACATATGTAACATTTGAGGAAGTGAGTTTAACAGAAGCAGTCAGTTTAAAAAGCAGTCAGGAAATTGCTACACAGTTTTGGAATCGGAATTGTTTGCAAAATCTTTTCACACAATTAAAAGTTTCTTCAACTTAAACCATTGTCTGGCATAAATGCAAAATGGTAAAAGAGCAAAGTATAAAATACAATTTACATTTCTACTCAAGCCAGACCATTGATTACGAAAAGAAGAGCATTCTTGTCCAAAAAGTTTTGTAAATAACATCAATATCATATTTTTATACTGATTTTTGGTATTATTTAGTGCTTCTAGTCTTTTAGCTGTTTTTAAAAAACCGACAAAATTATATATATTTAAAAAAATATAATACAAGTTGTAATTTCTGTACAGTTGATGATCACAAAATATTTATTGCGCTGGCAAATATCAACAAATTTATCTTTTATGTATTTAAGTAGCATTTTTCACACAATAACTTTTTTTAATAGAACTAATCCAAACAATATTTTCTTGCTCACGCTATTAGTCGAGCATGAACGAGTAGGAAAAGTAACCAGTGCTTCCACTCTAGCTCCTTTTTATACTCGTTGGTCGGGTATTCTTGCCTTTATGAGTTGTTGTTAGGGTTGTGCACGTCATCACTTGCCTTTAAGCATTTATGCCCGACTAAATAATCCCCCCAAATATAAATCGATGCATGTCTCTGAGCAATCTATAGAAAGATGGGGTTAACTTGGACGTCAGATTTAACATCAGAATAGGGCCTACATATTTTTATATTGTCATATTATATATTGCTGGGAACAGCTTTAAAATAATAAAAAAGAATCTATTTAAAGGGAAATTACTGAAAATCTTTGATTAGCCCAGAAAGAATAAGTTAGTACTTAGCAAATATAACAAAGTCATATACTGTATAGAAAAGATATAGTACAAAAATGGCTTCCTATCACATTATTAACTCAAATTAAATTTTAACTTATTATGTTTTAATTTAAAGCTAATGTAGTCCAATACTCATCTTCTTTCTTATCAATGACTCATTAAAAACTATAAACACTAATTACAAACGCCAAAAGCGCAAAACTCTTTACCTTGGGGAGACTACCCCCACGCGAAACTTGGTTAAATTTACATAGTTTTCCAGTTAACTCAGGTAGCTGCGCTGGGAAAAAGCTACAATCCGGCACACATATATTATATACATGAATTGCAATACATATATTTATAAACATGTACTCGTATGTAATTATAATGTACACTAACAGAAGTAAAAACAACAACTAAAAGATTTTAAATGACTTTTAGTCACGGAAAGTACAGCAACAAGAACAACTTTGAAAACAAAAAAAAAATAAAAAGCTTTGGGGCCAATGGTTATATCAAGTGTTGGGAATCGGCTGAGAAAGGTTGCTACAAATTCTGATTATGATGATGTGGGTTATTTATTAACTAAGCAAGTCAAGAGACAAACTTTAAAACTATAATAAGAGCTTTTTTCAAATACCCTGCAGCCAAAGAAAAGTAAAATTTTGACCACAGTCTAAGGTCGAACGAGTACAATATAGGAAAAGGAATATAGAATATAAATTAATTATCAAATCACAATACACTACGCTTTTTCTCTATTCGAAAACGATGGCAAACATGCCTATAATTATGAAACTTGGAAATAAGTAACAATGAATGAAACAGTTTGGTGACTTCTAGAGAAAAGAAACTTAAAACTCTTCACGTTCATAAGTTTCGTATTCGTATCGCAAAGTGACAAGAATGGTTTGCCATGGGTATGATACGACCTACTTCTAATTAATTCCATAAATTTAATTTCAAAATTTCAATTTTTACAAAACCAAGTATGTTCAAGAACTGGGTATAGATTTAAAAAATTATTTCATGAATTAGAGAAAAAAAAAAGAGTTTTTGTGTTCTTTTTTATAATGCAGCAGATGTCTCCCGTAGTAAACTAATAGTAGGGAAGTTTTCTTCTGGTCCACTATACGATGAATTTTTAGGCTGGATATTTTTCTGTCCAATATTTTTGTATTTGACTCAAGACTATGATCGATTCATAACAACATCGAGTAGACCTTAGACTTAGCAATACCAATTTTATATAAAAAAAAACACCTTATCTTGGCAAGTAAAATTTTTGGAATCATGCTAATATTTTCAGCCATTTTCCGGCAGTAAAATTATACGGTCTACATCATTTAGATATTTGCAAACGTTTGGGACCTGTGCGGATCCAGAATTTGGTCTATTCGGTTCTTCACTTCGAAGTGTATGTATATCAGATACCAGAAAAGACTGTCAACCCATTGTTACAACTTTTGGGAGGGTCCGGACCCGAAAGCCCCCCGCGATTCTCACCACTGGTTTGTGACCTATTTAGTAGGAAACAAAGTTGTAAAAATCTTGAAGCCTGCAATGCAAAATTTAAGGCTGCAAAAAGTTGGTATGTAGACCATACGTACACTTAATTATATTTTTCTATAAAAGGGTATCTATGAGTCAGTTTTTTCCAACAGCATTGTAGTTTTTTAAGGTTTTAGTTTTTTTTTTATCAAATTTATTGCTACCATTTAAGAGTTAAAGTTAATTAGCTTAGGGATGCAAACAAAAAAAAGGAGGTTTAAGGAAAGGTAATTAAAAAATAGATTTGTAGCCACATTTATTTTTTATGTTACTGTAGTATTTTTTGCAACTCTGCCATTTGCATGGTATTCAATATTATGGTTGCACATGTCACCGCAGTGCAGGTGTAATTTAAATATTTAATTTAGGTTGGCAGTTTAAAAAGTTTCGCCAAATGTTTTCAAAGAACTTTAGCTGATGGACGCTAATCTGACGTCATACGCTTAGTACTAGGGTGTGTCTAAAGATACGTCATATTGTCAACCCAACAAACCCAACCGAAAATATCTTAACCTTGCCGCTCAAAGCCAAAACAGTTTGTTAGTATAGTCAGCGAAGCGCAGTTATCTGGCAAATGTTTCTATTTCAGTTTTATAGAATGACGTCTTGACACGCAAGGTGCGTCCAGGCGTTACCATATTAAGAACACTTTAACCTAAAACCTTTGTAAAAACCTCTTGCAAAAAATTGGCTAAAAGTTTAATTAAATACCAAGCTTTTAGCTTTTTTGATGGGTGCAGCCTAAGGATATGTCAATGTCAATTTAAGAGCCTAGCAGTTGACCTATAAAAAATAGGTAAGTAGAACAAAATGGGTTGGGGGCACAGAAATCCTCACTCAAAAAGCACGAAACACGCAATCGCATTTTAGCTCGTAAAACTCCAAAAAAAGGTTTGGGTCTACACTAATTGTAGAACATTTTCATGTGTGTTTGTATTTGTATTTCAGATAGCAAGACGTTAAGTTATCTATTTTGGTATCGGAAGCACGTAGCATTAACGTCATTCTTTGCTTGCATCAAGTAGAGGCTTAATCCGAAAATCTTACAATGTCAGCAAAAGTTTTATAATGGAATGTGCTGATAGTAGCGTCTTTTAGCGCCCAGATAACTTGAGTAACCACCAGTGAAGGTCTCGGCGTGTTTTTGTTGGAAACTCATTGCATCAATTGATTAGCAAATTGAGCAACGCGCTGCAGTTGAAAACGTGTCAAGTGAAGCAGACTAGAAGCAGGCAATGGCCACTTATCAATGGATAAATAAAAGGCGAAATGTGACAGTTAAGGTAAACAGACAACTTTGAAAGGAAACACCCTCAGATATGTTTATTAAATGGACTGTGTTTACTTTGACTAATAATATTGGCAAATAATGGTTAAATCGCGTACAAGCTAAAGGCTATACTGTCATAAGCCAGAAATTTCCACAAGCGAACTTAAAACAAACAGCAATCTGTATCATATATCTTTTGTTGAAACTCAAAAGCAATGCTAGATCTATTAATCAATTATAGATCTATAGTTTTTGGCAAGGCATTCTTTAAAACAATAAAAGGCCATATATATAAATGGGATATCCCAAATGGCATTTTTTTTTTATATGAAGTTTTGCGATTCCGCGTGAAATATTTCGTGCTGCGTATAGGCCTTAAGGTTTAATGACATATCCCAAACTATATTTATAAACCGCATTTATAGAAAAAAATTTAAGATTTAAGATTTCAAAGCTAATCAACTTGCAAATCTTGAATGTTTATAGCCACGGCCGTCCAAAGAGGAAAGTAGCGCAGAAACCCTTCGGTCACTTAGCGCACTGCTTTTTTCAAATACTGTAGTATCTTATTTTAGTAGCTTCGCCCAAAAATTTAAGATAAATAAATAAACTTCGGGTCAGAGCGAATCTCACGTCATTACTGATTATTTATAATAATAAACATTAAAGGTTGCAAGTTAAGCACCCGTTTCTTGACGCATATTCTGCTATCGAATTATACCCATTATTTAGAAGTTATAGACCCTATATACCTACGAACTTGTATTACCTAAAGTAACTCTTGTAACCGAGCTTGAAACCAAAAGTAATTCATGGAATTTCTAGAAATATTTTTAAGAGCTTTAAGAATCTGTCACTTAGTTTTTGGTCAATGTATTCTCCAAGTGATTTTAAAAACATCCCAATACAAATATTCAAGAAATTTATTTTCAAAAATAACTTAAGTGGTTTATAAACCTTTCATTAATGCCCAACGTATTCTTTAAGCGATTTTAAAAACATCCCTAGCTATAAATATAATATGTGTATTAAAAAAAAATATTTTTGTATTCATGCAAATTCATGAGTATACGCACATTTGCATTCCATAACAAGTTTTAAAACAATAAAGAAAAAAGCTTATAATATTTATAAAAGTAAACAAAATACAATAATAAAACAAAAAGGTAAATGGCAAACTAACCTGTACAAGTTTTGCGGCAAATGACTCTGCCAAGGCTCTGCCGCAGCTCAGTTAACGTTATTGTTATTGTTAGCCGCTGGCTAACCTGTTGCTGTCGCTATTGACGCCAACATGAACGTTGACGCCGACGCAAGCCAAAGAACTTCTCGACTTAGTAAAAGCTCAACGTCGAGCCGCCGCCTTTTGCATGCGCAAAAAAGAAACGACGCACACACAGACACTCACATGCAAACACTATCTCACTCACACACAGGTAACGAAACACGTCGTGAAAGAAGGCAAAGAAGAAGCAGCAGCAATAATGAATGATCGTTGCGGTTCGTGGTGAAGTAACTCTAAGCCTTGCTTGTGTTGGTATGTGGTATTTATATATGTGTGTGTGTCTGTTTTATTTTGCAAATAAATTCAAATTTTGGCAAAAAAAACTATACTCTTAAACATATATAAACACTTTTTGCACTGATTTTGAACACTCGTTTTTTTTTTTTGCTTTTTGCACACTTTTGCACTTTAAGCCGCTTTTATAAGCCAGCGCTCATTATATTTAAAGATGGCTGGCTGTCTGACACGCGCATTTTGGCCGTAAACATTTCAAAACTGAGACACTGGCTCACACATACAACGACCGGCCAAACGTAAACCAACAAGCGTATGTTCAACCGTCAAGCTAGCGAGCAAACCGAAAACAGACTTAACTTTTGAAACTAAACTTTCGCACACTGTTATTTGTACGCTTTTCACCACAGCAGCTGTTTATATTCAACAACATAACTGCTATGTGTTGAAAGCTTGCGCGCTAAGCGTAAAAGTCTTAATAAAATTTCAAAATTTACTTGTAGGTAAGTAATATCAAATTTTATTTGCTTGCAAGCACTTTTTAATGCACACATTTTAGTTATAAGCTTTTTAAAACTTTTTGCTTAAATTATTTAACTTAACAGATTTTCTGCGCGTGTTTAACAACACCGAAAATCAACAAACTGCGATAACTTTGACTTTCACGACTTGCTTATCGATAAATCCTTAGGTATTTGTCCACAGCTGATGCCGTAACAAGCTGCAACACATTTTCGAACGAAAAAGTAAAATTTGTAACTAAAAAGTTTAAAACTTAAGTGTTATGTTACGCGCCGGCTGCCAACTATTAACGCAACCAGGCGTTGGTGTCATCAAAACTGGCAGCACAAACTATGCACTGGAATTTGTGCGCTGGCGCCGAAAACCTCGTTGGCTGCCGGTGGCCAAAAGTAAAATGTTCCGTGTACCTGAGCGTAAAAAACAAACCGAGGAGGAACGTACCGAGCTAATGCGTCTACATAATAATTACAAGTGCTTAATAATATAGCTATGCTCCAAATCGCAGTTGCTAACGTTTTTTTTTTTACTCGTTGCAGAACTCAATTGCGCTCCGTGCGTCAATATTTGCGCGAGGAAGTTGTGCGTCAACAGGAAACATCCACAGCAGATCATATAGTGCTTACACCAGAGCAGGAGGAGGCTGATTTTCAACGCTGCTTGGCCGAAAATAGTGCTTGGAATGCAGCAATAGCTTTGGAACGAGAGCAGCGACTGGCAAAAGAACGTGTTGCAAAGGCGGCTTATGTGCAAGAGCGTTTGGATGCGGCGGTAGTGCGCGATGAAGAGCGCAGAGAGCGTGCGGTAGAGGTGGTGCGGCGAGAAAAGGAGTTTTCCAAGACTTTCATTACACGCGAAAACTTGGATGTGGCTATTGAGACTGCGTTGGCCAATCCTGTCGATTACAATTTCTCCATAGATATGGCAGGCAACATGTACCGAGGACGTACTACTGTGCCCGGCAGCTCGGGACCACCAGCAGAGACCATGGCAAAGCAGCAAGAGGCGTTGAGCAATTGAAAGATGCCATTCTTATTCTTTTTACATAAATGTTACATTTGATTAAAGCATATATTAGTTCGAAAACGTCTGCTTCATTCGAATCCTTACTATTTACAGTATCCTTTTGCTTAAGACTATAAAATTATAGGACTACAAAAACACAGGTAAGAATTAAGAAACCAAGCTTTTGCTACGTATTATTGTTGTCAGTTGTTGGAGTTGTCGCAGATGACTGTTGGCACGCGTCTTTATCTTTTTGCTCGAACAGATGTTGCCAATCTGGCGTAGCTTTTAGTTTGGCTTGTATAGGACCCAGGTTGATCATACTGCCGCTGCGCTGCTCCCGGTCAGTTGTAACAGACATGAGTTCCTAGCATAAACGAATTTAGCGAATAGCTACAATTTACTCTGTTGTTTAAATGCTGCTTACCTGCAAAAAGCCCGTATCGAGGCCCATTTCTAAATCAAAACGCACCTCGCCTAGCACAAGCTGTACGCGTCCCGAACGATAGCGGACAATTTTGCCTATCTGACCCTCTTCTAGCTGCTTGAGCACACTTTCTTTGGGCGTGTTAGTTGTGGGCCCTGCCAGTGGGCTGGCTGGTGCCTCGGACGATGTTGTTGGCTCAGCTTCCTCCTTGGCAGCCACAGGCTCAGTAGCTTCGTCGACAACGCAAGGCAAAATATCTGGTAGCTGCATGAGAAATATTTGCGGATGTGGAGCGTCCAAAAAAGCGCCTATACTGCGTGGATATCGGCCAAACTGTAGCGGTGGCTCTTCCATCGTAGCTGCTTGTGCCTCTACGAAAAGATTTTGCATATGCTGTGCCACAGCTACAGAGTCTGTCAAAGAACATATTTGTTTCTGAAAATTCGTTTAACAACGGCTGACTTTTATTGCTACCTTCATTCATTGTACCTATGTTTTGTATGGACGTTGTTTCATCTTTAACTTGGGGCTTGTTAGTGCGCCACAGGCCTGGAGTGGAGTACGTGCAGGTTGGGGAGGTACATAAAATGTACAAGTCATTGGGTTAGTTTGAAGCATGTAACTAGTTTAAATGCTGCTTACCCTCTTTCAGCACTATCGGCTTGTTCGCCAACTCAGTCTTATCAGCCTCAAGTTCATTATCACTGGCAACATCGTCTTCTTCACTTGTGCCGTCATCTTCTATTAAGTTACGCAACTGTGCCGACTTTTCATCCTGTTTGCGTTCGCTGCGTTTACGTGCTACGGCCACCTCCTCGCCAGCGCGCGCATATGACGAGCCGTTACCCGTAGATTTGCGCAAGTGCACAGCGCCTGCGCCTTCAGAAAACACGCCAGTTGTTTGTATAAGCGAGGAGTTACCGCCACGACCACGTGTCGAGCCCGCTATGCCAGCACCACCGCGTGCTCCACGCCGTCCGCCGCGTGGAGCAGTAAAGTCTTTTGAAGTCTTCACATTGCTGCAATTGTAAGCAATATATAATAAAAATAAAACAAAAAAATAAGCATATACTTACGTATTCTTATTACGCACTGCATTTAAATTGGGTGCAAAGACCTTTTTTGTTGCCCCGCCACCACCGCGACCACCCAGCGTCAAGTCACGTGCAGGCGTTAGCCGTGTCATGCCATTGGGCAAAGTGTTGAGCGTAGCTGCCTCAA